>OZ007586.1:51907038-53152038 GCA_963931845.1 Maratus michaelseni | reverse complement strand
ATGCTTCATTAAGTATTCAATGAAAAATAATAACTAAGACATAAATTAAAAATATTAATTAAGAAATACCTTAATAATCGGACTTAAAAATTTTTGAGGGAAAGATATGTGTTTTAATTAAATATGTTAATGAATCTAATCTAATACAAGTTTTACTAAAATAGAGATTATAGTGAAAATACAGAGTCCCCTATAATACATATTAATTATACTTCATTAATGTGTTTACTCACCTCTATTTTCATAAAAATGCCTTCGATAAAATTTAGGCTAACAATAGCACATAGAAAAAAAATACAGATTGCCCACAAAAAGGGTACGAATGAATGAAAAATTTTAACGTAAATATAAAATAGGGTCTACAGTAAGGGACAATACATAAATAAATAAATAAGAAGGAAACATCCTGCGTCGTGGTATACTTTATGAAACACTTTCCAATGCTATCAGGCTATTGTTAAGAATTTGAAAAACTATTGAAATAAGTGAATTAGATTTATGAAAATTTAATAATTCACGCTGGAAATGTATTTTTAAAATGATAGCTTTCGTTTCTTTTTCCACTTATATATATAATTATAAGGCTTCTTTTGCAATGAAAACTTGACTGCTGTGCAGAGATTGAAAACTACCATACTTATGAATCGACCGATATACGAAGGGTTCGCTATTTTAGAATTATCTAAATTAGTTATGTATGATTTTCACTATAACTTCATAAATAAAACATATAAAGATCGGGAAACCTTATTATTTACTAATCAGACTCCTTAACTTACCATATTGAAACACATAATATTTATAAGGATATGGAACAATATCGTGATTTCTTTGACTTCTCTGAGTATTCAAAATCCCATCGTTTATTCCACGCAAGTTTCGAACCCAATAAACATATGATTCTCATTTTATGGGCATCACGTTAACTACTGGGCTGAGTGAGTCCCTGTTTATTTAGTCACATGAATGGGATTTCTATCTTTTGTGATTTACAGTTATTTACTAATACATGAATACGCTATACGTACGCTATATTAATTCTAGGAAAGTATTTTTATCAATATAAATATATTTTCTCAGTTTAGTGGTTATACATTTTAATTAAAATCTCTGGTGGATATAACTCGACCACTCAGATTTTATAACATACACTACTAGATAACATTCACTAACTTCCATTTTATATTAAACAATGGTTAGATCATGTGATAGTATTGAACTTAATGTTTTTAGAAATGATATATATTTACTTTACAATTAATCGCATATACATATGGACAAGTTTTGTCAAAATTTTACAAGATAATAAAAAATTTCTGAAAAACTAGTAACTTATGTTAAAAGGTTACAAGAAAAGTACAAGTTAAAAAAAAAATCAATTTAATAATTAAAAAAAAAATTAAATAAAAATAAAGAATTTTTAAAAAAGTTAAAACAACTAATTTAAAAAAGTTTACAAAATTAAAAAAAAAAAAAAAAAATGCATCTTAAGGGAAAAAAAATTTAAAAATTCACAAAAATATTTTTAATTTATTTATGAGCTAATATATATATATATATGTTTGTGAGTGTGTAGGTATGTATATACATACATGTGTGTGTGTATGTATATACATACGTGTGTGTGTATGTACATACATGTATATTCATGTTTGTACATGTATATACATGTATATGCGTATCTATATGTACATATATGTGTATGAGCGCATGTCTAATATTATAGTGCAAAGCGGTTTTATTTAGCTCTCTCACTATATGTATATAAATGTGTATACGTATCCATATGTACATACATCTGTATGAGCGTATGTCTAATATTGTAGGACCAAAGCGTTTTTATTATCTATCTCACTATATGTATATGTATGTGCATACATGTGTGTATATATATATGTACATACATGTATATGTGCATATGTCTGATATTATAAGACAAAGCGATTCTATTTATCTCTCTCTCTCTCTCTCTATATATATATATATATTTATACAAGTTAGACAGAATGGTTTTATATATGTATGCATGTAAATTTATTTGTTTGTAAAATTCCAATGTTTGATGTTTTAACTATCAAAAGAATATCCTCCACCTTACAATTGTTTATCGTAGTAACCATTTGTTTACTCCATCAACAAACCAACCAACTGCTTTACCAAGAAACTAATTGCTTACCCTAACAAACACATATTCACTATCTGCGCATGTGTGGAAATTAATAAGAAACTAGAGTAAAACATGTTTAATCAATAAAAAAGTGACTAATCAAACAGGATATGTCCTAACATGATTTAGACAATCACATATGGTAAGATAATTCTTGGAAATAAAGCTTGGAAGAAAATTGGTAAACCCTGTACATTTCCCACGAAAACTCACTTGTATTTTATTAAATATCAGTAGAAATCACCATAGTTTATTATTAAAATTAAATACATTCTCACTAATTCTCATTAGTTTGTGAATCTACTAACTTATAATATTAGTATGGTAACTTGGATTATTAGTATTCCCGATTAAAAATTTATTTTATAGATTTAATATCATAAACACTGACATGAGTCTGACTAAATTTTCGACATTTTCATTTTAACTTAGTTTTAGGAATTTTATCTACATTGCTTTAATATTTACTGTTTAGTTAGTCTATTATTTTAAATTATTATTTTTTAGCTCTAATATTTAAAACATCTTCATATCGTTTAACATAACATTTTAAAACGTTATAACATGTATTAAATCAATTTAAAATCATATTAAAAAATATATATATACAGATACTATTCTTACCTAATACGCCAGCTTGCTGAACGCACAACCGTCTCACACGAAGACTCTGAGAAAAGTGAATGCCCGCTCAAGGCCTTATCAGAAATCTAATCACTGATAAGAATAATCACGTGATATGTGACGTCACTGATTAAATGATACCATCCACCTAGGGTTTACCGTCGAATCATGTGACCATGTGAATTCAATACGTCACCAGTGATGTCACAGATCACGTGACTATGTCATAAAAGAACTAATTAGCAATTGCAATTAACATATTGCGTCTAATTGATTTGTACAATATATAGATAAATTAATACGTGATTTATCTACGTATTATTTTGTATTACATAGTATATATCCTATGTATTAGAAAATAATAGATAAATCACGTATTAATTAATTATTATTTAGTTATTAATTAGTTATTAATTAATTAATTATTAACTAATTAGCAATTGCAATTAACATATTGCGTCTAATTGATTTGTACAATATATAGATAAATTAATACGTGATTTATCTACGTATTATTTTGTATTACATAGTATATATCCTATGTATTAGAAAATAATAGATAAATCACGTATTAATTTATCTATATATTGTACAAATCAATTAGACGCAATATGTTAATTGCAATTGCTAATTAGTTCTTTTATGACATAGTCACGTGATCTGTGACATCACTGGTGACGTATTGAATTCACATGGTCACATGATTCGACGGTAAACCCTAGGTGGATGGTATCATTTAATCAGTGACGTCACATATCACGTGATTATTCTTATCAGTGATTAGATTTCTGATAAGGCCTTGAGCGGGCATTCACTTTTCTCAGAGTCTTCGTGTGAGACGGTTGTGCGTTCAGCAAGCTGGCGTATTAGGTAAGAATAGTATCTGTATATATATATTTTTTAATATGATTTTAAATTGATTTAATACATGTTATAACGTTTTAAAATGTTATGTTAAACGATATGAAGATGTTTTAAATATTAGAGCTAAAAAATAATAATTTAAAATAATAGACTAACTAAACAGTAAATATTAAAGCAATGTAGATAAATTTCCTAAAACTAAGTTAAAATGAAAATGTCGAAAATTTAGTCAGACTCATATCAGTGTTTATGATATTAAATCTATAAAATAAATTTTTAATCGGGAATACTAATAATCCAAGTTACCATACTAATATTATAAGTTAGTAGATTCACAAACTAATGAGAATTAGTGAGAATGTATTTAATTTTAATAATAAACTATGGTGATTTCTACTGATATTTAATAAAATACAAGTGAGTTTTCGTGGTAAATGTACAGGGTTTACCAATTTTCTTCCAAGCTTTATTTCCAAGAATTATCTTACCATATGTGATTGTCTAAATCATGTTAGGACATATCCTGTTTGATTAGTCACTTTTTTATCGATTAAACATGTTTTACTCTAGTTTCTTATTAATTTCCACACATGCGCAGATAGTGAATATGTGTTTGTTAGGGTAAGCAATTAGTTTCTTGGTAAAGCAGTTGGTTGGTTTGTTGATGGAGTAAACAAATGGTTACTACGATAAACAATTGTAAGGTGGAGGATATTCTTTTGATAGTTAAAACATCAAACATTGGAATTTTACAAACAAATAAATTTACATGCATACATATATAAAACCATTCTGTCTAACTTGTATAAATATATATATATATATATAGAGAGAGAGAGATAAATAGAATCGCTTTGTCTTATAATATCAGACATATGCACATATACATGTATGTACATATATATATACACACATGTATGCACATACATATACATATAGTGAGATAGATAATAAAAACGCTTTGGCCCTACAATATTAGACATACGCTCATACAGATGTATGTACATATGGATACGTATACACATTTATATACATATAGTGAGAGAGCTAAATAAAACCGCTTTGCACTATAATATTAGACATGCGCTCATACACATATATGTACATATGGATACGCATATATATGTATATACATGTACAAACATGAATATACATGTATGTACATACACACACACGTATGTATATACATACACACACACATGTATGTATATACATACCTACACACTCACAAACATATATATATATATATTAGCTTATAAATAAATTAAAAATATTTTTGTGAATTTTTAAATTTTTTTTCCCTTAAGATGCATTTTTTTTTTTTTTTTTTTTTAATTTTGTAAACTTTTTTAAATTAGTTGTTTTAACTTTTTTAAAAATTCTTTATTTTTATTTAATTTTTTTTTTAATTATTAAATTGATTTTTTTTTAACTTGTACTTTTCTTGTAACCTTTTAACATAAGTTACTAGTTTTTCAGAAATTTTTTATTATCTTGTAAAATTTTGACAAAACTTGTCCATATGTATATGCGATTAATTGTAAAGTAAATATATATCATTTCTAAAAACATTAAGTTCAATACTATCACATGATCTAACCATTGTTTAATATAAAATGTAAGTTAGTGAATGTTATCTAGTAGTGTATGTTATAAAATCTGAGTGGTCGAGTTATATCCACCAGAGATTTTAATTAAAATGTATAACCACTAAACTGAGAAAATATATTTATATTGATAAAAATACTTTCCTAGAATTAATATAGCGTACGTATAGCGTATTCATGTATTAGTAAATAACTGTAAATCACAAAAGATAGAAATCCCATTCATGTGACTAAATAAACAGGGACTCACTCAGCCCAGTAGTTAACGTGATGCCCATAAAATGAGAATCATATGTTTATTGGGTTCGACACTTGCGTGGAATAAACGATGGGATTTTGAATACTCAGAGAAGTCAAAGAAATCACGATATTGTTCCATATCCTTATAAATATTATGTGTTTCAATATGGTAAGTTAAGGAGTCTGATTAGTAAATAATAAGGTTTCCCGATCTTTATATGTTTTATTTATGAAGTTATAGTGAAAATCATACATAACTAATTTAGATAATTCTAAAATAGCGAACCCTTCGTATATCGGTCGATTTATAAGTATGGTAGTTTTCAATCTCTGCACAACAGTCAAGTTTTCATTGCAAAAGAAGCCTTATAATTATATATATAAGTGGAAAAAGAAACGAAAGCTATCATTTTAAAAATACATTTCCAGCGTGAATTATTAAATTTTCATAAATCTAATTCACTTATTTCAATAGTTTTTCAAATTCTTAACAATAGCCTGATAGCATTGGAAAGTGTTTCATAAAGTATACCACGACGCAGGATGTTTCCTTCTTATTTATTTATTTATGTATTGTCCCTTACTGTAGACCCTATTTTATATTTACGTTAAAATTTTTCATTCATTCGTACCCTTTTTGTGGGCAATCTGTATTTTTTTTCTATGTGCTATTGTTAGCCTAAATTTTATCGAAGGTATTTTTATGAAAATAGAGGTGAGTAAACACATTAATGAAGTATAATTAATATGTATTATAGGGGACTCTGTATTTTCACTATAATCTCTATTTTAGTAAAACTTGTATTAGATTAGATTCATTAACATATTTAATTAAAACACATATCTTTCCCTCAAAAATTTTTAAGTCCGATTATTAAGGTATTTCTTAATTAATATTTTTAATTTATGTCTTAGTTATTATTTTTCATTGAATACTTAATGAAGCATTTTAAAACTTAACAGATTTTAGTATATATATATATCGCCATATATGGTGAGTAGCACCTATACAGGGCTATACGAAAGAATTCACATACATTAACGGTTTTAAGTATTAACCTCGCTTCATTGTAGGAATATACTAACTTCTATGTGAACAATATGTTTCATGTATTATTTGAAACTTTGATTAAAAAAGAAATAAAATAGTTAATTTGTATTATAAAAATAATTAAAATAATTATATCGATTCATTAAGAAATCTAACATAGTCTTACATCTACCCCTTATCTATATGAATCCCATTATCAGTGACGTCACATACCACGTGATGGATTAAAGATAAGATTATCTGATAAATAGTTATACTGAAATCATTCAAAACCATGATGTTCCAGAAGAAGCACGTATGGTTATCCTGCTCCCATCATATGATGAAGATTTGATGCGAGCATGTGATTACAGGTCATTTTAGGTAAGCATAATTTGTGTTTCTATACTATATAAAATTTATATGAATGTTTATTTGTCTTATGCATTAAATAAATAAATAAATAAATAAATAAATATATATATATATATATATATATATATATATATATATATTATGAAAATATAAGATATGCCAAAATTTGGGCTGTAATTAGACAATGGTTAAATTTTACTTAAAGTTATATATATATATATATATGCAATCATAGGTGTTGAAACATGTACTTTTTAATTTAGCTAATATAACCAAAATCCTAAAAAGTTATTTAGGTTACATAGCATTATCGTAATAAATGTAATTTATGGAAGATAGTTAATATGACTAGAAAAAATATATAAGTTCAGTTACATTTTAGTTATCTAATACATTCAAAATGCTAATATGCAAGTAATGTAATACATGACGAAAATAATTTATGCAGGCTAGTTAATAAGTAAATAAGATATTAAAATGCAAAAATAAACACTCTAAGCTTTTTCACTCACATAATATTTATTTATCGTTTTCAATAGTTACAATAGCAAGTCATGAGTATACACACTTCAAAAGAAAGGTACAAAAGTTTCAAACTATGCGATATTTAGCTGTTGATAGTTCTAAATTCAAAATTTGTTCTAATGTCCAACCAGATCCCCGTTGAGTGAAATTCTCAAAAGAGTTAATCATTTTCGCAAATGCATCCTCAACATGGTCAGGTATGTTTTGATTCGTCAACTCAAGTGTAGTTTTTGAATGAAAATAGGGAGTGGCAGTGTCGTAACCGTCTTGTGATTCACGACTTACAATAACCTTTACAGTTGCATACCATTTCATAGACCTTTTAACTTCAATCTGATAATTTAATTCATTCAAAACGTCTGGTCGAACGCTGTTAAAAAATGTTTGGAAATCTTTATCATTTTCCTCGTTAGAGTCAATTACAGTTTTAGTAAATACATTAAGGGCATTTTGTCTTTTAAAGTGCTTCACTTTCTCATATAATAAATCTTTTAAAGATGGTGATTTGATAGCTTTGGGTAGTACTTTGTGTGCAGTGTCTACATGTCGAATTAAATCATATTTACGATTAAATATTTCACTACACTGGATGCAATCATACTGCTTTTGGAGTTTATGGATCTTCTTATGTTTCAATAAGTCGCACTTTCTCGAAAAGACATCAGAGCACACATCACAATTATATTGCTTGGGTGATTTGTGAATCTTCCTATGTTGGCGTAAATCATACTTTCTCGAAAATACTTCAGAGCACACATCACAGTTAAAAACGACTGGAGTCTTTGAATGAATCTTCACATGATTTAATAAATCACTCTTTTGAACAAATTGTTTTTCACAGATGGTACACATAAAAGGTTTTTTCTTCAGATGAAATTTTATATGTCTATTTAACATAAACTTTTGAGGAAAAGCTTTGTTGCATGTAGTACACACAAATGGTAATTTTGGGTTATCCTGTCTTGATGAGGAGGGTTTCACATTATGATTCGAAACGTGAGCTTTTTTGGGTTGCAGTGAAGATACCATATATCGTTCCTTCAATTCTGGTGATAGGGCTTGACTCATCTCGGGATTACTTAAGGTAGAAGAATGCATGTCTCGTTCCATAATAACTTTAATATACTTAAACGAATAAAACACTTGACTACGTACTCACACAATGATCGTAACATACAGAATGACAATATTATTATTATTACATAATTATTATTTTAAACATTGTTCAATCTTTCAAAATGTGATAGAAAAAAAAAGCTTGCGGGAGTATTTCTTTTATCCTTAACTATCTCCCATTCACTCACTATCTGCGGCTATCTGCTAAGCTGACGCATTATGATACGCTCCCATGTAGTAGCTTGCTACTAAGAAGTGGAAGAAACATGATTCCTTTTTCTTAATTTCAATTCTAAAATATATTTTTTAAAGAGTGATCACTATTTCCCCTACTAGAAAAAAAAAATCTCACCCAAGTATTTTTCATAAAACACCCCACCCTATATGCATATATATATATATATATATATATATATATATATATATATATATATATATATATATAACCATTAATGAAACATTACCGAAACACCAGCAGAAACTATGAAATTATGATTTAGTAAGTAATAATAATATATATATATATATATATATATATATATATATCACAGACATGTATCATAAATTTGCTTAGAAATGCTGAAAAATATATCTTTTTCTAAAATACTTGAAAACCTTCTCGGTGACAATCTTAAAATTCCCCTCAATTTTTTCTTTTGAACAAACTGTCTATTTTTCGTAGATTCTATATTTGTAACCTAACAATTATCAAAGGCACTCTGCTAAAATAAAATAAGGGGGAGGGGGCGCTTAGATTTAGTAAGGTGAATCATGTTATGGGGTACCCTGTATTTTTTGTTGGACACTCTGTATTTTTCATACATCCTGTATTTTTAGCCTAACTGCTATCGAAGGGTCTTTTAGAAAAAAATGGTGGTGGGGGGGGGGAGGAGGGGGTGTTATCAATGTATTTATTCCCCTATAGAATTTTTGTGTGACATTCTGTATTTTTTGAAAGGGCCTTATATTTTTAACCTCACTTGTATCAAAGAACACTCTGAAAAAAAAGGGAGGGGGGGGGCTTAAATTTAGTAAAGTGAATCATGTTATGAGGTATCCCTGTATTTTTGATGAACACTCTCTATTTTCCATACACCCTGTATTGTTAGCCTAAGTTACATCGAAGGGCCCACTTGGGCAAAAGGGTGGTTGAGGTTATTTCCTCAATGTATTTATTCCCTTATAGAATTTTTGTGTGGCACTTTGTATTTTTTGATGGGTACTCTCTATTTTTCATACACACCGTAATTTAGCCTAAATTTTATGAAAAAGTATTTGGTGGGAAATAAAGGGGGGGGGTGATTTTGCCCCTAAAATTAATTTAGTAAAATATTTATTAATCATTTAAAAATCTTTTCTCTAACATATCTTAAAATTACTCCTTCTAAAGTCTGTTAATCATTAAAAAATTCTCCCTCTTGTCTAAAAAAAAAAAAAAAAAAAAAAAGAAAGAAAGTAATCTTCCTTCAAAACTTTTTCTAAGGAACATTCCATGATTCATTATCTTCATTGTCTTAATTGTCTAAATCTTCCTTATGAAGCCTCGTCTTATAGTAGGAATTCTTATCTATAGTCCTCCTTATCGCACAACCATTCCCTTATCTCCCCATTCCCTTATCTCCCCCATTCCCTTATCTCCCCACTCCGCTTATCTCTGTGACGTACTCCTGCTGTGCCGTACCGTGACATCTACAGTATACAGAGGTCGACGGTACCAACGGTACTGGCGCAGAACCCCCAATTATTATCTACTCATAATTTCATTATTGTATCAAAACTTGAGGATTTTACAGCACCAAATTCTGTCATATTTCCAGCTCCTGAGCATAATATTAAGTTTTCAGTGTAATGCAAGACATCTTGTATTTCAGTACCTGAATTTCCTTCAACAGTTTTTATTAATTTATAATTAAGATAAACAGAGCAAAAAAATGTCTGATCTTTAATTGACACTACTATGAGCTTACTGGGAGGGGATAGCATAGTAATCATTTTTTTTAATGTCAGTATCAAGAAATAAGCAATCATAAGATGCATATAGAAATATATTATCTTCAGGCTTAATTATTTTACACCACTTGGAAGGTAATGGAATGCTATCCAAAACTTTCTTAAGTTCATCATTATTTGAAAAATCAAAATTACCAGAGGCTGGATGTCATTACTCATTCCGGGTCGGGCCCAGTATTTACTTTTTTCTGCTGGCTCGCGTTCTAGTACTTTAAAACCTGTTAAAATAATCTGTCTATGACGAAATTCTGTCTTAAACGGAAAAACGTCTTGATCCGAGCAATGTGAATATAATAATCTGTGCGAAAACAATATAATACATTTACAACAGACGACGTGCCTTTATTTTGCAGGCCAGGACGCTTTTTAAAAAATAAAGAATATAAATATAAAAAAAGGCTAAAATAAGTATTTTTTGTAAAAATTTATACAGAATAATTAAGAAGGTTGTGCCACGCCAATTGGCTCACCCCCTGAAGTCTATGTTTAATATAAATTTGAAATACATAAACTTAAATAGGAAAACATAATTAAAAATTTTCTTGTACAGAGTATTCTGGGCCTAAAACCAGACTCCCATCTAGAAAAATTCTTAGTTCTTGTTTCTTTTAATTAATCAATTTATGCCACTTACGAAGAATATATTTTACTTTCTTTGCTTTTTCAAATCATAAGAGGTAAAAGAAATTTAAAAATAATAATACAAATATAAAGTTTTTTCGTAAATTAATTTATTCACACTACACAATTTATGAACACTACACAATTTATGAACACTACACAATATTCATGTTTTATCTGGAAGTATATTACTTAAAAACCTTTAAAAGAATATAGTTAAAATATTCAGATACTAATTAGGTTAGACTTTAGATAAAAAATGCATTCGATTTTATTTAAAATATCATTAACACCAATGCCATGGGATATTATTGTTCAAAAGCTAATCTTAAAGAAGATGAAAAAGGAAATAATTGAATTTATTTAAATTTAATTAATATTTATCTTTAAAATATTTTTTCAAATTGCATTTTGCCTTCTTACCTACTGTCATGGTTAAAATATGAAAGATAATTTCTTTATATATGTATACAGGGTGTTCGAAAAGTCTGGAAAAGGTCAAATAACTCGAGAAATATACATCGGATTGAAAAACGGCAAAATGCATGTTCAATATTTTTGAAAAATCTATTTAGGGATATGAAAGTTGTCCCTCCTGGGAGGGAAGGGGGGCAACTTTGAAATCGTAAATGATGACCCCCATTTTTTATTTCAGATTCGGATTCTACGGGAAAAAATACGTAACTTTTGTATAGAACATTTTCTTCGAAACATTGTAGATGGCGCTGTCATCGAGTGCAATGCTGTGATAATCGTTACCATTGCAATGTCTGGAAACACTCGAATAACTCAAAAAATATACATCAGATTGAAAAGCGGAAAAAATACGTGTTTAATATTTTAGAAAAATGTCAACTTTAATATCCCTAATTAGATTTTTCAAAACTATTGAACATGCATTTTTCCGTTTTTCAATGCGATGTATATTTCTCGAGAGTTATTCGAGCGTGTTTCCAGACATTGCAATGGTAATGATGCTCACAGCATTGCCATCGATTACAGCGCCATCTACAATGTTTCGAAAAAAATGTTCAATACAAAAGTTACGTATTTTTCCCCGTAGTATCCGAATGTGCAATAAAAAATGGGGGGTCATCATTTAAGATTTCAAAGTTGCCCCCCCCCTTTCCCCCCCGGGGGGAAAAGTGGGGGGGGGCAACTTTCATATCCCTAAATAGATTTTTCAAAAATATTGAACATGCATTTAGCCGTTTTTCAATCCGATGTATATTTCTCGAGTTATTTGACTGTTTCCAGACTTTTCGGACACCCTGTATATATTTCTCCATCACCAAATTTCGAAATGACATAACAAAATGGATAAGGTAGATTTTTCTATTCTTGAAATCTTCCATATTCACTTTCAAACTGTATGTTACCTATGCCTATTTTTCAAACATTCAGTGTCATTCAAACGTATTTATATTCATTCCGACCATTTTCGGGATTTTTCCCATAGAGCAAAATTCGTTAGATAGGACGGTATATGGCGTGTCAGTTGTTTGATTGATTTATGACGGCCAATTATCAACACGAGGGATATAGGCCCTAGGGTAGAATGCTCTCCGTGGGGGTCTTTCTAAAGGATCCTAACCCGTATTTACGGCAAGGTTCGAAGAAAACCACGGAAAACTTCGAACGGTTAGGTCGACGAGCGCGACAGGGGTTTGAACCCAGCACCCCCCGTCTACTAGCTTTGAGAGCAGAACCTCTCAGCCACTGGTGAGACCATAGGGCGTGTCGGAGATATATCGACAAGTTATCTGACATGTATGACGTTATAGTCATATATGATGTATATGACATTTTATAACTTCTATGATCAAGTTATAGTCACATTCTTCATTTTATTAAATCCTATCATACGTAATTAATTCAGTGATATCCCATGATAGGCAATGATTCTAGGTTGCCATGGTGATTATGTCCTATATAAGAGGCTACTTCACATAGGCGAAAACACCCACTTGCTAATGTTAATCCTATGGGGGAAATAATTTTCGATATCACGTTCACATTTCAATATTTTTAAATGATTTTTTTTTTTCATTGGATAGCTGAGGTCAATCTCTATGCACGATCCTTTGTAGTTTTTCGATTTTTGTTGCAGTTTTTGTTATTAAGGATACTTTTACTTTCGAAACCGGTTCCGAAAGTGAAAGTATCTTAATAAAAAAAACTTGTAATTAAAATTGAAAAAGAACAAAGGAGCGTGCATAGAGATTGACCTCAGCTATCCAATGGAAAAAAAAAAAATCATTTAAAAATATTGAAATGCGAACGAGATATCGTAAATTATTTCACCCATAGGATTAACATTAGCGAGCGGGTATTTTCACCTGAGTGAAGTAGCCTCTTAAGATGGAGTCATGATATTTCCGTATTGCTGAATTAAAACCGAATTTGTATACTAAAATTGTTTAATTCTAGCAATCCTATAATCTACCGATAGTTTTTTTGGATTGATGTTTCCGGAGAAATAGATATTAAATGGAAAAAGAGTCTAAATATGGATTTCAAGTTCTGAATTTTTCAAAGCTAGGCTTAAGTTTTCCATTGGAATTGTCAGTAAATGACAACAAAAGATAAAATGTTGGCAGTTTAAAATGTACCTATTTTATTACGGAAATAAATCAAATCGTAATAACAGATGATATAATTCATTTCACTGAAACTAGCTATAGTACGAACGCACCTCATTTTTCACGTTTGAAGTACAATTTCCAACTTGTTAACAGTGAAAACATGACACTTGCTGGCATGATTAATGAAATGATTTCTAATCGAACAGATTTTCATTTTTCGATACTTGAGTTATAAGCATTTTTTAATTTTCCATCCCTGTGCATCGGAAAATTTTGTTCAAAATGTCAACTTTGACAGCATGTTGTGAAATATCTTCTGTCTTTATAGAAAATGGAAAAAACTGTTCGACTACATAGTTTCTGAATAAGAGCAACTGCCAATCTCATGCATTTGCGAACAAAAATGAATTCAGAAATGGGTCAGAAAATAGCCATTCTGTGTTTAAAAACAGACTTAATATACATATTTTAGAGTTCTTCTAATATATTTTATTCTTTGCAACAAATGGTAGCACCAAAGAATTAAATCTTTTGAGAACGTACTACATCGCTTCATTATAATAACTAGTGTCCGCCCCCAAAATAAGATTTTCAAGCCGATACCGAACGTCAGTTCTTTTTAATGTTTTGAACGAAAAGGAAAACGAAATTTTCTGAGATAGAAATTTTAAGCTCTTTACATGCGCAGATATACATAAATATTATTAATGCAGTTTTTAAAGTTCTTGTAATATATTTTATTATTTGCAACAGATGGCAGCACCATATAATTAACTCCGTTGTAATGTTTTGATCGAAAAGGAGTACGAAATTTTCTGAGATAGAAACTTAACATGCCAATATATACAAAAATATTATTACCTTAATTTCCAGCGTATAAACTGCGGATAAAACAATCATGTTCCGACCCAGAAATTTTATTTGATAAAATATAACTTCCAGGATCGCTGTAAATATTTTACTTCAATTATTAAAATTATTTTCTGGGTCTAAACATGATTGTTTAATCCGCGGATTGTAGGCCAGAAATTACGGTAATATGTATTTTTACTTACCCATCATACGTAGTATAGGGTAAATCTTGTAATCGTTTTGAAAATCTAATTTTTTTTTTTTTGACGGATTTACAAGTTTCAGACACTGGAGATTCCGAAAAACATATTTTTAGAAGAAAAAAAAAATTGCCGTCCGTCTGTGTGTGTGTCTGTGTGTCTGTAAACGCTCTATCTCCCGAAAAAAAATGAGATAGAACCTTGCAATTTGGTATGTACTTAGTATGTAATAATGGAAACAAGCCTATTTAATTTCAATAACCTCGATTAACCGGAACTATTTTTTTCGGACTCTCGAAATATTCGTTCTGATAAAAGGTATATAAAAATTTTCGAAATTGTTTATTTTAAGAAATGAATATAAAAGACAGTAAAAAAACATAAATTTTGCATAAAGTATGAAGTCGATCGGATAATGAGTGGCCGAGATATTTGGAATCCTATTTTCCACACTCTTCGATTTTTCATGCCCTGTATTTCATCCAAATTTTACTTCAAAGATAGATTTTAATTGGAAATTTGATGCTTAATCAGATGAAATAAACCGCTAGTTAATAGGATTATTATTTTTGGAGTTATAAGGATGTTTCTTTCAAGCAATTCAGTAATAGAGCTTTTAAAGTTTATGACGTCATCAAGCCACGATTTTATTTGAATTGCAATGCATTTTATAAGTAGTTTACACATTTTTATTTTAATATTTTACATTATGCATATCCATGATGGGTAAGTATTACAGTGGCTACCAACGACTAGTTTAAAGTTCTTGTAATATATTTTATTATTTGCAAGAGATGGCAGCACCAAAGAATTAACTCATTTGCAAACGTACTACCGTAGCCTAAGGCTCCTAGAACACCGTAGGGGCCCTACGGCCCTACCATAGCCTACGATGATGCGCGACGCTGTAAAGCCTAACATTTTGAGCAATTTCTGTAAGCAAAAACGAGCCAAGAAAATAGTTCATATTTCATCTGGTAGAGGACGTCTTCTCGGGGAAAACAAACGTCGAAATTACATTACTTCGAGTTCGTTTTAGCATTGGCCCCACCAGTGGCTGAGAGGTTGTGCTCTCGAAGCTGGTAGACGGGAGGTGCTAGGTTCGATCCCAATCGCGCCCGTCGGCCTAATCGTTCGGAGTTTTCGTGGTTTTCTTCGAACCGTGGATTTATCCATGCGTAAATACGGATTAGGTTCCCTTAGAAAGACCCCCACGAAGGGCACTCCCCCGGGCCTATATCCCTAGTGTAGATAATTGGCCGTCAATAATCAACCCAACACTCGTTTTAGCATTGTGTGACGCTTTAATTAGCTATGTTTTCGTTACTGATTATTATATATATATATATTTAAAATCGACATATTTTACTAATGGAAGGTATAATTTACTAATATAAAGATTTTGACGACGATATATAAAGCCATTGATAAACTTTATGACATCTCTGGTGAATTTTATAATTTTACAGGACTTTTGCTTCAATTTATTTTTCTAATTTTTAGTCGTAGATAATAATAATCTTAATAAAACATCCAGTCTTAAGTTTTAAATATATTAAGCATTATTAGATTAAACAGTAAGATATATACACTTCACTTCGTCAGGGTTTAATATTCGCATTTAAAATTGTCCATCTCCAGTATGACTATAGAATTGTAAAGTAATCATTGAAAACAATCTTTAAATTTTTGTATTTAATTTTTATAATGAGAATACTGTTGTGATAGAACGATTTGATAGCTTAGAAAAGTACGAAAAGAAAAACACATCTCAAAATTGTATCTTCTTTTAACTTTATATTTCAATACAACTTCAGTGGTGGCTTCATTATTGAACTTTGCTTAAAAGGTTTTGAAGAAAATTAACTTTAAGAAGCTATGATACAAGCATGTAAATGTATGTTGTGCTATTTTATTTATTTATTTATTTATTTAATTTATTTATTTATTTTTTGACGTTGAATACTTTTTACAATAATTACTATTCCACTAATGGAAACGCCCTACGAAAAGGTGGTAGATAATTGCTTTCAAAACCAAAATTTAATGAAACAAACTAGTCAATTTCAAATAAATTTAACAATCGGCATATCGATAATTAATAAAATAATTATGAGAGTAATTTTGTTATTGTTATCACAAGATGAATATTTTAATTATTTTATAGGGTAAATGTGCCAGTAATGGACACCCTTATAGAATTTTCTTAAAAATTATTAATAGAAAATATAAATTAAGATTTAATTATAAATATACAGAAAATATAAATAATGAATTAATCATAAATATGTAGAAAATATAAATTAGTTATATATAAGCAGCTCTTAGCTTCTTTAGTAAACTTTTCACTGAAAGACATTGGAACTGTGAAACATTATTTTTGCTGACTTGTTTGATTAAGATTGTTAACAATAACACAAGAAATAAAACATGTAAGTGAGAGTTGTAAAAAAAAAAAATAAAAGCTGAATTTTTATTGGCTATTGATTTATAAACCAAAAACTTAGGAGGGTATCCATTACTGGCACATTTATCGTATATTGTAAAAGACATTTATTTTAAATTGATTTATAGTGAACAAAAATGTTATAGGTACAAGGTACAAGTAATTACTTGATTTGTGTAACAGTATTTGAATTTTTACTCTTAAATGGCTTAAAATACGTATTAAATAAAAATAATTGTTAGAAATTTCTTTTTGGAACTATGACTATTGGGTTGGGCGGCGGGGCAGAAGGATTATATCTAGTTGAAAACTCTTAGTTACATTATCTAATTCTTAGTTACATTATCTATCTCAAAAAGTATCTAAATAAAATTAATTTTTTATACGTCGAAAAACGAAATTTCTTTAGTTTTTTGGTCTTTGTATAGTGGAGAGTGGGACATTTTGGCGAAGTTTTTGATTCAGCAAATCTTGTTTCATTTTAATTCAGCAAGTCAATACAATATATTTATTAAGCACACATTTCTATGCTCTTTTCCCAAAAGCATATGTGTAGCTTATAAGCACTGATACATCAAGTTCTTTCAAAGTGTACCACAGCCACACCAGTGGCTGAGAGATTCTGATCTGAAAGCTGGTAGACGGGAGGTGCTGTGTTCAAACCCCTGTTGCGCTCGTCGACCTAACCGTTCGGAGTTTTTTTCGAACCTTGCCGTAAATACGGATTAGGATCCCTTAGAAAGTTCCCCACGGAGGGGACTCCCATTTAGGGCCTATATCCTTCGTGTCGATAATCGGCCGTTATAAAATCAACCAATCAAAGTGTACTACAACTTTTAATTTAAGTTTTCCAAAATTCTTAATCGTGCATAAATTTTAAATAAAAAATATTTATAATAAACAATTTATATTATTCTAATGCAGAACAAATTAATAAATTATCAGGTATTTAAAGCCCCCTCCCCCCCCCCAAGAAAAATAAAGTAAAATAAATAAAAGTAATTAAATTTAAAAAAAAAAGAAACACCAGTTTACAAATTTTAAAATCTTAAAAACGTTTTTTTTTTTAATACATTTTCTTAAAACACTTTTTTCTGCTATATTTATTACTTTATTATAACAATAAAAAAATAATCATCTGAATTTCCTCAAGTATCCTTTCACACAGAAAAAATATCTGCTCCATTATTTTGTAGCATCAAATAAACAATAATCTAAATTCTCTCCACCACCTTAGAAAAGAGTGGAGAATTTCTATAACTATGGTTGGGGGGGGGGGGGGGTTGCAAAGCACACATCTGTCCTCTCCTTTTCAACTTTATATTAAACATCATATATGTAGCAAAAAAAATAAAACAGGTATATGTAAAATAACAAAATTGTTGGGTAAAAATGATTCAAAACAACGAAAATTTTGTGAGCGCATTATTTATTTATTTATTTATTTTATTTTATTTTTTAAAGTCAGTATATTGAAATGTTAAAAATATGCATTGTAATACAGTCTATAGAAAAATATATAGACAGGCGGGGGGGAGTGCCCTCCGTAGGGGTCTTCTTAAGGGATCCTAACCCGAATTTAAGCAAGGTTAGACGAAAACCGCGTAAAACTCTGAACGGTTAGGTCGACGAGCGTGAATAGGATTTGAACCCAGTACCTCCCGTCTACCAGCTTTGAGATTCATTTCAATATTTCGATCGAAAAGGAGAACGAAATTTTCTAGGATAGAAATTTTAACTTCTTAACATGCACATATGTACAAAAATATTATTAATACATCTTTTAATGTTTTTATAATATATTTTAATCTTTGCAACAGATGGCAACACCAAAGAAATAACCCCTTTGCAAACATGGTACTACATTGTTTGATTATAACAAGATTTTCAAGCCGATACCGAGCGTCGGTTCTTTTTAATGTTTCAATCGAAAAGGAAAAGGAAATTTTCTGAGATATAAATTTTAAGTTCTTAACATGCGCATATATACAAAAATATTATTAACTAGTTGATCCACTTGTCGTTGCCTGATCCCGACAAAAAGTAATCCAAAATGCGAAATCACTCTAAAAATCGCTGCAAGAACTCTCTGGTAACTCTTTGCATTTCGGAAATTAAATAGAGAGATGCACCCCGAAGCGGAAGTAAATTTAATACAACCTCTCAAATGTCCGAATCATTTTACTCAAAGTGGGTCAGTTTTTGGTCAAAATTAAAACAAGGTTACCATCGGATTTTTACAAAATTTGCTTTTTCGGAATCAGAAAAATGAACTAAGTACAGACTGCGAGTTTCGATTCCATACCTCCAATATTTTTTTTAATACTCGAGGATGAAAGAAAATGAAACTATTTCGTTGTCTGGGATTATCAAATCGGTAACTTTCTTTCGCGGTTTCAGAAAAAAATAGCCATTTTTGCCACACCCGCAGAACAATCTTTTAGTTCCACCGCCGGGGGATGCATTCTGTTCTAAACATATTTTCCGACACGTGTCCCTGCTGCTTACGATAACGTGTATAGCAGACGTTCTGTGCACGCGCTGCAAAATCTTTTAGTTTCAGTTTCCACCACCAGGTGGAGCGTTCTGTTCGAAATAAACCTTTTTTCTAACCAAACTCCGGCACACGTTCCCGTTGCTTACGGCACCGTGTAGAAGGAAAAACTCTGTTTTGAAAGGAAAAATCTGTTTGAAGGGAAAATAAATAATTGTTCCAGTTTCAACCAACAGGGGGTACCAAATCTATGTCTTAATGAATTAGCTATATCTTAATTAGTTCATATTAAGTTGATTGAACCTATTCCCGTTGAAATCGGGCACATAGAACCCGAGAAAAGAAATCACCCCGCTGGATATTAATATTCATAAATGGTGGTAGCCAAGGTCTGAAATAATGATACCGAAATTTATTTAGTACCTGGGAGACCTTGGAAGAATGTCAGAAAAGATTTAGTTTGAATCGAACCAAGATTAAATCCAAAAATTTTAGTTACATTTTGCGCCGCTGGGGGGTGCACTCGGTTCGAAACAAACCTCTTTTCGAACGAAACTCCGGCACGCGTCCAGAATAATTAAGGCAATGTATAAACACGAAATGTCTGACATAAACACGAAATGTCTGACATTAAATAAAGAAAATAACATTATAGGGAATTTCTGGGGTGAATGTGAAATTTCGGAATTTAAAAAAAGGCCAACTTGGCAACCCTGGGTATACCTTTTAAAGTTCTTGTAATATATTTTATTATTTGTAATAGATGGCAGCACCAAAGAATTAAATCTCTTGAGAACGTAATACAATGCTTCATTATAATAACTAGTGTCCGCCCAAAATAAGATTTTCAAGCCGAAACCGAACGTCGGTTCTTTTTAATGTTTCGATCGAAAAGGAAAATGAAATTTTCTGAGATAGAAATTTTAAGCTCTTAACATACGCAGATAAATATTATTAATACAGTTTTTAAAGTTCTTAAAGGTCGAAAAGGAAAAACGAAATTTTTTGAGATAGAAATTTTAAGCTCTTAACATACACATATAAAAAAAAATATTATTGATACATCTTTTAAAGTTCTTGTAATACATTTTATTATTTGTAACAGATGGCAGCACCAAAGATTGGTAAGTTGGTTATTTGTTACAGCCGATTATCTGCACTGGGAATTAGGCAACACCTACTTGATTCTATAGAGAAAGTAGGTTGGTTGGTTGGTTTATTTATGACTGCCGATTATCTACACCAGGGATATAGGCCCTAGATGGGACTGCCGTCCGTGGGGGGTTTTTCTAAGGGATCCTAACCCGTATTTACGGCAAAGATCGAAGAAAACCACGGAAAACTCCGAACGGTTAGGTCGACGAGCGCGACAGAGGTTTGAACCCAGCACTTCCCGTTAGAGTCCTGCACCGAAATTCCATTTGAAGTCAACCCGCAACCCAACCCGAACACGACAAAAAAAATTTCCTCGACCCGCAACCCGCAACCCGACCCGCACCCGCAATGAAAAGACAATAAATCATGTTTGAATGCTATTATGATAAGTAATGTATAATTATATCTCTAATACAAATTTTATATTTTATATAAAAAAATGGACAAATTTATATTCTTTAATATTCAAATATAGTGAAATCTCGGAATAGCGGACATCTCGAGATCGTTGAATAGAGTCCTGCAGCGGGTCGGGTTGCTTCTATTTATATTTTTTGGTCGGGATGACTCTAATTTTATTTCTGCCAGTCAGGTTCAACCCTGAATAATTCTTCCGGCCCATATTTAGGTTTTAACATGTCTGATTGTTGGGATTTTCACAAAAAGTTTGAACAGAACTATGTTGCAGATGAAAATAAATACGTATTTGAATATGAATAAGTCAGGTGTCGGAAAAACTACTTTTTTTAGTAACGAACTACAACTGTAACTACTTTATCAAAAATGCAGTTAACTACATCTACAACTACTTGCTTTAAAAAGTAACGACTACAAACTGGTTTTTAAAAGTATTCACTATTTCGCTACTTTTTAATTTTGTCGAAACATTCAAGCTACACTTGAAATTAAGGACATGGAATTAGAATTCTGCACGGGTCGGGTTGTGTATCCTACTCGAACTTGAAAATTCTGCTTAAAGTTAAATCAAAACCGACCCGAAACCGAAGGAAGAGTAAATTAATCCATATTTCAATACAATTATGAAAAAGTAGTCAACAATTATATCACTAATATGAAATTTATCTTTTCGTAAAATGAGTGTGTACACATATGACTCATTAATATTCAAATATATAGTTTTTTCGTAAAAAAAAAAAAAAAAAAAAAAAAAACAGGACTTTCTTTTGAAATGTTCAATCAATGGCAACTTTCAATGACAACACTGCAATTGAAATAATATTTTTAATTTACTTTGAAATTTAGGCTCGAAAATCAAATTTCAAGTAACATGGACTGAAAGTTTTAGAAACTATTGTATCTAATTTCCATATATGTATGATAAGAAATCGGAAATTAATATTCGAAAAAACTGTAAATTATAACCTATAAATATTTTAGAAGTTGATTACTAGAAACCTCTAAACATCTTTACAAAATTTCAGCATATTCTACCAAATAATTTTTGAGTTACACTTAAAAAAAGCTGAACTACAGTTTGAGAGACCATAATTTATCAAAAAGTGACTAATCTCAGAAAACTGTAATTTGAAAATATTCCTTTTAATGTTTATAGGATTTTTAGATATTCAGTGCGAGATGCGATCTAGTAATTATTATTAATAATGAAAATGCTAACTCACCGCTATGTGCAGCTTCATGTTGAAAGCGCGTGATTTTGAAACTGGCATACTTTTATTAAATGGGCAAAATTTACAAGTTACAGAGTAATTAATTACCAAAGACTTGTTGTTTGATAACTTTAAAATACGCGTTATATGCCGACCAGGCAGTTCAATTTCATTTTTCTCTTTCATAATTTTAATAGCAAAAGAAGATACCCAGTATTAAAACATTAGATATAAAAATGCGTTAGTAAATAAAGGTTAATCGCAAGAAAATTTATTCTTTTCGTGAGTTAAGCATTTTGGTTTGTTTTATCAGGAAGAGTCAAAGGAAAAATCTATGACATTACAACTGAGATTTGTCGCTGACATTCGCAAATTGTTGCACAGCACCCCTTTTGAAAAATAAATAAATGAAAGCGAGTTATTACCAAGTGATTAGAAGAAAGGCATTTTTTCTTCCTTTCCAAGTACCGTAAAAAGTCATTTAAAATCTCACTAAATTTCCGGAGTGTCCATTATGGGTGTCTTATTGTATACATATTTTTAACCGGCAAAAATATTGTGAACATTCTTTTAAAAAAGCGGGTCAACCCGAACCCGACCCGCAATAGTCAAAACCCAATCCGAACCCGAACCGCAACGAAAAAATATAGCACAAACCGACCCGACCCGACACGCGGTTCCGGTTGGGTCCGGGTAAAAGCGGGTGAACCGACCTGATGCAGGACACTACCTCCCGTCTACCTTTTTTGAGAGCAGAACCTCTTAGCCACTGGTACGGCCTGAGAATCAACTAGGTGTAGATATAGGTCAGTGGGTGGGAGTGCCCTCCGTGGGGGTCTTTCTAAGTGATCATAACCTGTATTTTCGCAAGGTTCGAAGAAAACTACGGAAAGCTTTGAACGGTTAGGTCGACGAGCAGCACCATAGAATTAATTCCTTTGCAAACGTACTACATTGATTGATTATAACAAGATTTTCAAGTCGGTTCTTTTTAATGTTTCGATCGAAAAGGAAAACAAAATTTTCTGAGATAGAAATTTTAAGCTCTTCGCATGCGTATATGTAAAAAAAATATTATTAATACATCTTTTAAAGTTCTTGTAATATATTTTATTATTTGCAACAGATGGCAGCACCAAAAAAATAACAGCTTTGCAAACGTACTACATCGCTTGATTATAACAAGATTTTCAAGCCGATGCCAAACGTCGTTGGTTCTTTTCAATGGTTGGTTGGTTGGTTATTTGTTATGACCGATTTTCTGCGCTAGGGATATGGACAGGCGGGGGGGGGGGGGGGGTGCCCTCCGTGAGGGTCTTCTTAAGGGATCCTAACTCGGATTTACGCAAGGTTAGAAGAAAACCACGTAAAACTCTGAATGGTTAGGTCGAAGACCGTTAGTGGTGTTTGAACCCAGTACCTCCCGTCTACCAGCTTTGAGATTCATTTCAATGTTTCGATCGAAAAAGAAAACGAAATTTTCTGGGATAGAAATTTCGAGCTCTTAACATGCGCATATATACAAAAATATTATTAACTAGCTGATCCGCCCGGCGTTGACTGATCACGACAAAAAATAATACGAAACGTGAAATCACTCTAAAAATCGCTGCATGAAAGCGTTCCTCTGGTAACTCTTTGACTGTCGGAAATTAAATAGAGAGGTGGACCCCGAAGCTGAAGTAAATTTAATACCACCTCCTCAAATGTCCGAATCATTTTATTCAAAGTGAGACAGATTTTGGTCAAAATTAAAACAAGGTTACCATCGGATTTTCACAAAATTTGAATTTTCGGAATCGGAAAAATAGACTGCGTACAGACTGCGAGTTTCGATTCAATACTTCCAATACTTTTTTTAATACTTGGGGATGAGTGAAAATGAAACTATTTCGTTGTCTGGGATTATCAAATCGGTAACTTTCTTTCGCGGTTTCAGAAAAAATAGCCATTTTCGGCGAAGGCGAAGAGAAATCTTTTAGTTCTATCGCCAGGGGATGCATACTGTTCAAAACATATTTTCCGACACGTGTCCCTGCTGCCTACGATAACGTGTATAGCAGACGTGCTGCGCACGCGCTGAAAAATCTTTTAATTTCAGTTTCCACCACCAGGTGGAGCGTTCTGTTCAAAATAAACCTTTTCCGAGCGAAACTCCGGCTCTCATTCTCGCTGCTTACGGCACCATGTAGAAGGGAAAAATCTGTTTTGAAAGGAAAAATCTGTTTGAATGGAAAATAAATAATTGTTCCAGTTTCAACCAACAGGGGGTACCAAATCTATGTCTTAATGAATTAGCTATATCTTAATTAGTTCATATTCAGTTGATTGAACCTATTCCCGTTGAAATCGGGCACATAGAACCCGAGAAAAGAAATCACCCCGCTGGATATTAATATTCATAAATGGTGGTAGCCAAGGTCTGAAATAATGATACCGAAATTTATTTAGTACCTGGGAGACCTCGGAAGAATATCAGAAAAGATTTAGTTAATCTAGTAATTATTATTACTAATGAAAATGCTAACTCACCGCTATGTGCAGCTTCATGTTGAAAGCGGGTGATTTTGAAATTAAATGGGCAAAATTTACAAGTTACAGAGTAATTAATTACCAAAGACTTGTTGTTCGATAACTTTAAAATACTCGTTATAAGCTGACCAGGCAGTTCAATTTCATTTTTCTCTTTCATAATTTTAATAGCAAATGAAGATACCCAGTATTAAAACATTAGATATAAAAATGCGTTAGTAAATAAAGGTTAACCGCAAGAAAATTTTTTCTTTTCGCGAGTTAAGCATTTTGATTTGTTTTATCAGGAAGAGTCAAAGGAAAAATCTATGACATTACAACTGAGATTTGTCGCTGACATTCGCAAATTGTTGCACAGCACCCCTTTTGAAAAATAAATAAATGAAAGCGAGTTATTACCAAGTGATTAGAAGAAAGACATTTTTTCTTCCTTTCCAAGTACCGTAAAATGTCATTTAAAATCTCACTAAATTTCCGGAGTGTCCATTATGGATGTCTTATAGTATACATATTTTTAACCGGCAAAAATATTGTGAACATTCTTTTAAAAAAGCGGGTCAACCCGAACCCGACCCGCAATAGTCAAAACCCAATCCGAACCCGAACCGCAACGAAAAAATACAGCACAAACCGACCCGACCCGATATTCCTTTCGGGTCGGGTCGACTTCGAAATAAACGGCGGTTCCGGTCGGGTCCGGGTAAAAGCGGGTGAACCGAACCGATGCAGGACACTAACTCCCGTATACCTGCTTTGAGAGCAGAACCTCTTAGCCACTGGTAGGGCCTGAGAATCAACTAGGTGTAGATATAGGTCGGTGGGTGGGAGTGCCCTCCGTGGGGGTCTTTCTAAGTGATCATAACCTGTATTTTCGCAAGGTTCGAAGAAAACTACGGAAAGCTTTGAACGGTTAGGTCGACGAGCAGCACCATAGAATTAACTCCTTTGCAAACGTACTACATTGATTGATTATAACAAGATTTTCAAGTCGGTTCTTTTTAATGTTTCGATCGAAAAGGAAAACAAAATTTTCTGAGATAGAAATTTTAAACTCTTCGCATGCGTATATGTAAAAAAAATATTATTAATACATCTTTTAAAGTTCTTGTAATATATTTTATTATTTGCAACAGATGGCAGCACCAAAAAAATAACAGCTTTGCAAACGTACTACATCGCTTGATTATAACAAGATTTTCAAGCCGATGCCAAACGTCGTTGGTTCTTTTCAATGGTTGGTTGGTTGGTTATTTGTTATGACCGATTTTCTGCGCTAGGGATATGGACAGGCGGGGGGAGTGCCCTCCGTGATCCTAACTCGGATTTACGCAAGGTTAGAAGAAAGCCACGCAAAACTCTGAATGGTTAGGTCGAAGACCGTTAGTGGTGTTTGAACCCAGTACCTCCCGTCTACCAGCTTTGAGATTCATTTCAATGTTTCGATCGAAAAAGAAAACGAAATTTTCTGGGATAGAAATTTTGAGCTCTTAACATGCGCATATATACAAAAATATTATTAACTAGCTGATCCGCCCGGCGTTGACTGATCACGACAAAAAATAATACGAAACGTGAAATCACTCTAAAAATCGCTGCATGAAAGCGTTCCTCTGGTAACTCTTTGACTGTCGGAAATTAAATAGAGAGGTGGACCCCGAAGCTGAAGTAAATTTTATACCACCTCCTCAAATGTCCGAATCATTTTATTCAAAGTGAGACAGATTTTGGTCAAAATTAAAACAAGGTTACCATCGGATTTTCACAAAATTTGCGTTTTCGGAATCGGAAAAATAGACTGCGTACAGACTGCGAGTTTCGATTCAATACTTCCAATACTTTTTTTAATACTCGAGGATGAGTGAAAATGAAACTATTTCGTTGTCTGGGATTATCAAATTGGTAACTTTCTTTCGCGGTTTCAGAAAAAATAGCCATTTTCGGCGAAGGCGAAGAAAAATCTTTTAGTTCTATCGCCAGGGGATGCTTACTGTTCAAAACATATTTTCCGACACGTGTCCCTGCTGCCTACGATAACGTGTATAGCAGACGTGCTGCGCACGCGCTGAAAAATCTTTTAATTTCAGTTTCCACCACCAGGTGGAGCGTTCTGTTCTTAATAAACCTTTTCCGAGCGAAACTCCGGCTCTCATTCTCGCTGCTTACGGCACCATGTAGAAGGGAAAAATCTGTTTTGAAAGATCTGTCTGAAGGGAAAATATGTTAGTTCCAGTTTCATCCACCAGGGGGTAACCAAATCTATGTCTTAATGAATTATCTATATCGTAATTAGTTCATGTTAAGTTGCTTGAACTGATTCCCGTTGAAATCGGGCCCATAGAAACCGAGAAAATAAATCACACCCCTGGATATTAGTATTCATAAATGGAGGTAACCAAGGGCTGAAAAAAATAATACTGAATTTTATGTAGTACCTGGGAGACATCGGAAGGGTGTCTGAAAAGATTTCGTTTGAATCGGACCGAGATTAAATGCAAAATATTTTAGTTACATTTTCCGCCGCCAGGGGGTGCACTCGTTTCGAAACAAACCTCTTTCTGAACGAAACTCCGGCACGTGTCCCCACTTCTTACGGCAATGTATAGAAGGCGTGCCGTGCACGAGCTGAATATCTTTTTGTTCCACTTTCCACCACTATGGGGAACCAAATATATTTCATAATTAGTTATCTATATTTTAATTAGTTCATGTAAAGTTGAATGAATCAATTCTCGTAAAAATCGGGCTCTTTGTTTGAATCGGACAAATTTTAAATGCAAAATATTTTAGTTTCACTTCCGACCTCTGATGTGCATTCTGTTCTAAATAAAACTCTTTCCAATCGAAACTCCAATACGTGTCCCTGTTGCCTACGACAGCGTATAGCAGGCGAGCTGCGCACGCGTTACAAAATTTTTTAGTTCAATTTTTTTACCGCCAGATGCCACCAATTCTGTATCTTAATTAGTTATGCATATCTTAATTAGGTCATGTTAAGTTGAAAAAACTAATTCTCGTTGAAATTGGGCCCATAGAACACAAGAAAATACCCCTCCTTGTTGATTAATTTTCAGAAATAGTATTGACCAAGGGCTGAAAAAATGATACCGAAGTTTATCTAGTTATCAGGGAACCTGAGAAAAGGTTTCGTTTGAATCGGACTAATAATAAAAAGTTCTGATTTTGGAAGGAGCTAGTTTCAATCAGAGCATTGACGCGATATTTAAATTACAACCGAACACTCACCCCCCCCCTCCCCTACCACCACCCACAGAATTAAAGCAACGACGTTAAAAAAAATAGGAAATGTCATTCATTTTTGAAACAGAAACGAAATGATTTTTTTTTCTTTCTTTCTTTTTTTTCTTTTTCTTTTTGACATACGAAAACAGTAAGTTATCGTTGTTAATTTCTGAAATCAAATACATAAATGACGTCACGTACATGAAAAAAAACTCGAAAAATCGCATAAAACAAATCGCGAAAAATTCAGAACTCGTTGTTCGAATTGCATTCAGCTGACGACCTTTTCATCTGCCAATCGCAATTGTCCGGTTGACTTCTCGCTGTGCCTACAATCCTATCAGCTACCAATCACAAATGCCTTCCAACGGTGTTTGACCTCTAGCGGCATGAAGTGACGTCATACGCTACAAAACATGAAAAAAAAGTTTTAAAAACGCATATAAAATGCAATTAAAAAATTATAATAAATAATCCGCCCTTCCCTTTTAAAATTATGATTTTGTATCTGTAAAGAATGGACCTTACTCACGAGTGGCAACAACCACGCCTCTGAGTGTATATGCCCTCCGAAGAAGTATATTGGATGAAGGGGAAGCTGTGTTAAAATGTTCTTCACGACTATTTGTGTTTTCTTCTCTTTACCTTCAGATGACGTGACATGGGTTGGTTGGTTGGTTGATTTATGACGGCCGATTATCTACTCGAGTGATATAAGCCCTAGGATGAGTGCCCTCCGTGGGGGTCTTTCTAAGGGCTCCTAACCCATATTTACTGCAAGGTTCGAAGAAAACCGTGGAAAACTCCGAATGGTTAGGTCTTCGAGCGCGACAGGGGTTTGAAACCATCACCTCCCGTCTACCAGCTTTGAGAGCAGAACCTCTCAGCCACTAGTGGGGCCGTGACATGTGTAAACTCCATTATCAACTTTCTCCAAGCTAAACAGAGAAATAAAAGACGATTTTGAGCGTAGCCGAGGCTGAAATGGAAGAAATCACCGAACCAATCAATCATTCTGGGCACTATTTCTTAGTGTCGAAGGAAAAAATTCGTCAAAAATTCAAAAATCGCTGTACGAATTTCTCATAAACTTTATTGAAAAGAGGACAAAATTTGCTATTTTGGGTTAAAGGATTGGAACCGGATTCCAGTTACTAATGTGGAAAAATCGCAGCAAAACGTGAAAAAACACTAAAAATCACATAACAATTTTTTTTCCAAAATCGGGCTTCGAAGTACAAAACTACATGCTTAGATTCAAATTTTGCAGCTCTGCGTGCACCGGTCTCTTCAGAACACAACACAAACTTCCTTCTTCATTATAGTTGGC
Source organism: Maratus michaelseni (assembly GCA_963931845.1). Taxonomy (NCBI): domain Eukaryota; kingdom Metazoa; phylum Arthropoda; class Arachnida; order Araneae; family Salticidae; genus Maratus; species Maratus michaelseni. The sequence goes on along the minus strand of OZ007586.1, from coordinate 53,122,397 downwards.
GATACATCTTTTAAAGTTTTTCTAATACATTTTATTATTTGCAACAGATGGCAGCACCAAAGAAATAACTGCTTTCATGATAAGCAAGATTTTCATGCGGATACCGAATGTCGGTCCTTTTCAATGGTTGGTTGGTTGGTTATTTGTTATGGCTGATTATCTGCGGTTGGGATATAGGGTAATGCCCAGCGTGGGGGTCTTTCTAATTTATTTATCCTAAAGCGTAATGACGCAAGGTTAGAAAAAACTTCGGAAAACTCCGAACAGTTAGGTCGACAAGCGTGACGGGAGTTCGGGAGTTGCTAGTGTTATACTTCATTTTTCCCCCAATAGTTGTCCTTCATAGTGACCCTCATGGGCTTCCACGGAAATCGCAGATATCTCTTTTTTTCCACTTTACTTCCGTTTTGTGAGTGACCTACAGACGCTAGTGACCATAGGCTTCGCCCGAGTTTCGCCCGTCATATTGTCATACACGTCAGTGGATGTAGATTGTGATATATACCCCATATTTATATTGAAAGTATCATTATGTTTGATATCTTCGATATTTTCATATATTTGATATTTAATTTTAAAATATCATTCTATATGACATCTTTTACATATTTCAGTCAAAACAAGAGTAAATTACTTTTGCAGCTTTATTGACTATGTCGTTCTGTAGATAAAGAACTTTTGCCCCTGTCAGTGACTTTTTTATATGTCCCCTCTTTGACAGAAAAAAAAAATGGAAATTGTACGTCAAACGTGACAAAGGAGTTGCGTTCTTACTGTTATTATTATTTCAGTGAAATGAATTATATCGTGCGTTATCATGATATGATTAATTTAAGTTATAAAATAAGAACATTTTATCTTTTGTTCACATTTATTGCCTAGCTTTAAAAATTTCAGAAATTGAAAGCCATGTTTAGACTCTTTTTCCATTTAATATCTATTTCTTCGGAAACATCTATCTAAAAAACTGTCGGTAGATTATAGGATTGTTATAATTAAATAATTTAAGTATACAAATTCAGTTTTTAAAATCAGTAATACGGAAATAATATGACTCCATCTTAAATATCACGTAATCACCATGGCAACCTAGAATAATTACCTATCATGAGATATCATTGAATTAATGACGTATGATAGGACTTAATAGAATGAAGAAAACTTTTATTATTATCTTTTTAAGTTTTGATTCGATTTTCATAAAATGTGAAACGACTCGACAAAATTTTGGAACGATTCTATATATTAAATTTTAAACCATTCGGTTGGGTAGTTTTTGCGCTGTTATATGCGGACAGACGAACGGACCATATGATGACTATAGGTGCTACGTATTTATATAATTACGCACGCACCTAAAAAATCATTTAGAATATTGCTTTATTAAGTTTTCATGTTAAGCGCAATAAATTACAATTTCTAATTTATATTAAGTCTGACAACATTTTTAATCAGCGACTATTTTGAAACTTTCGAATATATAAAACAAGAACGAAAAATCATGCGTCGAGCATACATTATGTAACACTTTCCAACGCTTCCAAAATAATTTTACAAATCATACCGTTTAATAAGCTAAAAGATAACATCTAAGTAAACAATTTGGAAAACGCATAACATATTTAAAAGCATAATTTCAGGCATTTCCAACATATACAATATTCGGAAAAATATCCGAATACTTTTATTCAGTCCTGTATAGGATGTATAGATTTGTATTTATACTACATAGGATGCTACATTTTAGTTCAGTTGTTGGGGTTTTTGTTTTTGTTTACTTTCTTAGGTACTATTACCTTTTGCTAAAATTTGAATAAGTGCAAATTACCTATGACTAAAAATTGAAATGAATCCTGTCAATATGCACATTTACAAAGTTATTCTCAAACTAAAATAAATTTAGAAAAAAAGTAAATGGATTAAATTAAACAGAAACAATTAAAATTTAAAGAATTTTAAAATTACTTGAATTCTAAGTTTTGAATTCAAAATAGTATAAGAATTAATCATTTAAAAGCACTGACAAGATTCTCAATTTGCACTACATCCAATTCCCCAACAATCAGCATTGTGAATTCAAGAATTAATATAAAGGGTAACAACAAGGAATTTTCATAGACATAATAATTTAGACTAAGTAAAGATTTTGGAATAAAGGGGACAAAATCTTTCTTTTAAAGAAAGTACAAAAAGGGGAGGTATAAAATTGATGATATAGGTTAAACAAAATAATATTTAACAAATATTAAAAATACAAAATTACTTCCAAGAATTCACAACACTGAAGCTGTGATCGTATAGATTATCCCTTATTTAAGAGACCATAAATAGATAATTAAATTTTTGATAAGGTAAATCATTATAATAAAACACTTATCACAAGACTTTAAATCAAAATATTAAAATTACTTTATATAAAAATTCAGACATGTATGTCCTGTAATTAATTAAAGAATAGTAAAAGGTCTCAGTTAATTAAATAAAATAAGTTTGGATATTATTAATTTTAACAATTGGTAAGACAATAGTTTATTTTCACCAAACTCAGTGCTTGAGGTATTACTCAGAATTTCATGACTAGGGAATACAATAATTTACTTTAATTAAACTTTAAGTTTTTCCTTTTCAGAATTAAAATTTAATACAATAGAAGAAATTAAGTTAAAGATTAAGATATGTATATATTCTTTTTTTTTTAAATTAGAAAATCAAACCATCTACCGTATTCTCAAATTACTTCCTGAAGATAAAAAAAAAATGCTGAAACGAAAACTTTTTGAAATAGATGATGAAATAAAAATGGAAAGAAAACAGAGAGGGTTTATTAGGAGAAAATGAGCGTTTATTAACAAACAGTACTTCAAATAATCTATGTAAATCATTTTCTATTGTTCATTACTAATACACAGATAAGTACTATCATATCAGATAGAAAACACAATTTATAAATCATAATAATGATAAGAATTTGTTTTTACTTACAAGGATTCTTAAATTAGTAGATTAATGCAATCCATGATGTATTTGGATAGGACGACACTTCCGAGAGGCATTTAGGACACAACGAATTTTTAAGACACAACGAAGGGTTCATCCCAAACACGTAATTCTTGGGGAGAGTAATAGTAAGTTGGAGACACTTCCACAATCATTATATTGTTCTTTTAGACTCTCTAGAGTGGGCGATAGCAACCCCGAGAATGCTACGTATGATAATGATAATCCCATGAAAAACTCATTTTTTTTTTAACTAATTTGAAACTAATAGGGTATAACCTACCATATTAATGCAATCTAACGATCAAATTCTTCATTCAGAACTTTGCATTTTTAGAAGGAATTTTCACAGATGCAACTTGGTATCGAGAATCTTGAAGCTGCTATTATATGACATATCGACTCCAAGCAAAAAAAAGGAAGATATTTCGAGATTAGACTCGCGATGATATGGTAGAAGACCTCCTTCGTGGAGATGCACCCGTACATCAACATAAACAAGGAAAAACAATCATCTCTTTTTGGTTATCTCAGGTTGCTTCACAAACGATTGCTTTCTATCAACTCACTATATAGCTTGCGCTTTCTTACTAACTAAAAATATCCTACTGCTTGAGCAGGCGGTGGTGGGGGGGAAAGGAACCCTTCACCCTCACACACCCAAACTATCCGCGCTTCAAAACATGACTGCCTCTACTAACTAGCTCCCCGTTTCCTTGGTAACGCTGGACCAGGGGGTAAAAAAAGTCAACGCTGATTGGTTGAGTGGGGGGAGAAAATAACACGCCTATTGGATGAGTTGTTACTAGGTGAAAAAATCCTAGCTACAATTCCTGGAAATTAGCCGTCTGTTGGGTCCCACGAAAAAAAAAGAAAGCACGTGCACACTTACACCTGCTATTTCGTAAACAACGATCGAAAAGCAATATGTTGATGTTATCTTCGTAACAAGCCTTCGAAATAGTTTTATGACTCTCTTTTCTGAGGGTAATAAAAGTTGCACACAATACAACTGACAATAATGCTTCAGCTATTCCTACGACTTCTTATAAAGGCCTTTTGTACTTTATCCAATCTGCCTGTGTGTGTTTCGAATTTACGATCCCTTAAATTACGTGAGAATTTCAAGTAAAAGTTGTTTGCGTGGAAAACTATCTCATAGTGAAAAAGGAAGATCCTGGGTGGTCTTGACTTACAGAAAAATACAGATGTTTGGATTTTGAAAATAAGAGTTTTAATTAATAATGTTTAAGAAAAATAAGAAAAAAGAGGGGGGGGTTGATTAAATATCAAAATAAAATGAGTTTATAAAAAAGAAATGTTTTAAGATATTAATGAAAATATAAATATAAAAATTTAGATTAAATTACCTCTAACACAGTTAGGAAACGCGTAGCACAGTTCAAAATTCTCCGTCTGGAGTTTCTGTCCATAAACGGAAATGTGTTCGCGAAATTTTGTGCTTCCCTGTATAGGATCTACAGAATTTATACACACCACGTAATAGACAAAAAGCGAGTAAAAATTAAAATCGCCTTCGGTAACTTAAAACGCACTTCCAGGAATTATTGTTAACAGACAGTAGAGAATTCTTTTGTGTGTCCCTTTAAATGAACGATGACTGCTATACACACATTATTCTGTAGTAAGCCTCTTGTCATGCACTTTAGTGATATATATAAATTTCAATGCGTTTAAAATAGTGAAACATTATTTAAATAAACCGCAGACGATTTTTCTCCATAGACGTAATGTAACGGAATGCTTTTGACTGTCCCTGTAAAGTAACTATAAATGCTATGCACACCCTATTCCATATTAAGCATCTTCTAATGCACCTTCGTGATATATATAAATTTCAATGCGTTTAAAATAGTGAAACATTATTTAAATAAACCGCAAATGATTTTTCCCCATAGACCGCAATGTAACGGAATTCTTTTGAGTGTCACTGTAAAAAAACTATAAGTGCTACACACTTCCGTTGAAATAGGGAACATGCTACAGATAACGACAATAACATATAAAAATTGCAATCCGATCATATTTACGGGAGCTAGAGCACGGCCAGACGGCCAGACGGCAGACGGCCATACGGCCAGACAAACCGAAGTCATAAACACTTTTCAACTAGGTTGGAAAGTGTTAAAAATGGGATATATACAGTAGAGTCTTGTTACTACGCATGTTATTTTAACAAACCTTTTAGTTTAACGAATATTTTTTGGATTGTTAAAAAACGTCCAACGATTTCTCATTATAAAATGATTCCATTTAACGAATTTCATATTAACGAATTTTTCAAACTAACGAATTTGTTGAGAGCTTAAAGAAAATAGTCCTTTCATTTTTACGAGTGTTGAGTTGGCAAGAAAAAATATCTCTAGTGAAAAAAAAACTAGAGTTTGGAAGAAAACTTTTTGCGATAATTCAATAAAGGGGAAGCAGACGACATTGAAAATGGAACTGATGTTGATTGTCTAACAAGTACCGAAGATTGTGTTGTACGATCAAATGGATCTTTAATCGAATATTGGAACTCTTAAAAATTATTTATCCCAGCAAAATAATGTTCCGGAAACATTTTGTACTATGCTAAATAATATTGAAAGTGCAGAAAAAAAAAAAACTTCTGATTTTATGTAAAAAAATAAAGTTACATTAAGGGCAGAGTGTTGTTTTTTTAAGTTGTTAGATATGAAAGATAAATTATAATTGCTTTATAACAGTTACAATTAAAATTCTGAAATTTAGTGAACTTAATAATAATCTTATTTCCAACTAGTATGTTTCACAATACTGTATATTTATTATTATTTTTTTTATCCTTTACCTATTATACTTTATTATTTATTATATTGTATATTCATTATTTACTGATTTGTTTGAGTATTAACCAAAATTTAATATAAGTGTGGTAATAATATATATTTTTATTCAATGTGTATGCAATTAAAAAAAAAGCCATCTTGTAATTTCACATTAAAGAATTTTCCAGTATAAACGTATTTAATTGATGGTCACCATAAATTCGTTATAACGAGATTATACTATCAAAATATCGGATATTTTTGATATTTTTGAAAATATCATGATATTTATGAACCCTGGGTTTCACGAAAATTGTTTTAGTTTTTTTGCTTATAAATATATTTTTTTATGGCAAATGAATTTTTATAAACAAAATGTGGAGACCTTTTTTTAAATAAAAAAAATTGGAAAGGTCCGGTTTTAAGATAGAAAAATTGTGAAGAATCCTTTTTAAAACAAATGTTTTTGTAAAGAGTCCTGTTTTAAGATTTAAAATAAATGTGAAAAACCCTTTTTTTAAAACAAAGAATTTTTGTGAAGGGCTTTGTTTTAGGCTGAAAAATGTGAAGGGTCTTGTTTTAAGATGAAACATTTTGTAAAGGATTGTTTTTTCCTGTTTTAAGATGGGAAAAATTGTGAAGGATCCTTTTTAAAACAAAGATATCCGTGAAGGGCCCTGTTTTAAGATGAAAAAAATTGTGAAGGGTCTGATTTTATGATGATTAAAATTGTGAAGGTTCCTTTAAAGGACCTTAAATCTTCCTAAACAGATCTCTGGTAATGCTGACGTAATAATTTAATTGTTGTAAAAAAAAAATTCTCTTTTAATATTCATGTGTAAATATATTTTTCCATTGACAAGTGTTGGAAGCATTATTATTCGGACCTTCAAAAATGTGGCAACTGTAGGTAAAAAAGGATTTTTCAAGATATGAAACAAATATTGAGATAATGAAATTTTGTATTATTTTTTTTAATGGCCTAGTAATAGATTCTACTCTTCATTACTTGACTGTAAGAGCTAGGTTGAAACAGTCTCAAATGCAGTGTTGAAAAAATGTAACCACCTGAGGAATTTAGAACCCGATGCAATAGAGACACCCTCCCAAGTCGTGAAGGTCAATGAAGATCGAAGCGAAAAAGACTAAAGTCGGTCCTTTTCTTATGCTATAATTCAATATGTACGAAATTTATAGGAAAACAGAAAATGCTATTCGATTCTTAGTTACTTGAATGTGAAAACCTGAAAATTTTAAGACAATAGGAAAGGAAATGAGTTTGTGAATATCATGGGCGTACGTAAGATTTTTATTATGTAGGAGGAGAGCAATGAAATTACGATTCATACTTGAAATGTAATATCTATATTAAAAAAATAAAGTGTTTGTCTTTGTGTCAGTTTGTTAGCGAACGCTAGAGAAGTCTATTGCACCTGCAGAGGTTTTCAAATTTGGATAAGGATAGAGGAAGACGGGTCCGAATGCACCCGATGTTCAGATTTTTCATTTGTTTGATAATTAGCCGAAAAATTAATTAAAAACCCACATCAAACGCTAATCGAAGAGCTTGCATTATCCTCGCAATCGCTTCTGCACATGTGCGGGGAATCCTTGGTTTTTCTAAGAGACGAAGGGAAAAATGTTCCCTTTTTACTGCATTTTGATATCGCAAATACCTGGTCCCCTTTGGAGTTAGAAAAAAGAAAAAAAAAGGAGAATAGAAAACAAAAAGAAAAATATGAATGTTTTAACGGTACCTTCCTGGAAGAAACAGTATGTTTTGTTTGAAAAAGCATTAATTTTTACTATTTCGAATTTTTTTTTTTTCTGATGGACGAAATCATATTCGTTTTCAGGTTTTCCGGTTTTTTTTTTTTCAGTTTTAAACTGGCATGCACTTTCCCGGATAGAAACACACACACACACACACACACACTCACAAAAAAGAAGAAAAATTAAATTAAAAAAATTAAAAATTAAATAAAAGAACTATTCATTTCTGGGTATTTTACCGGTTTCAACGGCACCTTTTGTGAAAAAAAATATATTACTATTTACTGTTAAGAAAAACATATTTTCTGAAGGTCTATTTCATATTCGTTTTCATTTTCTTTTTTCTGTACATATATATATATATATATATATATATTAACTTTTTCAATGTACTTTCCCTGTTGTAATTTTTGGTTTTTTTAAAAAAAAGTAATATTTGCTATTTCAAAAAAAATATTTTATGGAAGTCGTTTATAGCAGTCGCCATGGATTTTTTTTCTAATCTTAGTGCCTTTAAAAATATTATTTCATGTTGTTAAGAATGGCAAGAGATTGAGAGGTGCAATTTTTTTTATCGCTGTGTCAAATCATACCAATCCGAGTTTCGTTCGCAAAAACAGACCTTTGCCAAATGGTGTATGCTGCCGAAGGCAGTCGGGCCACCAACACTAAACCTCTCCATGAGAAAGAAGTCTGAATTCAATAATTTTAGGTATATTTAAGGGTTTTTTTTTTCCTTTCTGTTCTTTTTTTTTTTTTTTTTTTTTTTTTTTAGACCGACGACCAGGTTTCCACCTGCCAGATTTCCCTAACTTAAACGGGTTCAGTCAACACCTACTTGATTCTCTACAAAGCCTTCGGACGGAATTTCCTGACCTGTCTGACGTCAGGAACGGTAGACCGAACTCTCAACTGATTTTCTCACCCGCACCCCACAACAGCACAATGTTTCTTGTCTTTCATATACAAAAATGATATGAAATTGAATTTTCGAATGGTTTTCAAGCGCTATTTACGTAATTTTATGGATAATTCAGGGCAATTTAATCACCTTATAATAAAGTAAGTGTTTTATCTTGATACATCTTAAATACACTCAGAAAAAGGAATTGATTAAAACTACAATACATGTTTTGTTGAGTACATTTTGGTTGTTTTAGCAAAATTCAAGTAAAATTGAACCATTTTACTTTAATTAACAAAACATTTTTTGCTGACGATACAATTTTTTTTTTTTTTTTTTTTTTTTTTGCAATTCAAAAAAAAAAAAAAAAAAAAAAAAAAAAAAAAAATTGTGCATTTACTTATTTATATTACTTACTTCTAATATGTTTGCCTGCTTTTGATATACCGAGTAAAACTATGTAACTTACAACATGTTTGGAACGCGAGTGGTTTGTAATATATGTTTTCTAATGATTATATTTTTCAAAAATATAATTATTGCTTCGGATTTGGGATGCATTTACGCTCTTTTAAGTGATATTTCATTCGGCAAATTTTTGTTTTTTAATTATGTTATGGAATTCATTCTAAAAATAGTTTTTTAGTTAAGATAGATAAATCTATTCTGCATTGTATGTTTCTTTTAAGAATCAAATTAAACTTTGAAGTATATTAAAGATATGTAATTTTACTATTGTGATTCATTTATTTTACTATATTTTAAATTATATAGTTAAAAGTTTAATAATAATTTTAAAATATAAATAATAATATTAATAATAATAAAATAGTAAAATATTTCATGTAGTTTAAAATTTAGTTTGACTGTAAAAAGATCTTATTGTTGCAATTTCTTTATTTTATTACTTTTTAATTTTACTAAACGCTACATTTTTAAATTTTTGGAATTTTAACTTATAAATTTTAGTACTGGACATATTTTAAAATTTATGGAATGTAGATAAAATTTATTATTTTAGCATATATATAAAACTTATGTTGAGTTTATTGTTAATTTATATGTAATCTATACAGTTTAACCTCTATAGATTTCGATTTTATAAGTTACAGAATAAATACTAATAATAGTTTTTTAGTCAGTTCGGTAAACCTATTGCGTGCATATTATATTTTAACTTTAATAATCAAACAGAATTTTAAATAACTTTAAATAATGCATACTATTATAAAAATTTTAACTATTTAATTAGTGTCTTAATTAATGTAACATTTTCTTGTACTATACTATTATTAAGACTTACCGAATTTAATCAAAATTTAATATTTTTGTTTAAATATAATACATATCTTATTCAAATTATGAAATATTCATATTTTAACAATCTAACTAAACTTTGAACTATATTAAAGCAGTATAATTTAATTATTGTAATCAAGGGTCGGTCCTGCCCCACCAGTGGCTGAGAGGTTGTGCTCTCGAAGCTGGTAGACGGGAGGTGCTGGATTCGATCCCAATCGCGCCCGTCGGCCTAATCGTTCGGAGTTTTCGTGGTTTTCTTCGGGCCGTGGATTTATCCATGCGTAAATACGGATTAGGTTCCCTTAGAAAGACCCCCACGAAGGGCACTCCCCCCGGGCCTATATCCCTAGTGTAGATAATTGGCTGTCAATAATCAACCCAACCCAAGGGTCGGTCCTAGCATAATTTGGGGCCTATTTAGGAGCCCTTCACAAAAATATATTTAATAAAACGTCCTTCACAAAAATCAATTTGATAAAATTGTCCCTTCACAAAATTCCTTTTAATAAAATAGGCCCTTTCACACAATTTTATGCCATAAAAACTTACTATTCATTAATTGTTTATTATTTTATGATATTTAAAATGTGTAATTTGTAAAGAAACAATTGCACAAGAAAAGAGAACTTCAGCAAAAGGATTTTAAAAAGTCTTTGTTAATAAATGTTTGTTCGAATTTGAATAACAGGATTTCAACTTTCGTTACAAAATGTTATTTTTCAAAAAAAAAAAAAAAAAAAAAAAAAAAAAAAAATATATATATATATATATATATATATATATATAATAAATTTCACAAAAATAACCTGCATTGACCCTTGGTAATTAATTTATTTTACTATACATTATATTAAATTTACTAAACGTTTAACAACATAAATTTTTGTTTTGAAGGTAACAATTTATAGTACCTCAACCTATTTTAAAACTGAAAGAAAGTAATTTAAATTTATTATTCTATTTATAAGTTTTATTTAGATAATAAAATATTCATTATTGATAGTTACCAAAATACCATTGTTTACAATATTATCTGGTGGTTGCATTAATAATGCTTTGTTAAGATGAAGTGAATGATACTTGTTTGGTGATAATATTTTTATTTTAATTAAGTTATAGAATAAATACTATAAAAATAGTATATTCGTAAGATAGGTAAATATAATTTATAATGCAATCGAAAAAATATACATAGTTAAAAGCTTTGAAACATAAAAAATGTAAATAATAAATAATAAATATTAATAATAACAATAGAATTGTGCAATATTTAATGTAGTTTGAAGTTTAGTTTGATTATTAAAAAAACAAATATCCAACAAATTACGTATTATAAAAAACGATTGTCTATAGAATTAAGAGTTATAACCATAGCAAAATTATTATATGCTCTTAGATATTTTAAGATAATTTATGTTCAATATTATCAAAAGCAAATAAAAACATTTGAACAAAGTTATGTAAATAAATACGCAGATAATTCAGGAAATATCAAAGTAAAACACTAATTTTATAATCTCTAATATCCTCTTACATAAAAAGAACAACACTTTGTTAGTTTTATAAATTAATTTTTAATGAAGAAAAGGTGAAAGTCTAATCTATTTTCATACAGAAAAAAAAGAAAAAGGAAATTTTCAATAATAGATTTATATAAGTGCTTTTCAGAAATGAATAAAGAATAATATTTATTCAGAAATAAATAATCTTAGAAAATTAAATAAATAAATTGAACTTTTAACAATTTTGCAAAAGAAAAAACAAATGTTGAAAATACTAAGTATTTTTACAAACAGATTATTTTGAAACTTTTTTTTATTGTGAGATATATCTGGTCTATAATTATTACAAATAAATTTAAAAGTTGGCTTAAAATTACCCTTTTTAATTATGCTGTAATGCATTAATGTTTTATTGTTTTTCTCTTTAAGCATTAATTAATGTGATTTAACTCCTGAAAATAAAAATATTCAGCGACATATTTAAACTTTTACTTACTAATGTGTATTTGGTAAAATTTGAATTTATGAAATTTGAAAAACCGTTAAACAAATTCTTATATTAAAAAACAACAATAACAAAAATAATAAACATTAATACTTTTTTTTAACACTTTCCAACCTAGTTGAAAAGTGTTTATGACTTCGGTTTGTCTGTTCGTCTGCCGTCTGTCCGCGCTCTAACTTCCGTAAATATGCTCGGATTGCCCTGAAATTTTTGTATGTTATTGTCGCATGTTCCCTATTTCAACTGAAGTGTGTAGCACTTATAGTGTTTTTACAGGGGCAGTCAAAAGTATTCCGTTACATTACAGTCAATGGGAAATAATCGTTTCAAGTGCATTTTGATGACTTACGTCATTTAAAACATAATGAAATTGATATATAATTATGAAGCGCATTAAAATATGCTTTTTGAAGAATATGGGGTGCAAAGCATTTATAATTCATTTACAGGGTCAAACAAAATAATTCAGTTACACATCGTTTTATGGGAAAAATCGTCTGGAGTGTAATTTAGTGATATTTCACTATTTCAAACATAATGAAAATTATATGCATTACTGAGGTGCACTATAAATTGCTCTCTTGTGTGCATTGCGTTTATTTACAGGGACATGCAAAATATATCGGTTACAGTTCATGTGCTATATTTACAGTCTATGTGTGATAAGTGCGTTTTCAACTTTGATTTGCATTTTAAAGTTTAACTAAATTTTTTCATAGTACGTGTGTGTTTATAAACTCCGTTGATCATATACAGGGCTACACCAGTGAATTGGTAAGTATTACAGACTATGGGGAGTGAATTGCTTAAGGGTAGTTTTTAATTATGTTTACGCATTTTTCTGCTGAACTATATTTAGTAGACTAATAGAAGGTCGCGGAATATAAATAAATTCTTATACAGGGCTACGCAATGAAAAATATACATTCTCGGTTACGGTTGGTAGTTGCTGCGAGTGAGTTTTAAATTGTATTTTAACTTAATTTGTGGTGTGTACAAAAGTCTTCAGATAATATACAGGGCTGTACAATAGATTTCGAGTGCATTTCCATCGATTGGCGAAAATTTCTAAATGTGAACATTCTAACTGAACTAGATTTTATCATACTATATATCCACATCTATTGATCATATACATGGCTGCACAAAATAATTCGAATACTTTTTTGACACTGGAAGGCAATTTCGAAAACTGTATTTTTCAAAGCTTTATATGTTTTCTAAACTGTTTACTTACGTACCTTCTTTCACCACAATTTTAATTAACAGTGAAATTTCGTTACAGTTTTCTGGCTGTGTTGGAAATTGTTTCATATTGTATGCTGGACGCATGATTTTTCGTTCTTGTTTTTTCGTTTATAAAGTTAGTTTATAATGAGAAATAAATGTTTGACATAGGTGTCTATAAAATAAAATCATTTAGTGGGAAAATGCGTAAAATAAATAACAGTTTATTATTTTTTTACGCACAAGAAGAGAGCGGAGTTACATAGGGGCAAACGGTTCTCGAACAGTGACGTCACAAATTCGTCCGAAGGCATCCGTAGAGAATCAAGTAGGTTGTTTTTATGACGGCTGATTATCTACATAAGGGATATAGGTTCCAGGGATATAGGGGGAGTACCATCCGTCGGGGTCTTTCTACGGGATCCTAACCCGTATTTACGGCAAGGTTAGAAGAAAACCACGAAAAACTCCGAACGGTTAGGTCGACGAGCGCGACAGGGGATTGAACCCAGCACCTCCCGTCTACCAGCTTTTGAGATCAGAACCTCTCAGCCACAGGTGGGGCGAGAATCAAGTAGGTATTGGTTTAGTGCTTGTCACCGGGGCGCTTAGCGCCACTGAAGGGATGCCGCACGGCGGATGCCCATTGCTGGCAGGACGTCTGGTGTGGAGGTCTTTGTTTTGTTTCCATTTTTGTTTTGTTGCTAATTGATACTATTCTTTTTGTATGGGCCTGCGCCTGGCATGACACCGATACGTCATGCCATCGCTACGTGAGTTGGCTTCGTAATTCAGCATCTTGTTCATGTGACGAGACCTTCACCTGAATAATAACCTCCATAGGTGTAATTCACAGGGAACTGGGGAGAAGTTTGCACCCACGACGGATTTTACATGCAACCGGGTGCCATTAGCGTACATGATGAAAAAGAGAAAAAATATAAAAAAAACGCAAAAACAAAAGCCTGAAAAGGAAGGGGGTTAATACATGTTTATTTAAACTTACTTAAAACTAGAAAAAAATTAATACTTTTACCTGTGTTGGATATTTTTTTTTACCTTTTTTTATACTGTACTTACGGTTACCCTTTTTTTTTTCTTTTTTTTTTTGCATTTTTCCTCGCCGCATTTAGGTTTCTCACGTTGCTTTTTGGTTTCTCATTTTTTGCAGTTTTTTCTGGTTTCTCATTTTTTGCAGTTTTTTTCTGGTTTCCCATTTGTTGCATTTGATTTGATTTCTCATTTGCTGCAGGTTTCTCATTGTGATTTGGGTTTCCCAGTTTTCGCTGTTGATTTTATACTCTGTTGCATCGCTGGTAACCGTTGAATTTGTTGTCATGAATGCACTTTAGTGGTGATCAGGCCATAAAAACGTTATGGCTGTTATAATGAACTCGATGAAGCTATTAGGTAGCTTTCAATACAAAAAAGTATAAAGCTATACCTATTGCAGCCGTTCGGAGGAAAGCAGTTCCGGAAAATTTCGATATATTTTCACCGATCATGACCCCCAGACTTTATATATATATATATATATATATATATATATATATCTGACCTATGTCATACGATAACGCTCGTATTTATAAATCGATTTTGATGAAACTAATTGTGTGTATTAAGGTCACCAATGTCTCAACCGAGTTCGTTGGCCAGCTTGGTCCACCATTTTGTTTCAAGATGGCGGCCATTTAAAAATTTAAAACTAAAATAAATATACAAAAAAGTTAAAAATTCAAATTTATTTTCTAATTACGTTTTAGGCCTTGATACAAGGATTCCAGAGCATTTTTTGGTTTACCTCTATCTTAAAAAATGGCTGAGATAGAGCAGTTTGAAATTCTAGGGTGGCTGACATTTTGAAACAAAACAGCACATTAACGAGATTACTCGCAAATTATTTTCTTTCATTGTTGTAATAATTTTCCCAATCATAAAACTATATATTCATATCCGTTAGCGCCAAAATTGGCGCCAAAATTAGTAAAATTTGTGACATTTGGCGAAGTATCGCCAAATTTGGCGACCAAAATAAGTCTTTATAAATGAAAGCCCATTTGGCTATTGCTCAATACTTTGGCGACCAAAATAAGTCTTTATAAATGAAAGCCCATTTGGCTATTGCTCAATAATTTGGCGAAATTCTTATTCAAATTCAGTATTAACGAATCTTTTGTAAACGTTTCTTTGCATTTTAACTGGCTGTTTTCGTGTAACATTAGCTAAAATTTTAAAACGAAGATATAGGAAAGCTACCTTTTTCTCCCGGTACAGGCCGGAAGGACTTTTTAAATACTTGGTGCGCTGTAGGGTGGTGCATATTCCTTGGCCATTAGTCCGTTAAGTAGTTCATTAGCTTCCACCCTCCTAGACGCTGAAAGATCGATTTTTTTTTTTTTTTGTCGCAGGAAAGAGGTTCCTTTACACTGCTATTTTTATTATGTATATATATATATATATATATATATATATACCGGGTGGTTATAATATAAGTATCTCTATTTGGAGCTGTCTGTAGTTTGAAGGAATAATCCGAATGAAACCAAAATTGGTACACTTACTATTCGAGAAGGGGGAAGAAAAATTAAACAATAAAAAATAGTTGCAATAATCGCCGACAGATGGCGCTTTTGAGTGTGAAATGTAATGTGTAATACAAGAACAGAGAATTAAGGTGTCAAACCGGATGACATACGCTAACTTATTGGGAAATGTCACAGTGAATGTGGTTACGCATTCGCATGGAGGTGCCGATCAAGTTCAGGTTCCACATGTCCATTGTACTGGAGGACACAATTCAGGCGGTGCATGACGTGCTCAACTGCGGAATGTAACGCATCAGGAGTGATGTTTCGCACATGTTGTGATATGCGATCTTTTAAGTCATTGAGGTTTGCGACACCTCCATGGTACACAATAGATTTTAAGGCCCCGTAGCGTCATCTATTGGTGATTATTGCAACTATTTTTTATTATTGTTCCATTCTTCTTCCCCCTTCTCTAATAGTAAGAGTAGACGATTTTGGTTTCATTCAGGTTATTCCTTCAAGCTACAGACAGCTCCAAATAGAGACACTTATATTATAACAACTCGGTATATATATATATATATGTATGTATATTTTCCCTGAAAGAGAAGATAAATTAGACAGAGGCTATATACACTTTGAATATAGAAGTAAGGTGGCTGCTGGGACCTTTATGTTTTTGTTTATTTTTGTTGTATTAATCCATGTTTCTCTGTTTCATGTCGTCTACATTGTTCATTAGCCATCTGATCACTGCCCTATCTTTGTTTTGTACATGTTTGTTGTTTGCAAGTTGTCTGTGCCATAGTGTTTCGTTATTAACTGTGATGGTGAACAGATGGCGTGCTTGTGTGAGCGGACAGCACGTGAGGTAGTATTTTGGGGACCCCAATTCTCTGCATATGTATTCTGGAGAGCTAAATTTGGTATATCTATGTAGGTATTGTGGGATGCTCCGTGTTCTGCGTAAATTTGGCTCAGTAATCTACAGCTTATAAATCTTTTTGTGTCTACCTTTGGGAAGTATTCATGGGTTGTCCTATCCGTGTCTCCGTAGTCCAACTCGAACTGTCATTGTTTTATTGTTAGCTCTTTTAATATACGTTTAAGGTTGGATATTGGTTTTTCTATGTGGTAAGGTCTATCATTTTGTTTGTTTTTAGCCGCTTCTTTTGCTAAATCGTCGAAATCCTGGTTTCCTTAGATGTCAACTTGTGTCTTAACCCAATTAATTTTAAATTTGTTGTTTGATTTTCTTATTTTGTATTGTATGTCTTCTATTAGTTTTACTGTGTTGAATGGTTTACTGAGTGCTAGTATTGCTGATAGGCACTCCGAGCGAATGCTATAATCCATCCCTCTGTTGCGTTGCTCCATTCTGTTGCCTTTGGTATCGACAGTAGTTTGGCTTGGAAGACGCTGTAATGTTTCCGCAATGGTGTTAAACATAGTTTAATTTTTTTATCGTTTTTTGTATGCTACGAAAGCCGATCCCGTAGCGCCTGATTGCAATCTTGAGCCGTCTGTATAAATCGTTATATCTGTTTCATTGTAGCCTATCTTTGGTTCTGTTGTTTCTGATGGAGGCGTTTTCCATATGTTTATTTTGTTATCGTAGTCTGTTGGTTGAAATGTACACTGCTGACCATTAAAATTGCAACACCAGGAAGGAATGCAAATAACAGAATGATATTTACTGGACAAAAACATTAAAATGGGAAGGATAAGTGATTACATTTTCAGAAAATTTGGAGGTACAGATCCTAAGAAAACACTACCCAGAGCAACCACTCCTGGCCACAATAACAGCATTTATCTGCCTAGCCATGGAGTCGAACAGAGATTGGATGTCATGTACGGGTGCAGCTGCCCATGCAGCTTCAACACTACGCCACAGCTCATCAACCGTAGTGACGGGCGAGAGGTGGCGGGCCAGTGACTCAGAAGCCATTCACAGGACATTTTCAATTGGTGAGAAATCAGGAGAACGTGCTGGCAAAGGCAATAGTCGAACATGTTCTGTATCAATGAAGGTCAGTATATTACGAGCAACATGTGGTTGTGCATTGTACTGCCGAATCGTAGAGTTCCGGAGGCCTCGAAGATAGGGCAGAACCACGGGCAGTTACACCTAAAAATGTAACAGCCTTTGTTCATATTGCCGGCAGTGGGAAAAAGAAGCTATCAAGACGTGTACTCAATGGCACCCCACACTGCAGGTTATGGGCCTGTATGATGATGTCGAATGCAAGCTGGCAATGTGCATTCTCAAGGATACCACCAAACACGGATGCGGCCTTCATGATGCTGTATCCAGAGTCTGGGTTCATCTGAAAAGACGACGTGAGACGCCATTCCTGCGTCATATACAGCATCATGATGCCCGCATCCGTGTTTGGCGGCATCGTGGAAAACGCCCATTGCTAGCTTTCATTCGATATCGTTATACTGACATATCACCTGGAGTGATGGTATGAGGTGCCATTGGATACACGTCGCGGTAACCTCTTGTTCGCCTTGCCGGCAATTTAACAGCAGCCGTTACATTTCTGATGTGTAACGGCCCGTGGTTCTGCCCTATCTTCGATACCTCCGCAACTCTGCGTTTTAGCAGGACGATGCACGACTGCATGTTGGCCGTGCTATCCTGACATTAATTGATACAGAACATGTTCGATATTGTCCTGACCAGCACGTTTTCCTAATTTCTATATGCTATCCAAGTGTAAAATTTTCGTGAAAAAATATTGTTATCTAGTTGTAAAAGAAATGTTTTTTTCTGGCTTTTTTGTTTGTTTGCTTGTTTTCGCGTCGGCTCCTTTAACATTGCAATAAAAAAATATAGTTCTCATCTTCCGAACTCTCTGAAATTTCAATCGGTTATAAATATAAATGTATCCAAGCTCTCTTTAAAATTTTGCGAAAAAATAGGCATATTTAGTAGTGAAAACATGAGTTCTTTTTTTTTTAAAAAAAAGCTTTCAACGCAATGGCCATAGTACGCAATCCGTTTTTAATCAACACTTTTCAATCCCACTAGGCTAAACGGGTAAGGGCTAAACACGTTACTCGTTTCTGAGGGGAAAAGCCTTCAAAAAATCGTTGAAGGAAGCGCAATGAGACGATTTTCGCGTGGAAAAGAGAATGCGAATTCGCTTCAAATAGTATATAGATTATGTTGCAAGAATTAGAAGATTAATTAATTTATTTATTTAATGTTTGCGTATATATATTTTACGTTGTGTAAAAAAAGTATGTATTTATTTAAATGCAAAAATGGATTTAAAATTTCAACCTTAACACTATTTTGTATCAGCTGTAATAATCATATATATTACTTCTGTTGACAACAACCCTTTTTCTGTGCCTTTTCAAAACGCACAACAATGAATGAGGTATCATTCGAAAGATTTTTCAACCGACTTCTGACATAGTACACTCACATTTTGTTAAAACTTTTTTTTTTTTTCATTAAAAATTGCAGTAAATTTAAAATAATATCAGCATTGTTTTCAGAAATGAAATGAAAGGTTTTCTCAGTTCAATAATGCCACAAAAATAATACTAGTCGTTGGGGGCCACCGTAATACTTACCCATCATGGGTAAGCATAATATATAATATAAAAATAAAACATGTGTAAACTGTTTATAAAATGCATTGCCATTCGCATAAAATCGTGGCTTGATGACGTCATAAACTTTAAATGCTCTGTTACTGAATTGCGTAAAAGAAACATCCTTGTAACTCCAAAATTGATAATCCTATTAACTAACGGTTTACTGCGTCGGATGAAGCGTCTCATTTCCAATTAAAATATATCTTTGAATTGGAATTGGAATGAAATACGGGGTCATTAAAAATCGAAGAGTGTTGTAAATAGGATTACAAAATATCTCGACAACTCATTATCCGATCGACTTCCTTCTTTATGCAAACTTTAGGTTTTTTATTGTCTTTTATATTTATTCCTTAAAATAAACAATTTCGAAAATTTTTATATACCTTTTATCAGAACGAATATTTTGAGAACACGAAAAATATAGTTCCGTATAATCGAGGTTACTGAAATTCAATAAGCTTCTTCCTATTATCACATACTAAGTACATACCAAATTTCAAGTCTCTATCTCAATTTGTTCGGGAGATAAAGCGTTTACAGATACACACACACAGACAGACGGATGGCAATTTTTTTTTCTAGAAATATGTTTTTCGGAATCTCCAGTATCTGAAACATGTAAATCCGTCAAAAAAAAAAAAAAAAATCGTTTTTAAAAACGATTACAAGACTTACCCTATACTACGTATGATGGGTAAGTAATACCGCATTGTATCATGTTCAACAATGATTATATATGAAAAAAAAAGTACAATAAAGATAAAGTAGGACGTCTCTGCACGGGCTTATATTATATTTATGATTAAAAACCAAAATTCAAATTAAAATGTTTAAAAGAAAAAGACAGCATCGATCGTTCGAAGCACGTGTAACCAAATGCATGTTTTGTTACATTAAATTAAACTGTATTTTATGTGTATTGAATTTATTTTTCTTTGTCCCGTGTTTTTTCTGAAGCCAATGATGACATCCTCTAATACAGTTAAAATACGATAGTTAGTTTTTTATTTTTCTCGCACGTGCCTTTTGCCATCTTTGATCAGTTTTTAACACTTTTCAACATAGTTGAAAGTGTTTATGTCCGTGCTCTAACTCGCGTAAATATGCTCGTATTGCCCATAAATTTTTGTAGTTACAGTCGTTTACTATAAGCAGGATCCCTATTGCAAATGAAGGGTGTAACACTTATAGTTTTCCTTACAGGGGCAGTCAAAAGTATTCTGTTACATTACAGTCAATGGGAAAAAATCGTTTCAAGTGCATTTTGATGGTGCTATGTCATTTGAAAAATGGTGAAATTGATATACAATTATGAAGCGCACTAAAACATGCTTTTTGTAGAATTTTGTAGTAGCAAAGCATAATTATTTATAAGCATTATTTATTTACAGGGTCAAAGAAAACAATTCTGTTGCACATTGTTCTACGGGGAAAAATCGTTTGCAGTGTAATTTAATGATGTTTCACTATTTCAAACGCAATGAAATTTATATGCATTACTGAGGTACACTATAAATTGCTCTCTTAAAAGTATGGTGTGTATTACATTTATCGTTCATTTACAGGGACACACAAAAGATATCAGTTACGGTATACTTGCAATAATTACAGTCTATGTATGACAAGTGCGCTTTGGACATTTTTTTGCGGTTTTAAGTTTAACTAAATTTTTGCGTAGTACGTTGTGTACATAAATTCGGTTGATCATATACAGGGCTACACAATTGAATTCGTAAGTATTGAAGACTATGGGTGTGAATTGTTTAGGGTAGTTTTTAATATTGTTACGCATTTTCCTGCTGAACTAGTTAGTAAACTTACAGAAGTTTGTGGAAAATAAATAAGTTCATATAAAGGGCTAAGCAAAGAGCAAGATACATCGTTCGTTGATGGTTTTTAGCTTAATATGGGGTGTGTACAAAAGTCTTTAGATAATGTACAGGGTTGTACAAAAGATTTTGAGTGCATTTCCAATGACTGGCGAAAATTGTTAAATGCGAATTTTTTAAATGAACTAAACTTTATCATGCTATGTCGTATATATCTTAATCTATAGATCATATACAAAGCTGCACAAAATAATTCGACTACATTTTATACTATGGAAGGTAATTGCTAAACCTGGACTTTTAAGTATGTTATATGTAATCTATATACTGTATACTTACGTATATTCTTTCACCTTATTTAACGGTGAAGTTTCGTAACAGTTTTCTGGATGTGTTGGAAACTGTCTCATAATCTATGCTTGATGCATGCTTTTTCGTTCTTGTTACTGTAAAATTTGATGGAATGAATGAGATTATATTCTGCCTTGACTAATGTTGTTTGCAGATATTTTTAATCTTGATTTTTTTTTCTTTAGATATTTAAACCTGCATCTAACAAATATCAAATATTTGCAAAAAAATATTAGACTGGAGTGCAAAATCCTCGTAAGGATTCACTGGTTATATTTTGAAATAAACAAAACTATTTTGTGTATATTAAAACGAAAAAAAATGTAACATTTCCATTTTTTGGTTTTGAAAGGCACTGTGTCATTTCAATTTGCTATTATAAACAATATTATTATACACATAAAAATACAACCCCCCATCGAAGTTATTATTCTAAAGCTACTGATGGTTTTTGTTGAACACAAATATAGGTGTATAAACAATGATCCTAATAAGGGATTCATTATAAAAAAAATAATAATTAGGTAAGCTACGGAATATGAAAATAAGGAATTTTTAGTGAAAATTGTATGGGAAATAACTATGTTCACGATGCAAAAAGTTTTTATAAAGTTATACAAATACTTTTTGAAACGAAAAATATTCTTTCTTCATGTAAAAACAAGATATGAAAATGATTATATTAAAAAATAACGATAATAAATGCTGACAGATTTATTTGGCATTAAGATTCAGATGAACTTACGAGTTTCTTTCAATTACCCTGTATTTCAGCCATGCATATCCTGTTTTAACTTTTATTATCATTAAAAATGAAAGTACGTCAGAGCCATTTTTCTACAAATCTATATTTTCAATGCTAATAAACCTTCTGAGAGAGAGAAATAAAAGCGAATAAATAAATAATAAATAATAATAATATGTTGCTTTGAACTTCTATAAAAAGTCATGCCAGCATTTTCCCAAACCATGAAAAATGTTTTATTAAAATAGAATTTTTGCATTATGTAGATTACTGTGTTTGTATCCATGGGATATCCATGGAAATAATGTCTAAAAACCTGAAGTTTTTACGCAAACTATTTGTAACACACTAAATGCATTGGCAGGAAAAATTAAAAGAGCAAATATAAAAACTAGTGCTCCCGACGCGATACGTATTTCAGCTATACGTTTAGCCGATATACGTATATATATATATATATATATATATATATATATATATATTGTGTTTTTACTTATGTTTCACTTTTTGAATAAATAATACTTCATTTGTTAGGACTATGTTTTATAATGTGTAATTTGACAGTGCTATACATGGGGTAATAATTTCATTGCATATGGTCAGTTGCTTCTGTTTCAATGGTTAATTTTTGCAATAAGTTTATATATCTATATATATTTAAAGCGAAAAGCGAATTCTGTCAAATTCACATTCTGTTTACTCTTCAGCGTTTTTTTTTGAAGCCTTCTACTCTCAGAAACGGGAAACGTGTTTAGCTCTCTCCTGTTTAGCCTAGAGCTGTTTAGCCTAGAGCTGTTTAGCCTAGGGGGATTGTAAAGGGTTGATTGAAAACGGATGACGTAATATGAAGACCTCATCTTTTCACTACTAAATATGCATATTTTTTCGTGAAATTTTAAAGAAAGCTTGAATACAGTTACATTTATAACCGATGGAAATTTGAAAGAGTTCGGAAGATGAGAACTATTTTTTATCGCTATGTTAAAGGAGCCGACGCGAAAACAAACAAACAAACAAAAAAGCGAGAAGAAAACATTTATTTTACAACTAGATAACAATATTTTTTCACGAAATTTTTACACGGGCTGTAAAACCGTTTTATTTATAACCAATAAAGATTGCAAAGAGTTCGGACAAAATGAACAAGGAAATGAGAGCTTTTATCTAAACATCAATATTTTTTCGCGAATATTTCGTTTTTAAATATAATTTCATACAAAATCGGGTTAAATATTGTGATGAGTTGACATGCTTCAACTCCTCCCTTATTTGTGGAAAAAGGATAATCTCTCTGGAATGAAAATAATCTGACAGATTGATCTTTATTGACAAAAATTCTATCAATAGTGTGAATCTCATTTTCACTTTGAGATAAGCCAAGCTGCAATACATGCTTTGTATTGAATGGTATGTTATCTGAATGAGTAGATAAGAATTGTAAAGTATTGTTCTTGTGGATACAAAGAACTGGGCCCCTACGAAATGCAATGTTTTCTGGGAAATTCCTGGAATGCAAGGAAAGCCCCTGGGAAGTGAAATTGCTGACGGCAGTTGGAGGTGGAAGGAGTTGAATGTTGAATCAGTTGGTGGTGGAACAAGCTTGAGTGAGGTTGTCTTTGAGAGACTTCAGAATCTTAGGATTTTCTGAAATTGTAATTTCACAGCACGAACATGAATAATCATTTTTTTTCATTTTTACTTTTGTTTTTTTTTAATGTGTTAATTTAAAATAAAGTTTTTTTCGTTACAAACGATAAATGGAATTTATTAATTATATATACAACGTCTCACGCTACCACAGCAATAGTATATATAATTAATTGGTGGCAGCAAATGGGATATGTAATCTAGAGTAAATTAGATTACGGATCTATGTTAACCTGATTAAACAGATGAAGAGCCAGTGAAAAACGGACGAGCAGAGTTGTGGAGTCTTGAAGCCTAATTGGAGTCGTGGATTTTTCTTGGAGTTCTAGCAAGTAGAGAACTGGTAAAAGAACTTTATCGACTAAAGCTGTGAGGTGTATGAACAGTCAACTATAGACTTGGTGCTATTTGTGTGTGCTTCAAAATATATCAGTGGAATGAAGATAGGCGGTGTACCATCTGAGTTTCCTACATATGGATCTAAGTTGAAATTAGTGCCTCATCAGTGAAATTAATATCTTCAAATCTTCAAACATCTGTGTGTGTCATCTTTAAAAGTGCTTGGAAGCCTGGTATCAGTGTGGAGGAAATATCTGCATCTGGAGGTAAGCTCTTTTATGAAATCTTCTATAGAGGTCTGTTTTAAATTAAATTTTGTGTATAAATTTTAATTTTGGGGAGCAAAACTCTATGTGAAATTTAAGAATTCTAGGGAAGCTATTAATTTGGTACTTAAATTTTTAGTTAGAATTTTTATGTTTGTTGATTTTCTGGTATCTGTTAGGTATAATATTGGGTTAAGAAAATTATATACTTATGTATATGTTAAAATTTACTTGGGGTATAGTAAATTGTTATTGATTAATTGAGATTATTAATCAGGGTATTTTAATCATAATTTTGTATAAAACTTTTGGAAATAAGAGTTTTGTTTATATACATTTTATTTATTACAGTAATAAAGTTATTGCTTAATTTTATGGGTATACTGTGGATGATTATGATTAATGTTTCAAAATAAATTGATGTTATACTGTACTGTTGGGTATAAAATTTATTTTGGGGGATATACTCAGTTTGAAAGACGTCACTGTTGCATGAGAATTTGCTATATTGAAATTGTGTCGTTTTTGAATACATTATTATACGTATAGTGAAGAAAATTTTATTTCTGTATTTATTGTATTATTGTAAATTGAATATATCTGATATTTTGAAATTTATTATATTTTGGGGGAAAATATGGTAGAGTATTTAGCAAAATATAATAAAAGCGTCTTGCTGTTATTAGCAGATGAATTTGAGACCAGTGTGTCGAATACGTGTAAAACTAAAGCTATAATCCAGGGTATTGTTGAGGCAGTGGATTATGATGAGAGTTTCGCTAAAATTCGCTTGCAGTATATTCTTGAGCAAGAGGCGGAGCGGAAAGTACAGGAAAAACAAATTGAATTAGATTGTAAAGAAAGAGAGAGGCAAATTGAATTAGATCGGATAGCGCAAGAAGTAAAACTTAAACAATTTGAATCAGAAAAACAATTTGAATTAAATAAACTTGATAAACAACTTGAATTAGATAAACTTAAGCAACAATTTGAATTAGAAAAATTGCGTATTCAAAATTCTATGGATATTGTTAGAGTTTCGTCGAATGTTGATTTGCATAGAACTTCTAGAGTAAATTTAAAAGATTTAGTTCCGCGTTTTGATTCCAAATTAATCAATATCACTCTTTTCTTTATGATTTTTGAAAGACAAGCTAAGAAAGCTAAAATTTCTCAGGAGGATTGGGTTAGTCAATTAATTCCTTTATTACCTTCTGACATTGCCGAAATTATAGTTAAACAACCGTCAGACAAATGTGATGATTTTCAACATATAAAGAAAGTTTTGTTAGATAGGTTTAGGCTAAGTACAGGCGCCTTAAAACAGAAATTTGAAACTCATCAAAGAAAATCTGGTGAATTATGGGTAGATCTGATTTATGAGTTAAGGGGTTATCTGGATAATTGGTTAGAGTCATTAGAAGTGAGAGATTTTGAATCCTTAAAAGAACTAATGCTCACGGAACAATTGAAAAAACGTGTCCCTTTTGAGATAAAAGAAAAATTTATTGATGATTGGGAGGAAATAAAGATTGCTTCTAAACTCGCGGAAAAATCAGATAAATTTGAGAGTATAAGAAGAGAATTTAACAGGTCGGATAGAAAACCGTGGGAAAATAAATCTTTTCAGGATAAGCAAAAAGACAGCTTTAATTCTAAAAGTAGAAAGGAAATTAAACCAAAATCGGAATTTGAGAATACGAAAGAGTGTGGGAAATTTGATCAATTTAAGAAGGACAATGCTTTCGAAAAGCAAAGACAAGTCCAATGTTATAATTGTTTGGCAGTGGGCCACATCAGACCAAATTGTCCTGAATTGTTAAAAGGTAAATCTAATTATGAGGATAAAAGCATAGCTTGGATTGTTACTAGTGATGGGAAAAGTGTAAATAATAAGGAAGGTGTGGAAACCGAATTACCTATGGTTGATTTATGCGTGAATGGTAAGAAAGTAAAAGCGATTAAGGACACAGGTGCGCAAATTGTGGTTTTTGATGCTAATGACATTCCGTGGAGTGCTAAGAAAGTGGGAAATGTCTTTCTTATACCGGCCCTCGGAAATAGACAAAAAGCGGATTTGGTGTCAGTGCCGGTTGCTTTGATGGAAGGTGAAAAAGAGTATGTTGAAAAAAATGTGGTGGTTGCAGTTGTGATAAAACTAAATTCTCCGCCCCTTATAACACCAGCTGTTTATGACTTATTAAAGTTAGGAAATATGGAAAAGCAAAATTTGGTGCATAAACAAGTGGGGAATCAAAGAGAATTAAATGGGCAGGGAACCCTCAGATTATCTAGCGATCATGAGCAAAGGGTTGTTAGAAAAACGGTTGTGAATGAAATCTGTGAAAGGGATAATAAGTCTGTTAATGAGATAGAGGTAAATTCACTGGAAGACGTGACTGATAGGTATTTGGAAAAAGGGTCTAAATTGATCGATACAAAAGAGGGTGAGTCTAAAAAGGATGGTGATAAAAGGTCAGGTATTGGAGGTCAATTTCGGGAAAAGAATTCTGAGCATGATGTAAATATACCCAGGTATTTTGTTGGTAGTATGGGATTTATACATGTTAGAAATAGAATTAGAAAGAAATTGAGTTCATCTATGACTGTGGCCAGTAAATTTAACTCTAGGATGAAGGAAAATAATAGAGTAAATTGGGGGCTAAATGCCAAGAAGATGTGAATAAGAAATCAAAGTTAAAAAGAATGGAGCAGTCTTCTTTTAAAACGGATCACAAAGAAAGATTTATTGAAATCAAACAAGATTTAGATAGGAAAAATCATGATTATGAAGTTGTAAGGCGAAAATTATTGTCCAAAAGATTTTCTGATAGAAGTAATTCAGATATTGGTTTTCGGGAGAATTCTCTAAATTAAGTTTATTCTAAATTTGGGAGTGCTCATTTTTGTAATATCTGTATTGTGTTTATTTATCATTTAATGCTTAATATTATTTTCGTAATAGTAAAACTTCATTAATTTAATAATTGCATAATTTAGTATGCTTTCTTTTTGTTTGTAGAAGTGTCTAAATTTAGGCTTTTAAGCAAGTTTTTAAGAGAATCGTTTTAGGCATTGTGTTGTATATAGATTTTTTTCTTTTTATTATTATTATTTTTTTTTTTTTGTTAGAATCATGTAAATTGTAATCTGTATTTGGTATTATATGTATGGGAAGTATTTCAAAATTGTTTCTTAGGGCATCAATAGTATAAATTATTCCTGGAATTATACTTAGGTATTGTAGTTATGGGATTATAGTAAATCCTGTTGACAGTGTGGTCTATCAAATACTGAGTATGGGAATGTGTTTGTTTTCTATAGGGATTTTTCATGTGTTATTCAAAATTCCTTTGTGCTTTGATGACCTCTTTAGAAATTGATTGAAGGAGCTTATTCTATTAATATATATGCCAAATTTCTTCTAGAAATTTTTTCTTAGGGGGAGGTGTTGTGATGAGTTGACATGCTTCAACTCCTCCCTTATTTGTGGAAAAAGGATAATCTCTCTGGAATGAAAATAATCTGACAGATTGATCTTTATTGACAAAAATTCTA
Source organism: Maratus michaelseni (assembly GCA_963931845.1). Classification (NCBI taxonomy): domain Eukaryota; kingdom Metazoa; phylum Arthropoda; class Arachnida; order Araneae; family Salticidae; genus Maratus; species Maratus michaelseni. The sequence continues at coordinate 53,094,493 of OZ007586.1, read as the reverse complement.
TCAATAGTGTGAATCTCATTTTCACTTTGAGATAAGCCAAGCTGCAATACATGCTTTGTATTGAATGGTATGTTATCTGAATGAGTAGATAAGAATTGTAAAGTATTGTTCTTGTGGATACAAAGAACTGGGCCCCTACGAAATGCAATGTTTTCTGGGAAATTCCTGGAATGCAAGGAAAGCCCCTGGGAAGTGAAATTGCTGACGGCAGTTGGAGGTGGAAGGAGTTGAATGTTGAATCAGTTGGTGGTGGAACAAGCTTGAGTGAGGTTGTCTTTGAGAGACTTCAGAATCTTAGGATTTTCTGAAATTGTAATTTCACAGCACGAACATGAATAATCATTTTTTTTCATTTTTACTTTTTTTTTTTTTTAATGTGTTAATTTAAAATAAAGTTTTTTTCGTTACAAACGATAAATGGAATTTATTAATTATATATACAACGTCTCACGCTACCACAATATATAAAATAATAAATCTTGATTTTTAAAAAATTATTATCACGGGACCGGGCAACGCCGGGTGGGTCAGCTAGTTTACTTTTAATACGAATGGAGTTGATCAGTCTTACGTCACTGAATGAAGAACAAGCTGGAAATTGGTGGCGTTACCGCAACAATCTCATAATATATTTCATACATAGGATCTTGTTATTTTTACCTATAAATAATTTAATTAATTTGTGTTACTTCCAATTTTCATTGAATTAAGTGATAAATTTTTTATATAAATTTACTGGAACAGTTTAAATTGTTTTTAGGCACGTTCGTAATTATATAAATACGTAGCGCCTATAGTCGTCGTCTGGTCCGTCCGTCTGTCTGTCCGTCCGTCTGTCAATCCGCATATAACAGCGCAAAAACGACTCAACCAAATGATTTGAAATTTAATATATATAATCTTTGCAGAATTTTGTCGAGACATTTCAAATTTTATGAAAATCTAATCAAAACTTTACAAGATATTAATAAAAATATTTATTAAGAAATTTGAATTATTTTTAAAATATCTGTGCTTTCTTGTTATATAGGAGCTCCAGAGGTTTAACCATCAAGCGGCCGAGATACTTATTTTATGACAGAAATTAATCGGCAGACGCTATAATTCATTTCACATAATTAAAAATTATCAAGATCTGAATATTTATATAACTAGTTATAGTACGAACGCACCTCGTTTGTCATGTTTGACATACAATTTCCAACTTGTCTATTTCTTAAATTTGTCATTATGGTTGTTATATGCCATTAGAAATGCAGGACTCTAGCGGGTGTTTCTCAACTTCTCTGATCCGGAGACCCGCAGAAGACGAGTATCTTATTTTCACGCAATGAACGAAAACCATTTAAGGGGGTCTGGGACACTTTATCGACACGACACACAATACTATTTTTTTAGGTAGATTTCGTAAGAAATACTACCTATTACATTCTCACCTAAGTTGGAATTTTTGAAAAATTTTCGCAGATCTACGTCGATCGTGACTCCCAGAACCCAAAACCACCCCAAGTTCAAAACTTTATCTATCTATCTATCTATCTATGTCACTTTTTTATGGACACGATAACTCCATTAATTATGCACAAATCTCTTCCAAACTGATACATAAAATCAAGGGACATACAATCTCGGTCAAGTTCGTTAATGCAGACCTGCCAAGTCTCCGGCTTTTTGGATACCAGTAATTTAGTACAGAAAATGTTGTTTTATTGAATCGGAGCATTTTGCGATTTAAAAGAACAACATTTTCTCAAAAAAATTATTGGTGTTCAAAAATCCGGAGACTTGGCAATTCTGGTTAATGGGCAAAATCGAACCAAGGGTGACGGCAGGCTTTTTGTGAAGACAGAAAACCCCCACAATTTCTTAATTATGATACGTATCGAATCCATTTAAAGTTATTATTACTTCTAGGAAAAGGGCCGAAAATGTATGTATGCCAGATTTTTGATATCATTAAAAATGGCCCCAAGGTGGGGAAAAAGGGGGGGGGGTGGTTAGAAGAAAAAAATTCTTAACTTTGTGAATTCAGAAGATATCAAATACGCTTAAATTTATCATAAATCCTCTTAATATTATCTAAAACTTTTGTATTAACAAGTTTTTTATAGGACCAACCCTTATAGCAAAAAAAAAAAAAATAAATAAATAAATAAATAAATAAATAAATAAATTAAAACAAAAAAATCCCAGCTGGCTCCCCCTGCAAACAAGTTAGGTTTTGAAGTGAGCGTTTCCAACTACCGCATCATGGCAAAAATGTCATTTCTTTCGCAATTCTCAACAAACAGGCGCCCCACGGTCTGCGTCTTCGAAATCTACCTGTGTCTGAAGGCCGAGCCGTCAGGGATTTTTTTTATTTATATATATTTTCAAGTGAATTTTTTGGGGGAAATAAGTGTTTATATAATAAACTTATTGCATCCAAAAAAATACTGAAAATTTTTTATTTTTTTTTAATTAAAATTTAAACATATTTAATTTATGACTCTTGAACCACTTGGCTGATTTACATAATTTTTGCACTGTTGAATTCAGAAGATGTGTAATTTTAATTTGTCTTTAGGAGTTTTAAAAATTTTAATTATAAAGTTCATAATAAATTTTTAAGTGAAAAAATGATGTTTTTTTCGTGAGTGATTTTTGCAATAATTACCATATTTTCACCATTCTCATTCAAAAAGAAAAATCCTGAAGACAATCTATTAGAAACCTAATACAGAAACTCTATTTAAAATTTCATACATATACCTTATAAGGAATTTTAGATATATCCTTTCAAAGTTGACAAATCGTGAAAACATTCATTTCGAGATAAAGTTAAAGTTCCCGTCAGAGGGCCGGTCGCGCACGGCATCACAAGACAAAAATTGTGATATCTCCAGATCTAATCATGATAAATGCATGCGGTTTGCGGTATTTAACTCTAAAAACACTGTATTTTTTAAGCCAATTAAAAAAATGTATATTTTTGAGAATTTTGTGTCTCGGATCCCCTTAAACGTTTATACGTTTAACCACTGGGGTAAGTTCCGTATATACGCTATACCGTATATACTTTTTCGTATAATACATATAACCGCCTTGGGCCTACGCATCCAAAATTGTACACCGCATAATTCGTATTATACGTATACTCGTATAAACGTTTAATAGGGAGCACTAATAAAAACTCATGTAACTTGAATGATATTACAACTGAAAATGTGGAGCTTGCACAAGATATTTATTTTGTCACGTCCGACATATCTTCAAAATGCAGACTATCCGACTTCTGCAAAAAATAAATTAAAATAAGAATATTGGTAATAGGATATAAACTGTGGTAAGGAAAAAATTATGTTACTTTTTACAACTTTTTAGAAGTAACTAGAAAACTTTTATACAGTTTGGGACACCTCAGACCAAAATGTAAACGTTACAGTTATACAAGTTTATAGTCTTCCTACCAATCTCCCATTTATACGCCAATTCTCACAATCGATCAAACACCTTATCAGCGACATGCTACACATTCCACACAGAAACTTTTATTGAATTTGCGTATTTCTGTCTAGCGAAAATGAATGCCTTTCAACTACGTGATAACGCTGACCTTAAGTTACCAAACCTACCTGGACTTCACTTTATAAAATTAATATAAAGTATCTTTGTATAGTTGTTCTTTCAATTTTTCGTGCTAATGCATTAGAAATTAGACATGAAATGATGCGGCTGAATTAAGAGGCTACTTCATTCACGCGAAAACATCCGCTCGCTAATGTTAATCCTATGGGAGAATTTTTTTTAAATATCTTGTTTGCATTTCAATATTTTTAAATGATTTTTTTTTTTTTTTTTTTTTTTTTTTTTTTTTTTTTTTGCTCAGATCGTTACAAAGGCCGTTTTTTTTTTCGATTTGTTTATAGTTTATTTATTTATTATTAGGATACTTTCAATTTCGGTACCGCTTTCAAAAGTTAAAATATCTTTATATATATTTATATATATATAAGCCAAAAACCACCTTTGGTGATATCGATCTCAGCTATCCAATGCAAAAATATTATTTAAAAATATGGAAATGCAAACGAGATATTAAAAAAAATTCTCCCATATGATTAACATTAGCGAGCGGGTCTTTTCCCGTCAGTGAAGTGTAGCCCCTTAACTTTTGTGTTATTAATATTACATGCTATCATATTATATGTACGATTTTACAAGCTTTTTCTGCTTTTAAATTGTCTGATGGTGTGATGATCTTTGCTTGCATGATTTTTGCACAGTTATTTTAAAAACAATTAAATATTTTACATAAATATAACATTTCAATATATTGCTACGTTTAAAATGACTAGCAAGCTTCTATTTCAAACTAATTTTTTTTTATTATTATTATTCCAGATTAAGATATTTTTCGGGCTATCTTTTGAGTTATTTAAGAGGCTGTTTCACTCATGTGAAAACACCTGCTCACTAATTGTTAATCCTATGGGGCAGTTATTTTATAATATCTCGTTTGCATTTGAATATTTTTAAATAATTTTTTTTTTCATTGGATAGCTGCGGTCGATCGCTACGCAGGCCATTTTTTACTTTTTCAATTTTGTCTGCAGATTTTTTTAATGACGAAACTTTCACTATCGAAACCTATTCCGAAAGTGAAAGTATGCTAATAAAAAATACTTGCAAACAAAATCGAAAAAGTAAGAAAGGGTCTGAGTAGTGATCGATCTCAGCTATCCAGTGCGAAAAACATTATTTAAAAACACTGAAATGCAAACGAGATATTATAAAATAACTGCACCACAATTTACACTGGGGAGCATGTGTTTTCGCGTGAGTGAAGTAGCCTTAGCTACTAACATTTTGCCGCAGGACATGAGTCAATTTCTTGTGATTAGTAGTTATTTATCAAATAAGATTATAAAGAAACAAGATTTAACCGTTTTAATTGAATCCGAGATTTAGTTTTACCCCTTGACTACCATTTTTTTTTTTTTTTTTTTTTTTTTTTTTTACTACGCTAACACACCAAGCCCCACCTTGGGCTGCCATCTACCAAGCAAGCGGTCAACTACGATCCCAAATGAACGTGAGAGACCAGTGGGTCAAGCAGACATGGTTTTCCAAACGTCTCAGGGACTGCTGTGTCCAGAGGTAATTTTTGAAGTTGCACTGGGACATAGTGTCCCACTGGGAGTTTAAGGGTTAAAATGCACAGAATTATAAATAATCTATTATAATTAAAAAAAAAAAAGATGTTTTAGATCAACATTATAGACCCAGTAGTCTGCAAAAAAAATCTAGGAATATGAAGCTCCATGGTAGTGTTTTAGGTGTCTCGATTTTCAGGGCTCCACGGCTTGTCCCGAGTAATCACTGCGCTGGACGCCAAAAGTCCCGATTTTTCATGATGCACAAATTCTTTTAAATTTCATTTCGTATCACGTTGTTCATTAATCTGCATCGGGTGGAACTTAATACAATAAAACCTGTGAAGAAAAAAGCCTCTCTATAACGGAAAAAAATTACAGTCCTTTCAAAAGGAATACTTTACAAATCTAACTGCCTTGACGGAAGCCTGTCTAAAACGGATTTTTTTTCTGTTAATAGTTATTCTGTTTTTACAGGTTTTACTGCACTTTCTTCATTAAACCATTTTTTGCTGTTCATAACCATTCTGCTTTTACAGGTTTTACTCTAGTTTGTTCAGTATATCATGTGAAAACGTACCTGATTATAGCAAAAAAATTCCGTTCTAAAAATAAAATTTTCCTTGTCACAGCGATCCCGCTTTCACAAAGTTTACTATATAAGATTGTTGGGTTTATTTAGTATAGTTAGACCGAAACGCAAGCCACAGGAGAAAAATTCCGTTTTATACAAGTTTTCTTCTTATCCGGTATAATTGTATGATTCTTACCGTAGGAACAACGAAAAATTTTGTTTAAAACAGGATGACAGGTTCCATTTGAATAGGGTTTACTGCATTTTTATGTTCATATTCTGAAGCCATTGTCCCGCTTTTTGTGACTCTGATTGGACTAACTGGACCTGGGAACACTAGTCCATGTATTTTTAATATATTTTTATTATTTAACTAGCTGATCCACCCGACGTTGCCCGGTCCCGACAAAAAATAGTACGAAATGCGAAATCACTAAAAATAACGGCACGAAACCGTTCTTCTGGTAATCATTTCATCTTCCTGAAATTAATAGAGAAACGGAACTCGAAGCGGAAGTAAATTCGATACCGCACTTCCTCAGGTGTCTGGGTCATTTGATTCAAACCGTGTCAGTTTTTGGCCAAAATTTAAAAAAGTTACCGTCCGATTTTCACAAAATTTGCATTTTTGGAATCAGGAAAATAAACTAACGTACATACTGTGAGTTTCGAATCGATACCTGCAACAGTTTTCTTAATATTCGATTATGAGTGAAAATGAGAATATTTTGTTGTCTGTGATTATCAAATCGGTAATTTTCTTTTGCGGTTTTGATAAAAATAGCCATTTTCGGCACACGCGCAAGAAAATCTTTTTGTTCTACTGTCATTGGGTGCATTCTGTTCTAAACGAACCTCGGATTCCTGTCCCCACTGTCTACGGCACCGTATAGCAGAAGACGGCTAGAAAAGGTCTCGTTTGAATCGAGCCAATATTAAAAAAAAATCGTATTTGAGAGGCAGAGGGAAGGAGGGAGTTTCAATCAGAGCATTAACGCGATATTTAAACTACCACCGGACACACCTCCTCCCTCAAAATAAAACCAAGAACCTTTAACATTAACAATTATCTTTAACTTTAGAAACAAAAACAAAACGGTGCTTCCTTTTGTTTTGACCTACAAATACAGAAAGTTATCTTTGCCAATTTCTGAAATCAAATACATAAATGACGTCATGTACACGAAAAAACTCTAAAAATCGCATAAAACAAATGGCGGGAAATTCAAAAATCGCTGTTCGAATTCCGACTATTTTATATTGAAAAGAGGACAAAATTTACCATAGGGAATTTGCAATTAGCTGATGACCTTTTCATCGGCCAATCACAACTGGCCGGTTGACCTCCAGCCGTGCCTACAATCCCAACTGCCCTCCAATGGTGTTTGACCTCTAATGAACATTTGCGACGTCATTTGTAACTACCTTATATTGGGCTAAAAGATTGAATATAGATGCATTTTAATAATGTAAAAAAATCGCCGAAAACATGCAAAAACTTAAAGAAAAACGCATAAAAAATTAAATTAAAAAATATCCAATCAAAAAATGTAAATCGGGTTAATTAATAACCCACCCTTTCCTTTTAAAATTATGAATTTTCATCTTTAAAGAATTATCAACCCTCTCCAAGCTAAAAAATCCTCCGGCCTGTACCGGGAGGAAAAGGTGGCTTTCATAGTACATGTTTTTAAAAATCCAACGCATTTACTCAAACATCCCAAGCTAAATTGCACGAACTCGATTATAGAAAATTCAATCCCGGTTTTCGTTAATACTAAATTTGAATGCGAATTTCAACATTAGAATTACAGCATAACAAAAATCAGATTGTTTCAAAATGTCAGTCAACCTAGAATTTCAAACTGCCATATCTCTGACATTTTTTAAGATAAAGCCAAAACGAAAAATGTTCCGGGATCCTTGTATCATGATCTAACACTTAAAACAAACAACTTTTTCAATTTATATTTTCTTATACATATTTTGCATTTTTTTTAAAAATTTAAAAAATTTAACTTGCTGCTATTTTGAAACAAGATGGCGTATGAAGCTGGCGAACGAACTCGGTCGAGACCTTGGTATATTCGGCATGCGACACAAAATTTGTTACGCTCTATCTCAAGAAGGATTCATTTAGACCTTGACATAAATGCTGAATAGTTTTTTGTGTAAATCGCCCAACAGGGGGCGCTGCTATGCTCTGTTTTTCGCGATTTCTGAATTAGCTCTATCTCAAGAACAAATACATATATGGCCACAGCATGCTAATTTAGTTCATTAAATGAGAAAAAGCTGTTAATAACAAAAACGGTGTTCAATCTTTATACTTTATTTACGTGCCATTATGCGCAATATACATGTTACATGTGGCGGTACCACATAATTCACAAAAGCAAAGCATTGAAGGAAATTTTCATTTCTGTATGTACATATATTCTTATACCATATTTGAACGTATTAAATCAAATTCAATGTCTCATCTAATTATGTTGAGTTTATTAGCATATATTCAAATATTCATAAACTTATAACAAAAACATTTAAGGGAATGGTGGACTTAGGATATGCCCAAAATCGGCACAATTTCAATCTTAAAGAGTGTCACTAAAAACAACTGCTTGGCTCAAACTTTTGTTGAATGAATTGGACAGATTCATTTGAACTTAAATGAATTTTAAATTAATCTTTTACCATCAACACTATCAGTAAATTATTTTTAAATTAATTTTTTGGACCTGAAAATTTTATCTTTATCTAACGGTAAAAATGTTCTAGGCGAACTATTTTTCTTTTTCAATATCTTTGATATTTCTCAAGATTATTAACGATTTTATATGTCTAAAGATTGTGTATGCGTTTCAAAAATAATTTATAAACGTTACGAACTTATAATACGGGGAAAATTCAATAAAGAGGCTCGATTCAAAATTTTAAATAATTTTTGCAAGAAAGAATGCATAAATATCTGCGTTTTTGTTAGTTGTGTTCAAAAAATCATCGGTTTAGAGTAATTAAGAATTCGCATGGAGAATTTTGAAATATCGTGTCACTATACGTATTATTCATAAATTTTTTTAAACTGCATGCTTCATTTAAGTAGTTTTTTTATGCCTTTTTTAAAAAATAAAGTGAAATTTCTTATTTTTGAATGTCTACCACCATTCCTTTAACAAGAACTTTTTTTTTTTTTTGGTAATTAATAAAAGTACAACTAGATCCTGATTACCGCAAAGACAAACTCCCACTACTTTTTTTTTTTAAGTAAATTAATACCAAGAGTCTGCGATCAAATAAGTCCAAAATTGCTTTTGAAAAAAAAAATAATAATAACTGGTGAAAATTTGTCTCGTTGGTAATTAGGGCCTGGAAATAAGTATGTGCAAAAACATTATACAATATTTGAGACATTTTTCTCACATACCAAATTGATGGAAACAACTTTTGCTATACAAATAATCATTAACATACAGGGTGGCTAGTGGTCAGGGAAAAATACAGTAAAAAAAATGATAGTTGCCAGTATATTCTTATAGAAAAATTCAAATTGATTATTTGATCGAATAATCAATAGAAATTTTTCAATAAGAATATACTGGTGTTTGTCACTTTTTTTTACTGTATTTTTCCCTGACCACTAGCCACCCTGACATATAACATCAAACAAATTCAACATCACATCTAATGGTTTGTGGTTTAATAAAAAAAAACAAAAGAATTAATAATAAAAACTATATAAACTATATAAACCCTGAATAACAAATAAATAAGCAAACTTTATAGTTTAGAAATGATGAATATATTCCATTATTAAAATTTACGTTATTATAAATAATTTCAGAGAGCATTTTAAAAATATTAAAGGACGAATGTTACTACAGAATTATGGTATGTAGAAAGATTGTTTTCACCTCAAAAACATTTTATACAAATTATGTCTTACATTTAGAATGGGTGTTTTTTTTTATTAGATTCAATTTAATTAAAATTGTTTAAATGAATTTTTAAAATACTTTTCAAAATAAAATTACTAATAATTGTTTTTAGATAAATTTTAACATCAATTTAGAAAGATTTTTTTTTTTTTTTTTTTTTTTTTTTTTTTTTTTTTTTTTTAATGTTACTATGAAGATAAAATTCTTCTTGCGTTGAAATAAAAATAATTTACAGGTTCTAAAATAACGACATATTAGATTTTTCGGTACTTGTCTATTATCCTTTCGGCTTCTTTCTATATAAAAATAGTTGTCGACTAATAATGAGATTTAACGCCAAAACGCAAAATCGTTACGTCACATTCACTTGACATTAGATTCGTTATACATGTTCACGATTTTCTACCTATAACCTTGGCTGAATGCCTTTTCCGTGTATATTTTTTATGGAAGATTGTCGGGAAGGAACCCCACCTAAAATTAAAAAAATAAAATTATTGACTTTTTTTTTCACTCTGTCAAAAGACTTTACAGTCTTATTAGGCTCCCGATTTCTCCTGAATATCCTTCTAGAAGATTAGGCGTACAAACTTCTCGGAGATAACTATTCCAATCATTTCAACTTTTCAACTGTTCTTTTTTCTCATCTTTTACATATTTGATTGATTTGAATTCATCTGACCAGCCATCAATAAACCTTAGCGCAGTTACAAATGATTTTGGAACCGTTGAACCATGTTCCTCTTTTTTTTTTTTTTTTACCAAACACTCGTTGTATCACAGTTTTTAACATTACGTCGCCATCGTTTATCCGTTTGCAGATGGAATCTCATATCATGCACATTAATGCACACTTTTTTTGTGGCAGAATCTTGAAAGTAGTCTATCGCATTAATTTCTGTAGATGAACGATCTCAGATCTTTATGATTTTTGTCAAAATACCGGAGAAAACAGAGAAATACCACTTAACTTACATCCTTACATTAGATAAATTAAACTGGCTTATCCACAAAATAAATAAAAATGGAAATAAATAAAATTGAAATTACGGTGCGTTGCATGCTAGCAATGCATCGTAACTGAAACACTTTTTGAACTATTGGCGTTAAATCCCATTGTTTGGCGACAGTTTTTTCTTATAGAAAGTGATCGCCAGGATAACAGATAAGTACATGTTATTCATATATATGAGAATTTAATAGAGTACAATTAAAAACCAGCGAAGTATCCAAGCATAAAGATTTTACGGTGGCATCCGAGAAAGCTACTTTGCACATAGAGTGAACACTAGAAAATTCAAAAGGCAACTGCACTAAAAGTGAAAATAATCGCAGACCACCGTTTAATCTGGCAGGGCCCAATTAGCGAATAATGTGAGGCATAAGGAAAATCGGTTAGGTTTTTTTTTTTTTTTTCCCTACAGATTTTCCAAAATTCAAACAGGTTGCCAGACAGTAACAAGTAAGCCAAAATGACTATAGCAGTACGTTAATAGCGAATATTACTGGAACGGGTGAACTAAGCTAAAATGTTGAACAGTATGTAAATGTATCTTAAAGAGTCCAGTGGTTTTTACCAGAAGGAAATGTCTGGCAATGCAAATAACGTACGATGTCAAGTTTTTTCCACATAAAACAAACAGAGAATTACCATTTCCTAGTTACTTTACGCATTTAGGTGAAATAGATGAGAAACCGAGTAGAAGTAGAACAAATCGAGTTAAATCGCAATACAGAGATAAAACAAGATATAAAATTCATATAATATATTTTTGAATGAAATCTGTAATAATTAAAGATTAAATTTAACAGATAAATTATATAGCTAATAAATAATGAAAGTTAAAACAATATGTGGTAATTTTCCGCTATACCAACACCATTGTCACCGAACGTAATAGTTGGCGCAAAATGAAATTCACTTGAAATAAAACATTTGAAAAAAAATACCATTGTTGGTACGAAAGCGAGCATTTTAAAATATAACATTTGAATTTTTTGTTGTAGTTTTTTTATTATCAGATAATTGTCTAATGATAAAATCCATCTCAGCATTAGTAATAAATTTAAGGTTTGTTTAACTTAATAATAAATATTTTCGAAGCGAAAAATAGCACAGTAAGATGTTTTGAGAGTTTACGATTTAACAATAATTTAAAGAAATGAGTCACGTTCAATAAATAGAAAATCACAAACTTTGGCGCTGTTTGCAATAAAAATCCTTTTTACGGAAAGGGTTGTAATAAATTGCGCATTACCATACCTTTTGGCATGGTGTTGGTATAACGGTAAAGTACCCAACAATATAATTTTATATGTGAATCAACATCGCATATTTCTTTCCCTCGGCTAGAACGAAAAAAATGTTAAAGGAGTAAAATATAACTCACATGCTTTAGCTAAACAATAACCGGTGTGTGATTAGTGTCACAAAAATACATAAAAATAATAGAATTACAACATACAAAAATAGTCCTGTGATACGTGAGCAAGTAAAACTTACAGAATGCCCTAAATTGTGAAAGTCTACCAAAATTGTATAGTACAATCATCATAACAAGATATCATGACAGTGGTGTCACAAATTTTTGAAAATTGGTGAAGTAAAATTGCGTTTTATCATTGCTACAGGTGAAAATAAACATATTACGTATATGGTTGCTACCATTTTCATAATGTCACTCATAAAATATTTTTACACGTAGATGTTCATAAATACATATATAAGCATATGCATATAAAAATAATTTCCTGTGCAATTAAATATTGTGCATTAGGAATTTAAAAGAGACTAATTAGCATTTTGTGAATAATATACATGCATATAATATAAACAATATAATAAGAAATATGATGAATGCAGGTGAAAAAAAAATACATTTGTAATAATTGTCTTTCTTCATTTAATTCAAGTATCGCCATCTAATGTGAAACTGCAAGATACAATGGCCTCCAAAATTAAGGTACAACCGGCGTTTTGCGCCTAATTTGCAAATGAATGAATATAGAAGCTTTGTTCCAGCTCATTTAAAGACCTTGGAAGAGGACTTAAAGCCGGAACCTGTCTTCCAAGATAGTCCCAAAGATGTTCTATCGGATTCAAGTCTGGAGAGTGATTTGGCCATTCCATTCTCTCCAAACCGTGATCCTCAAGATAATCCTCAACAACCACAGCTCGGTATGGTTGCATTATCATCCATTGGAATTAAACCATTGCCAATAGCACCGGCATATGGGCGCACATATGAATCAAGGATCTCATCCTGATATCTCGCACCACTCACAGTTCCTCCATGGAACACATGCAGGTCAGTGTGGCCTCCGAGTGAGATCCCTGCCCAAACCATGATTCCACCGTTTCTGTACCTGTGTGTTTCGACAGTGTTTGATTGATGGTAGCGAATGCATTGTTCTTTCCAGATCAGAAGACGTCCTGAATTGCTCTCCAGTGTGAATATGGACTCGTCTGTGAAGAGTACAGAAGCCCACTGTTGTCTGGTCCAGGAAACATGTTCTCTTGCCCAACATAAGCGGGCCCTTCTCTGTCGTCTGTTGAGGGGAACACACACAACTGGTCGCCTTGCATAGAGACCTGCATTGTGAAGACGTCTTCACACCGTAGTAGCGAAGTGGTCTGCAAAGTGGTCTGCAAAGTGGTCTGCAATGAGTCGCGGCACAGTAGTGCGTCTTCTCCTTCGGGCCTAAGAACTTAAAGCTAGGAAAGAGTTAAGAGCCTTAAGAGCTAGAAACTGGTCTTCTGCAGGTGTTGTAACACGTGGGCGGCCTGGAACATGTCTTCTGGACACAGAATCTTCGGATTCATACTGATCCCAGAGTCGTTGGAATACACTGCGAGACACATTGTGCCGTCTAGCAGTATCGGCCTGTGACAACCCCATTTCCATCCATCTTACTGCCCGCCTCCTTAATGAATCGGGCAAACGACTTCTTCTAGACATTTCTAGACTTCACTGGCTGTTGTGAACAAAACTGACAACAATAGTTTGAATACAACAAAACTTACACGCGAAATTACGAAAGCTTCGTAATTGCATATTTTTCTCTCATTCACAAATACCTATTCTTTTCTATAAAATAAAAGCGGTAGCTGTAATTTTTGCGTAAGTTTTTTTAAAGCTTATTATTGTCATTCATATAAACTATGAAGTTTAATCTGACTGCTATTTTTTGTCTGGTGAGCTTCGAAAAACATGTTGTACCTTAACTTTTGGAGGCCAGTGTATATTGCATTAAATGAAACTACAAAAAAATTGTTACCTACAACATTATAAACGTAAATGAGACACTAGAATATGAATTATTTTTGTGGTGTGTATAAAATAAATAATGGAATGGAATTAAAAAAACTAGTATTTTCAGAATACCAATAATATCTAAAATATTAGAAAGGCTTTGAGTAGGATAAATGCATAGTACAGAATATCGTAATTACTGATGAAAAGCGAGAGAATGTACAAAATTAATGCAAAAGAAAAAATTAAGAAAAATGACCAACAAAATGTGCGATTTGTAATAATATGCGTATATGTAACAAAACAATTCTTTTGAGATTCCAATATAAAGAGGATGCAAATCCATCCGCAATTTTCAATGAATCAGTGATCGCTTTGTCCATGATAAACAAACAAGATTTGCTTTTTTTTTCATGTCTAAAATCATAACTCAGTTGCCAAGGTAATTTTTATTATGTTGCCACTTAACTTACTGTTAAAGATTACTTTCAAATCTTTAACGTGTTTTTTCTAGGTTTAACCCCCTCTGGTTTAAATTTACAACCACTTTTGACCGCAAATGACCTATTTGAAGTCAGCAAATCTGTGTTATTTTCCAACAATAGGAAAATTAATGCCAGTTATCACCAATTTTGAAATGTTTATGGTAACTTATTTTTATCGCCAAATTTGGCGGTATTTAGCCAAATATCGCCACGCTCGGTTACGATGCGGCGCAGGTGAGCACTTGTACGTGCGTGTATGTGAATGCATGCCAATTGTCAATACATAAGTATTAGTGTACATAAATACAATCTGTGAAAGTAGACCAGTTTTAGTTGATTCCATATGTTTTGTTGCATAAATAAGCGTTTCACTTCCAAACGGGACGGATGATCCAGGAAAAGTAACTGTTTGCAACTGCGTTTTGTTGCATAAAAAAAGTTTAACTTCCAAATGTTTTAGATGCGCTTAATTCACTGCAAAGTGATAAAAATGTATGGTGCGCCTATAAAAATTTTCCCTTGGAAAAGAAACCCGATTATTTGTTCAACCGCACCCGAAGGGTTTTTTGCTTTCTTTTAAATTGGCTCGAGATCAAATATCGTGCATATATGTGCGTGGCATTTTATACAACGTGTTACCTTTCTTGTGTTTTTTCCTCACAGGTGACACATATCTGTATACATAAAATATTAGTATGATGAATGATGTAATGGTAATGTTAATTCTAAAATACTGAAGCTGTACCGAACTGAATTCTTGCGAATTGAGGATCAGCAGCAGCTCTATGTGCTAAAATATTTTTATCTGTGAAAATATTTTATCTGTGAAAAGTGTCATTTTCTTTTGAAAAAAATATAATAATGATCCTTCATTTGGTCAACTTTCATATCACTAACAACTGAATATAAATATAAATATTCATCGACTAACTGTGTAGTAATTACGTATTAATAATCTTCTAAGCATAATAATATAATTGTATTAATATTACATAATTTGACTGCAGTGTTGTGTAATCGATTATACAAATAACTTTACGTATATTATCTATAATCAAAATGTTATTTTCCTTTTCTAGATGAGTTGAATTACTATTGAAATATTTATACTGTAATTCACTTTGTTTTGCAGCACTCTATAAAATACATCACGACAAAGTTATTAACATTCCGTCTTCTTTTATCTTCTAAACTTCCTTATATTAAATTAACAAAAATAAAGTTGTATATGTAAATATATATATATATATATATATATATATATATATATATAATATACTACATATATTAGAGATTTGTTCATATTTTGTTGACAGAACGTTTTTGACGTATTTTGATTTCAAAGAATTGATTTATATATATATATATATATAAATTCGTGTATATATATATATATATATATATATATATATATAAAATTATAATATCTATGAATTTCAAAAAACATATCAAGTTCTATTATCATTCTACATAAATCTCCAAAGAGATAATTAATGATATTGTGTATACAGAATACCACATAGCTAATAATTAACACGTGCAAACATAATATTACCATAGCTTGTGCTTCAATGGTAATTGGCCAAATTTTACTCATACCTAAGGAATATTGAAAAAAGAAAAAAGAAATAGAGAGAAAGGGGGAAAAAATTATAAATTGGATTTGCAATTAAGTAAATACAAATGGATTAATAAATTAAATATGAACCATATACAATGGAAAATTGGACCACATGAGAATTAAATATGAATTGGATATGAAAAAACACATGCACATGTACTCATCAGCCTGGATGCACCCACATGTGTTTTAAATAATAATTCAGTGTTTCATAATTCTACTGGCATAATGCTAAGATCAGTAGAATCATCCAGGTACACTGAATTATTACCAGACAACAATTGGAAATATTAAAATTTGGAAATATTTAAATAGGAAATAAAAAACCATTAAGAATATACAATATATTTCACTCACATCGATTATCCCAAAAACTGTATTTAACACCTCACGAAATTACCACGAGATAACAGTTTTGAAATAATAAAATTGGAAATATGAACGCGTAAAGTGTAGATAAAATATTTTACTCACAATAATTATACAGAATCCTTAAAATGTCACAACTTCTGCATAATATTCACATCCACATGGCAATGCATCATACATGTTGACTAAGTCGAGTTGAGAGAAATGATTTGAAAGACAAGTTGAGAGCACACTTTTTTTAAAAACACAACCCCATCGATGACACCCAAACACAAAATGATTCAAAAACACACAAAATAATTCTGGTTTTAATATACTTATAACAAAATTTTATCCGTGAATATATATTACTCCTTCCAATTTTAATTCCTGAAAGTAAAATTAATATACAATCAATAGCTCCCTCTATAGTTAAATTAAATATAATATTATCAATATTATCAACAACTACCTGAAAGGTAAAGTGTCGCCATCTATTGGTATTATAATAACTCCTAATTAATATTTAATTAGATATCCACTTTATTAGTTACATACTTGCTTCATTAGATTTAATTATATAAATAAACTTTAAAAAACAATACTAACTTTTAGTTTTACTTTAAATTCAAATAAAATATAATACTACTATATGAATAAATCTACACAGAATTAATTCAACTTGCACAGCATTTCAGATATTCTTAACAAGAATATATTATGTAAAAGAGATATTATTTTAATTCAAATTGTTTTTGCTGCCAGCTGTGTTAATCCACTGATATTATAGACATATTATTAAATAATTAATGTTTTATTTTTACTACTACTTAAATATATATTAGACTTGTTATTAAATAATTAATGTTTAATTTATACTACATTGTAAATATATTTTATATTTCATAGATTAATTTAAATATCTAATTAAATAATTCATAAACAATTCAAAATATCTCAAAATTTATAAAATTGATAATTAATAGTATTACTACTGTTTTTCAATCAAATTAATGCAATGCAGTAATTAAAATACTTGTTAAATTTAATTATTCATAGAAAAAAATAAAAACTATATATATTTATATTTATATATATTGCAAATAGATATGTTTATGAGTTATAATCACCAATGTTATCCATGTATAATTTAATTTGTTATTGTATAAGTTAATTTATAAATGTATGAAAACTGCACATCAATAACACCTTAAACAGAGGTGATCGGCAACGCACAATCACAACTATACAAAGTGTATATAATGTTCAATCAAATATTAAATTTCCTAATATGTTATAATTGTAATTATGTATGCTATAATTGTAATTTTCTATATAAAGTGTATATAATGTTCAAAAAAATATTAAATTTCCTTATATGTTATAATTGTAATAATGTATGTTATAATTATTATTTTCTATATCTTTTGTTATATGTTATCGCACACTAAAACAATAATTTATTACATACCATGTTTATATTTAAATTATATAATAAATGTTATTTAAAAGAGTTGATGATTGAATTTATCATAAAAATTGGATAACTATATATTTTTGCTTGATCTCGAATATATCTAATATTTTTGTTTTTATTTATATCTGAGCATAAGTATTTTATACGATGTAGATAATTGATAATTATATTTTTATAAACAGATTTATGTAAACATGAAACAAAATTGGTAAAAATATTTACTTTAAATGGGAAATCAAATCTCTTATCATAAATATCAAAAATTAATTTATAATTATTAGTAATATTAATTTTTAAGTCAAGAAAGTTTATATTATTATTAATTAAATCATTTTCGCTTAATTTAAGCTGAGTAGGATAAAAATTGAGTGATGATGTGCAATTTTTTTCATTGAAATAAAATATGATAATGTCGTCAATATAGCGATAAAATACATAATCATTGTTCGGACTTATATTTCTTTCATAATAATATAAGTAAAGGTCAGAGAGAATACTAGATGCGGTTCCGCCCTGCGGAATTCCCTGGCATTGTTTATAGATAATATTGTCATATATTATGTAATTATTATGCAATGTAAAATTTAGTAAAGTTTTAAAAAAATTTACTGAAATATGTTCTTTTAATTTTAATTGAGATTTAAATTCTTTAAATAATATACACATTGTTTTATGTAAGTCTTTTATATCAATGTTATTAAATAAATCATTAAAATCCAATGTTTTTATGAATTTTACCGGATTAATATTATGTATTTTATTAATGAGTTGAAAACTATTTTTTAGGCAATGTTGGTTATTATGTTTTAACGTTATATCATATATCTGCTTTAAAATATTAAGTAGTAAATTGCTTGCATTTTATTATATGTGTTACAACCGATGGTAACAGTGCGAAATTTAATAGGATTTTTATGAAATTTTGGAATTATAACAAGATAAGGATAATTAAAATTATTACATTTGATTTTTAGTAATTTGTGATAATTTAATAATTTTCTATTATTTATTTCAATATTTAATTTAGTTTTATTAAAAATATTACATGTGTTGATTGCATTGTGAATTAACACTTTATAGTATTCTTTACAAATGATAGCATAATTATTTGGAGATTTATCTACATAAGTAATTATAAATTTGTTTTGTAATTCTGATATATGTTTATTTATGTTTTTAAAAGCTGCATGTGTAATATGATGATGATTTTTTATAATTTCATTTTTTAATTTATCAATTACAGAAAATCTCCATTCACTGAAATATTCGATTGGTTTATTGTAATCAACAGCAATTTTATATATAAACAAATCAATATCTTGAATAAACTGCAATATTATGGATTTGATATTACACTTATATGGAAGACGAAATTTTGTGCCATTATGCATTAAGTTTTGTAAAATAGGTTGTTCTACAATATTAAGATCACCAGTAATGATATGACCATGTGTTGTATTTATATACTTTTGATATTTTGGGTCATTACAATAACATGGGTAATTCTTTGAAGAGACCAAATTTTTTGCAAAAGAATTGTAATTAAAAATTTTACGTCCAAGTGTGCGAATATATATATATATATATATATATATATATAAAGGAGGGGGGTTACCATTTAAACATTTATTTATGATACATTATCTTACATGTGACACCTTATTCTTGGCTGTACTTGTAGCTCTTTTAATAAAATTATTATTAATTATTTTTTATTATTTAACACCTATTTAAATATTTTATTCACTTTAAATATTTTATTCACTTATTTTATTCATTAAAAATTTATTCACATTTCGTCTCCTTTTATCTTCTCAACTTCCTAATATTAAATTAAACAAAATAAAGTAACATACATATATACATATAATATATTAGAGATTTCGTCAGATTTTGTTGATAGAACTTATTTGACCAGGATGCCAGGATTTTTTTATGAGCCAGGATTAGAATTAGAAGAACAATTAGAAATCTAGTATATATCTAACTTACTAATTTTCAGAATACCAATAATATCTATAATATTAGAAAGGCTTTGAGTAGGGATAAAAGCATAGTACAGAATATCGTAATTACTGATGAAAGACATGAGAATGCACAAAACTAATGTAAAGGAAAAAAATTGAGAAAAATGACCAACAAAACATACGATATGTATACATACATTATTTTTCTTATTTTTATTTTATACCTTATACTTCTTTTATCTTCTTTTAACTTCTTTATAGAATTTTTTCATAATGTAAATTCATTTGTCAATTTTTAACAAAGTGATACGCCTTTTAGCTTACCTTTAGGTATTGTAAGTTATTCATACCATTTCTAGATGACAGTACATGTTCTTTTATCCATATTACTTTTTACTCTTTCTTCAACATGGCACATGCTAGCTTGATTGTCCATGGAATAGGGTGTCGATCTGATTCTGGTTGCATCTTTAACAATATTTATTTCTTGGTGAATTGTCGAATATATCTTTATGTTTATTATCTGCGTTTGTTGCATTTTTATTTATTTCTATGTTATCTTAATTTCTTTCAATCATTGGTATTTCGATGTGTTATAAAGAGTGTAATATTGCCCTTTTTTAGGCTTAATGCTGACAATATTCGGCGAAATAACATATCTTTTGTACTAATTATTCTTATAAAGCACCTCTGGAAAATCCATAAGATTTTCATAGTTTCTCATATTTGCAACTATAATTGACTGCGTTTAATTTTTTCCTAAATTCCATGTGCATTTCGACCTACTTTTTGACGATTTCAAAATTTCTCAACCGAAGAAGCATAAAATATTTTAGTGCAGGACAAATAACTATATAATTAATATCACCCAATGAAAAATTGACAAGCGTGAGAATGTTACATCTACGATTAAAAAAAAATTATGGGGGTAGAAAAAAAATGCCGTTAATCAAGGAAATACGTGAGCAGTTGGCATATTGCACAAAAAAAAAGCTTTACAGGATTAAAATTTCGCGAAAACGTTGTGATCATTGAAAAGATTTTTTTTTTCTAAAATTAGCATTTATATTAACATCAAATTTCAAGGGAAAAAAATAATACTTATTATTTTAAAGAAGGCTCCAATAAGCTATACATGATTAAACAGTAATGTAATTGTATGCAAAAGCAGTTATACAGAAATTTCGTTCGGCACTTTGTCCCTTTTTCTTCTTTTATTTCTTGTCATTTTTTTGCGACCTGAGATAATCTCCGCAATAAGAACCAAGAAGGATATAAAATAGCCGCTCAAAAGGAATATAAATGCCGGAGCAACATCGGTAAGCGTCAGTTTTCTATTAGTAGTTTCTTCTTCAATCTTGAGTGAAGCAAATCGTTGTGAAGACATAAAAGAGCTATCGCTGCGATACTTGAAGTAAATGCCTGAAGCCATCATTCTATGCACGAACGCATCTATCAGCTTTTTGCAGCAGAAGCCTCTACTCACCGGTATGGCTTGAAAGTACTGGAAAAAGCGGTCTTCTGAAATGTGGAATAATAAATGTGGCGTAAAAGTCGAGAACTTTCGTATCCACGAACGCAGCAAGATTTTGCCCTGGACTCTCATGAATAAAACCAAATAAAGTAGCTACATTGTAATGTAAACTATTGTTAACAATATCTCTTGCCAATACTCTTAAATTTCCATGGTCTGCGTTCCACAAGTACTCTACAATACCGCAGTAGGGATCAGCTCGGCAATGATAATCTCCAACTTCCACGGCTGCGGCCAAGTCGGACAGATGTTCTATGGGAGTCACAGGAGGAAAGGAGAGAAAAGATAAAAATACAGAATCGTAAGATAGGCACAAAATCATTCCTCCCACAACCACCCACGAATAGATAAGAAGTTTTTCCGCAAACGACGAAGGTGTTATTATGGAATTCTCCTTCATCAGTATCGCAAAAGTATGAAACAAAATTTTGCTAAAAGTATATTTCCTTTTCAACAGGGCGTCATACACGAAAAGAATTGCAATTAAGAACAATCCGAGAGTTAACCAAACCGACCCAGAAAGAGTTTGAAAAATGCCAAAAACATGCGGTCGGTATTCTGGTTTACTAGCAACAAATGTATAGTCAAACAATCTAAACGGATAGGCGAAATCTACTGCTGCAACCATTTCGTCACTCATAGGGTATGGATGAACTCCGATATCAACTTCTGAACAATTTATGTTTTTTACCAATCCTTCCACAGTTCCATTAGTCCAAATCCTATTTGCTTGATAACTTACAAAAATGTTAACTCTATCAAACATTTCTGTGTATTGTTCAAGGTACTGTTTGAGCGCAAGTAGTAATCGACCGTCTGGATTGTATTTCAGTGAGAAAAATGCTGCCCATTTTTCATATAAATTACTCGCATTTGGAGAGATTTTAATATAGTTTAGGATTGGGGCAACATTGTATCCAAGTGACACTCGCTTGGGAGCTTCCATATTCAATTTATAGGAAATGAAGTTTATTACTTTCCCACAAAATAATACTTTTAAAATATTTGAAACTTAAACATATTCTTGAATATTAGACACATATTGAGCCATACTTCTTCACATATTGAAACATATCTCCTTACATTTAATTATGTATGAGATGTAAGATATTTCCATCCAATATAGGTTAGAATGGTTAAATATTCTGACCGTATTCTTATTTTTTTACAGGGAAAATATAACGTGTAAAATTTTAATGATGAAGCATACCTTCGAATACCGTATAAATCTTTTATCTCACAATATGTGTTCTAGAGTGTATCCCAACAAGGAATCATACGTGTTCGTAAACACAATTTTGCGAAAATATGATTTTAACAATTTCAAACGTTGTTTTTGTACTTCCCAATTGCTTAGAAAAGAAAAAAAATCACAGTTGAACGATAACGTCGATATAACATCGATAACATACACATTTCTGTATGTTATATATATATATATATATATATAACAAGAAAAAGTTAATGTCATCTTTTTCTTGTTCGAGAAACCTGTTTGCCGCCATACCATGTACAAACACACAGTGATATACTCGTTTTCACAGTAAAATATTATTTATTATTCTTCATCTCAATGTAACGATTTGTAATTTAAATTTTTATTTTATAAATCGATATTAAATCATGTCTAAAAGCGACGTTCCTCAATCCCATTTAAAAATTAGATCTGCAATTTGTGCAATTACCAACGCTATATAACCTCTTTTGTTTTTAACTCTCATTAAACTCTGTCGTAAC
Organism: Maratus michaelseni; assembly: GCA_963931845.1. Taxonomy (NCBI): domain Eukaryota; kingdom Metazoa; phylum Arthropoda; class Arachnida; order Araneae; family Salticidae; genus Maratus; species Maratus michaelseni. The sequence continues at coordinate 53,071,427 of OZ007586.1, read as the reverse complement.
ATAGCGTAACAAGCGCTCCGAAAAATTTAAAAACTTGACATTTCGTTTTTCGCTTAATGCTATTAGTTAAACAAATGATAAAGTTATTTAAATGGCAATTTCAGAAAATTGCCTTAGGTTGTGTTTTATACGCTTATTTAAAGAAGGTTACTTAAAAACATTTGTGTATTGGTTTGCATAAAATGCAATAATCTTCGATGTTTACTTTGTATTTCAGCTTGAAAATAGGAACAAATAAAAATGTTTTTATTGTTGTCCTTGAACTTTTTTCTTCTTCTTTTTCTGTACCAGTATTCAAGTCAGGCATTTGTGTCCATTATGGAACTATGACAGTGATGTAGCCACGGAGCCCCCCCCCCCTCTCCACACACACACACAACTAAAGTCATCACTTAGCGGCACAGATATTCGGATGATTTCTAAAAAAGTGATGAAGGATGCGAAAATAAACCATACTTAACAACATGAAATAATCAAGCTCAATAGAAAATGTTATTTTCGAATATATAATACGCGAAAACGTGTTACTTAAATAGTTATATAATTCGTGTTTAGATTTTAGATTTAATTTTCTATGGAGTCAATTTCGCTTTTATATTCTATTGCAATTAAAACGGTTTACTATATCCGTGTATATTATCAAATATTTAGAAACATGTCACAAGAACATATTATAGAAAAATAAGGAACATCTGTCGCAGACGCACCGGGGTTGGCACGATTTTTGTTTTGCGCCATTTTGGCGAGAAAACCCCATTTTCGGTTACCTGTTAGGTCTAGCTTGCTTAACGATATGTTAGTTTTATTTTAATATGAAAAAGTTTATTTTATATATAAAAAAAAAAACCAATTTTATTATAAACACACACAGATTATTTTATTATAACACACACAATGATTAATTTATTATAAAATACACAATGTTTAATTTAATATTTATATCTAACTGCTCTACCGGGTTGCCATACAAAGCAAAATCTCGCCAGTGTCGCCGGGTGGCTCAGGCATAAAATCGTATTTTGACGCCAAAAAGATACCAAGGGTGTTTCTGCGAGAGCTGTACCAAGAATAATTACATTGACAGTCTAAAATATTTTTCAAGTTAATAATCTTGTGTTATTAACTGTCTTACACGTACTTATGCTTTTTAGTGAAATATTTGCAAATTTTAATGTAGAGAAGCTAACTAATTTTAAACAGTAGACACTAAAAAATCATATGAATCTATAAAAGCAGTTCACTAAACAGAGACGTTACATTAACATAGTGTGTTATTGATTTCATAATAGTAGCCAATTACAGCAATCTACACGAATTTCGGAACTGATAAATCGAAGTATTTTTAATGCTGATTCATAAAATGTAATAAAAAATGCTCTATATCTAACACGTCACCTTTTCTTGTGACATAACTTTAAATATATCAGTTATTAAATTAAATACATATTTATTGTAACCCGTAAAAATATTAATACAAATCGATTATTAGAAGTTTTAAATATGCGAATACAAAATTTCAGTCGATTCCGACAGTTCGTTTTTAACACTTTCAACATAGTTGAAAATATGTTTACTTTGAATATATGTTTACTATGATTACTTTGAAATTAATATATTTTATTGGAGTTTACTATGGAATGTTTGGTTGCTACTTATCTAGTTTTTAAATGAAATGCGTGAAATGAATATATTTCTATCTGAGCCAAGTGTACAATAATGTTTGGCTTCGGTAAAGCAATAGTAAGATATCATGCAGTGTAAATGCAACACATCAGGTTGCTACTTATCTAGTTTTTAAATGAAATGCTTGAAAGAATGTATTTCCATCTGTGATAAGTGCTCAATACTGTTTGGTTTCTATAAGGCAATAGTGAAATCACAAGCAATTTAAATGCAACACATCGGGTTGCTACTTATCTATTTTATAAATGAAATGCGTGAAGTTGGCTTATTTATATCTGTGCTAAGCGCTCAATAGTGTTTAGTTTCTTTAAAGCGATGTAAATGCAACGCACCGGGTTGCTACTTATCTTGTTTTTATTGAAATGCGTGAAGTATAGATTTATTTCTATTTGTGCTAAGTGTAAAATAATGTTAGTTTCTCTAGACAAATAACAAGATCTCATGACCACGCCATAGAGACCAAAGCCATTATATAATAAGCCCAGTCAGATAAATGGGAGACTTTTCGCGAGTTGAAAATAGCGCCATCTAGCGGTTGGTGTACTGCAACGATTCGCGGATGGTGGATTTCTCGTGAAGGAATGGCAACACAATGACGGGGTAAGTTAAGTTCTATGTTTTGTTTTTCGATTTTGCATATTAAATTTTTTTATTTTTATTTTACTGTTTCTTTATTTAACATTGGTTAAAAAAACCATATGTAAACCAATTTTTTCTCAAGTAAGATTAATTTAAATTAATTAAATATTTTTATTTTCGGTTTGTAAATAGTTTGTATACGGAAAAAAATGGCTGTATGGAATTGTTTTTCCCCTAGAATTCAAAACTTCTTTAAACAACTTTTATAATTACTAATTAATAAAAAAAATATATGAAATGAATTAAACTGGTTAAATGTTATAAATATTGCATAAAATGATTTCACAATAAAACTGCTGAGCTGATTTAATCTGTCTCTGATATGCAGATTTATAAATGTAACTAATATTTATAAATATATTATGCACATAGTTGTTATATCAGAGCTCGACCATTGAAGGCTGAAAACTAAAAATAAAGTAATAGATTTCTATCAATTTGTGGTACTTAAAAATTACGCTGCTTCCAATAAATAGTTTAAACCAACAGAGTTCGGTGATATATCAGGTATAGCCAATATTTATGTATAAAATATCATGATGTTCGCTATTTTCATATGTTTGATATTTATTTTCAAAATACCGTGTATGATATTTTCAGTCAAACAAGTGTAAATGATTTTTTCAACTGTTATTGATTGTGCCCTTCTTTAGAGCAAGAAATATATTTTACAAGTTTGAAGTTGATAATTTAAATGTAGAATCAATAATTATGCGAGGTATTATTTCCATAGAATAGCTATTGAAAGATAAACAGTTTAATTTAGATATACATTATTTAAATTTTCATTAGAAATAATCTTTTCTGGTTTGATTTATTTTAATTTAAAATGCAATATTTGAAAATATTTATAATCGTCAATACATTGGTTATTTTGAAAATATCGGATTACATAAAAAATATCTGATATTTTTGTGTTTATATATATATATTTATATATATGTTTTCAAAAATATATTTATGAACGGTAAACCAGCGATACTCACTAAGATCCAAAATCTGGTACTAGAGAAGTGAGATTAAGATCCGATTTTGTATATTCATTTTTTTACTTTCTTCTATCTATAATAGAAGAAAGTATTGTAATCGAATTTTTTTTTTCGACTTCCGGTTTTCGACGGATTTACACTTATAACCTGGCTGACGTTTTCCGACCGGAATGCCAGTACGTTCGACAGGCTTTAGCAACGTAAATAATCAATGGATTCAGAAACTGTTTTAGCAGAATATTCCACTTAATCACTTACACTTAAAATAAAAATTGAATTGAAAAAAAAATATATATAAGTAAATGTGGCTTCAATTTTATTTTTCAATATTGTATTAAAAATGTTGTAACCCTCGTTCACAAAATAAATTTTAAAATTTAATTTAAAGTTAATTTAACGTACAATTCCAACTTATTCGTGTAAGGAAATCAAAATCTTATGAAACAAACCCATTTTATATGATGTAAAATTAACGGCACAATGTTTCGGTACAGGATATGATACTTGGGAGTGTTTAAAATAAGAACAAGAACGAAAAATCATGCATCAAGAATGGATTATCCGACACTTCCAATATACTTTTAAAAAACTTCCACCATTTAATAAGGTGAAAGATGTTGTATAGGTAAAAGAATTGGAAAAAGCGTAACATATTTAAAAACCCAACTTCAGGATTTGCCAACAAAATTTGGAAAAATATCCGAATTCTTTTGAGCCGTCCTGTATATGATATCTACATAGAAAGCTAAAATTTAGATCAGTCAAGAAACGCATAGCAGAGTTTAAAATTCCCGTCAATAAACAGAAACGTGCTCGAAATTTTTTTGTGCTGATCTGCAGAATTTACACACTCCAAGAAATAGTAAAAAAAAATTAGTTAAACTTAAAAACGCGTACCGCAACTGTAAACGCACTTCCAGCAATTATTGTTAACAGACAGTATACTTTAACCGAATTCTTTTGTGTGTTCCTGTAAATGAACGATGAATTCTCTGCCCACCCTATTCTATAGTAAGCCACTTGTAATGCATCTCAGTGATATATAAATATCAATTTTAATATCTTTGAAATAGTGTAACATCATTAAAATACTCCGCAAACGGTTTTTTTCCATAGACCGTAAAGTAATGAAATTCTTTTGAGTTTCCCTGTACAGAAACTATAAATGCTATGCACACCATATTCTATCTATAGTAAGTCTCTTGCAATGCCCCTCACTGGTATATATATCAACTTCAATATATTTGAAATAGTATAACATCATTAAAATAATCCGCAAATGATTTTTCCCATAGACCGTCATGTAACGGAATTCTTTTGAGTGTCCCTGTAAAGTAACTATAAAGGCGACGCACTTCATTTTCAATACCGAACATACCATAGTGAGCATCAATAACATATATCAATTACGTGACAATCCGAGTATATTATATAATTACATGAATAAGAGACCGACGGACAGACAGATAGACAGACAAACCAAATTCATAAACACTTTTCAACTTTTAAAAGATGTAGACCGGGAGGCGGCACCACAGACAATCACCTCATCGAGTTCAGGCTGAAATTTCAGAATTAGTTAAAACTTGATTCGCATATTAAAACGCAGTCGGTCTGCCAAGTCATATCTTAGTGGAAAACACCCGAAAACCCGATTTTACGAACAAATAAACAAATTACGATTACGAACAAATAAACAAATAGTTGATTTTTTTATGATATCTGGGCACGGCAGTGCTTCCGACAAGTCGAGAAAGCACAGCCATAAGCATCCTTTTCGGGAAGCAACTCAGGTCACTTTTGACCCTGCCCCCCCATATCTTTGCGCTGGAGTTTCCCAAAAACCTGAAACTTCGTTTATCTAGAGTATGTGGCACATAAGACCAAAATTTAAAATTTCACGCTTCTGTCTTTTCTAATTCAGACGATATATGAACTCAAATTTCGATTTTTTGACACTCACTCACTCTTTATTAAAAAGATAAAGTACATCCCTTAGCCCTAGAAACTTGAAATTTGGAATACAGATAGTGTTTAGGATATAAAGACAGGAAAAATTAAAAAATCTGGAAAATTCGAAAAAAAAAATTCCACAATTTTAAAAATTCCAACAAAATTGAAAATTGAAAATTATTTGATCTCGTAGTCTTAGAAACTTAAAATTTGGCGTGACGGTACTGTTTAGGATTCAGAAAAAGAAATACGTATTTTCGGGTGTATAGCCCGCGGGTTATACAAGAAAAAAACATTTGGAATAGCCGCTGCGGCTTATACACGGTGCGGGTTATACAAAGATTTTTTCTTTAAAAAAACGGAAATCGTGTGATTTTTCTACAATTTTCAAACTCCAAAAATTTTTAAAAATCGTCAAAATTTTTATTTTTTTCGCTAAAATTTGATTCAAATTTTCGGCAAAATTTAAAGAATTTTGCCGTGTTTGTGATGTTTTTGGTACTGTTTAAATGCTATTATTATTTATTTCTGGATTTGAAAGAATTGTTGCAACTATCGCCAAGTATTGCACTAACAATAATAGCTACCTGGCCTCCGCTTCAAAATAATGTAACATTTGACCTAATAGGTTTCAGTGACCAATCAGGCGGGTTAGGACAAAAGTTGAAGAATTAACACCCATCGTTAGTTTCATTTCCGATTCTGGTCGACTAACACGTGCTACTACTAAGAAGATTATTTTTTTTTCGTATTTTTACACGTACGATGTCTAAAAGACGTGCAAGTTATATGGCCGCATATAAACTGCAAGCGGTGCAGAAAGCCGAAATTTCGGGCAATAGAGCTGTTGCCGGAGAATTACGCATTGGTGAGAAAAGTATTCTGCAATGGCGGAAAGATAAAAACAATTCTAGTAAAATGCAGAAGATCAAAGAGGGGAAAAGTAGCGCAATGGCCTCATTTAGAAGAAAAACTTCATAAATTGATTGATTCCGAGAGATCGCAGGGCAAACCAATTTCAACGATCATTATTAGAATGAAAGCCAAAAGTTTTTCAGCAAAGTTAAATTTAGAAGAATTTAGGGAAATGCATCATGGTATAACAGATTTATGAGAAGGAAAGGACTATTAATTCGAGTCCGGACAACTATATACCAAGATCTTCCAAAGGATTCGGAAGAGAAGATTCCAATGTTCAAAAATTTCGTGGAGGAAATCATCAAAGAACATAAATTTATGCCTGAAAGTATCGTAAATATGGACGAAGTGTCCATGGCTTTTGATATATCTCCCAGTAGGACCGTAAATGTTATCGGTAAGTAATGTTTTATACATATTTCCTTTCATACAATTAATCTTTTATTTATGAAATTTGTTCAGTATAATTTATAAAAATTTTCAATTAATTAATTTTTAGGTCAAAACACTATATCCATTTCGACTACTGGGAATGAAAGAAACTGCTTTACGATTGTATTAACCAGCTGTGCAGATGGCACAAAATTAAATCCTTTAGTAAGTTTTAAATGAAAAACGCTACCCAACAGACCATGTTCTTCAGGAATCATTGTAACAGCGAATAAAAAAGATTGGATGAATGAGGAAGTGATGAAGTTGTGGCTGAACCAAGTCTTGAGAAAAAGACTGTGTGCATTTTTCAAGTAAATATTTTTCATTCTTTTTTACTATTTTCTTCAATAACATAAGTGGTTTGATTCATTTTTGGGGTTTAACAATATTTAGTTTTTAATAATTTGTTATCAACAAAACATTAATAAGTATTGTGATATCCAAAAACGGAACTTGCAAATTTTTAACATTTACTTTTGGATATTCTTGTGTTAAAAAGTTTAATTTTCAAAATATTGCGGAAAATTTAAAATCAATAATGAAATAATTACAAAATCAGTACACCACTTGTAATGTCTCCAGTTGTTCAACTGAAGAAAGGACAAAAAGCACCCGGTAAAACGGAGTCCTCCAACTGCTGTGCAGAGAAAAGAAATGAGCCCTGTTTGCCATGGAGAAAAAGAGAGAGATTTGGCTGCCTAAAAGGGTGGTGTCCCTTTTGCGCTTGTAAAGGAAGCGCTAGGTATTTCCGGCAATGAAATTCTTTACGTGCATGTATATCACCTGTAGTAAAATGTGAATAAAAATTAGAATTCCTGCAGTAGCTTCGAAATTATCCGAACCGGCAAATTTTGTGTATACCCGCAGCCGTTACTCGCCTAAAAACAAACAAAAAAATAACTTTTATATAAAAATAATAATCATTATTACACAGAAAAACATTCATAAGAAAAAAATCGATCCTTTCAGGGTTTTAAAAATAACGAAAACAATTGCATAGTATGATTAGCAAGATTAGAAAAGAGCTTTTAAACCAAATTTTGCGAGTTTACCCGCAACCTAATCCGCGGGCAACCTACCCGCAACCGAATTTATGCCCGCACCACAAAGCGGGAATCTCTTTGGGCATGCAGGACTCCATTAAAGATCGATTAAAAATTTAAATAGTTGCAACTACGGTAGTTATTGAAATTAAATTTCATTTTATGCTAGCTGACCCACCCGGCCTTTCCCGAGCCCATGTAATAAACTTAAATCTCTGAAGAAACAAAACTTTGGCACGGTCTCCGAAAAATCTTTTATTTCCCTCGTCCACCGCCAGGGGAGCATTCTGCTTTAAACAAACCTCTTTCCGTATGAACCTCTGAGACAGGTCCCCGCTGCCTACGGCTCTATGTAATAGGCGTGCTACAAAATTGAGCTGGTTTGGAGAAGATGGGAACATTATTAGTCGAGTTATTGAAGTAAGGCACAGTTAGAGAAAATAACTTTGAGGGAGGTGCCGAGGAGGGATGTTAAAGGGTCCTTCAGAAAATGATTAATTAGGAGGACCACTATGCATATTTAAAAATTCGTTCGTTTGGTTAAGCTAGGAAATTAATTACAAATTTGGCTTAAACTATTTTTCGTAAATAGTGGTAACTGCTACTCATTAGTTTAATGTTATAGAGAGTGACTATTAAGTTAATTATAATGTTTGGAATCAGTTGCGTTGAAATCGGAAAGATAGTTGCTGAGTTACGGAAATGAAGCATAGTTACAGAAAAAACCTTGAAGGAGGGCGAGGGGATGTTCAAGTGCCCTAGGAAAGCACCCCCTGGTGGTGAAACTCCGAACTAAAATCGGTAAGGTCTATCGATGTCGAGTCGAATGAGCCATATACCATATAGGAATTTTTGAATGCAGTTTTTTTTTGTCTCGAATCAAAAAAAATGTTGAATATTCCCTAATTTTTCCAATTTTTAATTTTGAGATAGTATATATTTTTTGTTTTAATTAAAAAAAATACATTTTTAAAAGTAACATAAGTTTTTAAAATAAAAATAAAAAATACTTACGATCTTAAAATTGAAAATTCGAAAAATTAGGGAATATTCAACATCTTTTCTGATTCGATTCGAGAGGGAAAATAAGGCACTTAAAAATTTCTGTAATTTCGTGTCAATTTGGATAATAGAAGGATCACTTTTTGCCATTGAATAACATTGCAGTGAAAGTTATCGCTCGGTAACTAGAGCTGCCCTTTAAAGATAAAGAAACAAAGAATTATTTTAGTCAATTTTGCTGTTCATTTTTTTTCTTCCAAATCTCATGCTTTAAAAATAATTTTATTTCATTAAAATATATTCTGAATAGAATATTTATTTTTATTAATGGTAGCATGTATTAAATGTTGCTTTATAATAATAAAGCATTATAAATTGTTAAATTTTATTTATTTAAAAATGATGAAAGTTCATTAATAAAAAGAGAAGTAGGCAAATAAAGCTTGGAGAAAAATAGGGAGGTGGGAATTGAAGAGGTTCCGTGCTTACGCATGGTCCCACACCATCTCTGATCGGCACTCTAGATATTTTAAAACTAGGCATCGTTAACTCAAATATGAAAACAAGTTTTTTCTTCTTTGTTTTTTTTTTCACTTTTTATGTTGTGATAATCTTTTGTTGATACAGTTGTTTTTCATTCATATTTTAGGCCGAAATGTCTCTTAGTAATGGATTCGATGAAAGCACATCTCACTGATGATATTAAGAAGTTGTGCTAGAAGAACTAATGTTTTCATGCCATTATAAACGGAGGTATCTTTTGCAATCACTGGATATAACCGTAAATCGATCATTCAAGTGCAAAATTCGAGTAAAGTGGGAGAAATGGATGATCGAGGAATTAAAAGAATACACAAAAAGCGGAATAATGAAACAAGCATCATATATGCACATAATCAGTCACATTCATATAGGTTCATAAATAAGAGAGTTACAGCATAATAAATATCAGATTGTTTCAAAATATCAGCCACACTAGAATTTCAAACTGCCATATATCAGCCATTTTTAAGATATAGCAAAAACAAAAAATGTTCCAGAATACTTGTATCACGTTCTAACACTTAACAGAAACAATTTTCTCAATTTATAATTTTTTTGTATACATCTTTTTGAATTTATAAATTTTTTTTAATTTTTAACTGGTCGCCATTTTGAAACAAGATGGAGGATGAAGCTGGTCAACGAACTCGGTCGAGACCTTGGTATGTCCTATACACATACTCAGTCACATCCAAATCGGTTCAGAAATAAGAGCGTTACAGCATGACATATGTCAGATATATATATATGTATATCAACATTTGAATGGGTGTCTGGGGTTCATGATCGGTGAAAATATACCAAAATTTTGTGGAATTGCGCTCCTCCGAACGGCTGCAATAGGTAGCTTTTTGTAATGAAATCTACCTAAAAGAGAAAAACAGTCCTTCCGGCCTGTACCGGGAGGAAAAGGTAGCTTTCATATTCCAAGTTTTTAAAAATTTTACTCGTTTTAGTTAAACACCCGAGGCTAAAATGCTTGGAACCCGATTATAGAAGATTGAATACCGGTTTTCGTTAATACTGAATTTGAATGCGAATTTCAGCATGAAAGTTACAGCATAACAAAAATCAGATTGTTTCAAAATGTCAGCCACCTCAGAGTTTCAAACTGTCACATCTTAGCCATTTTTTAAGATAAAGCCAAAACAAAAAATGTTCTGTAATCCTTGTATCACGTTCTAACACATAACAGAAACAATTTTTTAAGGTATACTTTTTTTTGTACATCTTTTTGAATTTTTTAAAAAAAATTAAAAAAAATAACTGGCCGCCATTTTGAAACAAGATGGCGGATGAATCTGGCCAACGAACTCGGTCGAAACCTTGGTATGTCCTACACACATACTCAGGTACATCCAAATCGGTTCATTCGGTTCTCTTATTTAAGAGAGTTACAGCATGACACATGTCAGATATATATATATATATATATATATATAAATCAACCTTTGAATGGAGGGTGGTTTGGGGGTCTGAGGTTCATGATCGGTGAGAATATACCAAAAGTTTTTGGAATTGCTTTTCTCCGAACGGCTGCAATAGGTAGCATTTTGTAATGAAAGCTACCTAAAAGAGAAAAAACAAGAACGAAAAATCATGCGTCAAGCATAGATTATGTAGCACTTTCCAACGCTTCCAAAATAATTTTACAAATCATACCGTTTAATAAGCTAAAAGATAACTTCTAAGTAAACAATTTGGAAAACGCATAACATATTTAAAAACATAATTTCAGGAATTTCCAACATATACAATATTCGGAAAAATATCCGAATACTTTTATTCAGCCCTGTATAGGATATATAGAATTGTATATATACTACATAGGATGCTAAATTTTAGTTCAGTTAGGAAACGTGTAGCACATTTTAAAATTCTCCGTCTGGAGTTTGTCAATAAACAGAAATGTGTTCGCGAACTTTTGTGCTGCCCTGTATAGGATCTACAGAATTTATACACACCACGTAATAGACAAAAAGCAAGTTAACATTAAAATCGCGTTCAGTAACTTAAAACGCACTTCCAGGAATTATTGTTAACAGACAGTAGATAATTCTTTTGCGTGTCCCTGTAAATGAACGATGACTGCTATACACACAATATTCCGTAGTAAGTCTCTTGTAATGCACCTTAGTGATCTATATAAATTTCAATGCGTTTAAAATAGTGAAACATTATTTAAATAAACCGCAGACGATTTTTCTCCATAGACGTAATGTAACGGAATTATTTTGACTGTCCCTGTAAAGTAACTATAAGTGCTATGCACACCCTGTTCCATATTAAGCTTCTTCTAATGCACCTTAGTGATATATATAAATTTCAATGCGTTTAAAATAGTGAAACATTATTTAAATAAACAGCAAATGATTTTTCCCCATAGACCGCAATGTAACGGAATTCTTTTGAGTGTCCCTGTAAAAAAACTATAAGTGCTACACACTTCCGTTGAAATAGGGAACATGCTATAGATAACGATAATAACATATAAAAATTGCAGAGCAATCCGAGCATATTTACGGGAGTTAGAGCACGGACAGACGGCAGACGGCAGACGGCAGACGGCCAGACGGCCAGACGGCAGACGGCCAGACGGCCAGACAAACCGAAGTCATAAGCACTTTTCAACTGGGTTGGAAAGTGCTAAAAATGACGATTGTGGAAATAGCTGAAGTCGAAATGGGGGCAACCAACGAACCAATCAAGCACTCTGCGGAAATTTTCTTAATATCAAAGGAAAAAAAATCACAAAAAAATCAATAATTGCTGTATGAATTCCGAATAAACTTTATTGAAAAGGGGATAAAATTTCCTGTTATTAATGTGGAAAAATCGTAGCGAAACGTACAAAAACGCTAAAAATCGCATAAAAATCGTATAAAAAATCTATTTAAAAATTCCAAAATCGGGCTTCGAGGTGCAAAACTACATACATAGAGGTATCTTGCTCCCCACTTTTGTAGCTCTGCGTGCAGCGGTCTCTTCAGAACACAGCAAACAGACACACACAAACTTCTTTCTTTATTATATTTATAGATTTGCTGACCCGCCCGTATCGGTCCGTAATTAACAGATGAATTGTTATTAATCGCATTACTGTCATCTGAAGCTGCAAAACTGCTGGCTGATGACTGTTTCCAACATGGATAAATGTGTGAAATTGCCGCGTTAGGATATCAATCTGGATGGCTTAGTGGGAGAGCATCAGCAAGATGCTCTGAAGGTCCCAAGTTCGAGTCGTGGCCCAGGTCAATTTTTCACTTCATGTTGATTTGGTGTATTTAAGTTTACTGATAAAATGCGTGTTTTTATATTGTAAAATTAAGTAATCAGACGTGGTGTTTATGCTTTAATACATATAACATAAATACATATAACATACAGTCTATTCAATTATAAAGTGACCGGCGTTATTTGTTAAGGAACCAACACAGCCCCATCTGTTTTAATTATCTTTCTGCTCTTATGCGCAGTGTTTACGTTCCCGACAAATTGTATTTGAGATGTCAATCAATTCAAAATTATTACAATGAGTGCAAAATTCCTGAAGCGATTCGAGGCAATGTTTTTATTTAATCCCGAGAAAAATGCCCTAAAATTACATACAAAGCAACTGCGTAATACAGAGTGTGTCTGAAAATTTCCCGGATTTATCCTATTAACAAAAAATTAAGAAATGAAATGAAAATGTTGACCTATGTGTATTTGAAATAATCCCTGCTGGACTCAACACACATTTTACAAGGAATTTAATAGTCATCAAAACACCTCTGGAAGTCCGCCTTTGAAATGTGCGTCAAATAGTCGGTCATAGTCGCTTGAGGTGGTCCCTTCCCCATTACGCACAATTTCAACTTGGGGAACAGAAATAGTCACAGGGAAATAAATACGGAGAGTAAGGAGGATGGTTGAGCACGAGGATCCCTTTAGAAGCCAGAAATTCCAGCACAATGATCGAAGTATGTGCGAATGCGTTGTCGCGCAAGGACGACTAACTGCCTTCCTGTGGGTACCGAGGACGAACCCTGCTAACTCGGGCCATGAAACGCTTCAACACTTCCAAATAGCAACTTCAGATACAGTAGCACATTCAATTTTATGGTCGTTCGTTATTCGACCTTCGCAAGCCCCGACATGATCACTTTACAACATACCGGATACACTTAACATCATAAAACAGATAGCAACGTGAAATTGTACCACTTTACAAGACGAATTGTTGTCGTGCTTTCGACATCACCTGTGGATACGCAGCGCGGTAATTTAACCAGTCCGGGAATTTTTGGGACGGACTGTGTATATGCGGAAGTCGGAGGCAATAAATAAAAAGCGCGTAAATCGATATTTGGAGCTTGGAAATGTGGACGATCTGCCGGAGAGGGAACTCGAGCTGAAAAGTTTTTGTTTCTGACAGAACAAGTTGGCTGTTGCCATCACATCAAACTGTTTAGTGCGTGAAAACGGCAAATTTAGGTCGCTACAATAGAATGCCCGGCAGTGTCCCAGATAAAAATCCGATTGAAAATGTGTGGTCGTACATCAAGATGAAGTTTAAGCTCTTCTGACCTGAGGTACACAAATGCGGACCTCTATTCTTTTCCTTGTAAAAATAAACTTTGATTTTTTTTACATTTTTACTTTACTTCTAATATGTAACTAATTCTTTTTTGCCTTGAAACAAAACCAATAAATGGCAGCATTGATACTTATTTCCTCATATAATAAATGTTATTTTCACCTGAGTTTGAAAAATGTCTTCAAGATAGTGTGGCCAAGAAAGTTAGACATTTTCATAATTATTTAACTTAAATCCTTTGCAATAAAAAAATTGAGAATTTGTAGATCATTCATTTGTTTAAAGCCCTTCAATTTGTTATTGCAAGAATTTAGGTTATTGATATTTTAAGGGATCTAGTAATTTTAGATCCATATTTGTGTGAATCTAAATTACCAGTCTCCTAAAGTATCAATTTCAGAAAAAAGGGTTCTTTCTATCATCTATGGTGTCTTTTTTTTTGTGAAAAAGCAATGGATGTGTATTTGTAGTGTTATTTTACCTCCAGGTCTCAAGAGATTAAAGGAAAGCCAGTGTACACGATGAAGCAGTTGATATTTCAAATCAAGAAGATGTGGTGATCTTTGACAAATGAATACGCAGAAAACCTCGTCGAAAGTATGAAAAAAATATATCAACATTTAATCAGTAATGGAGTCGATTGGACGAAATATTAGATAATTTCGCAGTAGCTAATAATGTCTACTTATATATATATAAAATAATCATAGTTCTTAATTTTTTTTTTTCAGATTATGGCGGTCACATATTTCTTGAACAGATTGTAATGTATGACACAAGCCATAAAGAATTTAAAACTATACTTAAAAGTAATAAAAATATACAGTGCATTTCTCTCGACCGCGTGGAAAATTATATGAAATCAAGCGCTGTCACAACAGACGACGATCTCGTGGAAATAACATACTGGAAACAGCTCACCTGTATAAGTAATTAAAATTTGTCAAATTTCAATTTATCGCCCGTGTCAATGCCCCTATTGTTACTTAACATGGAATTTTAATTTTAGAATTTAAAACTATTTAAAAGTAATAAAAATATACAGTGCATTGCTCTCGACCGTGTGTAAAATTACATAAAAGCAAGCACCGTCACAACGGAAGAAGATCTCGTGGAAACAACAGGACTTAACACCGGTTCACCAATATATAAGTAATTAAAGTTTGTCAAATTTCAATTTCTCGCCCGTGACAATGCCCCTATTGTTACTTAACATGGAATTTCAAACTTAGAATTTAAAACTATTTAAAAGTAATAAAAATATACAGTGCATTTCTCTCGACCTCGTGAAAAATTATACAAAAGCAAGCACCGTCACAACGGAAGACGATCTCATGGAAACAATAGGTCTTAACACCTGTTCACCAGTATAAGTAATTAAAATTTGTCAAATTTCAATTTCTCGTGTCATTTCCTTATTGTTAGCTAACAGGATATTTCAATTTCCTTATTCGAGGACAATGCCCCTTTCATAGCTTATGTAGATGATGTTTTGTGTAAAGTTGTTTCAATCTTTGATTAAAGAAAAAAAAATCTTTTGTAAAAAACTTAAAATAAAATCAGAAGTTTATCCTTTTTTTTTATGAAATAAATAATATTATTTACAAATTACGTTTAAGTAATTCATTTTGGTGCAAAAAATCACTATCTCCTTAATAATGAATCCTTGAATAATGAACTTTCAAAATGAAACAAATAATATACATTTATCATACATCATTGTTATTGCGTTTTAATAGTTAGTTTTCAGTTATATTAAAAGTAATTTAGATCCTGGTTGAAAATATCATTTACGAATGTAACTTTTGTTTTTAGCAATGAACTTTTACTGTTTTGTTTTACTAAATGAAGATTTTCTTTTACCATTTCCGGGTTCTTTCACATAAGTCAATCTACGTTAAAGGAAAGAAGGATTGTTGTTTGTTCTATTTCTATTAAAATAATACAATATTTACAAATACAGCTTCAGTTAGTGTGATTTTCAATTAGTGCGTTAATTGTTTTCAGATGTTTGTTGTATTACTGCGAGGGAAATTTCGATTAACAAATCCCGGAAGGAGTTTTCCCATTTTGCCAGCCAAACGTTTCAAATTTTTATGAAAATAAAATAAAATTCGACAAGAATATAATATCCATAATTTATAAATTTATACTATGTAACATTATATAATTATTATAATAATATTACATAAATTAATAATAAAATATTATTAATATATATATATATATATATATATATATATATAATCAAATAGATATAATTACAAGATAATAGTATAATAAAAAAAATTATAAATTAACAAAATAATTAAATATCATAAATTAACTCATAATACATTATATAATACCACCCAAAATATATTAAATAAACAGTTATTATTCACAATATATACCTAAATCATAAAAATCCAAACTTAAATTTATATTACATATAAACAAATGTTAAAAATCAATTCTGCCGAATTGAACTGAAAATCGAATTTTCAATATTTCTTGATTTTCACCAATTAGCTCACACGTCAAGGCTGCTCGTCAGTGAATGACCCGATTACCATCACTAATGTTAATTCTATGAGCGTAGTATCCAACCGTCTATTTAAAATATCTCCTCGGGAAATTAATATTTTTGACTTCTGTTTTCTGATTACTCTTCTTGAAGGATGTCTCTTTTTTTCTTAGTTGTCAAAATGTTTCTGAAATATATACTTAATTTTTTGTAAAGTATTAAAATCTTATTCAGTTTTGCTAAGATTTTAACGCATAAAATTATAAATTAAGCACATATTTTAGAAATATTTTGACAACTAAGAAAAAAAGAGATATGCTTTAAGAACAGTACCCAGATAACAGAAGTTTAAAATATTAATTTTCCGAGGAGATATTTTAAATATACGAATGCATTCTACCCCCATAGGATTAACATTAACGAGGGGAATATAGAAGTTGACTGACGAGCAGCCTTAAGACGGTATTAAAAAAATATATTTTTGCACGCTCAACAACTCAAAATTTTCTGACGCATTTTCAGACTCATTTTTAAAAGTAAAAACATGAAACTTGGCTGCGTGATTTATGAAGAGATTTATAAGTGATTTGTGTTTTAATTTTTCGTTCAATTAATTAGAAATTGATTTACAAACAATTATTTTCACAGTACTATAATTTTCTTTTGTTTCCAGCACTATCGATTCATGAAATTCGGTTCAAAATGTCCACTTTGAGAGCGTTTTTAGATATATATTCTGCCTTTATCAAAAAATTGACCAATACGGACATTATAAAGTTTCTGAATAAGAGAACATGTCAATTGGATGCATTTTAGAGCAAAAATGAATTTAAAAATAAGTCACAAAATAAGCAGTTTGGATTTTAGTACACCCTTAAAGGGGGGGGGGGATTTCCTTATTTTCGGTTGAAAAAATTGACTTTTTCTTTTTTCATTTTTCTATTCTCAATAGTCTATAGACGTATCCCTGTAAAACTATCTGGCCGGCTGACGACAAGGTAATCAAGAATCTGACAATTTACTACAGTATGACGATTAGAAGAAACTCCACTTCATTGAAAAATAGTAACAAAGCAATCTAGGCAACTTTTTACCGCAAGATTTCGACTAACGATGAACCGTAGCACGATTATTTTCTGGCCGGCGAAGATAGTTGGTGTAGTTAGCGCATCGCGGAGGCCTTGGGAGAATTGGACGAATATCAACATCATAATCCACCACTCAAAACTACAGTTCAGCAAGCCAATTATCCAATCTACGAGTCACACACAAAATTCAAACGAACGTTTAAACGTCTGCATTTGGAAATTGGCGCCCAAGCACTTTCATTGCTTTGCCAAAACCATTGAAATTGCAACTTATATAGACTTAATATAGCAACTTATATGTCTTCAACGAAGGCTATATTTCAGTTTTAAAGATGATGACCTCAATGGGATTAACTTTGGACCGTATGCATAATTATTTGAAAACAAAAAAAAACGACCTTGTTTAAACATTTGTAAAACTATAAACACAACACACATTGTAAGCAAAATTACTTTTTCAATCTGGTTGGCATCAGAACGCAAAAACTATTAAACCAATCTTGCTATGTCTCTTTTTAATTAAAGGGAACATGATTTATTGGTGCTTGAACTACTTTCGGTCATTAAAAAAAAAAAAAAAAAAAAAAAAATTAGGAGCATGCCAAAGTGCGAAAAAAAGGGGTAAAAAAAGTGCTTGAAGCTTTGTTCACGCACTCAATCCAGACACGCAACTTGAGCCACGTCATCAATTTTTGATTTAAAAAGAAAATCTGAATTGTACTTCAAATGATAATAAATAACATGCAAAAACCCGGAGCTAAAATCTTCATTCCTATTTCAGAAAAAAATGCTAAAAAACATTATGAAAAAACATTCACCATTTACGAAGTGATTTTGTAAAAATTCACATAGTTATTTTAAATCGACAGTTTATTATTTTTAACACGTTGACAGCCACAGACTGTGACGAAGTGGTGTTTTTGGCAGGCGGTGTGTATCGAATACGTGTGATACGAAGCGATTTTCAGTATTTATCGAATCGGTTCACAATTCCTAATTGCGGCAAAGTTTGTTATTTTTATACATTTTTAATTCAAAATTATCAAATTTTAGTTGTTTTAACATTGAACGCCCAACTGAAATCCAAAACATGCCCGTACAAAAATGTGAACCTCTGTTATTTTCCTCATAAAAACCAAACGGTATGATCTTTTTTTACATTTTTACTTTACTTCTATATCGCTGAAGGTTGTTTTACTTTGAAACAAAACCAATAAATGGCAGTACTGATGCTTATTTTCTCTTAAAATAAACGTTATTTTCATTTGAGTTTGCAAAATGACTTCAGAAAGGTGTGTGGCCCAAGAAAGTACAAAAATAAAAAATAAATCCTAATTGTTTAACTTGAACCCATTACAATTCTTTTTTTGAAGATTTGTAGATCATTCACTTGTTTAAAACCCTTTAATTGTCCATTGCGTGAAATTTGGTTATTGATAATTAAATTGATATTCTAAGGGGTTTAGTAATTTTAGATCCATATTTGAGTGAACCTAAATTACCATAGTCTCCTAAAGTATCAATTTCATAAAATGGGCTCCTTCTATCATCTATGGTGTCATTTTGTTTGTGAAAAGCAATGAATGTATACTTGTAGCGTTATTTTACCTTCAGGTCTCAAGAGGTTAAGTTCATGGTAATACATTACCAATAAATTACAAATAAATACCAAAATTCATACCAATAAATTATCTTCAATGAAAATATTGATGGCAAACTTACTCATGTTGCATGGCGCCCAAAAATGTGCAGCAAACTGTCCAGTCATTTGACTGTTTTTATAAAAAACGGTTACTTAACCATCATTTAACTCTATTCTGACCATAATATGGGCAATAATATGGCCAGAATAGAGTTAAATTAGGGTTATGTAACAATTTTCTGTAAAAACGGTCAAATGACTGGACAGTTTGCTGCAAATTTTTAACAGTGTGGGAAATATTTCTCGCACACATGTATGCCATGGCAGTCAATGCGCTAAAGTTTTCAACTGCGCCAAAATATGGGTTAATCAATAATGATGACACAATATTTTCATTATTGTTCAAATTAGGAACGAAAATTCGGGTTTGGCTTGGAGTGGAATTTGTATTGCGACTGAATAAACCAATGAATTTAGAAGGTGATCCGGGGTGGAACATTCCCACTCCGGAGTGTCAAAATGTTCCCTATTCTGGAAAGATTAAAGATTGTTATTTTTTAATGGTCTAGAACAGGAACGACTAAATTTTTACGTGCGCGTGCCGAAATTTCCCAAACAATGTCCCAAACGTGCCAAACTTTTACATAAGTAAATATTACAACATATGCTGCTTATATGAAACATTGTGTAACAGAATCAGTAGCTTTCATGTATTATATATCTAAGAATAAAAATATGCTGGTTCAATTCATTTGCATCAAAAAAGAAAATCGTCTACAACAACACTGAGATTAAAGACGTGCAAAGTTATGTGTACCTTGGACAGGAAATATCATCGGACAACAGTATCCTGAATAAAATCAGTAGAAGAATAAGAAATGGATAGAGTGCTTTTGGGAAGAACAATATTGTTCTGAAGAGTAACATGCCTCTTTTTTTGAAAAGAAAGGTGGTTAACGAATGTGTTTTGCCTGCAGTAACTTATGGAGCAGAAACATGGATGCTAACAAAACGGATCGTACAAAGATTACAAACAACACAGCGAAGTATGGAAAGATGTATGCTAGGCATAACTAGAAGAGACAGAAAGAAAATAACCTGGATAAGAAGTCAGACGAAAGTTTTTGACATTATTAAGAGAATTAAACGGCTAAAATGAAAATGGATTTGGCACACTGCAAGAAGACAAGACAATAGATGGAGCACAAACACCATACAGTGGTATCCCAGAGATGTAAAATGACCAAGAAAACGACCTCAATTAAAATGGAGTGACGAAATCAGAAAACTGGCCAGCGTTAATAGGATGACTAGTGCACTATACAGGAAACAATAGAAAAATCTGGGGGAGACCTACATCCAGCAGTGGATTGAAAACGGTTGATCATGATGATGATGATATATAAATGTGTTAATTCATGCAAAAAATAATTGCATTATTTGTGATAGTTTGGTACTCGTTAGATATTATAGCAAAAATAAAAATTAATTGTATCTGTATAACAATTATCAAATTAAAAATTTTCGCGTGCGACACATATTGTCATACGTGAAACCTTAGGTGCTTATGTCATAGGTTCGCCATCTCTGGTCTAGAAGTACAAATTCTCATTTTCCTGAAATCCTTGGAGCAGTATGTCACTAACGAGACTTTCTGCCATTTTAATCAACCAATCAACCCACCGAAATCCATAATGTCCCGGAGCTTCATAAATCTCTCCCGGGAAAAATGTCTCAATTCAACACTGGAATAAATGACCTATTTCAGTGTTAATCAAGAGTTGTTTTTTCTTATTTCAAAACCTTACTCTCGGAGTAAAAAGATGATTTTTATTTTGTTTTCAAATGCATTGAAGTTATAGAGTCTCTTGATATAGGCATTTTCTAACTTTTTTCACCTATCTTACATGTTTTTTTAGGCATGCCAAAAATGAAATTTTTGAATTTTTTTAAAGTTTGACATTTTTTTTTTCAAGGGAAAGAACCACTAATAACAACCTAGTTTATACAGGATGTTCACTCTCAATGGTATCCAATGGCTAATTCCTAATCCGCTGGTCATAGACATATAGTTCCAGTTGCAAAAATGTTTTAAATAAGATAAAGAAGTATTTAAACTAGTCGTTGGGGGCCACAGGAATACTTACCCATCATGGATATGCATAATGTAAAATATTAAAATAAAAAATGTGTAAACTACTTTTAAAATGCATTGCAATTCGAATAAAATCGTGGCTTGATGACGTCCTAAACTTTAAAGGCTCGATTACTGAATTGCTTAAAAGAAACATCCTTATAACTCCAAAAACAATAATCCTATTAACTAGCGGTTTATTGCATCTGATTAAGCGTCTCATTTCCAATTAAAATATATCTTTGAATTGAAATTTGGATGAAATACAGGGTCATGAAAAATCGAAGAGTGTGGAAAATAGGATTACAAATATCTCGGCAACTCATTATCCGATCGACTTCATGCTTTATGCAAAATTTATGTTTTTTTATTGTCTTTTATATTCACTCCTTAAAATAAACAATTTCGAAAATTTTTATATATCTTTTATCAGAACAAATATTTCGAGAGTCGAAAAAATAGTTCCGGATAATCGAGGTTGCTGATATTCAATAAGCTTCTTCCCATTGTTACGTACTAAGTACGTACCTAATTTCAAGTCTCTATCTCAATTTTTTCGGGAGATAGAGCGTTTACAGACACACAGATGGACGGCAAAAAATTTTCCCCCTAAAAATAGGTTTTTCGGAATCTCCAGTGTCTGAAACGTGTAAATCCGTCAAAAAATTTTTTTAGATTTTCAAAACGATTACAAGACTTACCCTATACTACGTATGATGGGTAAGTAAAAGGGATTTGGGTCAATAAAAAAGTTTCTTAAAAGGTTACGAAATTTAATTTTTATACGGTCCCCCGGTCTTATAAGTGATATTTAATAAAAATTTCTTATTACACTAACAAGTAAGACAAAAAAAGTTTTATTCTTCTACGATTAAAACTGAGCGAGTGATATCTTTTTAAAGTTGTAGCATCTTTTTTGCGGCGAAATAGGGGTCATTCTCAAATTATTAGAAATCGTCAGATATATGCATAAAAAAATAACAGTTGAGAGTAAAATTAACATTACAATATAAATTCGAAATCTATTTTCATTCTGACATATTAGAGCAAACTATACAACTTGTACTAAAAATATAAGCGAAAAAACAAAAGAATTTTTGTCAAATGAAATGATGAAAAGCAACAGTCTCAATTCTATACAAAATAAAACATGTGCTAAAATAAAATTATTTTAACCAATCTGAAACTTAATTATTAAAAATTAACACTATCGTAATACTTGTACGGTGTGACTACTTTCACTTAACCTCTTCAGGGGCAAAGTACTCTTGTAGCTAAAATATTGAAATGATTGATTGACACCAGGATATTATTTTGGATATTTATTTTAAAATAAGTAAAAGCTTTTCCTCATGTATCTTATAAATTTCAAAATTTGCTTATAAAATTCTGGTGTCAGTGTGGCATTTTGGGATTAAAATTAAGTGGTATATATAATATACCGGTGCCCTTCAAGGGGTTAAAGTGCAGATACACGGGAAATAAATTCTACTAATACGTTAAACACTTTGTGTACGATCCCTCGAATCTGTGTTCAGATGCGGAAAATTGGTATAAGTCATGCAATTCAAAGTTTCATAACTCGGCCAATTTTAGTGTCAGATGAATGGGACTTTTTTTGTCTTACTTGTTAGTGTAATAGGAAATGTTTACTAAATATCACTTATAGGACCAGGGGACCGTATAAAAAATTAAATTCCGTAACTTTTTAAGAAATGTTTTTATTGACACAAATCGCTTTTTAAATACTTTTTTACCTCATTTAAAACATTTTTGCAATTGGAACTATATGTCTATGCCTAACGGTTTAGGAATTAACCATTGGACACCGTTGAGAGTGGACACCCTGTATAAGACACACGCTTATACTATGAGCCCCAAATAATATATTTAATGTTTGAAATGACAAAAAAAAAAAAAAAAAAAAAAAAAAAAACTCTCTTTAGGCTTAATAGAATTTTAATTTAGTCTATACAAATAAAATATTATTTTTTTTAATTGAATTTTTCTAATTGTTAATTATTATTATTTTACAAACTCGTATAAGAAAAGCTACAACAAATAGTCAAAGAGGTGTTTGTTGCTTGTGTATGATGTAAACAAAGTATACTATATCTAAAATACGAATTCTTTTAAGTCGATTCTAAAAAAAAATCTCCCGCTTAAATACGCGAAATTTAATGACGCATCCTTTTTTAGCGTAAAAAGATGACACTTGCAGGCATGGTTATTGATGTGACTTCCAATCGAACAGTTTTCTAATTTTTCGACAAATGAATTACATCTTCAGTTATAAGCGATTGTCTTCTTATGAAGGTAGCTTTTTTCCCTTTCTTTCCTTTCCTGTGCTGTCGCGTCCGGAAATTTGGTTCAATACATCTACCTTGACAGCATTTTCTGAAGACAGTTTTTCTGACAGTTGTTGTTGTTTTCTGCCTTTACCGAAAAATAAAAAAAACTGTTCAATTACCAATTTCTGAATAAGAGCACATCTGTCAATTTCATGAGTCTGCGAACAAAAATGAGTTCAGGAATGTGTCATATAAAGTAACCAATTTGAATTTGAGAACAGATTAAAAAAATAGTTTTGGGGGTCACACGATTGTTAGCTATCAGCTACCACATTTCATTCAAATTAAAAATAGTGCGGAACGATCCATCTGTTGGTTTTACTTGGAATGACCCAAAATCAATACCATAGTTTTTCTCGTAGCGATGTGCTGATTCATTCTTGAACTCTTTAAAGAGCAATGTTCAAATTAGAATTTCGTTTCCTGTATATAATTTAAAATATAAGTAACATTCAAATACATTTTTTTTTCAATTACTATTAGGCGGTGCTTGTTTATACAGTTTAAAATAGCAATTGTCACACTCGGTCAATTTGCCACGATTTTCTATTTTATTTTTGCTTTGCTTGATATAAAGGAATCATTGATTGACTTATCATAAGCGCACTGCATCATTGGAGTTCTTGTTAATGTTTCTTTTGCGAAAAATTGGAAAAATAGCTCATTAATAGCGGTTGGTTTCTTAAATAAATATCTCCAAACTGTCCGCACTTTGTTTATGGCTATGTCATTCATTCAAAAGGAATGCCGAAATAATTGCTTAATTTTTTCAGGTTATCAAAATATCGTCTTGTGATGTATGTTACGAATTGTTTTTAATTGTTTACTGTTTAACAGGGCAAATCTTTCTGACACATTCACGAAGTCTTTTAGGTAGATTTCGTAAGAAATACTACCTATTACATTCTCCCCTAAGTTGGAAATTTTGAAAAATTTTTGCAGATCTACGCCGATTATGACTCCCAGAACCCAAAACCACCCCAACTTCAAAACTTTATCTATCTATCTATATCCCTTTTTTTATGGACACGATAACTGCAATAATTCTGCACAAATCTCTTCCAAACTGATACATAAAATCAAGGGGCATAAAATCTCGGTTAAATTCGTTAATGGGCAAAAATGAACCAGGGGGGGGGGAAATGGGGGGGCTTTTTGTGAAAACAGAAAAAAACTCATAATTTTTTAATTATGATACGTATCGAATCCGTTTAAAAGTTATTATTACTTCTAGGAAAAGGGCCGAAAATTTATATATGACATATTTTTGATTTCATTAAAAATACCCCCAAGGAAGGGGGGGGGAATAGGGGTTTCAGAATAAAAAAATTCACAACTTCGTCAATTCTCAAGATATCAAATACGCTTAAATTTATTGTAGATCTTCTTAATATTATCTACAACTTTTATACTGACAAGTTTTTTATAGAACCAACTCTTACTGTAAAAAAAAATAAAAACAAAAAAATCCCTTCTGGCACCGCCTACAGGCAAAGGTATATTTCGAAGTGGGTGGTCCCAACTGCCACATCATGGCAAATAGGTCTTTCTTCTGCAATTCCCAATAAACAGGTGCCCCACGGTCTGCGTCTTCGAAATCTACCTGTGCCTGTAGGCCGAGCCGTCAGGGATTTTTTTAATATATATATACATAGAGTAATACGCGCAAATAGAAAAAATAGTGGTTGAAATATTTATGCTATATGAATCAAGTATTTTAGAAAAAGTTTTACTGTAGTATTTTAATAAATAGAGTTATAAGCACTATACTAAAAATTTTAAAAATATATCTTTTAATACAAATAAATCGGTCAAGTACGAGTATAACTCGCGCTCAAAGAGTTCCGTACATTACATTTATTAATTACTATTTATTAATTAATAAACTCCTACTACCCCTAATTTTTTCATAATTTTTCGGAAATAGGAGAAGTGGAGGGGGCATATTTTTCCAGTATACTTTCGACGATATCTCTGAAAATATAATACCTAAAATTAAAACATATATATTTTTGAGTTCGATGTTTACGAGATCATCCTTTTTATATATCGTGTAGCGTTATATGTTTTAAAATCGTTCGAAAGTTTTTTTTAAGTAACTTAATTAATAACTCGGCTAATTACCGACAACTGTTCTCGAAAATCATTATCAAATATCCTTGGATTGATACTGCGACGATAGAGACATCGAGCGCCCATCAACTCCCCCGCTGATCGCCCGAAAAGTAAAGTTTGTGTGTAACAAAAAATGCGTTTTTCTCAAAAACTATGTTACCAATTAAAATCGCTATAGTTTTCCTGCAAGGTTTAATAAACTCCTACTACCCTTAATTGTTTCATAATTTTAGTTTCAGTAGATTCAGAAATAGAGGGGGAGGGGACATATTTTTGCAGTGTCAACGTTTTCAACGATATCTCTGAAAATATAATACCTAAAATTAAAATAAATATAATTTTGAGTTCGATATTACGAGATCTTTCACACGATACCCTACACGATATACAAAAAGAAAACTTTTTTTTTCAAGTAACTTAATTAGACCCCTAAATTTTTACTAAACACATTTGTGAAAGGCTAATAATCTGAAAATATGTGGGTAAAAAGGCTTTATAACTTTCCCAAGTTTGAACTTTCTACGTCCCATAGTTTACGAGAAAAGGGGCTGTAACAGATGGACAGACAGACACAGAAGTGATCTTATAATGGTTCCGTTTTTACTTTTTAAGTACGGAACCCTAAAAATGGGTCAATTTACATCATCTGTCACCACCCCTAGTTTACTCAATTTACTTACTTGACAAACATATTCTTAAATAATGTGTTTATGTGTTATATTAATTTTAATACATATAAAGACCATATTAATTTTTTTTTAATGTAACCTTTATTACAAAAATGGATTAAATTCCATCATATGTCACCACCCCTAGCTTACTCAATTTACTCACTCTACGAACATATTCTTAAATATTTTGTTTTTACGAATTAGGAGGAGGTTATACTTCTTTGGCCTAAAATTCACGTGATTTTTACAATTTTTTCGGTTACAAAGAAGACAGATATCACTTTCGGACTTTTTGCGTTATACTTATTAGCATTTCACTTATATACTTACATTTTTGTGTGTGAAAAAGAGAATAATACGCCCTGTGCGATGATTGCCAAACGAAAGTTACACGATAAACTCACTTAAATGAATGTTTTAAATAAACGGATATAAGCATTTACATTTTTATGTGCCTTGAAATATTTTAATGAGAAACTGCTTATTCTATTAAACTTATAATAATTATACTAATTTTAAATAATTTATTGCATTATTACATTAATTATTACAAACTTTTAAAATATTTTTTATCATATTTTTCTTTTTATCTTCTGTCATTTTGATCGAATTTAAATTTCATTACGTATTTATATAGGTATTACGCTATTATTTATTTTTCAACCATACCTCTTAATAAAAGACAATTTTGTTTAAGAAACAAAATAACTGGTCATGTGGGTGTCAATTATTCGGAAGTTTAACTATATACCATTTTACCACTCTTCTTAAAAAACTATACTTTTTTAACGTGTTTTTTCAATAATTAATTATTAAAAACTGATTATATATATAAATTTGAGAGAGCTTATAATTTCTCAAGAGAGAACAGTAACAAAGTTATTTACGGCACATCTCACACTTGTCACCCGTTAGAAACAGCCTTTAGTGATCAGATTTTGTGGGAATCCAACAAATCGTGTAGCTCAGTGAACACTGGAGATTAACAGATTTAGAACTGAATCTAGTGAACTATTCATTCACCTCCCTTGCTGCATTTAGAAGAAATACTCTTAATAACATTAAGGATCAAACCTATGAATTGACTTATTTAATCAAGAATTATTCATTTTGTTTATTTCATCTTGTTAATAAAATCTTCTTGGTTAAATTATCAAAAGATTTCTCAGTCAGTTAATTCCAGCATCTCACATCCGTCAGGCATTAATTCGCTACACAGTGCAGTGCTGAATCGACTCATCCAAACATCAATTAGCAACCGGGCAACTAAGGAAAAGCAACTTAGGCAACAAGATGCACTGAAGTCACATCGGCCTAGAGGCTTATCAAACAAATCTTCGCCATGCGGAGATCAGGCGAATTCTCGCCCCATTGCCAGGCATCAACCCGTTAAGATGGGCAAACGCCCGGCAGGTAGGGGCATGGTCAGCAGTCTAAAAACAAAGGCCACCTATTCGAAATTTGGGTTAAGACGTTACATTGTAAATAGCATTAAGCACCGATTGTAAAAACAATTTTTTATTATCTCTGTCCAATTTTATTAAGAAAATTGCAATATGGGTGTAAAATATAATATGATTGCAAGTTATCATCTTTTGTAATTATTTTTATGTCCTTGTTTGTATCGTAATTTCGTATATATCGAGCAATCTATCGATGACAGCAATAAAATGTTCTCTCGCTGCAAGCGCGTTACATAATAAAAAAAGTCGACTGCAATTTCATTTGAAAAAAAAAATCCCAACGTTTGACTTTCAGACGAACATCCAAAAATTTCTAGTTGAAAGTTTTTAAATATCAGTTTGCAAAATAATAATAGTTAAAACTTGTTTTATTGATTTTTTTCAGTCTCTGTAAAGTACAGTTTTAGTATTAAATTTGCAATTTTTAAACATTCTTTATATATATCAGGCTTGGTTTAAGCGTATACATATAAAATAAATTGAATGTTATTAATTTCTACTAGCATTACTAACGCACATGAAATGTTTTGATTATTTTGCAGTTTTGAAGAAAATGTATTGCAAAAAACAGTTTTTCACCGATTAAAGTCTAGCACAGGATAATATTTATATATTTATTTTCTCCGTAATTTTTCAGCAATATATATATATATATATATATATATATGAAAACATATTATTCGTTGATATATTTCTTTGATATTGAATATATTACAATTTTCCCAGATGGAGCAGTTAAGAACTCTGTTGTGTATAAACAACATAGTTCTTAAATGCTCCTACAGTTGTGCATTCACCCCCATGTTTAATGATCTGTGGTACGAAGCTATGTGAATTTTGTTATTCAAATGTCAATGGAAACTGAAGTATTTTTCGGACTATTTTTTTATTTATATATTAGGTCTACAATCAAAAGTGTTTTGAAAAACTTTCACGAAGATACGTTTGTTATTTTTACTTTAAAAATGATTAATGGGTACATGGTACAATAATTTAAAAAGTTTGTGAACCCTTTCCAACATATGGGTTAACGGACTCAACTGAGAAAACCAGGTTCGAGGAAAACAATTATAAATAACTAACTTCATATTTCAACAGTCGAAAATAAAATAAAAATGAAATGGATTTTCGAAAATAGATAGAAAATTATTAGTGTATTCATTCTACAGGTGATTCACCATCTTGGTCGCATGAAAAACAGAGAACATTAAACAAAACAAAATTGTACTTGTGTTTAGGAGAGGATGTTTTTAAAACATTGTTTAGATATTAAATTTTAAGGGTTTGTGATTCATGGAATATGAATGACTAGAATTAAGTCGTGCCTTTCCTTTTCTTACTCTTTTTACATGCAGACGATGTTAGTTTAGAAGAAACAGAAGAGAAAAAAAAAATCCTTTCT
Source organism: Maratus michaelseni (assembly GCA_963931845.1). NCBI lineage: Eukaryota > Metazoa > Arthropoda > Arachnida > Araneae > Salticidae > Maratus > Maratus michaelseni. The sequence continues at coordinate 53,042,274 of OZ007586.1, read as the reverse complement.
ATATAAGGAGGGGGGAAGGTATAGTTCAACAGTCTATGGAAAACAGACAATGTTTATTTTACATTTTATCATTAATCACTGAATATACCTCTGAATATGTGATTTTTTTACGTTTTAGGTAACTTCCAATACAAAAAGTAAAAAACTACCTATTGCAGCCGTACACTGAGGAGAACAATTCCGGAAAATTTTGGTATATTTTCAGCAATCATGGCCCCCATACCCCAAAACCACCCCCCGTTCAAATGTTGATTTATATATATAATCTATATAGCTGTCTATATATACATATACTCTTACATTTGTCTTGCTGTAACTCTCTTATTTATGAATCGATTTGGATGTGACTGAGTATATGTATAGGACATACCAAGATCTCGACCGAGTTCGTTGGATAGTTTCATCCGCCATTTTGTTTCAAATGGTTAATTTTTTTAAATTCAAAAAGATGTACAAAAAATTATAAATTGAAAAAAGTGTTTCCGTTAAGTGTTAGATCGTGATACAAGAATTCCGGAGCATACTTTGTTTTGGCTTTACCATAAAAAATGGCTGAGATATAGCAGTTTGAAATTCTAGGGTGGCTGACAGTTTGAAACAATCTGATTTTTGTTATGCTGTAACTCTCGTATTTATGAGCCCATATGAATATGACTGATCATGTGTACGGGACATACCAAGGTCTCGACCAAGTTGGTTGGCCAGCTTCATGCGCCATCTTGTTTCAAAATGGCGGCCAGTAAAAAATTTAAATTTTTAACGATTCAATAAGACGTACAAGAAATTATTTAAAAAAAAAATGTTTCCGTTAAATGTTCGATCTTGATACAAGGATTCAGGAGCATATTTTGTTTTGACTTTATCTTAAAAATGTCTGAGATATCGCAGTTTGAAATTCTAGGGTGGCTGACACTTTGAAACAATCTCAATTTTGTTATGCTGCAATTCTCATGCTGAAATTCTCATTCAAATTCAGCATTAACTAAAACTGGAATTGAATCTTCTGTATTCGGGTTCCAAAAATTTTAGCTTCGAGTGCTTGAGTAAAATTAATTGAATTTTTAAAAACAGGGAATATGTAAGCTACCTTTTCCTGCCGGTACAGGTCGGGAGGACTTTTTGCTGCTGTAATTAGCTACATTTTTACTGTTTTCTTTTTTTTTTCTGGAAAATCAGCTGCTGATTAGTAACGTTATAAAGAAAAAAAAAAAACTTTGATTTTGCTTTGGTTGTTCGGGAAATTGCGTAACTGTTGCATTTTATCTTTATTTTTTGCCGAACGAACAAATTATATTCTAGTTATGGCCAAAAAAAAAATTATAAAGTATACGGATTGCTTCAGTAAGGAAAAAGCAGCAGTTCCGCAGAGGAAAAGGAACACGAAATATAAAAAAAGCGTTAGCTTACAGAGAAAGGCAGCAAAGATTCCAAGCATCATAGCTTCTAAAAGTTCTATTACACGTTATAGTTTGAAGCGGCAAAAATTGAAGCGGCTCGTCAATTTTCCAAGCATTTAATTGGCTGTTTAAGGAAAGGCTTTTCCCTCGTCAGTTTTTCACTCTTTTCATTGGCTGCCCAGGAGATCCTAAAAGAAAGAACCACAGGCGACAAAATTGCAGTAAAATGTTGCTTGGTTTTCGAGCAACTCTTTTGAAGACATGGGTTTAACATGGTGTCACCCGAAATTACCGGCAACTTTGACTTCTCGTGTAATAGTACTATAACACTTCTTGATTCAAAAAAATATTTCTGTCTATAATTAAAGTTGAGACAACTTGAGGGAAATCCAGTTATATTGCAAACTCATTTGAAAGTTTTGATCCATTCCAACTGTATTCTCCCTTTTAAAGCAATTCTCAAATCCAGACTGGCCACTTTCTAAAACATTCACGATTTCAAATATAATCGTAGACTCGTTGAATTAGCAATTGCTTTTCTTACTCAGAAATTAATACAATAGAATAACGTTTTTCATTTTTCAATGAAGTCAAACGGTTGTCCGAAAATGCTGTCAAAGGTGGCGTTTTGAACCGAATTTTTAGACGCTATAAAGGTCGGCATCAGATAACAATCGATTATAGCTCCAAACGTAATATATTGATTGAAAAATTATAAATGCTATTCGATTCAAGACCATTTCAGCAGTCATGCTTGCCAATTTTATGATTTTACTTTTTAAAATAAGTCAATGTTTTAAAGCGGATTTTTTTTTTCTTTTCTTTTTGAGAATCGTTTTACGGAGACTTCATGACGCATAACTTTGAACTATTTTTTTATTTGAGTATTTTGTAATACGTTTTAGATATATTATTAAATAGTTTTTTGGAGGAAAAGGATTTAAGACAGAAAAAATGCAATTCTTTTGGTAAAATTGGAAAAGCTTAAATTTTTTAAACAAATTTACGAAAATTTTAAAATTATGCCTTTTTACAATTTTGAATTTTTATCAAATATTTCTTTTGCGCATTTTTCTTACAAGTGTGCTATACTAATGTAAATACTATATTTCCAAAAAGTAATTAATTTAAGCAAATGTAAATAAAGTGTCATGACATGTGAAAATTTAGTAAAAACGATTATTCCCAATTAGCACATGCTGTTGATCCACCAGTGACAGTTTGTGGAACCCATTGGGAAATGGTAGGGTACAGAGTACAGAGGTCCCTTTAATTTGGAGCGTATTTGAACAGAATTCTGGGTAGCTAATATTTATGATTAGACCAATGTTGCGTCTTTGTTGCAAATGGTTCGTTGGCCAATGGTACGGTTAATTGGACATTTCTTACTACGGGCCAGCGTAGTACAACAATTAGCGAACGTTGGCCCATTTTGTGATACTCGAGTTTACTTAAAATTTTTATTTAAAAAAATATTATACTACAAATTCGATCTCAATTTAATAAAACACAAAAATAAGGAAGTTTTTTAGCATAAGTGCTTAGCTACTCTCTTATGGAGGTAATCTAGGGTCAAATAGATTTTTGAGTTTTGGGCGTGAACGCGTTGTCCTGATTCTAACATTTGTGCGTGAACGAGCCACCATTCTATCGTCTCTTTAATTTTCGCAAAGTGTGCTGTAGCATACTGGGAATAGAGATGTCAGGACACAGCTGGTATTTTATGCTTTTTCATTACGAACACAGTTACAGACGCATAGATACATAATTTTGGACAATATTACAGAACTTTTTTATGTAAAGATAAGTTTAGCCTATCAACAGATTTTAGCTGCTCATGGGTCTCGCGATTGAGGGACTTCAAGTTTCAAAGCTAACTTGCTTTGTTAGCTGTCTATGAGAATATTTCTCCCATGCGTGTATAGTCCTTTGCCATTCTACCGGCGAATCTGTAAAGACGCGTACAGCAGCAGATTTGAAGTAAGAGTCTCTGTAGGGCCTCATCTCTGATAGTATTTAAGCATAGCGTTTTTTGAGTGGGTTCTGAAGTAGAACATATAGTTTTCAAGTAGTCTGAAAGTTACTACACACTTAATAATGTCGGTGTAACGTCAAAAGTCCAAAATGCTCCGAGACTTGCGGTCCTTATAGTGTCAGATCAAAGGTTTTTGTAGTATCGGCAAGAGAGTTTTATGAGTTTGTGATAAAAATATTTTATACCAGACGACTCGCTTATGGAGGGAACAACTAGGAGATATACTGGGAACATTATAACCTTTCTTAAATAAGGAAACAGAAAGTAAGAAGAATTCAGTTCTTCACAGTGCCAGGTCTTCTGGAATGAGATTTTCACGGTTATTTTGTGCGACGATGTGGCAACTGGGTCTGGTCGTCTAGCTGGTATAAATACGACGGTGGAAGTTCTAGCGGATCTAGCTAGAATCTAGCGGATTTTGTCGCATCTCGTCCTATGTGGAGTATTCGACAAGAGTTTCATTGCTTCCGGATTTTGGAGTTAGTTTTCGCCCCATAATGAATAGCCAGTATCCATTTTGAGCAGCTTTTTCGAGTTGATTCCTCGACTAAGTGCTTGTTGAATTTTGGTACTTCAAATAAATAGAATTTGGAATCTACGGGGTACCCTCTGTAGCTATAGTGCAACATTTAAATACTGCAGTTTTAATAAAGCTGATATTTTAAATGTTTTTCGACAGTACAATGTCAAAATAGATTTGAAATATCAGCTTTACAAAAATTGCATACCAAATTTGGGGACCCTAAAATAATGGGACGGGCCAAGGACACGGCCCACTTTGCCCATGCTTTAATCAGATTCTCTTCCAGACATGCTTTATGGTCAAATATTTTCAAAAATAAAACAAATTAAAAATCCAATTTATTTTTTAAAAATCAAATTTCACTATTATTATTATTATTCATTTTTTTTTCACCCACATATATTTCAAAAGAATAATAATACTTTAAGAGGGAAAAAATCTAAAAACATTTTTTAATAACATTATTTTTTTTAAATTTAACTATAAATTAAAAAATATATATAATTATACGAAATACACAGAGCAAATATAATAAGAATAATTATATCGTTGCATTTTCAAAGTATTAAATATCAGCATTGTTACCAATCTGTAGGCATTACTGGCATTAGATGTCCGGAATATTATATTACAACTGTGTTTTAAGAACTTTTTTATTTAGATCTCAAATTTTTTTATAACATTGAAAACCCCCTAAAAATGGATTTTATACATACCTATCTGCTTTTTTTCCCATATTATTTTAATTTCTTTTTACGCATGATATTATTCAACTTGATTTTTTAAATATTTTTAGCGCATATTGGATTAATTACACAGATTTTTATTCTTCATTTGTAGCGTGTTTTCAAAATGGTTCTGTGTCTCGAAATTTAAACATGTTATTGAGATAGAATACAGGATATTTATCAAAGTAGTTTTTGCATTTTCAATCAAGTTTTCATAAGGATTATTTAAAAAAAAAATAGTATCGTCTTGCAAGTGAATACTAGAGGAAGGATTATTTAGTATTAGAAAAACATTCTTTATTTATAAAATATTCAGAAAGTCATAATAACTTTATTCGATATATGCTTATACGTATCAAGATACGTTTAAAGGTAACATTTAAGGGATACGTATTTCATACCGACGTATTATACGTATTATACGTATATATATACGTATATCGGTTTAACATATAATTGAAATACGTATCGCGTCGGGAGCATTAGTTTTAAGTCATCAGTTTGATGAATTATTTATTTTCCATTTATTTATGTTGACTTACAATTACTTCATTGAAAAAAGTTACTGTAATTAAATCAGGTTTTGTTCAAGCCCTCATTAACCGATTGGAATACGTTATTTTCTATTTTCCTTTTGCTCTAATTACATTTTGAACAAAGCGATGTCTTCAAAATTCAAAGAAATTTTAGTGTGATGTTTCAACTATTGAAATTTTCACGTTTCACCGCGGAAAATGCACTTTTTAAACTGAATAATTTTGATATAAGATGGAAAAGAACGCTTTAGCACTAGAACTACAGGAGATTTTACTCAAGTTTTTTAAACTATTTCACACCAGAAATTTTATTTAAAATTACTTAACTTATTCATTTAACGTATTTCTGTGAGTTTTATATTTTATTTATTTTAAAAAGGAATTTCTGGTTCGAATCGGAATATATTCATTTGGTAACCGTCAAAATGACAACTCATGGTAGTTGGCCCATGAGTAGTTGGATGAGTCGGTCATGGTAGTTGGCTCACATTCTTCACCATACTTTTTAATGATATTAATTTATTTAATTGCAAAAAGTTTAGTATGCATGTTTGGGAAAAAGTTGCTGTGTACTCACGTTCAAACATTATAATAATTATAATTATTTTCTACTTATTAATTTTTAAACAGATTTCCTGTGGTACAAAAAATATCTACTCATTCAAAAATTTATAATTAGAAGCAGTCTCTTAACTCTTTGTGACTCAACAATTCTGATTTGAAAAATATTTACTTGGATGTTAGAATACATCATTTTAAGCATGTAAAAATAAAAAATAAAAAATAAAAATTAGAACATCAAAATGAAAAAATATTGATTAAAAAGTACTTTTTTCATATCTGCAATAACCAGAAAACGTCAATAACAAAATAAACCAGGGCACATCATTACCTTTGTAAAAAATCTGATTTGGACGTCTCTAGCCTTTTTAATTTTATAAAATTTATGAAGTTCATTTTAGCAATAACGATGTGAAACTGTTCAAATTATAAATAAAGATTTGACATGAAAAATTAACTCAGTATCGCCGTTTGTTGAGAATTCTATGAACAATTTATATTAATTGCCGTGCTGGAAGATAGCAGCAAATAAAATCGTCTTTTAAAGCCAACTGTGTAAGTAACAATGACTTTCGGGTATTTTGCATATATGGAACGTGGTGATACAAAGGGCCAAGTCTGTTCTTAAACCCAAACTGGCTACTTTTTGACACATGTCTGAATTCATTTATGTTCATGAACCGCATGAGATTGGCAGGGGTTCTTATTCTGAAACTATGTAATCGAATTTGTTTTCCAATTTTCAATAAAGACAAAAGATTTTTTAGAAAATGCTGTCAAAATTGGCCTTTTGAACCGAATTTCCCGACGCGATAGCGCTCAAAATAAATAAATAAATGAATAAATAAATAAATAAAAAAGACACAAAATGGCTTCTACTTCAAATTGTAATTCATTTATCGAAAATTGTTAAAAAAAATGTCGGATTACAAATCACTTCAGTAATCATGCCTGCAAGTGTCATGCTTTTATGTTTAAAACTGAATCCGTAAATGTATTAGAATCTATGCGTTTCTTGTTCTTACATTTTTCTTTTAGCATCTAACGCGAAGCCCTTTTTAACACTTTCCAACATAGTGGAAAATTAGTTATGAATTCGGCTTGTCTGGCCGGGCTCTAACTCGCGTATATATACTCGGATTGTGCTTTGAAATTGATATATGCTGTTATGGTTTACTATGTCAAATTTGGAATTGAAAATGAAGCGTGTGGCACTTATGGTTCTTTTACAATGACACTCAAAAGAATTCCGTTACATTGTGATCTTTGGGGAAAAGTCATTTGCGGCCTATTTTAGTAATGTTACACTATTTTAAACATATTTAAGTTGATATATAGAACTGAGGTGCACTACGAGGCACTTACTGTAGAATAAGGTGTGCATAGAATGTTTTGTTCATTTACAGAGGCACTCAAAAGAATTTGGTTACAGTACTGTCTATGAACAATAATTGCTGGTAGCTCATTTTCAGTTGTGGTAAATGTATTTAATGCATTTAAATGTAACTAACCTTTTTGCATATTAGTTGGTGCATATAAATTCGATAGATCATATAGAGGGCTGCTCCGAAGGTCTCACGTACATTTCCGTTTATTGACGCAAATTGTTGAAGGGATATTTTCAATTGTGCTATGTATTTCCTAATTGAAGTACATTTTAGAATACTCTGCAGTATACATACAGAGTATACATAGCATCTGCAGTATACATAGTGTGGATCATATACAGGACTCCACGAAAGAATTCTTATATTTTGTTTGACTATTGATAGTAATTGCTGAAATTAAGTTTTCTAATTTGTTGTTCTTCTTAATTGTTTACTTAGTAAACTAGATTTTTTTTATTTTTTATTTTTTTTAACAGTGTTTTAAATGTGTTGGAAAATGTTTCATAATCTATGCTTGACGCATGGTTTTTCTTTCTTGTTACGGTATTGTAACACTCGTGGAAAAACGTAATCACCCACAAATTAGAGTATAGGAAAATAAAACTGGTACCGTTCAATTAAGAAAAACATCTACTTTTGCTGGATGCTTTTAGTTTTGTTTTAAACTATCTATTTGTTTGAACTATCTCCAATATTAAAATGAATAGGTTAATAAATGATAATATTGAAATAATATTAAAATGAATGTTTTATTTATTTTTCTATATGAACCCATAATTTTGACACCAAAATACGAGTCTGTCACTGTAAAATAAATTCCATCGACTGCCTGTACAATTTCCGTATTGTTACGAAATTCGTTTTTCCGATGAAAGTGATTTCGTGAATGCGTCAAAAGGTATTGTGAATATCGATTTGTGGGTATTTTGAAAGATAATGTTAAATTTTCACTTTCTCGCAGGATTATCTGTAGGATTTATTATCTGTAGAATGTATTTTTATTGTTACACAACAAAAGAAAAGATAATCCGTAAAAATACTAAAATCATACTGGCAAAATACGGCAATTCTTTTAGACTGTAAAAATATAAAAAATCCCAAAGCCTTAGGGAAAATGACAAAATAACTAGACTTTTTGCATTATTATTTGTCAAGGATTCTCATACTCGTTACTTTCTGACGCATTCATGGAATTATTTCACCGGATAAAAAAAATCTATACAAATACAGAAATTGTGCTGGCAGTACACGGAATTTTTTTAGACCCTAATTAACCCTTTTAATTAATTAATTTTAGACCCAAATTATGGTGCTGATGTTTTTTAAACATAACTCAAAACTTACTTTGTTGAATGAGTTGAAATTTTCTATGCGCATAGCAGAAACTTTAGATATCAATTTCTGTTAAAATATTTATACCTTATAATTTATATTTTTTTCGAATATTAATTTCATTATTCATATTTCCTATCATAAAATTGTGGAAAATTATATATATATATATATATATATATATATATATATATATATATATATATAACCATTAATGAAATATTACCGAAACACCAACAAAAACTATAAAATTATGAATTAGAATGTAATAATTAATTGACAACAATAGTGTTCCCCCAACACTCTGAATATAGATTCCTTATACAGTAAGAAAAGAAAAGAAAAGAAAAGAAGAAGAAGAAGAAATTAAATTAAAAATTGAAAAAATGAAATTTGTGGAATTTAGACAGAATCTTCAGTTCCCAAATGCCTAAATTACCACAAATAAAATGTATGGTTTCATCATCATATTAGCCATAACATTGCTATATAAATATAATTTTTCACGAAGTTTTGATGAGATATTCAGTATCAAAAATTTTATCTGATTTCGAGTGTGGCCTCAAAAGTAAAATCAGACTCAGTATCAATACAATTTTTTTTTAATGCTTTGCTATAACTAATAATTTTAGTGTTTGGAAAACGTTGAATAAATTATTTAAATATTACATCAAATAATTGAGACAATTGTTGCACTTATTCACAGTTTTTATGAGATTAAGCATTTTTCAATTAATATACGGTTTCTCCAATTATAGTGCTGATGTTTTTAAACATAACTGAAAACTTAGTTCGTGGAATGAGTTGAAATGTTCTATGCGCATATTAGCGCTCTAGATATCGATTTCTGTTCAAACATTTTTATTTTATTTAATTTATATTATTTTCGAATGCTTTGCAATAAATGATATTTTTAGTGATGGAAAAACGCTGAATATATTTTAGTTAAATACTGCATCAAATAATTGAGATAATTGAAACATTTATTCACAATTTTTATGAGATTAAGTCTTTTTTCAATTAATATACGGTCCCTCATTTTATAGTGCTGGTGTTTTTTAAGCATAACACAAAACGTACTTTGTGGAATGAGTTGAAATTTTCTATGCGCGTATTAGATATTTCTAGATATTGATTTTTTTTTTCAAATATTAATATATATTATAATTTATATTTTTTTCGACTGCTTTGCTATAAGTAATATTTTTAGTGTTGGAAAAACGCTAAATGTAATAGTTAAATACTGCATCAAATAATTGAGGTAATTGAAACACTTATTCACAGTTTTTATGAGATTAAACATTTTTTTCAATTAATATACAGGCCCTCAAATTATAGTGCTGATGTTTTTTAAACATAACTCTAAACTTACTTTGTTGAATGAGTTGAAATTTTCTATGCGTATATCAGAAACCTCTAGATATCGATTTCTGTTAAAATATTTATATCTTATAATTTATATTTTTTCCGAATATTAATTTCATTATTCATATTTCCTATCATAAAATTGTGGAAAATTATATATATATATATATATATATATATATATAAACTTATTGCAAAAATTAACCATTGAAACAGAAGCAACTGACCAAATGCAATGAAATTATTACCCCATATAGCTATGTCAAATTACACATTATAAAACATAGTCCTAACAAATGAAGTATTATTTATTCAAAAAGTGAAACATAAGTAAAAAACACAAATGTAGGCTTATAATGTAATTTACTTTTTCAAGGGCTGGGAAACCACATTATAAGCAAAGAATGATTGTTTTCTGTAATTGACACCAGCTTAAAGCCAAAATTTGTGACAATTCCAAGCCCTAACAATCATTGGAAAGAAATTGAAAAACAAGGATACCTTTGAAAATGGAACACTACAAATCAAACGGAAGAAAATAAATACATTTATAAACAAATAAATACAAAGGAAGACAAAGAAAATCTATACATTTCAACATCATTTATCCAGAATCCTAAGCCAAAATTTTGCAAAGCACATGGTAAAGTGAGTAAGTGAATTCAAAAGTACAGGTTAAAATTACAGTTAAGTAGGTAACAGTAGCAGTTATTAATTTAACCATTGTGATTTTAACTATTTCTAATTTAAAATATAAAAAATACAAATAAATAATATAAAAAATATAAATTCATTTACTAAAAATATTTTTTAACTTAAATAAATTTAATATATTTATTATATTATTGGAATATTTAAAAAATTCACTTGTATTCCACGTTTTCAGGTAAAAAATTTTTTGGGATAATTAATTTGGTGCTGCCATCTAGTTTTATATTATGGAACCATAACTTAAGAATAATACTGAAGAATAATAGTAATAGTTTTTTAAAAACATTATATGGTGCTGCCATCAAGTTAAAGATTAAAACAATATCTAAATAAATATTAATTATTTAGATTAAGAAAAGTTTCCAGTATAAAATTCTTTTATCTATTTATTTATACATATGTCAACATTTAAATAATTTATATTTATTGTGTATTGTGTAATATCATTTTAACAAAACATTATTAATCCCATAAAATCTTAAATATTATTGTAGAAGTCAAATTAAATTTTCATTTTATAAATAATTATATGCAAGCTTAAAAGATTTACCAATATGGCTACACGCACTTATTGGAACTAACATCTTGCTAAATATTAATTACCCTGAAAAATAAAATTATAATTCACACACTGATAGCTTAAAAATAACCAAACATTTCCAATATGGCATCCACACTTATTGGAACTAATATCTTGCAAAAAAAAAAATCTCTAGCATGAAAAGTATATAAAAAAATAATAATAATAAAATAAAATAAATAAATAAAATAAAAATTAGAAATTTTTTTAATATGTCAAACGCATTTATTGGAACTATTTTGTAAAAGTTCTCTACCTGGCAAGGAGAAAAAAAAAACAGAAAATCTCCAATATGGCAACGCACTTATTGGAACAATATTTTATTAAAAGTTCTTTCCCTAGAAAGGAAAAAAAAAATATTAGAATTTACAGTTATTTAAATTTTTTAAATAATGAAAGATATTTAACCAAAATATTCCCACTCAGCTCGCACATAAAGGAATTCAGTCTTTAGCCAAATATATCAGCAATCAAAATGTAAGTGATTTAAGAGAAAGAATGTGCAAACATATAAACCCCAATGAAAGCAAAATTTATATTCATAAAATTGACTTAACTAAATAAAAGGGATAGCCATATTCTACTGCATGTTGAAGAATAAGTTTTAAATTTTGAGTTCTAAAATTATTAGAACAAAGATTGCTAATTCTATGTGCAAAATTTAGTAAAATATTTACAAATACTGATTTATGTATACAAGACTTATAATTAGTAAATAAGTTAACTTTAAATGTGAAATCATTTCTTTTGTCATAAATGTCAAACAAAATTTTATTATCTTTAAGAATTATCTTAAGATCAAGAAAATGAATCTCATTATTTACCATAAGGTTGAAACTATAATTTAAATTTTTATGATAGTTTATTGGTAGTAAATAATTTGAATTATTATTAAAATAGAAGACAATTATATCATCTATATAACGGTACATTTTACAATTAGCAATATGTGAATTACGCTCATAATAATATAAATATAATTCTGCAAGAATTGAAGAAACAATGCCACCCTGTGGTAATCCACAGCTTTGAATATATATACTCTCATTAAAAACAATATAATTATGATGTAGAATAAATCTAATTAAAGTTTTAAAGTAATTTAAAGAAATGTTATTTTTTAATTTTATGGAATCCTTGTATTGTTTGTATAATAAATGGACAATCCTGAACATATCCTTGATATCAATATTATTAAATAAGTCATTAAAGTCAAACGTCTTCATGTAATTTATGTTATTTAAATTTTTTATATTATTGACAAGATGAAAACCATTTTTTATGCTAAACAAATTATCTTTTAGTTTTGTAAGTTCAAACAATTTAGTAAGAATAGTTAAAAGAAATTTACTTGCATTATTATTATACGTATTACAGCCTATAGTTACAGTTCTAAATTTTATAGAAGTTTTATGAAATTTAGATATAACAACAATATATGGATAATTAAAGTTGTAATTTTTAATTTTTAGCAATTTATAATATTGAAATATATGTCGATTATTAATAATTGTATTAAGATTAGTTTTTTTTAATTTAAACTTGTATTTATAGCATTAGATATAGTAAGTAACTAGATGGAACCCGTCAAAATTTGACGGCAAACAACTTGATAGTACTATAAAAATAAAATTTATAGTTGCTTTAACTTGACAAATTTCATAGTGGGGAGCATAATATGATTAAGTGGTCACAGACCTTTCCATCGATATATCACATGAGGGGTGTGTGCAAAATTTAGAAAAGTACCCCCTTGGGGTGTCAAAGTGGGGGGATGGACATGGGAGATGCATAGTATGATTAAGTGGTCACAGCCTTTCCAATGATATATAACATGAGGTTGTGTGCAAAATTTAGAAAGTACCCCTTGGGGAGGCAAAGTGGGGAGATGGGCATCGGAGATGCATAATATGATTAAGTGGTCACAGACCTTTCCAATGATATATAACATGAGGGTTTTGTACAAAATTTAGAAAGTACCCCTTGGGGTCGGCAAAGTGGGGAGATGGACATCGGAGATTTATAATATGATTAAGCAGTCACAGACCTTTCCAACAATATATGACATGAGGAGTGTCAACAAAATTTAGAAAAGTACCCCTTGGGGGGGCAAAGTAGGGAGATGGACATCGGAGATGCATAATATGATTAAGTGGTCACAGACCTTTCCAATGATATATAACATGAGGGTTGTGTGCAATATTTAGAAAGTACCCTTTGGTGCGGGAGGGGGGGGGGGCAAAGTGGGGAGATGGACATCAGAGACGCATAATATGATTAAGTGGTCAGAGACCTTTCCAATGATATATAACATAAGGGTTGTGTGCAAAATTTAGAAAAGTGCCCCCCTTAGGGGGGGAAGTGGCGGAATGGACATCGGAGATGCATAATATGACTAAGCAGTCACAGACCTTTCCAATGATATATAACATGAGGGTTGTGTGCAAAATTTAGAAAGTACCCTTTGGGGGGGGGCAAAGTGGGGAGATGCATAATATGATTAAGTGGTCACAGACCTTTCCAATGATATATAACATGAGGGTTGTGTGCAAAATTTAGAAAAGTGCCCCCCTTAGGGGGGAAGTGGCGGGATGGACATCGGAGATGCATAATATGATTAAGCAGTCACAGACCTTGCCAACAATATATGACATGAGGGGGTGTCAACAAAATTTATAAAGTATCCCTTGGGGTGGGGGCAAAGTGGGAAGATTGACATTGGAGATGCATAATATGATTAAGTGGTCACAAACCTTTCCAATGGTATATAACATGAAGGTTTTGTGCAAAATTTAGAAAGTACCCCTTGGGGAGGGGGGGCAAAATGGGAGATGGAAATCGGAGATGCATAATACGATTAAGCAGTCGCAGACCTTTCCAACAATATATGACATGAGGGGTGTCAACTAAATTTAGAAATGTGCCCCCCTTAGGGGAGGAAGTGGCGAGATGGACCCCGGAGATGCATAACATGCATAAGCGGTCAAAGACTTTTCCAGCGATATATCACGTGAGGGGTGTGTGCAAAATTTAGAAAAGTGTCCCACTTGGGCCGGGGTAGGGGGAGGGATGGACCCCAGAGATTCATAGCATGAAAAAGAAGTCACAGCCGTTTCAACTTGCAACTTTTTTCTCGAAGGCATTTGACAATATTAAATTTTTTTTACCCAATGACAATTTAACGATAGTCTTAATTTTTTTGCGTAATTCGTCAAACGTTCATGGAAAAAATCATGAAATTCGCTAATCAATAGTTGATAAATTATAAAATTCAACAATCGATAGCAGTAAAATTGGTCAAACGATAACGGAAAAATCACGAAATTCATCAAATGGTCTCCCGTAAAAAAATTGTCCTGCACACTGATGTCATGATCAAAAGGGTTTTGAAGTATAGGACAAAATTAGCACTTGTCAAACAGCGAATAATATGGAAAATTTGGCAATGGAATTTATTGCCACCACTGGTCAAACATAATAGTCACACTCACCAATTGCGATGATTGAATGGAAAAAGATTTTTTTCTCTGCTGTCGCTCGACAAATTTCGGAACCATTTGGCGAATTTCACGATTTTTTCCCCGAAATTGACGGATTGTGATTTTTTTTCTCGAGGCCATTCGACGATATTCGAAAACATTTTCCCCCGAAACTAGTTGATGAATTTTGTGATTTTCCCACTGTCGATTAATGAATTTTGCGATTTTTCCGCTATCGATTGACGAATTTCGCAATTTATCGACTATCGATTAACGAATTTCACGATTTTTTCCATGAACGAACAAATTGCGCACTTTCTTTCCGCTAATGTTTGACACATTTCGCCCTTTACGATTCAGCCAATGAGTTGAACGTTGTTTCTTTCCAGAAATGTCAGGAATGAAACAATGATTCTTTAGGATGAATTTCCTTCGTTCGATGCCCCATGGAAGAATGTGTGCGATGCAGCAACGGGCATCGCAGACTTTTTAGGGCACCTACAGACTAAAAACATCTAACCAATCTTCGCGGGGGGAAAAAAATCACAATTTCGTCAAATGATTGAGGAAAAAACACTAATTTCATCAAAGGTACATGGGAAAACATGACTTTCGTTAAAAGATCACAGAAAAAACGTAATTATGCAAAAGGATCGTGAAAGATAAGCAAATTTTGTCAAAGAATCGCAAAAAAGAAAATTTCACCAAAAAATCACGTTTTTTTACTAATTTTCGTCTAAAAATTGTGGAATAAAATGTATTTTATCAAAGAATTGCTGGAAAATGCGAATTTCGTTAAGGATCGCGAGAAAAATGCGAAATTCTTCAAAGGATCGCTAAAAAAAACACGAATTTCGTCAAAGGATTACTGAAAAAACATGAATCTCGCCCAATAACAGAAAAATCATGGTTCATAATCATTATATCTAGTAGTATATGTAAATACAGTTTGTGATATAAGACAAAATTAACACTCACCAATCGGCGAGTAATACTAAAAATTGGTGATTGATGTTATTGCCACCACTGGCTAAACTTAGTCACACTCGCCAATTGCGATGATTGAATGTAAAATGAATTTTTTTTTCCCGCTGTCACTCAAAGAATTTTGAAACCATTTGGTGAAGTTTTTCCCGAAACCTTTTTGTGAATTTCCCGATTTTTTCTTCAAAATCGTTTGACAAAGAGGCTTTTTTCTCGAAGGCATTTGACAATATTCAAAATTTTTTTAACCGAGACAATTTGACGATACTCTTAATTTTTTTTGTGCAATTCGACAAATGTTCATGGAAAAAATCATGAAATTCGTTAATCAATAGTCGATAAATTGTGAAATTCAACAATCGTTAGCGGTAAAATCGTAAAATTCGTCAATCGATAACGGAAAAATCATGAAATTCATCAAATGGTTTCCGATAAAAATATTGTCCTGCACGCTGATGTGATGATCAAAAGGGTTTTGAAGGCATTTATTTTATTTGTTGTATTGTGTATAAATACCTAGGTGGAAGCAGTTTGCTTATTTTGTCAAATTTTTCAACAATATTCGACCCAATATGCATGCGTCAAAAAAATCTTCCGGCAGGACCGGCCAATGAGGTGAAGGTCTATTACGGTCTCTAGAAACGTGTTTGGGATCATCTCCTGTTGGTTTTTTCTTGCACTTTGCGTTTAACCTAGGAAGGTATTTATATAGATCTCACTGTGGAGTGTTTAGAAGGTATTTATTTATTTATTTCATTTATTATAATTTGCATGAATACTTAGGTGTCCATTTCGGATTTACTGTTTAAAAATGAATTTAGGCTCATTTAACGTTCGCGAAATGAATCCCGATGGAAATTGTCTTTTTAGATCTCTATCATTTTGTTTATATAGTACAGAAAATAATTATTCAAACGTACGTAAAAATATCGTAGAACACGTAATACAAAATTGGATCACTTATACTCCGTTTATTATCGGGGATGAATCTTATGGTGTTCTGATTGCTAATGAAAACGATTATGTAAATATATGGTTCTTCACACTTCAATAGAAGCATTGTTTAAATTAATATAATTCTACAAATATAATGCAGTTTTAAAATATCAAGTAATGATTAATACTGTCAAGGAATATACTCATATACGTAATTAAGTTTTGGTACTTCTCTATTATCTCATCGACCACTTTTCATAACAAAAAACTATCCCCAAACTGTAACGCCAAATAAATGGGAGAACGTTGTCATTGGAATATCAAAATAAATAAATTAAATATAAGAATTTAAGGATACAATTGTTATTTTAATTAATGAAATAACTAATAAATCAAATAAACATAATGAAAAATACACGCAAATGTTGAATTAAAAACCACTTGATGACATAAAAAACACGTATAATGCTTCCGACATCAAGTAAATGGGACTGCATTTTTGGCATTTAATCATACAGTTTGGCGATAGTATTTTGTTATGAAAAGTGGTCGATGGGATAATAGAGAAGTACCTAAGTTTTTTATACCAAGTTTGAAAATTTATCTTTTTTTTGACATTTAAAAAAAATAACAGAAAAAACATTACAAATTTGCCCATTTGCAAAATCGGTCAAAAGATTAAGTAAATATTAATGATTAGCTGAACTGGTTCTAGCTATGAAGTATATTATTTTGTCCAAAAACCCCCAACAAAAAAATAATTACAAAGAATAAGAAATCGTCTTTAAATATACAAAAAACAATGTGATTAATGGCCAGGTTTTTTTTCATATAACATTTTTTATATACAAAAGAAAAACTGAAATAACCTCATTCATTTCACCTGACGTCAAAAATAGTTTTTATCCCACATTCTTAGGCAAATCACGAAATCAATAAAATCACCAATTTGTGACAAATGAGTTTCATATGAATCGCCCAAGAACGGACATGCAAACTGGTAAAAATGAATGTAATAAATTAAAACATTCAAGATTTTTATACATACAAACATTACAATGTAAATATTAATATTGTTACATGATACATTATACATTGTTTGTTTATATACTTCTTTGTATACATATATTGTTTGTATACATACAAACAAATATAATGTAAACATTATTCAAATATTAAGAGTTTGCAAATCAAAACATTCTAAAGATTTGTATACATAAAATGTAATGCATACATACTCTTTAAAAAAAAAATACCACACTTATGTAATGACAAAACTTTTAAATCGAATAGAGATAATATATTTCTGTTAAAAAATAATGCTGAAGTTCAGAAACTCTTTTAACTTATATATATTATACATTCACATAAAGCAAGTCACATTCCTGCATATTTATTAAATATTTAGTTGCTAAATACAGAAATATTTTATAATTTATATTCAGACGCTCAGATTCTGCTTTTTTCGAACACATAATAATAAAAATATTACTACCGTGCGCACTGTCTTTTGACATTATATTTACATAATCGTTTTCATTATCAATCGGAACACCATAAGATTCATAACCGATAATAAACAGACTATAAGTGGTCCAATTTTGTATTACGTGTTCTACACGTTTGAATAATTATTTTCTGTACTATATAAACAAAATGATAGAGATCTAAAAAGACAATTTCGATCGGGATTGAATTCGCGAACGTTAAATGAGCCTAAATTCATTTTAAAACAGTAAATCCGAAATGGACACTGTCGGATTCCGCTTCTCCGTCCACACAACTTCGAAATAAATCCGGTCTTTTGATATGCTGCCACCACCGATATGAATACATGATATCGGGCACGATACTTGATGTATATTCAAGAAAAACCTAACTCTTTCAATTAAAGTTAAAGTAACAATTTATTAACAATATTTACACTTAAACTCGGATGTAAATTATCCGGTTTAACACTAAATCAAAACAATTACAGAAAACGCTCTACGTGTACCGTTAGACTACGTCAATTCATTCCGCACTGAGATTTCTATTCATCTCACACCCGCTCTCTCTTTCTTTCGAGAGATACCGTTAAACACACGTGGCTCAGATCGTCAACTCTCAACGACCTTACATCTTCACTACCACGTTCCAACTAACTTCACCTCTGGTCATTCTCCAGCGCACCCGCTCTCTCTCTACGGGGCAGCTGTTTTATTTCCAAGGGTCGCTTGACAACCGTTCCTCCCTCTTGACTGATCTGTCTTCCTAAATAAAAGGGTGCACTCTCTTTCTTATCTATCAAAGACCACATTGCAATGGAAATACCTCTTTCATTATGTCCAACTCTCTACCCTCCGGATTAAGATTTTTCTTAAACCAGACTCTAACGGTACACAATAGATACAGATACAATACTCTAATCCCTTAAGAATAGCTTTCCGATCTTGCAGTTGTGAGAGAAACCTGACACCCCCACCTTAGCGGAAAATATGCCTTTTAGGGGCTAATTTTCCTCAAACTATGCAATGTCTGAGAAGAGTTCAACAGTTCCTTGATAGGTTTCTTCATTACTACAATTACATAAATATTTCAAGGTGTCTGAAAATTTAACTACTGACATCTCTAATGAACCATATACTAATGTGATAACTACAGAAAAAAATACACAATATACTAATACACTTTTATAAACACAGGATGTACATACAATTATAAATACACCAAAAAAATAAAGTTACACTAGTATTATGTCATTCCAATGTCAGTCCTTAGGCTGAGATTGCTGGAGGCGGTGCTATTTTTTTCCTTCCAGTCCTTCCTCGTTAACTTAATTGGTACATCCCTTTTCGCAATGCACCCGCTTGAATGGCTAACTTCTGCCTCTGATGTCCCAATTAAATCTTCCTCTAACCAATCAGGCACTTGCCTTTCCAGGTCCTCTTTGTACGTGATGATAACATTGTACAATTTCTGCTTTATCTTACCCGTCTCCGGTTTACGACCAACCCGATTTTTCTCCATTTCTACCAGTTGGATAGGACTCATAAATAATTCCTTATTTTTCCTTAAGATTGATTTTATGTCCCCAACTTGAATATTGGTTAACCCTTTTATTTCAAATCCCTTCCTGTCTTTATTTTCCGGTTGTTCTCGGTCTAACAACAGATCTTTCCTACAGTCTTCAATCTCCCCGTCACTATCCAAGACAATATCGACTACTTTATTTTTAGCCATAAATGCTCTCATTTCATCTTGATACACCAGTTTCTTACTTCCGTCCCCTAACTCAACTATAACTGCAGGTCGACATATTTCCTCTTTCTCCTTATTACTCACATTCATTTCCCTCGTTAAACGACATTCTACTCACGATTCGCAAAACGTTTTAGATTCCTCTGCCATATTTTCCCAATAAAATGAATGCTTGATTCTTTCTAACATTTTCTTAACCGCGTGATGTTCTCCATATAAGGAGGTATGCGCTAATTTTAGAATTTCCTCCCTTCTAATTTTAGGTATTACTAATTGAGCTACCGTTTCATCTACCAATTTCTCTTTATGATATAATAACCCATTAACAAGATAGTAAGACCCTCTTTCATTTTCAGCTAATTCCCAAGCTCTCTCTAAATCTTTACAATTCATTTGGGATTCCTGAAATACATTTAAACTACTTTCCGTAACTTGATTAATCTTACTTTTCTCTACCTCGGCTTTTTCCTTCTCCTGACAATTATTATCATTTTTAATCCTTTCCCCTTCCTTCACTTTATTCCTACTATCTTCCTTACATTCCCTTTCTACCGATTCTCTTAATGATTTCTCGTTGTTTAACCCTGACAATTCATTAGCTACGTCAGGATGTAAAATTACCTGTTCCTTACTATTATCAATTATCGCGCAAAGTACATCCTGATGAATTACATTAGTTTGACCGCGTTTTGGAATAGCTAACGGTAATTGAATTAACGGCGATTTCACTGCCTTACCAAATATCCCCTGTAAATAGATGCTACCAGCCCCTCTTAGTTTCTCTGCTGGTACTAAATCTTTATGAACGACGCTAATTTCGCAACCAGAATCCACTAATCCTTTTGTTATCTTCCCATTTACACTAACTTCCACTTTCTCAAGTTTATTTAACTTCTCTCCAATAACTTTAGCTCTCCAATTCCCTCTTGCTCCGATTCTTGCCATACTCGCTCCCCTTGGTAATTCTATAATTCCTCGCACTGAGACATTATTGATACTAGCCCTTGGTTCTTGTCGGTTATTAATTTGATTACTTCCCTCATTATTTCCTTTTGTACAAAATCGCTGTACATGTCCTCGTAAACCACACTTAAAACAGATAGGCGTCGTATCATTAAGTTTCTTATATTCCGGTTTTCTACCCAAAAATGGACTAACTTCATTATTCCCATTTTGTCTCCAATTACTACTAAATCCCTCCTCTTTTTCCCTTCTAGAATCTCCATTATTTACGTACCTTTCTTTACCTTTATAACCCTTATAAGCTACCGCATAACATTTTTGTTTAGCATCGAAGAAATTATCACATTCCTTAGCAATTTTAGAAACTTCTAACCAATTACTGTGCTGAGTTAATCCAATATGCGTCGCGGTTTCCTCATCTAAAGTATTTAACAACTTATCCGTGACAATTAACTGATTAACCTTCTCATACGTATCTGCACCTCTAATCTTACAGTAATTTTCCCACGTTGCTATTAAACGTGACACAAATAATACATGAGTTTCATTTTGATTCCTTCTAGCCTTCTTGAAATTTTCCAAACACGCCTTCGGTGTCGGCTCGTGTTCCCTTAGAACTAATTCCTTTAACTTCTCATAACTCTCAATTTGTTCCCTAGTCGTGTATATTAGCAAATTATCGGCCTTATCCCCTAGCATATTTAGTAAAATTTCGGCCTGCTGGGTTTCCGGTACATTTTTGTTTGGAATGCTCGTTCTAAACTGCTAAAAAACAGATTCCATCCCTCAGTCCCTTCTGGAACCTTGATAGACAAAGTTTTAACACTTTTAATCAATTTCTCTAGGCTACTCTCATGATTAGATTCTCTAGTCCCATTAGCGTTATTAGCCGAACTTTGAATCTTTATCCTTTCCAACTCTAACTCATGTTCCAATCTCAATTTTTCAGCCCTTTCTTCTGTATCTAACTTTTCACGGTCTAACTCCCTTTTTAAATTTTCCCGTTGTAACACTAACGCTTCTTGTTCTAACCGTTCCGTAGCAATAGTGCTAGATAATTCCATAACGGCCCCCTCTTCATATTCGTCGCTCTCCACTATCTTTTTCTTAAGCTTAAACCTGGTATCATCTTCCGAGACTTCAATCCCTAACTCTTCACATATCGCCTGAAGATCCACTCTTTTTATTTTGAATAAGAAAGCCATACCTTCTACCGATAATTATTACCACCCTACAATAATACTTAAGTACAATATCAAATTAATACTTCCTCAAATCCTCCCTCATAAATTACCTCCACACATTATACTATTTAACATATTTCAAATAAGTAATAATAAAATGATAAATTTCCTTTAACAATGGTACCCCACAATTTGCTTCCAATAACACAGTAACAATAATTTCAATTTGATTATTATGTAATACAGATTTTAAATTTATACAATTAAATAATAAAATACAATTTACACAATAATACTGATACGTGCAATTTGAATAAAACACTGATGCCAATCAGTACATAAAATTATCCACCTAACAAAAATTTGCATGAATACACATAAATTCCTAAATTTAATCTCAATAAAATATTTCAATTTCAAAATTAGTTCTCACATTAGAAAGTAAATCACAGCACTTTTTTTTTCTCTGGTCCTTCAGTTCTTCCTTGAAGGTTATTTCAATTTAATTTAAATTCTAGACAAATTTGCTTTCCTCATTTACTATCAATATTTCAAACTTAAAACAAACAATATCACTTAATTTAAATATTACTTTAATAATAATTTAAATTTAAGAAATTTCAATTATTCCTTCCAACTATTAACACAATGCATTAATTTTAATCATTAATCTTATCCGTTTAAAACAATTATAAAATCACTTCTATTAATTAATATAAGATCCTTTTCTTAAAACAATAGTGTAAAATGGTTGTTAATATCTCATTTGATTTAGACCAATTATTATATTGCACATAAATTATCATAAATTAACCACAACATTAACTTAAATTACCATCAATTATACACAATAAAAAAAAAGTAGGTTCGAGAATGTCAGTAGAGTAAAATGATCAAAACACCTTACCTCGTACTTCATTCGCTGGGGCAATTCTCTGCTCACTTTTCCACAGGGTAAATCTTGCACTCTCGGGCAACAATCACTGTAACTTGAATCACTGTGTACACAAACACTACACACAAACACTGGAACTAACACTACACACAGCACCAACACTTCCGCTGGACGATCCGGCAAGGCACTCTGTGACAAGGTTAGCTGGCACTGGTCTACGATGATAGGGCACGAACACTTCCGCTAGACGATCCGGCACAAACTCTCTGTAACACGGCTATCTGGCACTAGTCTACGACGATAGGGCACGAAAACTTCCGCTGGGCGATCCGGCACAAACTCTCTGTAACACGGCTAACTGGCACTGGTCTTCGGTGATTCAGATCCCGTCGCTGCCAACATTGTCGGATTCCACTTCTCCGTCCACACAACTTCGAAATAAATCCGGTCTTTTGATATGCTGCCACCACCGATATGCATACGTGATATCGGGCACGATACTTGATGTATATTCAAGAAAATCCTAACTCTTTCAATTAAAGTTAAAGTAACAATTTATTAACAATATTTACATTTAAACTCGGATGTAAATTATCCGGTTTAACACTAAATCAAAACAATTACAGAAAACGCTCTACGTGTACCGTTAGACTACGTCAATTCATTCCGCACTGAGATTTCTATTCATCTCACACCCGCTCTCTCTTTCTTTCGAGAGATACCGTTAAACACACGTGGCTCAGATCGTCAACTCTCAACGACCTTACACCTTCACTACCACGTTCCAACTAACTTCACCTCTGGTCATTCCCCAGCGCACCCGCTCTCTCTCTACGGGGCTGCTGTTTTATTTCCAAGGGTCGCTTGACAACCGTTCCTCCCTCTTGACTTATCTGTCTTCCTAAATAAAAGGGTGCACTCTCTTTCTTATCTATCAAAAACCACATTGCAATGGAAATACCTCTTTCATTATGTCCAACTCGCTACCCTCCGGATTAAGATTTTTCTTAAACCAGATTCTAACGGTACACAATAGATACAGATACAATACGCTAATCCCTTAAGAATAGCTTTCCGGTCTTGCAGCTGTGAGAGAAACCTGACAGACACATAAGTATTCATACAAATTACTATAAATAAAATAAATAAATAAAATAAATACCTTCTAAACACTCCACAGTGAGCTCTATATAAATATCTTCCTAGGTTTAACGCAACGTGCTAGAAAAATAAACAACAGATGATCCCAAACACGTTTGTAGAGACAGTCATGACCCTCACCTCATTGGCCGGTCCTACCGGAAGATTTTTTGACGCATGCGTATTGGGTCGAATTTCGATGGAAAATAATTTGACAAAATTAGCAAACTGCTTTAAATATATGGATAACCATTAATGAAACATTACCGAAACACCAACAAAAACTATGAAATTATGAATTAGAATGTAATAATTAATTGACAACAATAGTGTTCCCCCAACACCCTGAATATAGATTCCATATACATAGTAAAAAAAAAAAAAAAAAAAGAAGAAGAAGAAGAAGAAATTAAAATTAAAATTGAAAAAATGAAATTTGTGGAATTTTGATCGAATCTTCAGGTTTCGATCTAAATGCCTAAATTACCGACCTAAAATGGCTAAATTACCTCAAATAAAATATGTGGTTTCATCATCATATTATCCATAAAGAATATGATTTTGGGACTATATATATATATATATAGACATTATATACATATATATGTAAAATAAATTTAACATTAGAGGGTCAATACATGGAATAATTTTTTAATTACAAATCTTTTCTTCCAAATAAGTTATAATTTGGTATCTAGGAGTAAATTTAATCCTAAAATAAAAATATTTTGTGAAATTAGTGTGTTGCCACTAAAAATTTAAAATTCAGTTAAATTTTACTATGTAGATGGCTCCCAAATCCTAACGCATGCATAGTATTTAATAGTAGACATTATTACCAATCGACCGGTACCGATATTATCATTTTTAGACAATGTTTTGGAGGAGAAGTAAGGATCTTCATCAGTGATATATTTCAAATTTCTCTCGCTAATGTTAAACCTGTGGCTGTGTGACGCATTCGTATTTATAGAATATTTCCTCAGTAAATTAACATTTTAAACTTTTTGTTTCTGTGAACTCTTCTTGAAGGATGTCTCCCTTCTTTTAGTTGTCAAAATATTTCTAAAATATATACTTAATTTTATGTGAAGCTTTCAAATCTTACTCAATTTCGCTAAAATTTTAACGCAATAAAATTATAAATTTAATGTATATTTTAGAAATATTCTGACATCTAAAAAAGAAAGAGACATCTTTTAAGAACAGTACACAGAAAAAAGAAGGTAAAAAAATATTAATTTCCTAAGGGGATATTTAAACAATACGAATGCATCGCATTAGTCGCATTAGTGATTGGAATTTGAAATATTACTGATGTGAGCATGATTTTTTCCCACCACAGTACATATGTTTAACGAAGGTAACACTCTAAAAATGACATTTTTAAAACTGAGCAAAAATACTCAAATCTGAGTATGTAGCATATTCAAAATGGTTCCGAATCAAAATTTCTCAAGTTTGAAACATGTATATACTCATTTCTGAAAAAATACACACACTCAAAAGAATAAAACATCATGCGTGGTCCTATTTGAGTATGTCCATGTTTCAAAAATGAGTATGAACTGACTTCTATGTGCTCATTGTTGAGTATTTCCATGTTTCAAATATGAGTTTGAACTGATTTTAATCATTTTTGAGTATGTCCATGTTTCAATATTCTGACTATTTCTGGTATTTTAGAATTGAAAGCATTGAGTCCGTCCTATTTGAAAAAAAAAACTTTCATAACAAAATAAAAACATCGATTTACTCAGATTTGAAAGTGTCATTTTTCTTAGTGTATGTGTACACTCAATACATTTTCGAAAACGCTAAGTAATTTGCGCCGGACATATCAAATAGTTTCAGCGAAAGAAAATTAGAGTAAAGCAATAAATTCAGTTCATTTCTTAATAATAATTTAATTCTTTTCTTGTGTTTCAAATTGTTAAATAAGCCCTGTAAAATTCCTCGTTTTCTAAACATTTTTATAGCTTTCTCTTCTAATGATTTCCAACATCTGAAAAAACTTTATAAGGAAGTGCGGGTATGGATAATTTGCATACCCATATCACCCACATGGAAGCAAACATCACGAGTAAAAGGTTAGTTTTCTTGAACGCTAATTTGGGAGTAATTATTTTAGGGCTCTTCCAACAGAAGAAACACGGAAATTGGAGGATGTTATCAGGAGTCTGTCCAAATTTTTCTCACAAGGTCCTGTTTTTGTAAAATTGTGAAAAAAAATTATACCTGTGAAAAAATCTAGTAATGGCACATTAAAATAACTATGACACAATAAAACTAGTCGTTGTAGGCCACCGTAATACTTACCCATCATTGATATGCATAACATAAAATATGAAAATAAAACATGTGTAAACTATTTATAAAATGCATTGGAATTCGAATAAAATCGTGGCTTGATGACGTTATAAAATTTAAATGCTCTATTACTGAATTACGTAAAAGAAATATCCTTATAACTCCAAAATTGATAATCCTATTAACTAACGGTTTACTGCGTCGTATTAAGCGTCTCATTTCCAATTAAAATATAGCCGGCGGTCTAATCGTTCGGAGTTTTCGTGGTTTTCTTCGAGCCGTGGATTTATCCATGCGTAAATACGGGTTAGGTTCCCTTAGAAAGACCCCCACGAAGGGCACTCCCCTCGGGCCTATATCCCAAGTGTAGATAATTGGCCGTCAATAATCAACCCAACCCAACCCAATTAAAATATATCTTTGAATTGAAATTTGAATGAAATATAGGGCCATGAAAAATCGAAGAGTGTGGTAAATAGGATTCCAAATATCTCGGCAACTCATTATCCGATCGACTTCCTTCTTTATGCAAAATTTATGTTTTTTATTGTCTTTTATATTCACTCCTTAAAATAAATGATTTCGAAAATTTTTATATACCTTTTATCAGAACGAATAATTCGAGAGTCCGAAAAAGATAGTTAGCATAATCGAGGTTATCGAAATTCAATTAGCTTCTTCCCATTATTACATACTAAGTACATACCAAATTCCAAGTCTCTATCTCAATTTGTTCGGGAGATAGAGCGTTTATAGACACAGACACAGACACACACAGACAGACGGACGGAATTCTTTTTTTCTAAAAATATGTTTTCGGAATCTCCAGTGTCTGAAGAGTTTCAAATCCGTCAATTTTTTTTTTTCGATTTTCAAAATGATTACAAGACTTACCCTTACTACGTATGATGGGTAAGTAATAATAAAAATTATTTTCCTCTAAGGAATACGAATCGAACATAACTTTGACCCCAAATGTTCTATGTAAATTGGGAGCAGCAATTCAAAATAATATTTGAAACTAAAGACGTTTTATTCTTTTGCAAATAAATTCGGCCAAACTATGCTAATTTAAAAGTTTAGCACTTTTTTCCACATGATTTAGTGAATCATGTTGTGAAACATATATCTTCAAGAAATTATAGAAATTGAAATATGATTCCTAAGACAGTAATGGAAATTACGAATTAGCATATCTAGAATAATAACATAAGTGATTCTATCGAGTTATTGATTGGGATTATTATTACGATATAAATTAGACGGAGAAAACGAATTATCCACTTTATTATCTCAAATAACAGTCTCGACACGCAATAATAATTTTATTCGGTTGAACCTCCAGAAATTGCTTCATATATTCTCGAATTGCAAGAAGAGTGAAAAATATTGTTTTGGTGCAACGCACAATTATTTTAGGTAGCTTTTATTACAAAAGCTACCTATTGCAGCCGTTCGGAGGAAAGCAGTTCCAGAAAATGTTATTATTTTTTCACAGATCATGACCCATAGACTCCAAAACGACCCTCCATTCAAATGTTCTAACTCTCTTATTTATGAACCGATTTAGATGTGACTTAGTATGTGCATAGGACATACCAAGGTCTCGACTGAGTTCGTTGGGCAGCTTCATACGCCATCTTGTTTCAAAATGGTGGCTAGTTAAAAAAAAATTTAACTTTTAAAAATTTAAAAAGATGTACAAAAAAATTATGAATTAGAATAGTTTTTTTCCGTTAAGTGTTAGATTGTGATACAAGGATTCCGGAGCATTTTTTGTTTTGGCTTTATCTTAAAAAATGGCTGAGATATGGCAGTTTGAAATTCTAGAGTGGCTGACATTTTGAAACAATCTCATTTTTGTTATGCTGTAACTCTCATGCTGAAATTCACATTCAAATTCAGTGTTAACAAAAACCGGGATTGAATCTTCTATAATCGGGTTCCAAGCATTTTACCTTCGGGTGTTTGAGTGAAATGAGTTGAATTTTTAAAAACATGGAATATGGAAGCTACCTTTTCCTGCCGGTTGGAAGGACTTTTTTCTATTGAGCTCATAAATAGATATACGTTTTACATTCTCAGATATAATTTAAAAAAAAAAATCCTAAAAATGCAAGGATTCGGTTTAATTGAATGTGGGAAAGTTATTGTAACGAAAGAGATATTTTAGTATGATAAAACTAATTAAAGTGAAATGCTTGCTAATAGAAAATACGATTTAAAATCATATAATTCTGTGTTAAATAATAAATAATTTGCATTCAGGTAAAACTCTACAAGCATTTTACGATATCGTACTCTAAATGTGTCCTTCAACGCGAGGAATTGAATCTTTTTATTTCAGAAACCCCATGTGTCTAGAATTTTAAATTAGGAAATATTAAAAAACAAGAACGAAAAATCATACGCCAAGCATAGATTATTTTTCACTTTCGAACAAATTCAGAATAATGTAACAAAACTTTACAGTTTATTAAGGAAACAAGGTCAAGGTCAGACCGGTCAGGCAGGCATACCTTTCGGCTTAAGCTCAACTCGTCCCGCCCATTATTAAGTAAACAAGGTCAAGGTCAATTTAGAAAACGCGTAACACATTAAAAAACCCAAAATTCAACAATTACTATCAATAGTCAAATAAAATATCCGAATTCTTTTGTGCAGACCTGTGTATGATCTATATATTTGTATGTATACTACATAGTATGCTAAAATTTACTTCAGTCAGGAAATACATAGCACAATTGAAAATTTCAGCAATTTCCATCAATAAACGGAAATGTAAATGAGATCTTTTGAGCAGTCTTGTATATGATCTGTAGAATTTATATGCACTAATTCATATGCGAAAGATTAGTTACATTTAAAAAGGCGTTGAAAACGATCTACAAGCAATTATTGTTCATAGACAGTTCTGTAACCAAATTCTTTTGAGAGTCCCTGTAAATGGACGATAGATTCTAAGCAAACCATATTCTACAGTAAGCGCCTTGTAGTGCACCTCAGTGATATGTATCATTTTGAATATGCTTACAGTAGTGTAACATCATTAAAATATGCTGCAAACGATTTTTCCCCAAAGATGATAATGCAACGGAAATATTTTGAGTGTCCCTGAAGAAGAACCGTAAATGCTACACACTTCATTTTCAATATCAAACATACCATAGTAAACCCCAATAACATATATAAATTTCAAGGCAATCCGAGTATTTTTACTAAAGTTAGAGCACGGCCAGATGAAAGATAGACGGCAGATAGACAGACAAACCGAATTCATAAATACTATTCAATTATGTAGAAAGTATTAAAAACTGTCTAGTCAGACTAAGGGAAAGTGGGGTGAAACCGTATATCTTATCATTATTTGCTTCTTGAAGCTAGAATTTCCGATAAATTTAATGTAACTTTGTACACGTACTCTCGTACGTAACTTTGTACACTTTCTACACTTATCCTTGTACCATAATATCATATAAAATATATGATTAGTTCATCAAACTTTTATTAATAAATGACTATTTATAAAAAGTCAAATCATTCGATTTTACCCCACCGACTTTATAAAACTGCATGGATATTTTCATCTAACATGAAATGAAAAAGTTTAAGACATTCTTTTAAAAAGGAGCAATGTACTTCATTTTATAACTTTAACTAAACAACGAAACTAATAATATTTATTATTTATAATTTAAAAACAAGACAATAATTATATTCATTACAATCTGAAAAACGGCAGAAAAGAAGTTCACCATTTTATCAGCTTTATAAAAATCCTAACCCACTCTTGTCTATGAAGTTTTGATTGCTTTTTTCTTCAAACATTGTTTAAGGGCTCTTCAATTATTATTTTCCAATATCCTTTTTTATCCCATGTAGGATAATCGCTTTTACAACAAGAGAAAGAGGGTCACAGATCAAGTCATAAAATTGAACCTATAAATATTAGAAACAGTTTCATTGTAGAAAAAAAAATCCTTATTAAATGCACTTAACACAATAATAATATATGTTATTTCTGTTGTCAACATCTCTTTTTCTATGCATTTAAAAAACGCACAACAATGAATGAGGTATCATTCGAAAGATTTTGAACTGGCTTCTGACATAGTACACTCGCATATCGCTAAAACTTGTTTTTTGATTAAAAATTGCAGTTCATTAAATTTAAATCAGCATTGTTTTCATAAATAAGATTTTTCTCAAATCAATTTTGTCACAAAAATGAAATACTGCATTGTATCCTGCTCAGCAATGGTTATATATATATATATATATATATATATATATATATATATATATATATATATATATATATACAGGGTGATTATAAAAAAAACTATCCCGATATAAGAGCCCCTAACTATCACAGAACCGTAACACCTACCGTTCACAGAAACTGAATGAAATTTTGGTTTAAAATATTTTGAGGTATCCGCTCAAGAATCATATGAAAGACAAAAGTTAAATTCTAACAGTTACGGTTACAGTAACAAAATTTCGAAATTTTTCAAATGAACACCTATTTTTTTTTTTTTAATTGGAATGTGATCTTCATAGTGAAAAACCATAAAAAGCGTTGGAATGGTACCTGTAGTACGAAAATCGCCGGCGCTAGACAGACTAAAAGAATAGTGAAAACAACCAATAAGGACAGAGAAGCAACAGAAAACAAAACATTTTATTGTGTTTCATACATTTTCTATTTCACACAGGACGACACTTTACATGCGGCAGATGGTGGATAGCACTGAACAATAAAATGTGTTTACTTTCTGTTGCTTCTCTGTCCTTTATTGGTTGTTTTCACTTTTCTTCTTATAGTCTGTCTAGCGTCGGCGATTTTCGTGCTACAGGTACCGTTCCAACGCTTTTTATGGTTTTTCACTGTGAAGATCACATTCCAATTAAAAAAAAAAATAGGTGTTGCCATTTGAAATTTTCGAAATTTTGTCACTGTAACCGTAACTGTTAGAATTTAACTGTTGTTTTTCACATGATTCTTGAGCGCATACCTCAAAATACTTTAGGCCAGAATTTCATTCAGTTTCTGTGAACGGTATGACAGTTTTAGGGTCTCATATATCGGGATAGTTTTTTTATAATCACCCTGTATTATAGTACAAAAAAGATAAAGTGGGAAATCTCTGCACGGGCTTATTTTATGTTTATAATTAAAAAGCAAAATTCAAATTCAAATGTTTAGAAGATAAAGACATCATTGATCGATCGAAGCAGCAGCATCACGTGTAGTATAAAATAATTAAATTGTATTATATATTCAACTTTATTTTACTTTGTCTCGTGTTTTTCCGACGTCATCCTCTAATACAATTAAAAAACGATTGATATATTTTTTCACGCGTGCCTTTTGCTATCTTCGATCAGTTTTTACCCTAACTTTAATCGGATCAAAGAGATGTATTTTGGCTTGACTATCTCCTTTTAAAAATATTAGATATTGGTAAAAAAAATATTAGATGGCAGTGCAAAATCCTCGCACGGGTCAACTGGTATAAAAAGTTTCAATAACTTTAAATGTGTTCATATTGTGTTCCAAATAATAAAATAAGCTTCCCAACGCAGAAAACAGAAACCAACATGAAGATACCGTAATGGTAGATTCTTCTTTTTGCCTAGAGCTAAATATTTCGATCATTCACCACTACAGGGTTGTTCAAATTGAGTCACACTGAAGTATCTAGTTTCACCCGACCGTACGGTTTTGTATTACTTTCCCCTATAATTGAATATGTTTGCGGGAAATTTATTGTAATGAAAGGGGATAATTTAGTACGATAAAATATTCAGCCAATAGAGGACATTGAACGTTTCATAATCAGCTAGTTATGTGTTAATTAATGATTTTTTGAATCCAGGTGAAACTTTAGAAATATTTTATAACATCATACGCTAAATGTGTCTTTCACTCCAAGGAATTACAATTTACAGATTTGAGAACATCTTTAACTGAAGCATGCAATGCAACATATCTGGATGGATGCAGGAGAATTCGCGAGGAACAGAATTCTTTAACACCTTATAATTACGCTAATGGCGTAATTCATTGTAATGGTGGTGCGGACGCATTCTGCATTTCTTAGTGATAATTGCTTATTAAGTTTAACCTGAATATAAATAATTATTTTTACCGTAAAATAATATAATTTTAAATTATGGAGTGCCCTCTATTAGCAAATATTTCAAATAAATATTTTATCGTACTAAAAAAAAATCCCCCCTTCGTTAGAATAAGTTTCATTCAAACCGCATTTAATTATACAGATTGATTCTATTCTTGTGAATTTCTGCAGTGTCAATGAGTTTAATGTATACATGGTAACTGAAGTATTGAAGTGATTTTTAATCGAACAGTTTTTTTTTAATTTTTCGATAAATGAATTACATGTTGAGTTATACGTATTTTTTATGTCATGATGACAGTATTTTCCCTTTCCAGCGCTGACGTGTCGGGAAATTCGGATCGAAAGAGCCAACTTTGGCAGCATTTTCTGAATGACAAAAATAGCGAAAATTGGAAAAGAAAAACTGTTCGATTATATGATTTCTAAATAAGAGCACCTGCCATTCTCATGTGTTTTCGAACAAAAATAAATTCAGAAATGTGTCAGAAACTAGCCCGTTGAAATTTTAAAACAGTCTTAAATGAGTATCTACCAGATCAGTGTTGGGAAAACTCACTAAAAAGTGAACTGATTAAAACTCAAATTCAAATTCTCAAAACTGAGTCAAGTTCGCTCTCAAATTGAAAATTTATAAAACAAATCCGCTCAATTCAAACTCATTTTTTAAAAAGAAAAAAACTCACTAAGGATTCTTTTTTTTCTAGAATAAAATATAAATGAATAAGAAAAAGAAAATTAACATAAGAAAAAGAAAATTAACAGAAAGAAGGAAAAATAAATATTTTGCATTATTTTATGAACTTACCATTACTGGATATAAAAATCTCTTTAATTAATTTGGTATTGTAACAAGACTTAAACTTCTTAGGTGTAATTGAAATATTTTAATTAATATAAATAATTTCTGCTAATTAATTTTAAATTATAAAATACTTGAGAGATTTTTAGCATTCAATTATCCGGATCATTTTCTCTTCAAAATGTGACTGATCATTACGAACATTATAATCTTTTTATTTTTTATTTAATGTTGTTGGAAAGTATGATCTCAAATTCCCTTTGCTAATGTTAAACCTGTTGACGTGGAATGTATTCTTATTTTTAAGTAGCTCATCAGAAAATTAATATTTTTAACTTCTTTTCTCTGTATACCCTTCTTAAAGGATGGCTCTCATTTTTTTTTAGTTTACAAAATATTTCTAAAATATATGCTTAATTTTATTTAAAGTGTAGAAATCTTACTCCCAACTTGTCAACTTTTCACACATAAAATATTAAATTAAGCGTATATTTTAGAAATATTTTGTAAACTAAAAATAAGATTAAATGTGCGACACTAACATAAAAACATTACCACACATATATTTTCTCAGTATTCTATCTACACTGGAGTTTCGCTAGCTTGTGGGAGGCATTTGAAGTGGAAAAGTCGTGTTTTTGATGTCGAGAAAACTTTTTTGACAATTCTGAAAAAAAAAATTGAATGAATTTGAGTTGTAATTTTTACTCAAACTCGCGGATTTTTTTTAGTTCAACTCAACTCACGCTTGTTTTTCAATAAGTGAATCAAACTCGACTCAAAACTCACAGAAGTATGTCACACTCACGAGTTTCAACTCAATGATTTCGCTCAATTACAACACTGTTCCAGATACACACTGAATGACCAGATTCACACACACACACACACAAATAAAATAAAATAAAATAAAACGTTTAAACAAACACACAATATCCAAATGAAGCGCTATGAAAACAAACAGACGCACGTTTCGTGAGTAACTTGGAATCACATCATTAGTGTCAATAAAAACAAAATCGATATCACTCCAAAGACACGAAATTGAAAGTCGAACGTCCCCCTTTTGTTTCTGTTTTTATGCGAGGGGGGGGGGGTCAACTTTCATGTCTTTGGGGGGGATGTCGATTTTGGTATTATTGACACTGATGACGTGAGTCCAAGTTACTCACGAAACGTGCGTCTGTTTGTTTTCATGGTGCTGCATTTGGATATTTTGTGTTTAAACTTTGGTGTTTTCTGTGTGTAATTTTCCACACAAGTTTTTAATTGACAATTCCAGTTTTATTTTCTTCTTTCTCTCTCTCGTATCTCTCTTTATCGTTTTCCCATTTCTCTCTGACTCTGTATGTGTGTGTGTGTAAATGAAACGCAACATATACAAAACTACACATTTTTCTACAAGATGAATATTTTATACCTAGAAATTAAAGTACTACAAAACTTTGGTTCATCGTGACAGCTGTTCGTCACGGTACAATTCCTAACGATTTTCACTCTATAGTAATAATTTAAACAGTGAAGATTTTCTCCAAAGTGTTCATGAATTATTCATAATAGATCACTTGAATCGTGCGATATAATTAAACCTCTTTATCAAAGAAAGGTGAAAAGAATGTAGTATACTTAAGCCTCAAATGACTAGGTACAGAACCCCTAAGCAATGTATAATTTTGAATAATAAAAGCGTAATTGAATTTTCTTTCCCTCTAATTCTTTGTATTTATTTAAATCGTTTGACAAATAATTCGCAAACTTGATTCGAAGATGTTCATTTGAATACTGTAGTTTTAGGAATTCGACAAACTGTTAAATTAGGTCGCAAGTAGTTAAATTTGTTACATAATATCATAAAATTTTGAAGCAAAAAATCATTTTACACTTTTCTATGGAAAATGTTCGTATAAATTCACTTTTTAATTTAAAAATATTTAAAATTCTATTGCTTTAATTACTTACTCATCATACGTAGTATAGGGTAAGCCGGTCTTGTAATCGTTTTGAAAATCGAAAAACAAAATCGACGGATTTACACGTTTCAAACACTGAAGATTCCGAAAAACGTATTTTTAGAAAAAAAAAATTGCCGTCCGTCAGTCTGTGTGTCTGTGTGTGTGTGTCTGTAAACGCTCTATCTCCCGAACAAATTGAGATAGAGACTTGAAATTTGGTATGTACTTAGTATGTAATATTGGGAAGAAGCTTATTGAATTTCAGTTAACCTCGATTATACGGAACTATTTTTTTCGGACTCTCGAAATATTCGTTCAAATAAAAGGTATATAAAAATTTCCGAAATTGTTTTTTTTAAGGAGTGAATATAAAAAAAAATAAAAAACATAAATTTTGCATTAAGAATGAAGACGATCGGATAATGAGTTGCCGAGATATTTGTAATCCTATTTTCAACACTCTTCGATTTTTCATGACCCTGTATTTCATTCAAATTTCAATTCAAAGATATATTTTAACTAGTTAAGAGACGCTTAATCGGACGCAGTAAACCGTTAGTTAATATGATTATCAATTTTGGAGTTATAAGGATGTTTCTTTTACGCAATTCAGTAATAGAGCATTTAAAGTTTATGACGTCATCAAGCCACAATTTTATGCGAATTGCAATGCATTTTATAAATAGTTTACACATGTTTTATTTTCATATTTTATATTATACATATCCGTGATGGGTAAGTATTACGGTGGCCCTCCCCCAACGACTAGTTTTAATTTGTATGAAGCATTTTAATTATTAAGGGGTCTGTGCAGTGCATAAATGCTATTAGATTTCTGATACGTTTGTCACACACACACACACACACACACACACACACACACACACACACATATATATATATATATATATATATAAGTCCTTTTTGGTATGTATGTTCCTTATACAAATCTACAGTTTTTATCCGATTTGAACGAAAGTTGATGTACATACGTTTTAAAACACAAGTAAAATTATTGTCACCTTTAAAAATTTCTAGACCATTCTTTACCATTTTTTTTTCCGAACATCTCCCGTAGTTTATCATTACAGAAATCTATTTATTTTTCAATTTCTAATGCAATTTCTTCTCTGTTGCCATAAGAAGAAACTATGTATGGGCAATATTTTTATTAATCAATAAAAATTCAGATTATCTCACTATAATTTGAAATCCGAAACGGACGTCATTTTGGGCAGATAATGTGTTTTTTTTTTTTTCGCATATTACAAAGTGCGTTTAAACGACATAGTGCATTTATTTAAATGTGCTTCGAGATAAAAATAAATAACTTAGCTCCTAATTTTACAAAGGTAAATTGTTTCCATTGGTTTGTTAATATTAAAGTAAATTTTCCAAGAAATAAAAACATTTTTGCGTATTCAAGCTTCATGATTCAATTTATTCTACATAATCAAAAATCGTCTGTCAAATATTGACATTTAGAAATCATCAAAACGTATACATACTAAGCATTCAAAGATATATGGCAGAGGTGTCCGCCGAGTCAAGTCAATGAAGGTCGTACGCCACGTAGTGGAAGGGGTTCGAACTACTTAGGAGGTTAAACCAACACATCCTACAAGAAAGCCAGCTCACTCTCCACAAACTGGATTGTGACGTCACGGTCACTAGTCCTACTAGGATTTTCAAACAGGTTACTCTGGTTACTCTAGAGCGATATAGCCCGCAGAACAACTTTGTGAATGCGGAAGCAGAGATCGTGTACGTGACTAATAGATATTTAACACGTGTTAGCTTAATTTCGCATTAAAATAGACCTATTACTAATACATTTATTTAAAAAAATAAATGGAATGATAAATGCGTAGTGTCCACTTGGTAGAGGCATCAAGGTTTAAAAAACAATTGGATACAAGATATAAAAAGACAGGATTTCTCCAGCTTTATGGATAACAAAAAACAAGAGGATTTCAGACACAGAAAGCGACAACGTCCAGTCAAATAAATATTCAAAGGTGAGTCTCATTTTTTACTCAACTATTTATATCAAATTGCTGTGTTTAAGTTATTTTATGGCAGTATTTCTAATCTATTTTATAAATAATACAGTAATTTTAAAATATTATTACTACAAGAATTATTATTTTAAATTATTTATTCATCAGTTTGAATTCTACGTTGCGTTTTTCTTTAGGAAAAATTAAAATTTCTAACGTTAGTTTTGTTAAAAGCTAAAATAATATCGTTGTCATGTGTGTTTATTTATTAAATTAGCATAAAAATTAAGCAAATCATTTATATTATTTATTTAATTAATTTTGTTTATTTTATATTTATTTATTTATTTTTGCATGAACGTTTTTCAATAAGAAATATCTTTTAATATAAAAATGTTAAGAGGTCTCGCCCACTTACGTCCACGAATAACAAATATTTTTCGTTACTAACTTTTTTTTTTTTTTTTTTTGACATTAATAAGAAATTAACTGATAATCAATGTAAATAAAAAATTAGTTGTTTTACTGTTGATTAGGTTGAGAATTTTTGTTTTGAGATACTAAATCAAATGAAAAACAATATCAGATTATAGCAACATCGGTAATTTCAATCTTTTCTATACTGTCTCACAGAAACAGAAAAAAAAAAAAAAGGTTTCGTATGTAAACATATATATTATATTGCGTTGAGTAGATTGCATATTAGGATGTTTTATAGCTTGTATTATTTATAAAAAAGGATTAATTCTTATCAATTATTAAAACTGCAGTCAAATATAAACACTTTCTGACAGAAAATCGTTTTTACCTGTACATGCATAAAAATTTTACATGTGTATATTTATGTTCCCCAGAACAATTTATATTTTATCTTTCTTAAAAAAAAAAAAAAAAAAAAAAAAAAAAAAAGCAGAAAGAAATTTATTTACCTTAAAATATTGAGTATTTGTTTCACAGCGACATTTATACTATATACTTACTTCAGAAGTTGTTCATTTCAAGATTAGTATATTTTAATAAACAAATGATGTTTATTTTAAAGCATAAATTTAATTTTTAAGAAGCACACTGTGAATGAATATATATATATATATATATATATGTATATATGTGTGTGTGTATATATAGCTGTGAAATATCAAATTATACAATAAATACAGGGATATGTTTAGGAAAATTTTGGGTCTTTAAAAGGACCCTTCACAAAAGTTTTCATCTTAAAACAGAACCCTTCACAAAACTCTTTAATTAAAAATGGAACTTTTCCCAAATCTCCTATAAACAATTTCTATTAAAAGCATGAAAAATGATGCGTATTCATAGAAATACTCATTTGTAATTTCATATTCAATTTCAATTAGAAAGAGCTAAAACTCATATGACTGCTTTGTGAACATAGATGGATATATAAGTTAATATAATTAATGAAATTGAAATACACGTATATATTTATTTATTTAAAGGAAAATTCGTTAGATGCTTTTTTGTAGTTTTATTGAATTTATGAAAAGGATAGATATTATAGAAATGAATATTGGTTCTAAAAAAAGGTTTAAAAAAAAAAAAACTTAAAGCTGATGAATAAATAAATTAACCAGGAGTTGATCAAGGTTTTTTTTCCTTGGTGCCCATTTTGTGAAAAGTAAAAGTTATTTTTTTTGAAAAATTACATTTTGTAAGGAAACACGAGATTCTGTTATTCCAATTCGAACCAAACTTTATTATTAATAACTTCGTTAAGTCTTTCTGCTAAAATTTTCCTTTTTGGTGTACTTGTTTTGTTTGCAAATTACACATTTAAAAACCTAACAAAATAAAAATAATTAAGAATATGTTTTTATGGAATGTAATTTTGTGAAAGGAACTGTTTTATGAAATATTTTTTTTTTTTATGAAGGGGCTCCCTAAATAGGCCCCAAATTTTGACTGGATCAATCCCTATTTATAAAATAAAAAAAATATATATAAATAGAATATACTGCCATTAAGTACATAAGACATATCAATAAAAAATAAATAGTTGATGTAAGAATTCGACTTATCTTAGAATATATAGTTGCCTCATAGTATTCTTTGGTCTACTTTTTTTTTTTTTTTTTTTAATAAGCTTATTCCTTTTTGCAATATCGCTTATTTTAAAACCAGTCACTTGGTGACTAGTTAAAAAAAGGCATAATAAACGTCAAATCATTGCATTCTATTAGAAATATACATATTTTTCTTTTAATAATAATAAACACCGAAGATAGCCTCTGAATCTCCCGCG
This sequence comes from Maratus michaelseni, assembly GCA_963931845.1. NCBI lineage: Eukaryota > Metazoa > Arthropoda > Arachnida > Araneae > Salticidae > Maratus > Maratus michaelseni. The sequence goes on along the minus strand of OZ007586.1, from coordinate 53,002,821 downwards.
TAGTAATGATGGACGACTAGCTGTGACGTCAGGCACCCTGTGTGGAGGCTTTCTTGTAGGATGTGTTGGTTAAACACACAGCTTGTGATCGAAATATGGAAATATTTGTAGTGAAAGATTGTGGTAAATGTTTAAAAAATATTTGTATAATAAAATTTCAGTATTTATCTATCAAAATACGTGAGTTTCTTCAAGCCACCAAAGTTAGCACACTTTATAAAATAATTTTCACCCCGTTTGTTGAAAGTAACACTGAAATATTTTTATATCGTCTGCAATTAAATTATTTTACGCTATGGTTGTTGAAAGTAGATTGTAATTCTTTTCGTGAATGGCAATGGAACTGTTTGTTGTCATGCGAATGAAATTTCGTTTGGTTTGATGCGTGGAATAAAGTTTTAGTTTTGAAATGTTGTTGTTTAGTTGGAGTCAGATAAATTAAAATAAAATGAATAAATAAGTACGACTGAATGAAATAATATTAAGGGAGGCACTTCTGACACCGTTGGATAATTTGTTACAACCTTTTATCATGTAATTTTAGTGATTGTGTGTAAAGATAAAATTTTGTAATCGAATTTTCATTCAATTGCTGAGGTGCTAAAATTATAGAAATTAGGTACACAGGTGTTTTTCCAGTAGCAATACATTTTAATATGTTTAGAGGGCAAGATATTTTTTCAATATAAGAGCATTGGCGAGATAGAAAATTAAATACGTCTAAATCTATCATCTGCGCATTCTCCTGAGTACATATTGTAATTCTTTACTCACTCGTGGAAGATGTATCTTGTTTACCAGTATTATTTCAAAATATTTTTGATACAGTTTGTTTTCATAAACATATTTATATTTAAAAAAAACAAAACATTCCCTATATTTTTAGTTTCGGGAGAAAAGGCGATAATCCTTACATAATGCTTATATATTATTACCATTACTGCTGAAACTAAAATGATATTGTGAATGTTTTTAAATGTACATATTTTATCGAAAAGAAAAACTGTATCAAAATATTGACAATAAATCTGGTAATCAAGATAAATCTTCCATGAGTGAGTAAAGATTCATGATATATGCTCAGGGGAAATCGCAGATGGTAAATTTTGTCATACCGAGGCTAACGAAAAAGACAGGCTACCGCGGTGCATTCCACTTATCTTTTTTTACAGACCGCTAGAGTGACGTAATGCTCTTTTCGTACACCTTGATTGGTACATTCGAGCATCACGTGACTCCGGCGGTCTGTAAAAAAAGATACGCGTAAAGTACCGCGGTAGCCTTTCTTTTTCGTTAGCCTCGTGTCATACCTAATGACGTCATCCTAAAATCGCGCACATTGGCATTATGAACCCCGTCCACAAGGTAGCACAGTTGTTTCAATTTTGCGCCCCTCTTCTAGTAATAAGTTGGAGTGCTTAATATGTATACGTTTTGGAAATCATTACATCGTAACTTTTTTCAGCTTGAGCTTCAACCAAGGAAGAATATTTAAGCTCCTTGGATTTTGGTGGAGAATAATTGCCCACTATTAATAAAAATTGGAATTAAAGAAAACAATACAGTATTTTTCATTAATTAATTATTTAAGGATGAGTGTTAAAACAAACGGGATTAAAAGTAAAATGGTTTATTGGAAAAGATGACGTAATTTTTTTAATGTAAAACATTTATTTTAATTTTAAAAACTAATATATTTTTTATAAGTTCGACAAAGTGGCAACTTCATATTTCATCAGCTTCGAAATTATTATCCAATTCTTAAAAGAACAATATATTTTTGAGAAATAATGTTTTACATCAAAAATCACATAATTTCAAAACGCAATTTTAGTAAATTCTGTTTAAATTACATTTTAATTATAATTTCTGAGTTAAATTTAGTATTAAATAATATTAATGTTTAAAATTTTTCTATGAGTACAGTAGTATTGGATTTCTTTAAACGATTTCATGTTTTAAATATAATGTGCATGTGACGTCACGCACTCAAGTAAAGGTGTTTTTCGCAACTAATTGTAGGTGAAAAGTAACAATTGTTGCAGAGTTAGTAATTCATAATGTATTATTTCGTACACATAATATAAATGCATTCTAACTACTTGAAAATTACGAGAAATTTTGCGAAACTTCAAGCAATTTAGCTCAACATTTTGCCTACGTTAAGGTGACAAACATGCATACAGTTATCTATAAATATAAATGCACAGTTGTACATGATTCATGAAGTGAAAGAATTTTTTTAAGTAGACAAGTATCGGTACATAGGAAATTCTATCCTGATGAAAGTGTCGTCATATTTTAAATCATGTGCCGGTTTTCATTTAGAAAATATTATTATTTTTGCGATTACACAAAGCAGCGTAATTTCCACAGAATGTATTGGTCGCCAAAGCATAAGTTTAACATCTTTTTACCGTACAATCTTCCAGAATATTAAATTTCGATAAAATTCAATAAGTATATAAAAGTTGATGTAAAAGTTGTTAGCATATGCAATTTTCATTGGAGAATGGAATTTGCATTTGACATCGTTCACGTGAAATTTAAAGAAGAGTCGACGACACTAATTAAACAAGATCCCTCCTATCTTTTAAAGGCACCATAATTGTGGAAAAGAGCAAGAGAAAAGCCAATTAAAAATCCAGGTATTATTAGTTATCTTTCTCTGATACTTATAAAATTCCTTATAATTTTAAAATATCTAAATCTATAGTTTAAAATGTCTCTGCAGGATAATTTTTGCTCCTAATCGGAATACATTCCTGTCAAATTTCGAAACTCCCATAATCCTAAACTACAACACAAAAATCAACATGAAAATGTTTCATAATTGGGGTGCTTTTTTCAGATTGTTTTCGCAATTCAAATAAATAGCAACTCTATTGCTTAACAAATACGCATTTAGGCTTTGAAAGATTTTGGAGCGTGATAAACATTTTGATATTATTGGTTGATCTAAAGCTGTTAAAAGTGTGGCACTGTGAAATAAAAATACCAAAAATATTTGAGGGTTAAAGGTATTTTTCTACTTATTTTATTTATTGTTAAACTGTTATGCTCCACCACGTTTTAATTATTTTTTTTAATGTCATGTAACTTTAAATATCATATATCATGTGACAGGTCCAAGATGTTAGGGATTAAAGGGGTAGCGTAGAACCTTTAAATGAACCGCTCCCGTAAATCATCGAAATGAATTTTATTAAATTCGGCACTTCAAATCAATAAAAATTACAGATTCTTGAATAACAGGATTTCACAACAAATAAATATTAAGGGATCTTTCAGCTTATGATTCTAGTATTTCAGCTAAGTAAGTGTCCAGCATTAATAATAGTGTATACTGTCAAAGAATAAACAGAGTCAATGTTTCCCCTCCAAAGGTAGGAGCGGGAGTCGAAGGACGGTCTGCTCGTCTGACCCTTCACAAAATGTAAATGATTATTAATTTTGTCAATCTCCTCCTGAATACGGGAAGGGATTCAAAATAGTAGTTTTTCGAGCTAAACTAGAGCGTGTCCACGCTCTCTTTACTAGGCTGTCACGCAACAACTTCAAAGTTATGTTAGAGAAAGGTTTTCTCTGCCCGGTGATTCACCAATCAACCGAATGTAGTTTTTTCCCCTGAGTGATGACTCCGTCTTTTAAGTTGAGAAAAATCTGCAACCTACCCCGAGTACTCCTTACTCGTAACTCCACTCTAAACTAACTAACTGTCTTTTCTTCTTCTATGCTCGATGTTAACTCTCGAACAATAGGATTCTCTCCAGCCACTGAAAAGTCTTTCATATGAGATAATAATAAAAGTCCGTTATAATAGGTGGAAAAGGGATTTCCCACGTACGTCTTCTAATGACTGTGGTTATCTCGGTTCCCACGTACGTCTTCTAATGACTGTGGTTATCTCGGTTCCCACGTACGTCTTCTAATGACTGTGGTTATCTCGGTTCCCACGATACTTGGGGTGTGCGGCTTGACCAAAGAGATTCCCCTCCGCTCTTTCCACTCATCTTGCTGTCTCCAAACCTTCAAGTAGTAAGATTGGTAATGATGAACTAAACTTTTGAAGTTTCACGGCCGATTACAGGACTTAGTTTTGTTTTGGAAGGAAATCCCAAACACATGGGATCTGCCTATACCTGGCTCTGGGCTTCACAAATAAGGGTTTTGGGTGAGAGATAGTGAATTTCTCACAGTCATATCATAAACTGTTTTAAAAAGAAACATAATTTATGTTGGTTTTTAGATTATTCTAATCAAATAAAAATTCTTATCTAAAGTGACATGTTAATTAACAAATGTATTCAAAAATATTTACTAATATAATCACTTTCAAAAATATTCTTTGACACGAAAACTTAAATTAAATCAATTTCTATGAACGGAATAAATGTAAACTAGAATAAGTAGAAATGCTAAAAAAGAATATGAAAGAAAAAAATGTGTTCTACACTTAATCTTAGTGGAAGAGTATGAAATTTCAAGTTCATGAAAGAAATTTAAATGATCATGTATATAATAAAATAAAACTGCCCAGTTAAACTGAGGGCATTGAGCTCATAGGCTATTCACACTAATTGTATATTATACTCTTATTTCAAAGAATTTGAAATAAACCTTCGAAAAATAAAGAAATCGGCAATATATTAAGGGGGATCATCCCCCCCCCCCTTATAGATAACCAATGAACTCCCAAAACTAATCAGGGAATTACAATGAATCAGTTATTACAATAAACCTATATAAAAAATTTGAAGCAAATCGTATAATTCTGCATGAAAAATCCATTTATCTAAATTAAGGGGATTAGCCCCCCCCCGTATCCCCTTTTATACTTAACCAATGAACCCACAAAACTAATCAGGGAAACGCCTTACCACATTGAGCCTATACACAAAATTTAAGAAAATCGTATAACTCAGCATGAAAAACACATTTATCTAAATTAAGGGGGAGGATTAGCCCCCCCCTTTACCCCCTTTATACTTAACCAAAGAACCCCCAAAAGTAATCAGGGAAGCGCCTTATCACACTGAACCTATATACAAAATTTGAAGGGAATCGGATAATTCTGCATGTAAAACACATTTATCTAAATTAAGGGGATTTAGCCCCCCGTTACCCACCTTTAGAGTTAACCAATGGACCCCCAAAATTAATCAGTGAAGCCCCTTATCACAATGAACCTATATGCAAAATGTGAAGAAAATCGGATAATTCTGCATGAAAAATTCATTTATCTAAATTAAGGGGGTTTAGCCCCCGTTCCCTCCCCCTTTATACTTTACCAATGAACACCCAAAACTAATCAGGGAAGCGCCTTATCACAATGCGCCTATACACAAAATTGGAAGAAAATCGGATAATTCTGCATGAAAAACCAATTTATTTAAATTAAACGGGGGAGGGGTTGTCCCCCTTTCACCTTTTTACTTAACCAATGACCCCCGAAAACTAATCAGGGAAGCGCCTTATTCCAATGAACCTACATACAAAATTTGAAGAAAATCGGATAATTCTGTATGGAAAACACATTTATCTAATTTAAGGGGGGGGGGTAGCCGCCCGTTTCCCCTTTATAGTTAACCAATGAACCCCCAAACTAATTAGGGAAGCGCCTTAACCCAATGAACCTATATGCAACATTTGAAGAAAATCGGATAATTTTGCATGAAAAACAAATTTATCTAAATTAAGGGGGTTTATTCCCCGTTCCCCTTTTAAACTTTACCAATGAACACCTAAAACTAATCTGGGAAGTGCCTTACCACAATGAGCCTCTATACAAAATTTGAAAAAAATCGGATAATTCTGCATGAAAAACCCATTTATCTAAATTAAAGGGGGGTTAGCCCCTCTTTCCCCCTTTATACTTAACCAATGACCCTCCAAAACTAATCAGGGAAGCGCCTTATCCCAATGGACCTATATACAAAATTTGAATAAAATCGGATAATTCTGCTTGAAAAACCCATTTATCTAAATTAAGGAGGGACATTAGACCCCCTTTCCCCCTTTATACTTAACCAATGAATCCCGAAAACTAATCAGGGAAGCGCCTTATGACAATGAACCTATATACAAAATTTGAAGAAAATCGGATAATTCTGCATGAAAAACCTATTTATCTAAATTAAGGAGGAATTAGCCTCCCGTTCCCCCCTTTATACTTAACCAATGAACTCCCAAAACTAATCAGGGAAGCGCCTTATCCCAATGAACCTATAAACAAAATTTTAAGCAAAAGGGTTATTTATATCAAGAGTTATCGCGTTACGTACATACATACGTAGATACATGCGTACATACATACGTACGTGCACACAGAACTGGCGGGCACATTAGCTCTCAGGCTTTGATAACCTTTGAGCTAAAAATAGAAATACGCAAATTGTGATTATCAGAAGTATTACCTACTATTAAATATGATAAAGAGTTTGTTAATTGTATATGTTGCTTAATTAATGCATTAACTGTCTTTAAATGTTACGTGAACGAAGTCACGTAACATAGTTTAGAGTCACGAGCTAGTTTAAATATAAAATTGGTAATTAAAAAAATATATATTGTTGGGTGTTAAAGTTTACTTAATTATGAGGCATTTGAATTTAAAAAAAATACAAATTGTATACGTAACTTCTCCTGAAGACATTATTGAAACGAATTATCTTATCGCGAATAAAGTAACAAAAAATCCGTCTACCCGGAGGCGAGTATCAAACCCATGCTATCAAGAGAGAACGACAGCATTAAACCGGCGTCTTAGACCACTCAGCCATCCCGGTTTTATTTTAGGTTATTCTCATTAAACTGGATATGTTCTAGATTTAATGTTGTACATGCGCAATTGTCTTTTTTTGCTCTGAAAAAATTGATTATAAGAATTACCTTTTTTTTTTTTAATGTATAGGATTGTCCTTGAATCGTGTCTTTACAGCTGTATTTAACATATTATATTATAATAAAATGCAAACTTTTTCCTAAACAACCATAGATCTCAATTTATCATAAGAATCTGATATGCAGCACTACTTTATAAATATCTGTCTAAACGCACACAAGAAACGTCACTGCGAAATTTTTCATGGTCAAAGCAACGTAAAAATGGCCCAGTTTACTGTTCGGCAGGCACACAGATAAGGGCAGGTGTGGCGTGGGCGTACTGTTAGCAAATCCCCAGTTGGGAGAAACGTAGAGATCGCTCACAAAACAAACTTTACAGTGAAGCATGCGCGCGCACTTAAGTCGAAAACAGAAAAAAACAAATTCCCGCTTTCAGTTTCAGCTGTTTCAGAACAGGATAACAGCTGAAGCTGAAAGCGGGAATGTCGAAAAGCGAGAACGGGGAATTCGTTCTTTCTGTTTTCGACTTAAGTGCGCGCGCATGCTTCCCTGTAAAGTTTGTTTTGCAGCGATATATACGTTTTCTTCCGCCTGGGGATTTGCTAGCAGTAATTTCCCTTGCCAGATTTTGCTATTTTGTCAATCGCCCGTGGCTTCCCACTTACAGCGAATTCGAGAGTGGAGTTGAGTGCGCCACAGTCTGCCCGGACAGTAAACTCAGAAATGTTTACGTTGCTTTAAAACGGTAGTTGTAGTATAGTAAAATAGTCGGAAAATTTCGCAGCGACATTGCATGTGTGTGTTAGACTAATATTTTGAAAGTAGTGCTGCATATCAGATTCTTATGATAAATTGAGATCTATGCTTGTTTAGAATAAAATTTGTATTTTATTAAATATAATATGTTAAATACAAGCAAAAAAAGTATTGATTATTATGTTTTTAAGTGAAAATTAATTTGTTTTGAACAAATTGAGTTATTACCAATAATCTAAACAAAAAAACATCATTATTACATTTAGGTCACTTTTGTCACATTTGTAGTAATTAACACCTAAATAAGATATCTAAAGTACCTAAATGTGAAAATGCATTTTACGTATGTGAGTTCATCTTCACTTTTATTAATTTAATTGTTATCAATTTTTAGATATTTAACACTGCATTATAATTATATAATGAATCATTTACATTCATACTTGAAGTACTTTTAAATTGGACAGTAATCAAGAACTAACAAATGAATGACCAATACTACATTAATTTTATCAAAAGAACATTTATTGCTGTATGTTCTACACACAACTATTTCATAATCGAAATTTTCATACTTAGGAATTCCTGGAACGCTGCATAAGTTGTTCTTGAAATTTAACAATTGTGGTGATGTCAAAACTGCCAACCTTCCATTTTTTTTCAAGCCAAATAAACATAATTTCAGCCTGGAGATTTGCACGGGCCGGAATTTCCAGGCACGGCCCGTTTGTAGTTTCGCGGTTCATGGTCCAGCCCGTGCAAAAATCAGTGAAAACAGGTCCAGCCCGAGCCGGTCCGAACTATGCAAAAATCAAGGAAATTCAGGTCCAACTCAATTTCCACATAAAATTTCGATTTTTCTTAACATACAATTAATATTCTTTTCTAGAATACTTAATACATATTTATGGAAAGATATAACATTATATTTTAGATTGCTATAAGTTCAGAAGCCAAATCATACAGAATAATAAATATAATAATCGCTTAGACTCATTAGACTCTTACATTCAAATGAAAACAAAGATAGCGTTAAAAATTAAAGAAAAAATATGTTAAAAACCTAGCTTTTGAAGCTTTATAAAAAAAAAGGAGATTTTTGAAAATATTTCTCTATAATTTATTAAGTTACATTTCCAAAGATTCCATTACCGTTCATTATCACTATTATTATTTTTACAAAACAAATTGCCTACCCGATACGTTCTTGGAAACAATTAAGTCCGGTACCAGCGGTCATGTAGGCCCGGAATGTAGAAAAAAAATATAAACTCAATCCCGACCCAGCCCGAGTCTACAGAAAAAAATTAAAACCTTGTCCAGACACTGTGTAAAAATAATCCGATGTCAATCTGTATTTTATATTTCTGTATTGATGCTGTCAATGTAACATCAGCTTATACAGCACATTCATACTTATCTTCACCTCAGTCGTGTCCACTGAAACTCGTTCATATTTTATTGACTATTTGATTTTTTGTTTTAATTTTTATATTGGGCCGGTCAGCCCACTTAATTTTTTTGTCGGCCCGTCCCTGCCTGTTAAAAATTTTCTCCTAATTCTGCCGGCCCGGCCTGCGGGCCGGGTACGGGCCTCGGGCTAAGCCCGGGCCCATGCAGATCTCTATTTCAACCAAAAAAAAAAATACTTAATGAAATATTTCTTATATATACTTGGTTATTTAATTTATAAAATTTCTGGTTTTAGGTGATTTGAAAAATCGGAAGGTTGGCTTTAATTTTATTACGTTCATAAAATGTTTTGACACACCAATCTGGCCACTTAAAAGTTTGGGACCACTCATTACCATTGTGCTTATTTCAACTTCTTTAGTTATCTTAGTCGTAACAATTGTACCTGGAAAAAATTAACTTCCTTCTCAACAATTGCATAGCTACTAAACTTAGCTTCTTGAGACCTGAAGGTACAGTAACACTACAAATACACAATTGCATAAACAAAATGACACCGTAGATGACATAAAGAGCACTTTTTCTGAAATGGATACTTTAGGGGTGTTGTAATTTAGGTCCCCAAATATGAATCTAAAATTACTAGACCCTAACCTAAATTCTACCTAATACAAACCTAAATTCACGCAATAACGAATTGAATGGCTTCAAAGAAGTGAATGATCTACAAATTCTCAAACTTTTTTATTATAAAGGAAATTTTACTGAGAAGGATTGTAAGGTTAAATAATAATTATGAAAATTTCCGCTTTTCTTGGCCACACCGTTTTGAAGGCATTTTGCAAACTCGGATGAAAATAACATTTATTAATTACCCATCATACGTAGTATAGGGAAAATCTCGTAATCGTTTTGAAAATCGAAAAAAAATCTTTTTGACGGATTTACACGTTTCAGACACTGGAGATTCCGAAAAACATATTTTTAGAAAAAAAAAAAATTGCCGTCCGTCTGTGTGTGTGTCTGTAAACGCTCTATCTCCCGAACAAATTGAGATAGAGACTTGAAATTTGGTATGTAGTTAGTATGTAATAATGGAAAGAAGCTTATTGAATTGCAGTAACCTCGATTATCCGGGACTATATTTTTCGGACTCTCGAAATATACGTTCTGATAAAAGGTATATAAAATTTTTTGAAATTGTTTATTTTAAGGAGTGAATATAAAACACAATAAAAAAAAACATAAATTTTGCATAAAGAATGAAGTCAATCGGATAATGAGTTGCCGAGATATTTGTAATCCTATTTCCCTCACTCTTCGATTTTTCATGACCCTGTATTTCATTCAAATTTCAATTCAAAGATATATTTTAAATGGAAATGAGACGCTTAATCCGACACAGTAAACCGTTAGTTAATATGATTATCAATTTTGAAGTTATAAGGATGTTTCTGTTACGCAATTCAGTAATCGAGCATTTAAAGTTTATGACGTTATCAAGCCACAATTTTATTCGAATTGCAATGCATTTCATAAATAGTTTACACATGTTTTATTTTCATATTTTATATTATGCATATCCATGATGGGTAAGTATTTCGGTGGCCCTCAACGACTAGTTTTATGAGGAAATACGCATCAGTGCTGCCATTTATTGGTTTTGTTCGAAAGCAAAAAACATTCAGCTTTATAGAAGTAAAGTAAAAATGTAAAAAAAATCAAACGGTTATGATTTTACGAGGAAAAGAATAGAAGTTCACACTTGTGTACCTCAGGTCTGAACAGGTTAATATTTTTATTAGTCTCTTCAATTAGCATTTTATCAGATAAGCAACTTGACAGCCTCCAAAAGTCAATCCTACTCCTAATCAAAAATGCTCTATCGCATGATGTTTTCTAGTTATGTAACTTTTGAGATCCCAATTATATCCATTTTGGCACATAATAGAAACGATCAGTTATCTTAAAAAACAAACATTTATGCACACGGAACCACTAAATAATAAGTCATCCACCAGTTAGTGTTGACGATTTAGCGGAGTTTTTTTCTTCAAATATGTACGAGAAATTTTGAATAGTAATATTCGACTTATTTAATGGCAAATTAAATATGGCGAATATTACTATTCGGTATTTCTGGCTTATATATGAATTAAAATAACCCGCTAAATTGCCAGCAAAGCCCACCACCAAAGAACAACGCTTTAGTCGATGAGTTATCCATTCGGAACCCGTTCCTGAGGAGCCCTACTACGATGGTATCGGAAACCAATCATTCTCTGAAGCTTTCCGATGGAACGACCAGTTCCGAAAAGCCCGGCGAAAACGCTACCATGATGTCATCGGAAGCGATGTCATTCGGAAAAAGACATCGGATTCTCCCTTGAAATTCCCGACCCCATAAAATGCAGTGGAAAATACACACATTGTCGGGAGCGAGTCTTTGAAAGAGATTTTAAAGCAGTTGATATTGATTCGCGGTTTATTAAAAATGCCATCGACACACGTTTAATTAAGATATTTTGATAATCTTTTTTTTAAACAAGAGTGAAATGTTCAGATTTCCAGCTGTCAAAAGCTCAAAATGATATGATCGGTAGTTTTATAGAAAATGAAAAACAAAAATGAAACTTCCTTTTTGACCCAAAAAAGGTTGACCCAAAAAAGGGTTTTCTTTAAAAATTAACAAAAAATTAACACCTTACCCTAGAAATATTTAATAGCTATCATAAGAAAGGCCTTATTCTAAACTTTTAAATGATATGAAAATACATATTTTATAAGTTCTTGTTAAATAATTATGAGTATGAATACCGCAAATTTTCAAGAAATTCTGCTTAAATATAATATAACAGAGAAAATATTATAGGCTTTGAACTAATTTGAAACGCTAATAATAAACTACATTTGAAAATGTTGCAAGCAATTTTTTGTAGACTTAGATTGATTTTATTATTATTATTATTATTATTATTATTATTATTATTATTATTTTCTTTTTTTTCTTTTTTTTTTGCGGGACGCTCTTTTTTCAAAATGAAAATTTAACGTAAAATAAGAAAAAATCTAATATGGATTTCAAAAAAATAATGCAGTGCTTATTAAAACACAGGCTAACAAAGAAAATGTTATTAATATGCTTTAAATAAACAGTGTGCTATGCCAAGAAAACTAATAGTTCTCGCATAAAAAAAAAAAAAAAATAATAATAACAGAGAAACAAAGCGTTGCATACCCGAAAAATAATTGTCCAGATAGTATTATGAATACTTCACTATACTAAATATACCATTATGCTAGTCCATGTGGGCACTATCATTGTTTACCTAAATAAAATAATTATCCAAAATTTTCACGTTTTTTTTTCTTTTTCTTTTTTTTTTTTTTTAAATTATTTCAACTTAGAATTTTTCAAAAAAAAAAAAAAAAAAAAAAAAGAACAAAAAAACTTTGGAAAGTATTACAGGTTCTTGAAGACTTTAGGATACAAAATTTTTTGATACGGCATATTTCATAATGACATCAAAAAGCAACGTATTTCATGATAACTTTACAGTTAATTTTGAAAAGCTTCCAAGATAAAAATATATATATATACTATTTGAAGATGATGTAAATACGTCTTCTTGGCTTTTGTTTCTTTTCCCCCTGTTCATGGTTTCTGTATTAAACTAATTTTTCAGAATATAAATTAAATAATGTTCAAATTTTTAGAAAAAAAAAAGTAGCTTTGACATTAAATGAAGCTTAATATCAGGACCGCATACATACATACATATAGTATATATATTTATATATACATATACAGCAACTGTTTTTTTTTTTTTTTTCTGAAAATTTGAGCAATTTTTAATTTATTTTTTGGAAGATTAATTTTATATAGGGGTCAAGGACAGACAAAAATGAATCAAAAGCCAAGAAGAATAATTTAGATCATCTTGAAATAACATATTTTTTATCTTGTTTGAAACTTTTCGAAATTTAATGTAAAGTTACTATAAAATTCGTTGCTTTTTGATGTCATGAGAAACTTTACAATTTTCTTTTAAATATCCAATGAAATATGCCATATTAAAAATATAGTAAATTAAAGTATTCAAAAGCTTGTATTCATGGAAGTTATATGTTCTTATACTTTCCAAAGATTTTCTTTTACGAAAATTTCTAATTTAATATTTTTATCTTCTAATAATCGGGAATTCTCTATGAATGTTATTAAATGACTTTATTATTTATACAACAAATTACAATAATTAATATTGATACAACATTTAATAATATATGTTTAAAGTAAAAAACTTTTGGAAATGTTGAATAAATAATTTATTTGGGTACAACGATAATGCCCATATGGAGTTGATTATTTGCTCTAATGCTATATTTATTATGGAAAAGTTTTAGTAAAAATATCTGGTAAATTATTTTTCCGGTATGCAGTGCATGGCATGTTTATTCTGCTAATTTTTTTCATGCGGGAGCAGTGGTATAATTAGTTTTGTTGGCATAGTGCACTATTTATTTAAAACAAATTAAAAACATTGTACATGATGCTTTGTTAGACAATGTTTTAATAAGCACTGTAATTATTTTCTTGAAATTCCAATTAGATTTTTTGTTATTTTATTTTAAATTTTCATTTTGAAAAGAGAGCGTCCTGCAAAGAAAAATTACTCTAAGTCTACAAAAAATTGCTTGCAGCATTTTCAAAGTATGCTTATTATTAGCGTTTAAAATTAGTTTCTAAGCTCAGAATATTTTTCCAGTTATTTTATATTTAAACAGAATTTCTTGAAATTCTTGGATATTTATGCTAATATTTATTTAACAAAAACTTATACAACTTTTATTTTTATATCATTTTAAAGTTTAGAATAAGAGCTTTCTTGTAATAGCAATTAAAATTGTCAAGCGTAACCTGTTAATTTTTTATTAATTTTTAAAGGAAAGCCTTTGTTTGTTCAAAAAAGGCAAATTTCATTTTTATTTTCCATTTTCTAAAAAACTACCGGTCATATCATTTTGATCTTTTGACAGCTGAAAATCTGAATATTTCACTCTCGTTTAAAAAAAAGATTATCAAAATATCTTAATTAGGCGTGTTTTGATGGAATTTTTAATAAAAACAGAAAGCATTATTAAGCGTTTCTTTTCTGTTTTCTCACAGGGGAAAAAGAGGGAACGACCGTGGGAATGTACTTTTTCTAACGCACTCTCATTGGTCAGTTTGTTTTTTTCCGATATCTATTTGATAAGGAATCTTCAAATACGACGGCTATTACCGGTTGCTTCATGGTACGGCTAAAATGCGTGTCGGATATTTTTTTCGGGAAACATGATAATCCCACATCGGATGCTTGCCGTATCGGGAGGATTTCGATGCGTTCGTAGTAGGGCTCAATGACGTACCCTCTCAGTGCAACTAAAGCCATTTGCAGGTGGGATTGTGTGGGGCAATTTATCTATTTAAAACGAAAAGCGCATTCTGTCAAATCCAGATGAAAATCGTCTCTTTGTGCATGCGTCAATGTTTTTTTGAAGGCTTCTATTCTCAAAAACGGGAAACCTGATTGATTAACCCAACCCTCACCTGTTTAGCAAGGTGATTGAAAAGGGTTGATTGAAAACGGATGAAGCCGTACCATTGCATTGAAAGCATAGACCTTCTAATTTATTTTTGCTCTGAGGTTTGGTTGAAAGCTAAAGTTTTTTTTTAAAAAAGAACTCATGCTTTCACTACTAAATACTTTCACTACTTTTTTAGATAAAATTTTAAAGAAGTCTCAGATACAGTTATAAACGATTTAAATGTCAGAGAGTTCGGAAGATGAGAACTATTTTTTTATTGCTATGTTAAAGGAGCCGACGCGAAAACAAACAAACAAACAAAAATGCGAGAAGAAAACATTTCTTTTACAACTAGCTAACAATATTTTTTCACGAAACTTTTAAACGGCCTGTAAAACCGTTTTATTTATCACCAATAAACATTTCAAAGAGATCGGACAAAAGAACTTTTTATTTTAAAACTATGAAACGACCCTGGGTTAAAAAAAAGAAACAAGAAAATGAGCGCTTTTGTCATATCAATATTTTTTCGCGAATTTTTCATTTAAAAATATAATTTAATACAAAATCGTGTTAAAGATATAAAATAATAAAAATTTTATTTTAAAAAAAAATTACTACAACGGGCCCAGGCAACGCCGGGTGGGGGTCAGCTAGTCTGCGTTAAATTCTGCGAGTTGAGGAAGTGTTCTATACTTCTTTCAGATACGCAAGCTTGATTAATTGCATATTGTAGAATATCACACACTTCGCCACTTTGCGAATTTTATACTTTTCAGTAATTTTCTCAAGGTTGAATACCGAAAATGTGAAACATTATGAAGAAAAACTTTATTTATTGTCAGATATAGCGTTGACAAAGCCCTCAAATTCAAATATTGTGGCGTTTCTGTTCGGAAAATTATATTACAATTTGCTGACTAGAATAATCATTAATTTTTTCCCCTTTAAAAGCACAATATCTCCAGCATTGTTGTATAATCAATCGTAATTTGACTTGTCATAGAAACATCTTAAGTTTGAAATAATTTTAAACTTAAAAATTATGGATTTTTTTCTGTGGTTAACGATAGTTTTATGTTTAAAAAAAAATTAAATCTTGTAACATTAGAGAAGGAGAGTTGAGGTTTGATTGATAATAAAGGGAGACTGTGATTTTACTCGAGGCTTTTGGTGAGTCAGATCTCATATCCCCTCTCCAATATTAAACGTATGGGCCTTCAAGGCATTCAACTTTTCAAATTTCTCTCCATAAAATTTATATTTTTGACTTCTTTTTTATACTTACTCTTCTTAAGGACTGTCTCTTTTGATTATTGATTTGTTTGACAAAATATTTCTAAAATGATACTTTGATTAATGAATACCTCAGCTAAACGAAGATTCATTTTGCTGTTTCTCAGACTAGACTAACAAATTCTTTACTGCACTGTAAACAACAATAAAAAAAATCTGCTGATTTTACAGAAAAAAAATCGGTCAAGTACGAGTATAACTCGAGCTCAAAGGGTTCCGTACATTACATTTATTAATTACTATTTATTAGTTAATGAAGTCCACGTAACCCCAATTTTTTCAATTTTTTTCAAAAATAGAAGGGGGAGGGGGCATATTTTTCCCGTACACTTTAGACTATATCTCTGAAAATATAATACCTATATATTTTTGACATATATACAAATATATTTTTGTATTACATATATACGAATCTATTTTTGAGTTCGATGTTACGAGATCTTTCGAACGATACCCTACATATATATATATAAAAGGATATATATAAAAGGAAAGTCTTTTTTTTTCTAGTAACTTAATTAATATCTTGGCTAATTACCGACAATTGTTTTCGAAAATCATTATCAATATCCTTGGATGATTCTGCGTCGATAGATACCTCGAGCGCCCGTCAACTCCCCAGCTCACAGCCCGAAAATTGAAGTTTGTGTGTAACAGAAAAATGCGTTTTTCTCAAAAACTATTTTACTTAGGAAAATCTCTATAGTTTTCCTTGAATAGTTTAAATAAAGTCCTACCACCCCTAATTTTTTCATAATTTTAGTTTCTGTAGATTCGGAAATAGACGGGGGGGGGGGGCATATTTTTGCAGTGCATTTTCGACGGTATCTCTGAAAATATAATACCCAAAATTAAAACAAATATATTTTTGAGCTCGATATTACGAGATCTTTCACACGATACCCACATGATATACAAAAAGATAACTTGCTTTTTTCAAGTAACTTAACTACCCCCCTAAATTTTTCCTAAACATATTTGTGAATATCTAATAATCTGAAAATATGTGGGTAAAAAGGCTTTATAACTTTCCCAAGTTTGGACTTTCCACACAGTTTACGAGAAAAAGGGCTCTGACAGTCAGACGGACAGACACAGAAGTGATCTTATAATGGTTCCGTTTTTACTTTTTAAGTACGGAACCCTAAAAATAAACTGTAAGCCAGGACACCAATAAAAAACTGTTTGTCTTGCGGAAATAATCTGTGTTTATGGCGATCTTTCTGTTATTTTAACAGATTTTGCCTGTAAGTTCGTAATAAATACAGATATTATTTCCGTAAAGTGAATACACGCGCTAACGTTACACATCTGCATTGCATTTTAATTGGTCGGGTAATCACGTTTCGGTTAACGAATATCCCCGAACGAATATCTCCGTTAGCCAAAGTATCACTGTTATTTGAGGTGTTGAATCCCTAACTCACAGCTCGTCCTTTTCGCTAAGATTTTAACACATAAAATATAAAATTAAGCATTAAAAAAATTCACTTTGAACTAGGAACTACCACAGTGGTTCTCAACAGTGTGTCGCGAGACGCAGGTGGGCTGCGAAAGTATTCCGTCAATTTTTATCAAGATTTTACGATTTAACAGAATGATCGTTACAACACACAAATTCAATCACACAACATTCCTTACACTGTTAAAAAAAAAAAAACCTCTTGATTTTACAGAAAAAACTGCCAGCCAGGACGCCAGTAAAAACAGTTTATTTTACGGAAATAATCTGTAATTATTACGAACTTTCAGTTGTTTAAAAAGATTGTGACCGTAAGTTCGTAATAAATATATATTATTTCCGTAAAATAAACAGTTTCTATTGGTGTCTTGGTTGACAGTTTTTTCCTATAAAATAAACATTTTTTTTTTTCACAGTGTATTGCACGATTTAATGTATTTAGTAGCATAAACTTGCACTTATTGAAAGGTATAATGCTTTATAATAATATATGTGGTGGTGGTGTTTGTTACGACCGATTATCTGCGCGAGGGATATAGTGCTTTCAGTGGGGATCTTTCAAGCATAGAAGTTCTAACTGAACATAACCGGTATTTACGTAAGGTTCGAAGAAAACCATGGAAAAATCCGAACGGTTAGGCCAAGGAGCGCGACATGGGGAAATCATTAAAAAAGTGTAAAGTTAGTAGAAAAATGCCTTTGTTTTAGGTGCGAGCGCATTCACGCCAGAAAATTTTAATATTGCAGAAGATCAGGGATTAACAGAAATAAGATGTGACATAGGATTGAAATAAAAAATATTCAACAATGGTTATTAAAGTTTGTTGCTTTCCTCCTAACGTCACAAGTACTACCGAGAAAGAAAAAAAAATCTTCGAGTCTCAACATTATATTTATGAGAAGAGAGAGCCTATTCGAAAATTGTACCTTGAATAAAAAATATTATCACAAATTTCCTTAAATGTAATAATAAAAAGAAAATAAATGTTTTTAGAATTACAATAAACTTTTTATTACAAATTGTACTAAATTCTTTTTTTTTTCTTTTCGATGGAATATTTTTTTTGTGTTAGTAAATAAATAAGAATGACACCTATTTCTTTCATATCCTCTTGAGATCTGAAGTTAAAATAACACTAATAAGAAATACACATTCATTGCTTTTGCACAAAAAAAAGGACGCCATAGATGACAGAAAGATATTTTTTTTTCTGAAATTGATACTTTACGGGGCTTGTAATTTAAATCCCCATATATAGATCTAAAATTACTAACCCCCTTAAAATATCAAGTTAATTATCAATAACATAAATTCACAAAACAACAAATTCAAGGGAATGATCAATGATCTGGAAATCCTCAAAAATTTTTATTGCAAAGGAATTAATTTAAATAAAGAGGAAAATTTCTACTTTTCTTGGACACGCTGTCTTGAAGGCATTTTGAAAACTCAGATGACAATAACATTTATTTTATGAGGAAATAAGCATCAGTGCTTCCATTTATTGGTTTTGTTCCAAAGCAAACAACATTCAGCTATATAGAAGTAAAGTAAATATCTGAAAAAATCAAACGTTTATGTTTTCATGAGGAGAAGTATAGAGGACCACATTTTTGTACCTCACAAGTAAGGGTATTATAGTCTGTGGCTGCGAATTTTGATTTTTATAGCTCAATCGATTCGTGTCCACCGAGCTAAGTAATTTTCTACCTCGCATATCAGCTATTGAGTTTTGATAATGACAGGGGGCCGGGTCAAAGTTTGAAATGTTATTCATAGAAAACCAGTTGCCGTCAAAGAAACAAGTAAGACTTAAACTTATTTATGGTTCTTACACTGACATGTATTGATGACAGACAAATTTTGACACATTGTTCATTCCGAAGAAGTGAGTAAAACAAAAATATTTCTCAGAGTGCGCACAACGAGTAAAGCCTTCTTCAGCTGACTCGACGACTCATTCAAAACAGCCCAGCATTCTTTCTTGAATTTTAAAACAGTAGTCTGTACGAGGCTAACGAAAAAGACAGGCTACCGCGGTGCATTCCGCTTATCTTTTTTTACAGACCGCTAGAGTGACATGATGCTCTTTTCGTACACCTCCATTGGTGCATTCGAGCATCACGTGACTCCCGCGGTCTGTAAAAAAAAAAAAAAAGATATGCGTAAAGCACCGCGGTAGCCTTTCTTTTTCGTTAGCCTCGAGTCTGTACGAGGCTAGCGAAAAAGAAAGGCTACCGCGGTGCTTTACGCGTATCTTTTTTTACAGACCGCGGGAATCACGTGAGGCTCGAATCCACCAATGCAGGTGTACGAAAAGAGCATCACGTCACTCTAGCGGTCTGTAAAAAAAGATAAGTGGAACGAACCGCGGTAGCCTGTCTTTTTCGTTAGCCTCGAGTCTGTAGGGGTGACGTAGTTTTCGTCTTTATCAATGTATCCTCCTTTGGCAAATCCGTACTTGAACAATAATATAACCTTATAGCAGTTATTGGCAATGTATGGCACTGTAAAAACAATTAGTAAATTTAAATCGCACTTACTTCTTTGAAGGCATCTGTTTTTCACTGAACGAAATTTTGAACTTTGACCTGGCTCCCTGTCATTATAAAAACTCAATAGCCGATATGTGAGGTATAAAATCACTAAGGTCGATGAGACGAATCGAAGAGCTATAAAAATCGAAATTCGCCACCACAGACTAGAACCTTTACTTGTCAGGTCTGAAGAGTTTAAGATTTTCATCGTCGTAATTTTACTGTGCCGCGCAAGTTTAAATGGTTTAGATAGGCCGTGAAGTTAATAACTAAAAAAAGGTGAATAATAGCCATATGGCAACCATATTATGCGTATGCATGTTGATTGTTTCTATCCTTATCTATGATAAAAGGTTTAATACCACACTAAAGATTTAATTCCTCTGATCTCTCTTAATTCTTCCTTTCATACTTATAATTCCTGCTAATCCTTTTTGTTTTTTACGATCTTATTAATGCTATTCATCTCGTAATAAAACCAATATTTACGACTCTACCGCAGATTTATTTACGCATCAGCGGGACCCAAACATACAGTGTGTCCCAAAAACATTGACCTCGGCTTTTATTTCTTAAATATTAATCATAGACATGTATTATAAATTACGAAGTTACGTAAAAGAAGGTACATACTTTTATCAAAACATTTTCATCATTTTCATAAAATTTTCAAACATTTTCATCAAAATATTTTTATCAAAACATTCGATAAACATTTTCAGGGGATTAAATTTGAAGAAATACGAAATTTGAATTTTTATACGGACCCCGTACAAATAAGTTCCCAGTGAGTAAAATGTGCCTCATACACTAATAAAGTTATGACAAAATTTCAGCATTTTATCATAAAAATTCGCAGAGATATGTTTAAACAAAGGTTTTGAGGGGTTAGTTATGAATTAAAATGTAAATGTTTACAGCTTAGAGTGCAGATGACGCGACGCAGAAATGCCTCATAAGTAAATAAAATATGGCTCTTATCTTTAGTTTTATTTACAAATTTACAAAACTATGCTTCCTGAAAAATACTTGATGAATTACAGAATAAAACTTGGAAATGGCACAGTCAATGAGCATTAAAACAGCTGAGAAATGTTTCCATATGCAAATATCTGCCTCTGATCGGTGGTCAATCTTTGCAATCTTTGCATAAAGTTATTATTTCTACACAGTTCAGATAATTTTGTACGAATAAATAGCATAATTATTATTCATTTATGCAATCATTGTTTTCTTTCGTAATTTATGTACGACCCCTGAAACGCGATCATCCGACATGATGTTTCACCTTTGCGAACTCATATCCAGGCACCAAAAAGGGGTTTAAGTCAGCATTCATGTATTTTCATATCTCTGCGACTTTTTATGATAAAATGCAGAGCTTTAGTACACAAAATTTCGTAGTTCGTTTTCGGGCCGTTTAAATTTTTTTATTTTGTATCTCTTTAAATTTATTCCCCTGAAAATTTTAATCGATTTCATAAAATTCTGTACCTTTTTTTACGTAACTTTGTAATTTATAATATATGTTTATGATCAATATTTATTGAATAAAAGCCGAGGGCAATGTTTTTAGGACATCCTGTATATATATATATATATATATATATATATATATATATATATGGAGGTGTGGTATAGGTTTACCCTAATTTCACCGACAAACTAACGAAACAATTAATGAATTTATAAATATTGACGATTCAAGGTCATAGCACTAATGCACTTATTTTGATCAAACTTCAGGTTCAGTTTGACCTTGACATAAATAGATGCTGATTACATTTTGGTGTAGATATCCCAACAGGTGGCGCTGCTATTACCTTTTTTTCTCGATATTTACAATAGCTATATCTAAAGAACTAATGCACGGAATTTAATAAAACTTTATATTCAGTTAGTCCCTGATATAAATTGGTGCTGATTAGTTTTTGATGAAAATTGCCCGACAGGTGGCGCTGCTATACTACATTTTTCGCGATTTCCGCAATAGCTCTATCTCAAGAACTAATGCACTTATTTTCATCAAACTTCAGGTTCAGTTAGACCTTGACATAAATAGATGCTGCTTACGTTTTAGTGTAAATAGCCCAAGAGGTGGCGCTGGTATGTTATTTTTATCATTAGTATCACGATAACTATATCTCAAGAACTAATGCACGGATTTTCATCAAACTTCAGAATCAGTTAGACGTTGACTTAGGTTTTGGTCTAAATCTCCCAACAGGTGGCGCTGTTATGCTGCAATTTGCAGGATTTACACGATTTTAGCAATAGTTATATCTCAAGAACTAATGCACGGAATTTAATAAAAATTTAGATTCAGTTAGACATTGTTATAAATTGGTGCTGATTCTTTTTAGTGTATGCGAAATCTGTGTCAGATCGAAGAAAGTTTTGGGATTGGCACATCCGACTAGTTTTTTGTTTCCGAAAGCGATTTAACAATGATGATATACAGTTAACCTCTTAAAAGGTATTCTGCAACTTATTTTATGTCATTGTTTGATTATCTACTTAACTTTTCAAAACACATATGACATTTACTAAATTTTTGCAATACAATGTTTACGCTCACTGTAAAAAAAACCACAGTAATTTTACAGCAAAAAATGCTGGCAATATGGGTGCCAGCAGATTTTGCTGTAAAATTACAGCAATTTTTTTTTTTAGATTTAACAGCACTTTTGTAGATTTTCAGCGTTTTTTGCTGTTAATTTTACAGCACTTTTGTTTTTTCGATTTCACAGCACTTTTGTAGAATTTCAGCATTTTTTGCTGTTAATTTAACAGTAATTTTGTTTTTAGATTTTACAAAACTTTTGTAGATTTTCAGCATTTTCTGTTGTTAATTTAACAGCTGTTTGGTTGTTTAGATTTTACAAAATTTTTGTAGATTTTCACTATTTTTTGCTGTTAATTTAACAGCAATTTCTTTCTTCTTTTAAAGTTTTACAGAACTTTTGTAATTTTCGGAATTTTTTGCTGTTAATTTAACAATTTTGTTTTTTAGGTTTTACAGAACCTTTGTAGATTTTCATTATTTTTTGCTTATTATTATTATTATTATTATTTTTAATTTTTTACAGCACATTTGTACATTTTAGAGTAAAGCTGCGGAATTTTGCTGTAAATTGTATTGCTTTCAGTGGCGGTTCGTTTTTTGGAGCTCTAAATGCCTGCCTGAAACACATTATTTTCATACCATTTTTTACAAGATATCTTTTCCTTATTTAATGGCAGTTGTAGGTTCTTAGTTTCCCCCGCCCGGTTTGACTTTGACTTTTTTTAATGACAGAACTTTCTGACAGTAAATGATATAAAATATTACTTTTTTAATAATAGTTGTAAGAAAAGAATAAATTTAGCAGCCATGCATTTAGTGCCCCAAATAAAGCCAGTCACGAGTCGCCAATGATCTGCAATTAAATAAGATAAAAATTCCATGCGGAAATAGTGGTAGTCAAACATGTAATTTTTTTTTTTTTTTTTTTTTTTTTTTTTTGAAAATGGGCCATTTTCAAAATGTAACAACAAATGTTTTCATTTGGTAACGGATTTGACACTAATTCATTTATACTATTTATAGCTCAGCAAGTTTTATTTGTTTTTTTTAATTTTTAATGCTAGAAATATTTAATATAGTCTTCTTTATATAATGCATACCTCAAATTAAACTTTAAATATTAATACATGTTTGAATTTCCTTCTTTTTCCTCTGGGACAGCATATGTAATCGAATTTTGAAAATGGCCCAATATATATTTTGTATTTCTACCCCAACCCCTATATTGTTTACTTGTTTAAAATTTTTCTTATTTGATATTTGGACATATTTTAAAGACCAAGTGCACTAAATATTATCTTTATATTTACTCATACCCATTGCTTATTGTTTTAATAACATTATGATATAATCAATTATTTTATACATACGTAAGATGCAAACTTCATGTTTTTTTTTTTGTTTTGTTTTTTTTTTTGTTTTTTTTCTTACGTATATCACCGGAACAATTTTTTTCGAGTCATTTGTCTAGAGATAAAGCATTTTTCTTTACATTAATACAAAGGAATATTTTGCCTGTTACTTAGTTTTCAAATAGTTTTCCTATCACCCAGTATTTTTTCACAGGGCTTTGTTTCTAATTTAATATTATAAATTTATTTAATAAATTGTAGAATATATATTGAGATCAAATAATCAAAATAATCTCATTTCTATCTACAAACGCGAGTTACAGTAAAAAAGCTTAAATATTAGATAATGACAAAATTAAAAGATAATAAACATACGATCAATAAACGATCAGAATAAACAAACCAGTGGGATTTTTTTTTTTAATTATTTAATAAAATAATGTATCTAAATTACGCAGATTTAATTACTTCAAAATTACTTATAAGATTATTAAAACTAAATGCACATAAAAAAAACCATGCATGTATAAAATCTGAAAATTATTGACTAGAACTCGGCTCTGACTGCAATGAAAATTTAGTGAACTTCAATTATATAGTGTATAAATAAAACTATTCAAACAGGCTCAGAAAGTGAAATTAAAATTATTACAGAATTAAAAATATATACATGAGTTAGCTTACTAAGTACAAATGAATAAGTTGAAATTTTGAAAACAACAATGATAATGATAACGAAATAAAGATCAGGGTCGTTTTTTTTCTTTTATTAGAATGCATAAAGTTTCCTTTCACTTAGCAAACTTTTTTTTTTTTTTTATAAATAATAACAAAGCCCTGTGGGGAAACACTGAGAGATAATGTAAACTAGATAAAATCCAAAATAAACAAATTCACCCTTGTTACAATTTAAAACTGAGTACTTAATCTAGGCAATTGACTCGAAAGTTATTGTCGATGATACACGCCGCAGAAAGTGGTTTGTATCTTACAAATATGCAACAGAAATTATGTAACGTTATTAAAACAATAATATAAGTAAATATAAAGATAAAAACTTACCCTCGGTCTTTAAATGTTTGTGAAATCCGTGTATCCATATTGAAAAGAAATAGCAAATTACAAAAGTAAACGTCATGAAAATGCTGACGCATGCAATGGCGGGCACGAAATACTCTGTATCTCATCTCACTCGGAATGTTGTCAAAAACCGGTCTTCCGCGTTAGCTGGCGTTAGAAGCTCTTAAAATTAACACATTTGGTGTAATCCATGTTTTTTGAATACTAGTGAAATATTTACAATGTTTTCTGTTTTCTGTAGCGATTTTTCTCGTTTTCTTTCCATTTTTACAGTGTAGACACATAGACAGATTAAATTGTAGCGAATTCGACTCTTTGATTCAAAATTTCAGCTTTGAATCTTTCGCGATTTCGTCAGTAGGTGGCGCTTAGAAATCACAGTAAAAAAAGCTGTAAACTGTCTTTTTTCTTTTTCGTAAAATAATTACAGCGTTTTAAGCCGTAATTTTCGCCGTTATTTTTTACAGTGCTGAAAAGAGCTTGCAGATGTCGCCGCGATCGCCCTCTTATCGTACAGCATCGTTGCACATTTATCGTCTACAATTTTTTAGCACTTTTTAAAGCATTACTGGGATAGCCGGTTTCCACACTATGTATTCTAGGTTACAGTGCCTAGAAGTAAGTAGTGTGCTTATCGCCAATACAACCGCAATAAAAAAAATGCCCCTCACAGGAGGAAAACCAGTTTCTCCGCGAGAGGGCGTCGAGTTCCCACCGCCGTTATTAACGTTTGAAGTTTCATTTACCAGGCTTGATCCTAATGTTAGTTTCAATGTAATTAACGCTGTATTTTCAAACAAACTATACGAATGTTTCTATTTCTATAATATTTTAAAGTAAACATATATTATGCCTGTTTAATGATAAATCAGTATGGATAAATCTGCAAATACTAAGAAAAGAAAAGCTGATCGAACATGCTTCGTTCCTGGATATACTAATGGATATAAAAGCAACAAAATTAAAATAACTCTATCCCCCCCCCCCCCCCCAAAGATAAAAACTAATTTGAAAAATGGTTAAAAGCATAGCTGCCAACTTTTACGCTTTTTTACCACCATTAAAATTTTATAGTAAATTTTACCTTATCCAACCGCCGAAATCATGTCATTCAATAAGGCAAAATTTTAGTGGCTTTTTAGTGGTAGCAAAAAAGCGTAAAAGTTGGCAGCTATGTTAAAAGTCATTCCTCGTGCCGATAAAGATCAGAACCAATATTCAGTTGCATGTGAATTAGAGTCCTGCATGGGTCGAGTTGTACCCGACCCGAACTAGCAAATTTCATTTCAAGTCAACCCGCAACCCGACCCGCAAGAGTAAAAACCTAACCCTAAAAAGTGAATGTCAACCCGACCCGCAGCAAAAAGTAGAAGTCAACCCGACCCGAACCTAAACAAAAAAAAATAGAGCGCCAACCCGACCCGCGGGACAGGTCGGGTGCGGGTAACCCTACCCGATGCAGGACTCTAATGTGAATCGCATTTCATGAGCGATTTATTGAGAGAAATTACAAATACACTATTGAAGGGAAAGGAGATTTGCTCAATTATTTTTAATTTAGTATTTTAATTTTTCTATCTAAATAATTAAAATATTTATCTTGTGATAATGACAATAATTAATTTAAACAATGAATTATTATCATAAATATTTTATTAATAATTGATATCCTAACTTTAAAATTTATTTTAACATGACTATTTTGTTTCATTAGTATGCTTTCATTCAATCATGGTTTTAAATACATTCACAAAATCAATGTATTACTTTTTGTAGGATGTCTATTACTGGAATTAAAAGTGTTTGATTTATTTCTGTTATTAAAATTTTGATTCACATTGGGAAGTGTGAGTATGAGAATGGTTAAATATTGTTGATAGCTTAATGTAATATTAAAAAAAATAATAAAATTAAATAATAATAAAATTTAATAATAAAATTAATAACTATTAATCAAAAATAATTTTTTAATATTTTTTAAGGATGATTGGCACATCTACCCTAATTTAAAGAAAATGCATTCTTTTGTCATACTTTCAGGAGAGTAATTATTTTTTTTTCTAGATTTGAAAGAATTATTAATTTCTTGTTTGATGTTTGCTAGTATACCTTAAATTATTTTACCCTAAACTAAAGCTCTGAAATATCAGAAATTTTTAACAACTCAATTTATTCTTAGTTTGTTAACTGGATGTAAACAAGTTATGTAATAATGAATACAGATTAAAATGTTGTCAAAATAGGGACATGTTTTTGCAAGATTTCATCATAGTATAATGTATTTATCCAATATATTGTTTTGTATTTATCCAATTTTAGAAATAACTAAATATTGTAGGAAGAAAAACATTGTCCTATGATAAAGTTTGTAAATGTTTGAGTTCATTACAATTAGTTGTTATGAATTCAATTACATTTCTCTTCAACTGTATTTTCATTATTAGAATTTTTTTCCTCGTTTATTTTTTATCTAGAGCATTTTAAAGTACCGATTTATTACAGAAAAAAATAGATTTACAATGATGTGTATGTAAAAACGAAAGTTACCATAGCCGCGGCGAGAACACTGGCGCCATCTATCGGCGTCCTCTATTTCTGAAGTATAATTTTGACGCCGATAACAACACTATCTAATTCTAGGCACTGTATCTAGGTGCTGTAACTCCGCTAATCGATTGAGAGCATAAAAGCAGACGGCGGGTTCGACTCCCACTGATTGTGTTGCACACTCTTTGTGGAGTTTCTGGCTGTATCATTTAGTGATGTCTACGTCCTTATGTCTATTTTGTCCTCATCAAGAAGATTTATGTAAATGTCAAAGTCCTGTATGTGTTTTTTGTGAATAAAAAATATACGGATTATTCGAGACAACAGCCTGTGTAGCTATAGGTCTCAAAGCACTTCTCCTTCAATTGTTAAAAAAAAAGTTGTTTCATAAATTCATAAATCAGCTCTTTTTTTAAAAACCAAATGAAGAAAGCGTATGCAAAACGGCAGCACACTTATAATGTTAAAAAAAAACTAAAAAAAAAAAAAATAAGGGCCTTGAAAGTTTTTTTGTACCCAGCTCTGCCGGAAAATCAGTGTAAAATGGATGAATGAAACTAAGCCACTTTGGAGGTTTGGTTATAGGTCTACCCTAATTTCACCAACAAACTAGCGAAACAATTAATGAATTTATAAATATTGACGATTCAAGGTCATTTTATTTTGTGTAACTAGTTAAACATACAATAGAACTCAGCTTTTACGTTTTTCAAGAGAAATAATAAAAAAATTTAAATTGCGGTCAATTATAATGTAACACCGCAGGAGCAAACTTCCACGAGTATTTTATAACAGACATTTTTAACATTTAAGATTTCATTAAAAATATATATATGAGTTTAAATGATACGAGAATTTCTATACTAACACACGGATGAAAGTTTGCACCTGTTTACACATTTCAAAAGTGGTAAAGAATAAATTGCGAGAAATATGAATTCTTGGAACGTAAAAACGGAGTTAGATATATTTTAATCGTATTTAATATATTTATATTTTAATCGTATATTTCAATCGTAAAAACGGATCTAGATATTTTTTCATCGTATTTAGAAAAAAAATATCCCGTAACTGCAACGCCTCTTTAAACTGGATTTAAATTTAATCTGTCAACCACCCTCGTAAAAAAGGTATCACTAATTTTGAATACGCAATTAAATCAAATTATAACTATTTGAAGAGCTTTGAAGCTCATTTTTAAAATTAAAAACTATTAAATTATTTAATCGCTGTTGCTGATCTTTAAATCTGAGATCGGGATTCTCAGTTCTGTGGGAGGAGGAGGATGTGATAAAACTGGATTTTATCATCATCTATTGAGCAGTAACTGTGTAAATGAACAGTTAAGGCGATCATTGGTTCTCTTATCAGACGTCTCACCTTGTTCATTCAAGCATGTAGCTTTTGCATGTTTTTTTTTACCCCAAATGCCTTTGAAGGCGATGTCCATGTTGAATTGACTGATACTCTGCATTTTTAAATGCATCTTTTTTTCAGTTTCAAGAGAAATAAATTTAAATATTTTTTTTAAAGAATTCGTTCATGCATTGATAATTTTAGCACTATCGACTTTTATTTAAGTTGTTTAGATTTTTCTCTTAAATTTGATTGATGTTGCAGAAGTTATTTTCAAATCTCAGCGTCGTCAAATGATACTATTTTAACTCTGACCTTATCCATACTTTTTCTCTTGCATAATGAAAGTAGACTTAAAGGAAATCTTTGATAAATTCCAAAACAAGGATTTACATGCGTTTATTTGGACAGGCAACATGCATGTAAATTAAAAATATTTTTATAATAATTCATTTCAATGAAACTTAAAGTCTAACGCCTTACCTTCTGTGATAAAAGTTGTTGCATAGCTATACTTAGAGCGGTCTCTGGAGCGCTTGATCGATGAATAAAAACCTTGAATAACTCATTTAGATACTGTGTCTGTACAAAACTTTATGTACAAGACTATTATAATTAAAATTCATCTATTTAGAAATATCTAGCGATAGTACGAGAGCTTCAAACGAAACGAAATTTCCCAATATCTGTTAGTTAAACTGAAAATTGCAATTTAAACTGTGAAAATTAAAAAATTCATTTGTCTGTGAGACCACTAACAGCAGTTAAAATTTAATCATTTAATTGGTATCTTCAACTTCCTAAATATTTGTTTTAACCATAATTCGTAAAGTTAAAGAATGAAAGAAATGAAAAGCAAAGTCGAGTAAATTTCCTTTACATTGTGTATGTATAAAGAAAATATTATAGTCGGAATATCAGTTTTATTCAAGTTGTTTTAATACCAATATGTTTATTATATATTATTAGCATTTAAAATTGCTTGCATAATGTTTCGGAGGAGTGCCTAAAGTTATTTTTTCTTTAAAACAATATTTTATTTATGCAGTTTACAGCAGACTCTTTTTAACATTAAAATGCATGATTTGTGGTTAATATCTTTAGAAACCGACCGATTTCTATCACTACGTTTCTCTCTCTCTCTCTTTATATATATATATATATATATATATATATATATATAACACATGGGCTGATAAGTTCCCGGTCTAATAAAGAAAACTTAACTTTTTAACAAAGCTTTATAACTTTATGACTTTATAACTTTATAACTTTAATAAATAACATAACTTTAATAATAAATAATAATAATTTAATAATAATAATAATAATTTAAAAATAATAATTTTATAATAATAATTTAATAATAATAATTTTAAAAATAATTTAATAATAATAATTTAATAATAATAATTTAATAAATGATTAATAATAATAATTTAATAATAAATAACATAATTTTATAACGAAAAAGCTCCAAACAGTGCTCAGAACTCGTTGTTGTTTTTGGTCAAAAGTCAACATGCGCGGCAGCCACTTTGACAACAGCTTTTTCATAGACAGATGTTCATTCAAAATAAAACCTACACGTTCCTTGGATATCTTCAGAGTCTGAGCTATCTCCAGCAACTTCACTTTACAGTTCCCCAAAACGATTTTGTGGACTATTTTTATGTTTTCCGGAGTAACCACCTCTTTTGCGTGGTTCATCACTGGTGTCCGTACGACCACGTTTAAATTCAGCAAACCAGTCAATAAGGGTTGATTTACCTGGTGCAGTGTCCAGATAACGCTTATCAAGCCAAGCTTTTGTTTCAACGGTGTTTTTTCCCCATCAAATAACAATTCTTGAAATTCTTGCTATCCATTTATTTGTTTATCAACAAAGTCGTTCAACAAAAACCACTCTAACGTTTTATCCACACGGCGAATCGTTATGGCATTTTTTCTGCTACCTTTTAAAGGTTAGTATTTGCTAAAAAAAACATTGGTTCGGCGATTACAACGCCATCTGTGTGCCAGACCGGGAACTTATCAGCCCATGTGTTATATACAGGTTGTCTGAAAAGTCTGGAAACAGTCAAATAACTCGAGAAATATACATCGGATTGAAAAACGGCAAAATGCATGTTCAATATTTTTGAAAAATCTATTTAGGGATATAAAAGTTGCCTTCCAACTTTGCCCCCCTCCCGAGGGAAAGGGGGAAAACTTTGAAATCTTAAATGACAACCCACTTTTTTATTACAGATTAGGATTCTACGGGAAAAAATACGTAACTTTTGTATTTAACGTTTTCTTCAGAAAATCGTGTCGGCGGCGCAGTTAATTGAATGTGTAAAATAGTTTCTTTAATTGTATAAAAACATTTCTTCAAAAATAGAGTTAAGTAAGCATGCATTCGCTTACCTGATTGGGCGATGAAAGCATTTAGTATATCCAATAAATAGATTGGTGACGTGTTGCAACTTCCTCACGTATATTATTATCCGTTAGAGTATTCCGGATTATCTATAAGATCACTTCTGCAAAATAATAAAATTAGTTTCGTTGAATAATCACTGTAGAATTAATAGAGTATTTCCTTTCGATTAAATTTAGGTTTAATATACGTTTTTTGACTACATAATTACACAGAGCATTTACATCGCTCTGACATTTTCACACACTACATTTTATAAAGAAATTCACACAACAACTGACTAAAATCTAAAGAGTTTTTTCATGTCCTTGGTAGCCTTGGATGACGTCACTGGGAAAAACACATGATAGCACGTGATAATCATTCTTTCACGTGGGCGTTTATTCCATGTACTTAGCTGAGTTGAAAACAGTTTATGAGTTGGTATATCCGACGAGATAATTAAAGTTGTTTACTGCAAATTTAAAGTACTTTATTATTATCTGACGATTGAAGAGTAGTTGATTCCGAATAGAAGATTACCCTTTAATTGGAATTTCCGTCACTCCCCCTTAATCTTCTATGTAGGATAAGGAAGTAAGTTCAGATTGTTTCGGTGTTTAATGAATTCAGGTTTGGGGTTGGGCTTGGTGAGTGAATCTGCGGTCATAAATTCTGTGG
Source organism: Maratus michaelseni (assembly GCA_963931845.1). NCBI lineage: Eukaryota > Metazoa > Arthropoda > Arachnida > Araneae > Salticidae > Maratus > Maratus michaelseni. Next base: position 52,970,959 of record OZ007586.1, on the reverse strand, counting down.
GACAATACTTTAAATCTATTATTCCATCTTCCTTGAGTTGTCTTATCGCGTGGAATCTGATATCTATATGTTTACTTTTTCGAGTATGTTTTTCACTTTCAACCATTTTTATACATGGCTGATTGTCCTCGTATATTGTTATGGGTTTCTGTTGTGGTAATTTTAAATCTTCCAGGAGTTTTATCATCCATAGTATTTCCTGTGCTGCGTTACTTACAGAAATGTATTCAGCTTCTGCTGATGACAGAGCAACGCATGTTTGTCTTTTCGTTGTCCAATGTATGGGACATTTTCCTAACATAAATATATTTCCGCTGGTGGATCGTCTAGTTTCTGGATCACCTCCCCAATCTGCATCTGCGTAAACTTCGAGAATAGGCTTATTTTTCGAACTTAGCGTCAGGTTGAGGTGTTTTGTGTTGTTTAAGTATGTTACGATTCTTTTGACTGCTTTCCAGTCTTTTTCTCGAGGGGTTTCATTTCTACGGCTGAGTATGTTGACCGCTGCTGAAATATCGGGCCTGGTTAATGTTGAGATGTAGAGTAATGTTCCCGTTGCTTGTCTGAATTTAATATTGTTAGGTAATAGATTTTCATCATCGTTGAGTCGATTGTAACCTGCTTCCATAGGTGTGCTGTAAGGTTTTGCGTTTTGAAGATTGAGTTTATCTACCAATTCTTCAATTTTTGAATTTTGGTTTAAGTAGAAATTTTTATCGTCTCTTTTTATATTTATTCCGAGATAGTTATTGACTTCTCCCAAATCTTTCAATTCATATTCCCTTTTGAGATTGTTTATTAATTCAATTATATCTTCGTTTTTTCCGGCGATTAACAAATCATCCACATATACTATAATGTATGTCGAGTTTTCACCATTTTCGCGTATAAAAAGACATGAGTCAGATGTACTTTGTACAAAATTTAATGCTTTAAGACTCTCGGAGATTTTCGTGTGCCATGCTCTGGCGGCTTGTTTGATCCCGTATATTGCTTTTTGTAATTTACATACTTTGTTTTGTTGATTTGGAGCTATATAGCCTTCCGGCTGTTTCATGTATACCTCTTCTTGTAGGTTTCCGTGTAAAAACGCTGTATTCACGTCGATATGATTAACTTTAAGGTTATGATTTAATGCTGCTATGAGAAATGCACGGATTGTGGTATGAGAGACAACTGGAGCAAAGGTCTCGTCATAATCTACTCCGAATTTCTGACTGTATCCCTGTGCCACGAGTCGTGCTTTATAGGTTTGCACTTGGTTTAGGTTGTCGCGTTTTAATTTAAAAGTCCATTTTGAACCTATCACTTTCTTGCCTGGTGGCGGATCGACTAATGTCCAAGTTTTATTTTTAGCTAGGCACTTGATTTCATTTTCGGTGGCTTTGAGCCAATTTTCCCTATCGTGTGGATTTTTCATTTCCATGATATCGTTCCAATTCTTTGGTTCATTTGATTGTGTGTCTTTAACTAAACAGACAAATCTATCTGGTGGTACTCCTCTGTTAGATCTATTTGACCTTCTTGGTTCTATTTGTGTTTGTTTGGACTCGCATGGTTGTTTTTCATTATCATTAATGTCAATTTCAATGTAATTTTTATTCTTCTCTTCTTGATTTCTATCATCAGTGGAGATTTCTTCGAGATTTGAATCTTCCTCAATGTTGTTTGAGTGTTTTATTTCATGTTCTATGAATTTTACAGTCCTGGCAATTATTATTTGTTTGTCTTTTGTGTGTATGCGATATCCTTTGGAACGTGTGTCGTAACCTAGAAAAATACCTTCTTGCGCTCTATTATCTAGTTTTCCTCGATGCATTTTATTAATGTAAACAAATGCTTTACATCCAAAGGTTCTTAAGTGTTTGAGATCAGGTTTGATACCTTTCCATAGTTCGTATGGAGTTTTGTCGTTCGCTCTTGTTGGCAATCTGTTTTGTAAATATGTCGCTGTGTGTATTGCCTCTCCCCAAAATTGTTTATTTAAATTTGCTTCTAAAAGCATGCTACGTGTCATATCGAGTAGGCTTTTATTCTTCCTTTCTGCCACGCCGTTCTGGCTCGGGTTGTGTGGAATTGTGAATTGGTGTAATATCCCGTTTTCCTTTAGATAATTGTCTATTTCGTTGCTATTATATTCTCCTCCATTATCGGATCTTATTTCTTTTGGTTTTCTACCGAATTGATTATTTACCATTGCAATGTATTCTTTTAATTTATCAATTACTTCGCTTTTCTTAGATAGTAAGTATATAGTTGTATATCTGGAGTAATCGTCGATGAATGTGAGAAAGTATTGTTTTCCTCCTAGTGTTGGTGTACTTATAGGTCCACAGACGTCGCTGTGTATTAAATCGAGAACTTTGTTTGCTCTATTTGTAGCCGATTTTGGATATGGCGCGTCGTTTAATTTAGATTTGATGCAGGTTTCGCATAATTTATTATTGTGTCTGCAGTTTTTAATTTTTATTCCGGTAGCTAGCTGTTTGTTAACAATTGTTTTGATTCCTTCATAATCACGGTGTCCTAGTCTTCGATGCCATACTTCTAAACATTCTTTATTATTATTACAGCTTAGTGTGACGTTTGCATAGTTTTCTGCATTTCCTGAGTGGTTTGTTTGTTCGATTATGTATAAATTATTTTTGTTCTTCGCTCTTATATAAATTTCACCGTCGAACGTTAAATCGCACTTGTCATTTTCAAAGATTAATTTGCATCCATTTTTAGTTGCTTTGCTTACGGATATTAAATTGGATTCTAGTTCTGGGACGTATAGGACTTCCTGTAGTCTTGTGAGTTTTATTTCTCCATTTGGGGATTTCGTTTTTATTAAAACGTCGCCTGAACCAAATGCTTCGAGTTTGTTGCCGTTTGCGATGGTGACTGATGATTTTTCAAAATTGTTAAATTTATCAAATAACCTTTTATCATTTGCAATGTGTGAGGTACTGCCACTGTCGAGTATCCAGTTCTGTTTTCCTAATTTTTCTGTTATTAGTACGCGATCTTCTGATTGATTAGTTTTTGAGCTTATTTTCTGATCATTCGCGTTATCGTGACAGTCAGCATTCTCTTTATAATTCTCTGTGTTTTCATAGCATAGTGATGATGAAAAAGGTTTAGCTTTATTTTTATTATTAAAGTTATTCACATTTTGATATGTGTGTTTGTTTTTGTTGTGCTGTGTGTATCTGCTCTTGAGGTGATAGCACTCGCTATTATTATGATTCGTCATCTTACAGTGACTGCAATATTTTGAATTTCTTTTGTAGTCGTTATAAGTGTGTTTTCTTTGTGTTTTAAATGCCTTTTCAGAGCTGTTGTTTTGTTCAGACATTTCTTGTCTGCGATTATACTCATCTATGAGTTTACTTCTGATAAAATCTGGGGATAATTCGGCTTCGGGCCTTGCCTCTAATGCTGTGATAAGCGTGTTGTAGCTGGGCGGTAATGAGCATAGAAATAGTGCGGATATGTGTGAGTCATTTATATTCTCGCCTATGGCGGATAATTTATCTACTATTTGTAGAATATTTGTTATATGAGTAATCATATTGCCGTTTTCGGGCAGTTTAGTACTGTACAGTTTTCGTAATAAATACAGTTTGCTACTCAGATTTGCTCTTTCATGCGTACGTTTGAGAACTTCCCAGGTTTGCCTGGCTGTGGTAGAATTTTTTACATGCACAATTTGTGCGTCATCTATGCTTAGATTAATTAAAGCTCTTGCTTTTCTATCTTTTTTGTTCCAATCCTCATTTAAAGGAGTTGGCGGTTGATCACTTATTACTTCGAATAAGTCTTCTTTAATGAGAAGCATTTCGAGCTTAAATTTCCAGTTGGAATAATTGCTCGAATTTAGTTTCTCGATGAATTGGCTTTCTTTGAATGTAGCCATTTTTATTTTCTATCTTTAATTATTTTTAAAGATATTTAATTTAATTTTATACGAATCGCTTTTCTTTGCGTTCGTTTTTATTTTTTATAAAGCGAGTTTTTTCAGCATATAGCTAATGTGCTTAAAATTTTTATTTAATACATATTATCAGTCTTTCATAATCTGTCGGCGGCGCAGTTAATTGAATGTGTAAAATAGTTTCTTTAATTGTATAAAAACATTTCTTCACAAATAGAGTTAAGTAAGCATGCATTCGCTTACCTGATTGGGCGATGAAAGCATTTAGTATATCCAATAAATAGATTGGTGACGTGTTGCAACTTCCTCACGTATATTATTATCCGTTAGAGTATTCCGGATTATCTATAAGATCACTTCTGCAAAATAATAAAATTAGTTTCGTTGAATAATCACTGTAGAATTAATAGAGTATTTCCTTTCGATTAAATTTAGGTTTAATATACGTTTTTTGACTACATAATTACACAGAGCATTTACATCGCTCTGACATTTTCACACACTACATTTTATAAAGAAATTCACACAACAACTGACTAAAATCTAAAGAGTTTTTTCATGTCCTTGGTAGCCTTGGATGACGTCACTGGGAAAAACACATGATAGCACGTGATAATCATTCTTTCACGTGGGCGTTTATTCCATGTACTTAGCTGAGTTGAAAACAGTTTATGAGTTGGTATATCCGACGAGATAATTAAAGTTGTTTACTGCAAATTTAAAGTACTTTATTATTATCTGACGATTGAAGAGTAGTTGATTCCGAATAGAAGATTACCCTTTAATTGGAATTTCCGTCAAATCGTAGATGGCGCTGTAATCGAATAAAATGCAGTGAGAATCGTTTCCATTGAAAAGTATGGAAACGGGCGAATAACTCGAGAAATAGACATCAGATTGAAAAATGGAAAAATACGTGTTTAATATTTTAGAAAATTGGCAACTTTAATATCCCTAAATAGATTTTTCAAAACTATTGAACATGCATTTTCTGTTTTTCAATACGATGTATATTTCTCGAGTTATTCGAGCGTTTCCAGACATTGCAATGGTAACGATTCTCACAACATTGCACTCGATTACAGCGCCATCTACAATGTTTCGAAGAAAATGTTCAATACAAAAGTTACGTATTTTTTCCCGTAGAATCCGAATCAGCAATAAAAAATGGGGGTCATCATTTAAGATTTCAACGTTTGGGGCAAAGTTGGGGTGGGGGGCAACTTTCATATCCCTAAATAGATTTTTCAAAAATATAGAACATGCATTTTGTCGTTTTTCAATCCGATGTATATTTCTCGAGTTATTTGACCGTTTCCAGACTTTTCGGACACCCTGTATCGTATATATTTTTAAATATATATAATGGTGCTAATAGATTTTAGCAATCTTTCAAATGGTTATATGTATATATATATATATATAGATAGATAGATAAATAGATAGATAGATAAAGTTGCCCTTGATAAAGTGTTCCACGATATAAGTTTCAATTTGTTTCTTGTCATTTTTTTCACCATATGGCACATTGGACTTTTTTTTTCTTCTCAAAACTTTATTTTTTCGATTATTTTCATTTTGAGAATCTCACATTACTGGTTATATTTCTTTGTATTGTATTATAATTATCTGTTTTTTTACTGTCGATTATTTATGTGATTTAATGGTTTTTAATAACAAAAGTTTTATTATATATATACGAGCAGGGAAGACCGAGCTATGCTCTGTCAAAATTAAATTTGAGTTCAAATATCATGACCCATGACCAAAATGACCCACTAATTGAATTTTATCGAACATGTGACTTAGCCCAACAGTCTTCTTGTGCCGTAAACCATAGGATGCAAAATTTAGTGTAAATTGAGCCGCTTTTTAGATATTGACCCACAGTGACCCAGAAATGACCCTCTAATCGAATTTTCTCGAACATGTGACCTAGTCTAATGATTTTCACGTGCCCGAAACTCGTAAAATACAAAATTTAATCAAAATCGTTAGAGCCGTTTTTAGATAAAATTAATTTGACCCGCTTTGACCCAAAAATGACCCCCTAATCGAAAGTTCTCGAACATGTGACCCAGCCCAATAGTATTCTCGTGCCCGAAAATAGTCGGATACAAAATTTCGTCAAAATCGTTTGGACCGTTTTTTAGATACAATTACCTTGACCATGACCCAAAATGACCCAAAATGACCCACTAATTGAATTTTTTCGAACATGTGACCTAGCCCAACAGTCTTCTCGTGCCCGGAAACCATTGGACGCAAAAGTTAGTGTAAATTGAGCCGCTTTTTAGATCTTGACCCACAATGACCCAGAAATGACCCACTAATCGAATTTTCTCGGACATGCTACCTAGCCCAATGCTTTTATCGTGCTCGAAACTCGTAGGACACAAAATTTAATCAAAATCGTTAGAGCCGTTTTTTAGATAAAATTAATTTGACCCGCGTTGACCCAAAAATGACCCAACTAATCGAAAGTTCTCAAACATGTGACCCAGCCCAATTGACTTCTCATGCCCGAAAATGGTCGGATACAAAATTTCGTCAAAATCGTTTGAACCGTTTTTTAGATACAATTAGCATGACCATGACCCAAAATGACCCACTAATTGAATTTTCTCGAACATGTGACCTAGCACAACAGTCTTCTCGTGCCCGAAAACCATTGGATGCAAAATTTAGTGTAAATTGAGCCGCTTTTCAGATCTTGACCCACAATGACCCAGAAATGATCCACTAATCGAATTTTCTCGGGCATGCGACCTAGCCCAATGCTTTTATCGTGCTCGAAACTCGTAGGACACAAAATTTAATCAAAATCGTTAGAGCCGTTTTTTAGATAAAATTAATTTGACCCGCGTTGACCCAAAAATGACCCACTAATCGAAAGTTCTCGAACATGTCACCCAGCCCAATTGACTTCTCATGCCCGAAAATGGTCGGATACAAAATTTCGTCAAAATCGTTTGAACCGTTTTTTAGATACAATTAGCTTGACCATGACCCAAAATGGCCCAAAATGACCCACTAATTGAATTTTCTCGAACATGTGACCTAGCACAACAGTCTTCTCGTGCCCGAAAACCATCGGATGCAAAATTTAGTGTAAATTGAGCCGCTTTTTAGATCTTGACCCACAATGACCCAGAAATGCCCCACTAATTGAATTTTCTCGGACATGCCACCTAGCCCAATGCTTTTATCGTGCTCGAAACTCGTAGGACACAAAATTTAATCAAAATCGTTAGAGCCGTTTTTTAGATAAAATTAATTTGACCCGCGTTGACCCAAAAATGACACACTAATCGAAAGTTCTCGAACATGTCACCCAGCCCAATTGACTTCTCATGCCCGAAAATGGTCGGATACAAAATTTCGTCAAAATCGTTTGAACTGTTTTTTAGATACAATTAGCTAGACCATGACCCAAAATGACCCAAAATGACCCACTAATCGAATTTTCTCGAGCATGTGGCCTAGCCCAATGGTTTTCTGGTGCCCCAAAACGGTAGGATACGAAATTTCGTCAAAATCGTTAGAGCCGTTTTTAAGATAATTTTTGCGTATATATATATATATAACCACCAACAAGATTTGCTCGTATTAGAATATATGATATATATATATATATATATATATATATATATATATATAATAAAGATAGAAATTTGTGTGCACTGTTACTTGTCTGCACGCACAGCTACGAAAATTAGCAGACAGGTACCTGCCCTCGTAGTTCATATGTAAGTATGCACCTCGAAGCTCGATTCTGAATTTTTTAATTAAATTTTTTAAATTTAACTTTTTATGGGATTTTTAGTGTTTTTCATGTTTTGCGGCGATTTCTCTACATTAGTAAACTTTATTTATATGATTAATGGTTTTTATTAAAAAAGTTTTATTATATATATATATATATATATATATATATATATATATATATATATATAAAAACTTATTGCAAAAATTATATATATATATATATATATATATAATATCTTGGAATTTCAAAAAACATTGTACATATATAATAAAGATAGAAGTTTGTGTATTCAATTTAAGTTTTTTAGTCCAATATAGTAAATTTTGTTCTCTTTTCAAAAGCGTTTGTTTGGGAATTCGTGCAGTGAATTTTTAATTTTACAGGAATGTTTTTATGCAATCTTTAGAATTTTTCGCGTTTCGAAGCGATTTTTTGACACTGGTAAAAGGAATTTGGTTTCAAACTTTTAGCCTAACATAGTAAAGTTTGTCCTCTGTGATTTCTGAATTTTTAGCGATTTGTAATGAAAATTTTAATGCGATTCTTAATGCGATTTTTAGAGGTTTTGTGCGTTTCGCGGCGATTTTTTGACATTCGTGAAAGAAATCTGGTTACAATGCTTTAATCCAATATGGTAAATTTTGTCCTCTGCTATTTTTTATTTTTTAGCGATTTTTAATGCGATTTTCAATTTGATTTTTTAGCTTTTTTTTTTTAAGTTCCGCGGCGATTTTTGACATTCGCTAAAGCAATTATGTTTCAAACTATTAGCTTAACATAGGAAATTTTGTCCTTCGCAATTTTTGAATTTTTATAGATTTTAATGCTTAACGTTTCGCGGCGATTTTTTGATATTCGTATTCGTAAAAAAAAAAAAAAAAAAAAAAAAAAAAAAAAAAAAAAAAAAAAAAAATCAGTTTTAAATTTTTAGCCTAATGTAGTAAATTTTGTCCGCTGCGACTTTTAAGACAATTTTCTATGCGATTTTTAGCGTTTTTTCGCGTTTCGTGGCGATTTTTTGACGTTCATGAAAGAATTACGGGCACAATGCTATAGTAGATTTTGTCCTTTGCGAGTTTTGGATTTTTAGTGCTATTTTAAGTGATTTTTAATTTTTTTTTATTTTCGCAGCAATTTTTTCACATTATTAAAAAGTATACGGGTATATTTTTCGTAAACAGCGATTTTTGAAATTTTTTGCGAATTTTGTATGCGAATTTTAGAATATTTTCGCGTTCTGCGGCGATTTTTCACCATTCGTAAAAGGAATCATGTTTTCTCGCCCTCATATTTATATTCTTACACAATATATACATATTCTTCAATATTTCATTGCTAGATTTATTAGGTATAAAATTCCTTTATCAAATAATCAAATATTAAGGTACGTATATTCTATACGCTTACATGGCACATGATAAGATTTTTAATTATGACTATTTTTATTCATTAAAAAATGTAAAATTTTGAATCTTTTTTACAAAAATATTTTTTTTACATGGTTAATGAAATAATTTTGACCTAAGAGTAGGTCATTTTTAAAATACATATGTCCTTATTATATATACCAAATTTCATAACAATCCAGTCACACGTTCTCAAGATATCATGCGCGCAATAACTTACGGAGTAAAAAAAAAAAAAAGAGCAACTTTATTTTCAACAATGCTCAAATTCTGTAAAAGACTAGTCAGTTTCTAATGTTATCTCTCTATATTAAAAAAAAAGTAACCACCGCCGCGGCCGCCGCTGTCAATTAAGATTTTGTGCCTTGAAGTCTTTCTGGACTGATATCCAGAAAACTATTGCGTATAAAAATTTAAAAATTGGTAGTTTTATAAAGAAATGTTCGATAAACACGCTGAAACAAACAGTTTTTAAATCGAAGAATTATTTTAAGAGATATTTAATATTAAAGTTGGTCAAAATAATTTTCTTATAAAAGTTTTATAGAAACGAAAACTATGCACAGGAATTTAACCATAATTTGTAAGGATATAGTTGACAAGGTTGGGTTGTGCAGACTGCAATTATTCTTTCAATTTGACTCATTTTTTGAGGTTATATTTCAATTTTTTACTCAAAATTTTCATTATTTTGACGGAGATTTATTTCATATTTCATAAATTCCATTATTTGAATTGTTGCCAATTTGTAAAATAGCGCACGTAATAATATTCCCTTTCAATTAAGAAATGTATTAACACGTGACTATTAAAAACAGAAATAAAACTTTAAAATAATAATTAAATGATCACGTGTTAAAAGCAATAAATGTAGAAAATAACGGAATAAAAAATATACTTGCGCGTGAATATTAAAAAGATAAATAATTAAATTATTCCGCGTTTTCAAAGCATTAAGTAGAGTAAGATTAATTTATTTCGACAAAATATTTTATCTATTATTGCAAATTTTAAAACAGCGTAATTAATAATGTTTCCCTTCAATTAAAAGCTATATTTTTACGTTTAATAATTACGTTTAAATCAACGAAATAACTAATAAATTGGTAAAATATAATTAAAAATACAGAAAACGTTGAATAAAAGATCACTCGATGACATAACTACCACGCGTAACGCATCTGGTATCAATTGAATGCGACGCCACAGATATGCACGTTTGACTTTAAATCCTATATTTTGGCGACAGTTCTTTTCTTTTATAGAAAGATATAGTCGGGATAATGGAGTAATACCCAATTTTCTAAAGCATCGTTATAAAATTTCTCGATGCAATGACATTGCCAACTTAACCATTTTGCACGAATTGATTTTCAAATGTTTAATTAACCTTATTTTATCAACAGTTGTTAGCTGTCTCGACAGCAGTTGATTCGGCTTTAAAATCCCTTGGTCAAAGGAAAATGAATGGAAACCCGATTATAGCAGATATTACAGCGAGCAGCAGATTACACAAGGCCGATTATAGCAGCCCATTACACAAGGCCGATTATAGCAGCCGATTACACAAGGCTGATTATAGCAGCCGATTACAGCAGGTCGTTTAATTATAATTCAATCTTCCGCAATCGTTTTAAGGTTGATCAAATCAGAGTGTTTTTACAGTTTGTGGTGTCAGAACGGGGGTTGGCGAGCGTAGCTCGAAGGGGGCAGAGCCCCCTAGTTATATCAAAAAACACAATCTGCTTAATCAACAATCAAACTGTCATGCTTATACACAAAAAATTTTTGAAGATACACTAATTCAAAGTTTGAAAGTTTGTGTTGATTTTCGGTGAGTTTAAAAGGTACAAGACACCTTAAATGCATAGATTTTAAAACAATTTGTGCTTTTATATGTTTTTCTGTTTCAATATTTATTGATTAAATGATAGAGTCAAGACCAGTCTCATAATACTTCTGATAATAAAAAGGCTTTGATATACGTATTTTTTTAATTTTGTGTCTATAATTGAGAGTTCATGTATACACTGGCCTCCAAAAGTTAAGGTACAACCGTTTTTTTGCGTCTAATTTGCAAATGAATGAATATAGAAACAACAAATTTGGAGGAAATGTGCGGTAAACTGCTATTTATTAAATGCGACATAGAAATATGCTTAAGTTAAACGTATAAACGAAATTACAACAAAAAAACACTCATGGTGGAAAATTCCATTCTTGGAGAAATCACTACATCGCAGTATTATGCAGTAAAATGTGACAGAAACATTAAAAAACTGGTTCTAATACGGAATATGTCCACCCCGGACTTGAATGCATTGGCGGCATCGACTTTCCATGCTTTCAATTAAATTGTCGGACACCGAAGTAGGTAACGCTGACCAGACTTGGAGTAAGCCTTGTTCCAGCTCATTTAATGACCTTGGAGGAGGACTTAAAGCCGCAACCTGTCTTCCAAGATAGTCCCAAAGATGTTCTATCGGATTCAAGTCTGGAGAGTGAGCTGGCCATTCCATTCTCTCCAAACCGTGATCCTCAAGATAATCCTCAACAACCACAGCTCGGTGTGGTCTCGCATTATCATCCATTAGAATGAAACCATTGCCAATAGCACCGGCATATGGGTGCACATATGAATCAAGAATCTCATCCCGATATCTTGCACCAGTCACAGTTCCTCCATGGAACACATGCAGGTCAGTGTGGCCTCCGAGTGAGATCCCTGCCCAAACCATGATTCCACCGTTACTGTACCTGTGTGTTTCGACAGTGTTTGATTGATGGTATCGAATGCATTGTTCTTTCCAGATCAGAAGACGTCCTGAATTGCTCTCCAGTGTGAATCTGGACTCGTCTGTGAAGAGTACAGAAGCCCACTGTTGTCTGTTCCAGGATACATGTTTTCTTGCCCAACATAAGCGGGCCTTTCTCTGTCGTCTGTTGAGGGGGATACACATAACTGGTCGCCTTGCATAGAGACCTGCATTGTGAAGACGTCTTTGCACCGTAGTAGCGGAGATTCTTCTCCCTGATGCTGCAAAGTGGTCTGCAATGAGTTGCGGCACAATAGTGCGTCTTCTCCTTCGGGCCGAAAGAGCTAGAAACCGGTCTTCTGCAGGTGTTGTAACACGTGGGCGGCCTGGAACATGTCTTCCGGACACAGAATCTTTGGATTCATACTGATCCCAGAGTCGTTGGACTACACTGTGAGACACATTGAGCCGTCTAGCAGTATCGGCATGTGACAACCCCATTTCCATCCATCCTACCGCCCGCCACCTTAATGAATCGGACAAACGACTTCTTCTAGACATTTCTAGACTCCACTGGCTGTTGTGAACAAAACTGACAACAATATTTCGAATACAACAAAACTTACACGCGAAATTACGAAAGCTTCGTAATTGCATATTTTTCGGGAAAATCATAGTATAGCAGCACCACCTTTTGGTCAGTTATGCACTCAAAAACTAATCAGCGTCTATCTATGTCAAAGTCTTAAGAATATGAAGTTTGGTGAAATTCCTTGGAATAGTTTTTGAGAAATAGCTATCACGAAAATCGTGAAAAATACATTATACCAGCGCTGTTGAAAGATATACATTCAAACTTAATCATCATCAATTTATATCAAGGTACAACTGAATATTAAGTTTGGTTAAATTCAGTGCATTATATCTTGAGATAGAGCGGCTACAAAATGTATCACACAGAGACTAACTGACAGACAAACAGACTTTTCCAAAAATAGTCTAATCGTGTCCAAAACATGTATGTCTTTCAAAAAACGGAAATCGAAATTTTTCCGGATTCCAATACTTAATTCTTATGTATATAGATCAAAGCAAAAATAACATGACAGGTTTTTATATTTTAATTATTATTTTTTGTTTTTATATTTTAATGTCTAATATATGATACAATTATATTATACTTTTTTAAATATAGATAACAATGAACTTAATATTACAATGTTTTATTATGTGATATTGTTTTACCTTATTTTAATTTAGACACTCGCTCTTCTGTGAAACTTACACAAAACAACAATCATATGATAGCTAACCTTTGTTAAACTTGTTCATTCTCCAAATAGTAGTCTGTCTTCCGGAAGAGTAATCGAGGTGGCCAGTAATTAAACGACACTTACATGATGCACATCATTTATTATTGATAAATGATGTGCATGCTTGAATGAAAAATATTTTTTTAATTGTGATGCCCGTCAGTTAAAAAAATGTAACTAGGTTATCTCATTCTGTAAATTTTATTTTGTCCACATCTGTCCACTTTATTTCTTTGTTTAAACACAGCGAATCTTTATATACTTTTCAGAACACTTATTTTGTCACCTTTTCTAGAACACTTTCAAGCGCACTTTTTAGAACAGTTTTTATAATACTTCTGAGAACACTTCTTTTGTTAAGCACACTTTCTAGTGTACTTTTTGAAAGCGATGATTTCACAAGTGTGTCCAAATGTCCTCTCAATCTGTTCTCAAAAGTGTTCCCAAGTTTAGATTTAACAGATATCCTGAGCAGAACACTTTCGGTACACTTTCAGAACATTTTCTATATAGCTGAGCATATTCGGAACACATTAAAGGAACACAACCAGTACACATTAAGGTAACTGGAACACTTTTTTTGCATCAAAGTGTTCCAAATGTGTTCACAATATGTGCTGGGAATTTGCAGTGAATACAGGGTGTCTCATAACTCATGAAACAAACTGTAAGGGGTGACAGAACACACCTAGATGGCCTCAAAACACCATACAATGCATGGTTGTAACTCAAGCATTGAAGCGATACAGGGCGCTTTCTGTTTGGGGAGAGAGCAATATTTTCTACACAATATCTAACAAATGGTTGCTGATTGATTTAATTTATGCGGAATAGTGCTACTAACTAGGATGCTAATATTGATGAAAATTGCAAGAAGGAACAAAGGAATTGCAAAGTAAGTAGCTCAAAAGAGGGGGAGGGGGGGGGGCTGTTTTAGGTAGATTTCATAAGAAATACTACCTATTACATTCTCCCCTATGTTGGAATTTCTGAAACATTTTTGCAGATCTACGCCGATCATGAATTCCAGAACCCAAAACCACCCCCAGTTCATAACTTTATCTATCTATCTATTTATCTATCTATATCTCGTTTTTATGGACATGATAACTTTAATAATTCTGCCCAAATCTCTTCCAAACTCATACATAAAATCAAGGGGCATAAAATCTCGGTCAAGTTCGTTAATGGGCAAAATCAAACTAAGGAGGGGGGGGGGGGGAATGGGGGCTTTTTGTGAAAACAGAAAAAACTCATAACTTCTTAATTATGATGCGTATCGAATCTGTTTAAAGTTATTATGATTTGTAGGAAAATGGCCGAAAATTTATGTATGACAGATTTTTGATATCCTTAAAAATGACCTCAAGGGGGGGGGAGGCAATAAGAGTTTAAGAAGAAAAAAATTCATAACTTCGTCAATTCACAAGATATCAAATCCTCTTAAATTTATTATAATTCCTCTTCAGATTATCTACAACTTTCATATTGACAAGTTTTTTATAGGACCAACCCTTACAGAAAAAAAAATCTTTGCCGGCTCCGCCTACAGACACAGGTAGATTTCGAAGTGGGCAGTCCCAACTATCGCATCACGTCAAAAAGGTCATTTCTTCTGCAATTACCAATAAACAGCCCCCCCCCCCCCACAGTCTGCGTCTTCGAAATCTACCTGTGCCTGTAAGTCGTGCCGTTTGGGATTTTTTTAAATTAGACCAAATTTCCTTCAGAGAAGTTGAGGGTCAATTGCAACTCATGGGCAAAAGTATAAGGAGTGATAGAACACATCTAAATAAGTTATTTTTGCCATACAGTGCATGGGCGTATCGCAAGCGGCAAACTGCTAGATGGCACTGTCATTAAACACACAAAGGGCTGGTTTTTCAGACACATCGTCATCCTTACCATGGATTTAAGAAAGAATGGCTGGTTTTACCAATTAGGTAAAGTCGGACATGCATTTCATGCATGGTGCTGCGGTTGTGAATGCTCTAGAGCAGTGCTTCCTTTTCATTCACGTATCCCTTGCTTAGGCTTTTCAGTTCGGAGTACCCCCATTTATCATAACCACCCACCCACTCCTCTCCTCTTCCACATATTATTAAAATCTTCATCTCCCGTGAATGCGAAATCCATATTTCAAGATTTATTCATTATTATATATTTTCTATTCATTAAGGGAGCACTGATGCTTTCAGTATTATTTAAAGAATTATAAAGAATTATTATTCAGTATTTATCAGTTATGAGAACATGCCTATTAACAGCTGCACTCATGTTCTCTTGCAATTCTAAATAGTAAAATTGTTTCGAACTGCCAGTACCTGAATCATTCGGTTGAATTTCAATCGCAGTTGCAATGCTCTTAAGAGTTCCAGATTTCAACTAGTTATCCATTTTAAATATAAACCAAATCATTCAAATAATAAGTAAACACTTCAAATTAAATACTCATTAAAAGGAAGGACGCTTTCCAATTAGTATACGTTAGTGATATAACTCCGCCTATTCGAAAATGAAAATAAGAGCCTGCTTTTCAACACCTTTTAAAATAAAACATTAAAACCAGAAGCTCTGGCGTAATTTAGGCGTTTTGTAATTATTGTTAGAAACGGGAATAAATAAGGGGTGGGAAAAGAACATTGTAAAATGATCAATGGTAGTTTTAGCAAAGATTGGTAAAATATATAAGTACTCATGCAATATGATCAGCAGTAGGCGGAGCTAGTGACATAGAATTATCAACGGATTATTAAGTTTAGTTGGCTTTTAAACTCATTTTGAGTGCAACATATTGGAGTAACACATGAGACTAACTTTGTAATCCAAAATTATCAACTTTATTTATGTGTTTTCAGTTAAATCATTTTTGTGATTTCCGCTATTACCGATATGATTTTCACGTACCCCCAGCAGGCTCGCCACATACTCCTAAGGGTACGCGTTCCCCAGGTTGGGAACCGCTGCTCTAGAAGTTCTAATTTTGTAGTAAACACGGTTCTGTCCACAATCAGAAAACGCCCTATAGCGCTTCACTGCTTCAGTTACGACTATGTACTGTATGGTACTTTTAGCTTGTTTAGGCGTGTTCTGTCACCCCTTAAAGTTTAGCTCATGAGTTCAGGGACACCTTTTCATTAAAAATATTTTCATAATATTTAAATTAAGAAATTAATGTTCCAAATACATATCTATTGTAAACTATAAAGTTTTAACAGAAATTGACTTCTAGAAGCTTCAAATACCAAGATTTCAGATAATTCCTCCAAGTAGTTTTTGAGTTATTCTTAAAGTACACGCATTGCAGTTTGTTTTGTAATTATTAAAAATGGATTTATCATTAGGTGTTCAAAACTTTACACCTGCATAATTCCCAAACTCCTTAGTCAAATCTCATTCAGATCCGACGACAGTAAAATTTACCGAAGGATCCAAATAAAATGTCAAAATTAGGTGTTCGGATTGAAAATTTCAAAGTTTGTTAAAATTTCGATAGGAATACGACCCCCTAAGCTTGTTTTTTAACAGAAGTTTAAAGAAGACGTAATTCCTAGTCGAATGGTTATTTTTGTTTTTTTCTGAGCCTATTTGACGATTAAATGGTACAGGGAGCCCCCTCCCCTTTTCTTTGTCCGGCAGTACATTTATAAAAGCTCTATTAAATTATATTTTTTATTTGAATTGAATTGAATTAAGTTACTGTTTCTCTATATATATTTAAATTCAAAAGATATACAGAGGAAACCGCTTACAACGAAGCAGAAGGAAGTGTGAAAATTGCTTGTTGTACATTCATTATAACTGATGCCCTTACAACGTGTTGCAATTTGAAAGGAATTTTAAAATGGTCTAATTTTCCGACACTATAAATAAAATTGGGCTCGTATTCGAGTTCTACTGTACATATTTGCAATCTAAATACATTTTTAAAATGCTCTTCTTTTCACATTCTAATATAGTGAAAAAGTGGTTATGAATTCCGTTTGTGTATCAGTCTGTCTGTCTGTCTGTACGAGCTCTAACTCGCGTAAACATACTCGAATTGCCATGTAATTGACATCACTGAGAAAAATGACACTTTCAAATCTGAGTAAATCGATGTTTTCATTTTGTTATGAAACTTTTTGTTTCAAATAGGATAACCCAATGCTTTCAATTCTGAAATACAAGAAATACTCAGAATATTGAAACATGGAAATACTCAAAAATGAGTACATAAAAGTCAGTTCATACTCATTTTTGAAACATGGACATACTCAAAAAGGATTAATATCAGTTCAAACTCATTTTTGAAACATGGAAATACTCAAAAATGAGCAATTAGAAGTCAGTTCAAACTCATTTTTGAAACATGGACATACTAAAAAATTATTAGCGTCAGCTCAAACTCATTTTTGAAGCATGGAAATACTCAAAAATGAGCACATAGAAGTCAGTTCATACTCATTTTTGAAACATGGACATACTCAAATAGGAGCACATGATGTTTTATTCTTGAGTATGCGCCTGTTTTCCGAAATGAGTATATACAGGGTGATCAGAAAATGAGTATACATTTGAAAAATTAATAATTCACGGAATAATGTAGGTAGAGAGGTAAAAATTGACACACATGCTTGGAATGACATGGGGTTTTATTGTATCCCCAAAAAAGTTCATAAAATGGCCGACAGATGGCGCTTCGTGTAATAAGAAAAGCAAAAATTAGCATAACAAATCATGACAAAGCAAAGACGATGTTCTTTAGAACGAATGCTCAACATGTCCAACTATATTATGCAACAATAGCTGTAGCCGAGGGACAATGTTGTGCACAGCACTGTGCAGCATATCTGTAGTTTTGGTGAGAAATTGGCGTTGGATGTTGTCTTTTAGCATGCCTATTGATGTCGGTCGATCGCGGCAGATTCCCCATTTTGATAGTAGAGCTTCACTAACATTGCCTTTTCTGGTAACGTCAACATGCTGCGATTGATGGTGCATCTGATTCTCTCTCTCTCATTATAGCTCCTTTTATACACGATTCTCAGGCATAGTCACTAACGTTTTGCTGTTCAGTGCCATCTGTCGGCCTTTTTTTTTAACCTTTTTTTGTGTGGTTACAATAAAACCCCGTGTCATTCCACGCATGTGTGTCAATTTTTACTTCTGTACCTACATTATTCCGTGTATTATTAATTTTTCAAATGTATACTCATTTTCTAATCACCCTGTACATGTTTCAAACTTGAGTCATTTTGATTCGAATCCATTTTGACTTTGCGACATACTCAGATTTGAGTATTTTTTGCTCAGTTTTGAAAATGTCGTTTTTAGAGTGATATGTTATCGAGGTTTACTAAGGTATGTTTGGTACAGAAAATGAAGCGTCTAGCATTTATAGTTCGTTTACATGGACACTCTACATTATGGTCTATGGGGAAAAATCGTTATTTTCAATGTATTTTAATGATGTTACTCTATTTCAAACATATTGAAATTGATATACATCACAGATATGCAGTGCAAGAAGCTTAATGTAGAATATGGTGTGCATAGAATTTTATCGTCCGTTTACAGGGACAGACAAAGTAATTCGGTTACAGTACTCTCTATGACCGATAATTGCTGGAAGTGCGTTTTCCGTTGTGGCATGCGCTTTTAAATTTAACTAATATGTTGAATATTACTTGGTGTGTATAAATTCTATAGATCATATACAAGGCTTTACAAAAATTTCGTGTACATTTCCGTTTTTTGACGGAAATTTACGAAAAGAAATTTTCAAATGCGTCAACGTTTCCTAACTGAACTAAATTTTTGCATACTATACAGTATATATACAAATCTAGAGATCATATACAGGGCTTCACAAAATAATTTGAATACTTTCCAACTACGGGCAGTAATTGCTAAAATTTTGTTTTCAAATGTGTTACGTGTTTTCCAAATTTTTTTAGATTACTGGGCGGGGCTAGTTGAGCTGAAGCCGAAAGGTTTACCTGCCCACCCGGTTATAACCTTGACTTTGTTTTTTTTTAGATATCATTTTTCACTTTATTAAACGGGCAAGTTTTGATACAGTATTCTGGATATGTTAGAAATTGCATCATAATCTATGTTTGACGCCTGATTTTTCTTTCTTGTTTTCATTAAGACTATTTTCTAACGTATAAACTGTACTGTTAAAAAAAGTATACAGTAGAACCCAGACATTACAATTTATGTTATATCGAAGTTATCGTACAACCAGAGGGCCCGTGCGAAGATTTCGCACTGAAATCTAATATTTTTAGGTACTTCTCTATTATCCCGTCGACCACATTTCATAACAAAACACTACCGCCAAACTGTAAGATGAAACGCCAAAAATGAAGTCCCATTTACTTGATGTCAGAAGCATTATACGTGTCTGTTACGTCATCCAGTGGTTTTTAATTCGACATTTGCGTGTATTTTTCATTATGTTTTACTGATTTATTAGTTATTTTATTAATTAAAATTACAATTGTGTCCTTAAATTCTTATATTTTATTTATTTATTTATTTTGATATTCCAATGGCAACGTTCTCCCGTTTATTTGGAGATAGTTTTTTGTTATGAAAAGTGGTCGACGGGATAATAGAGAAGTACCATTTTTTATCAATATGTAATATTTATTAGATACAGGTTTAAACTTCTAAAGAAAAAGTAAGGATAAAAATATCTGCAAACAACATTTAGTTTTTAGTCAAGCCAGAATATCATCTAATTTATTCCATCAAAGTTAGAGTAAAAACTGATCCAAGATTGCAAAAGGCACGCGCGAGAAAAAAAATTAACAATCGTATTTTGACTGCATTAGAGGATGACGACATCCGCTTCGGGAAAAAGCATGGGACATAGAAATATAAATCTAAACATTTCAATTTCAATTTCGCTTTTTAATCATAAATATAAAATGAACTCGTGCGGTGTTTTTTATAATAATTGCTGAGCGTCATATAATGTGGTATTTTATTTTTGTGGCAACAATAATTTGAGGAAAACCTTTCATTTCTGTTATGAAAACAATGCCGATTTAATTTTTAATTTTCAGCAAATTTTAATCAAAAACATGTTTTGATGAATTGTTAAGTGGGCTATGTCAGAAGCCTGTTCAAAATCCTTTCATATGCTGTCTCATTCGTCGTTCTGCGTTTCGTATTTTTTTTAGAGAAAGGGATGTTGACAGGAGAAATATATATGATAGTTTTTTTTTTAATATCTCAAATCGTAACTAGTTGTAAAGGAGTCGGTTATAACGAAAGTAGTATAACTGAAATTTTTTCACTTCGTTAATATAAGCAGTTTTCACTGTATTATTAAAATTCTCGCCAAATTTCATTAAAGTAGTATTGAAGCGGAAAATGTTAATAATAGCATGCCATCATCATAAATTTTAATACAATCATCCTAAAACAATTTTTCTGAAATCAGAAATTATCATCCGACGGTAACTTCTTTACGATAAACAAACAAGTTGGAAATTGTATTTTAAACGTGACATAACTAGTTTCACAATATAAAAAAATCGTCCTTATTATTTCAGTGAAATAAATTATATCGTCTGCTATGAGCGAAATGAGCATGTGTTTTTTTTCTTATTACGTATGCCACATTTACACATGCGCATTTTTTTCTACACCAGATAGCATTGTGAAATTCACCATACGGAGATCTTGCTTTGAGAATGATTAATTACTTCCATGGTTTAATATTTTTATGACTCATAATGAACGAATTTCCTGTGTTTATTTACTCTAATGGATTGAGATATTCGGCTGTTAACGTCATTTCCACTGAAGTTATCTGAGAATCTATACATTTTTTAATGTAACAAACATTTTTTTTCAACGATCTTTTTAAAAATGTAGCTTTTATGCAATTTTATTCGAATAAATAATTTTGAATAAAAATGGCCTCCTGGCATAAGAAAAAAGAAGTGGTTTCCCCTTATTTGTTTTATCAGTCACATGACTTGCGCTTTTATTATATAGATTATGTACGATAGGATTTAATAGAATAAAGAAAACTTTTAGTATATTTTTAAGTTTTGATTCAACTTTCATAAAGTTTGAAATGACTCGATAAAATTCTACAATGATAATATTTATTAAATTTCAAACCATTCGGTTGGGTAGTTTTTGCGCTGTTATAAGGGGACGGGCGGACAGACGGACGGATTAGACGATGACTATCGGTGCTATCTATTTAAATAATTACGAACGCACCTAAAAAAATGCAAAACATCTCAACTGCGCTAATTATTACTTCTCCAATGCGGATATTTTTCAATAAAAATGTTCTGTTTCATTATCCAACATGTAATCAATCGTATATTAGAGAATTTAAGCTAATAAAAAAACTCCACGCTGCTTTATCGTCTTTTAATCATCGAACCTTCTGATTGTGCCGGTAAAAATCATTCTATCAACTATCAATCACATGTTCTACAGTTAAAAGATATTTAAAAAAAATAAATAAATACAGTTTAATGAATGATCATAACGGTTTAATAGCCTTTCCCAAGGAAGAAGGCTTGCCGCTTCCAGGTCAGGAAATACTCCCGCATTAATGAATATCTTCTCAAATAGCCAACATTAAGCGAAGAGGCAAGTGTGAAGACATTGAAGCATGGAATGCTAAGAGGAAAAAACTAGCATCTGTTAACCTTAATCTTGACCTACGAGCCGAGGTAAACCGCCTTCTATATCTGACGAAAGTGATATTACTTACTATCTACGTTCCGATATTTCGGAGCGGAGTTATTCGAAGAGATATTAAAATAATCGATGTAGGATGGTTTTTTTTCTTTTTTCTTTATGATGTCAGAAGTTATCAAGATCATACAACAAAGAATAATAGTCTTCTTTTTTTTATTATTATCGGAAGAAATCTGTGTTAAGGAACAGCGTGTTTTATAAAAGATTTGTAACTTGAAGATCGGAACTTCTTCAGAACATTTGAAGCTGCCTCAGTCGTTTCAAATCCATAATTTCTTCTTATTTTTCAATAAGAAAAAAAAGAGTGGGTGAAGGGATATTTTGGAATTCAGCTTTACTTCCCGGTTTCATATATGTTTGCTGATTACTACTTCCATTCCGGAAATATTTGATCATGTTCATCAAGAGGAATTTGAAATGAAAAAAAAAAAAAAAAAATAGAAATTAGAAAAATTACCCATTTTTATTTTCAATAACTTGTTAAAATTTAAAAAATAAATATATTTTGCTTAGATGATCCAGAAGGCCCAAAAATTTTGAAAACTTAATAATTAGAAAACTATGTACAATAGAAATATGCGGTTTTTACAGAAATGCTTAGAAGCTTGTGAAATTTTTGATAATAATAAGTATTTTGAATGTTATAGTTGTTAGATTTTTTACCAACAGGTGGCGCTGCTGTTCAAGACATAGTTTTGAAGTGGTATAGAACAGAAAAAACAATCAGTTTCTAAATGTTATAACTTTTCAATGTGGTCACCATCACTTATAATTACAGCCATCGGACAATGCACGCCCTGCACAGCAACATTTTTATCATAGTCTTCAGTTTTGTAAGAGTCGTCGGCCCCTTTTCAAACGCCCTGCATTGTAAAATAGTAAATGCAAAGCTAAACTTTCCGATTCAACGTTTTTATAAAACTTTTTACCTAATAGAGCTTTATCATGCAAAGATATTGTGTCTAAACACAGCGCAGTTTCGACTTGTTTCGAAGTTTCTTTAAATCGCATTTTATTTAATCATCGTAAAAACTTATGAATGCTTTTACTTACAGTGAAATTTTAGCAACATCCTTGTTCCTGGCATTGCACATTGAAGTCATTTGCTTATATAACGCATGGTATAGATACTTTTGAGATCGTACAACAGCACCACATGTTAGTCAAAAATGTAATTATCATAATAAAATTTTATTATTATAAACAAGAATCCCACATGTTTCTAAGCACTGCTGTGTAAACCGCATCTTTCTATTACACAGTTTACTAATTAGTAAGTTTTTAAAAGTCCTGGGACTTCTTACTTGGCAAAAAGTGTATCTTTATACTTCTTAAGGAAATATTTTTTTCCCGCTCAAACAACGCCGAACTTTCTGACACATTTACGGATTCGTTTTTAAACGTAAAGGTAAACGTAACACTCGTAGAAATGATTATTGAAGTGATTTGTAATTCTGCAGTTTTTATTTTAGTTGTAAGCAATTTTTTGACAAGATGTATCGTGATTTAAGCCGAACATCCCAAATTTCAGGAATCCTGGGGCCGTCCCGTGGGACACGAAATGTCCCGTTTTATTACTATGCACAAATCCTTTTAAATTTTTACGGGCAATTTTTTTTTACAAGTACTTCAATCTAAATTAAAGTTTTATTCCTTTGTCTGAAACGAGTGAATCCAGCAACAAGTCGACCACATCATCAGGGCCTGTTTACCGAATAGGCCCGTGAAGCCCGAGCTTACCCACTGAAATACAAAGGGGCCCCCAAATTTACTTTTCAAAACTAATTTTTCGGGGGGAAAATTTCAGTCCGATAAAAAAATGTATTTTTTTTCCTTAATTATAGCTACTAAATTTTCCCTCAGACTATTACCGACACATTTATACTCTTTTTTTTTTTTCTGTTGATATAATAAATAGTGTAAAAACAGTGATTAAATGCGACTTATTTTCATTTCTTTTATGTTTTATATTTTAATTTGAAACGTGCTAAAAATAACAGAAAATTGAATCGACATAATTATATTTTGTTTATATTCATAAATAGTGGAGAAATGATATAAAATGCGGAGAATAGGTTATTTAAATAAAGGGGAAAGTAATTAGCATTCAGGTGATATCAAATTTCTGTTTATAACATAGAAGCACAATTGTGTTGCAGCTAAGCATAAATTTAAGTCAAATATTTGTTTTCCCTGTACTGTTCTTAGCACTGGCAAATCCTGAAATTTATAAAGCATAAAATATATTTTGAAGTTTAAATATTCACACCTGTTCCATATTTGTAAATTCATTTACAAGATTAATTTGTTATTTGTAATTATGTATATAATAAAATACTTTTTATAACTAGTTTAATATTAAAAGTGTTGTTTACTCAAAATTTTGATGGTAAAATTTCAAATTGTTGAAGCATAATTGGTAGAATAAAAGGGGGGCCCCCTGTTTAACGTCGGGCTTCCCCTATTTCTAAGTCTTAAGCAGGCCCTGCACATCATTCAGTCGTCACAACGATCGGATGTTACCGAATACCTTATATTTTGTCTAGAACTCGCGTGCGTTTCTTTTCAAAGTGCATTCGATTCTATAATTAAGGCTGTTAGTGAACTCTCCAATTCTACTCGCTAATGTTAAACATATGGGCATTCGTATATTTAAAAAATCTTCTCGGGAAATTAATATTTTTAACTTATTTTTTCTCTGTATGCTTCTTGAAGGATGCCTCTCTTTTTTTTCTTTAGTTGTCAAAATATTTCAGAAATATATAAATAATTTATAATTTTATGTGTTAAATCTTAGCGAAACTGAGTAAGATTTTAACACTTCACATAAAATTAAGTATATATTTTAGAAATATTTTTGACAACTAAGGAAAAAAAGAGGCATCCTTTAAGAAGTATACACAGAACAAGTAATATAATTTTTTTTAGGTCAATAAGAAACTTTTTTCCAGCGTTCTACACGCTTCGCCACTGACGGTGTTTATTACTAAATATCTTACATAAGAGAAATTTATTTTCGAGTACGGAAGAATTTCGTTCCGTCCCAAGTGAGGCTCGACCCTGGGACATTGTGGTTACAAGCTCAGAGCTTGACAGATATAAGTCGGCTTCGTGTTGATATTTTTTTCGCCCATATAAAACTAGAATTAATTAATTTAATTTAATTAATGTAATAATATTTGAAAAAACTGTATTAACATCAAGTGTCAACCACTACAAGTTTTAAAAAATGTATTTGAACTTGAGTGGATGAATGAAAAGTATTTTTTTAACGATTGAAAATTTGAACAAGATATATAAATATATATAAGGAGAGTGTGAACTAATAGTAGGAATTGAAAAAGTAAGTTAAAAATACTAATTTTCTGAGTAGATATTTTAAATATACGAATGCATCCTACGTCCATATGCTTAAAATTAGCAAGGGCAATTGTGGACTTCACTGACTAACAACAGTAATAAGTGTCTGTAAGAAATAAAATTTAGGAAAAAAACAAGGATATCAAAATCTACATACTAACTTCAGCAATAAAACTAGAATTTGTGTTTGTAGTACAAGCAGAGTTATTATTGATTCTTGAAATATTTTGAATCTGTGACTTATGGTAGTTTTACAATAACTGATGCGATTAAGCTGTCTATAAAATAATTCTAATAATTAAAGACGCAAAATATACTTTACACTACGAATAGTTCTATTTAAGGGAGTCCGGTGGGGGGAGGGACAAAATTTTATTTTCTTTATTTATAGACATTTTTTAATGATTTTTTTACTCCTGAATTGTGTCTTTCTATTACTTTTCAGATAAAATAATTTTGAAAACTTTGAAATTTTTTTTAATTTAAATTTTAAAAGTTAAACTTATTTAATTTTTGATATAACCAAACCACATACCCGATTTCATTGCTTTTTTTCACTATTGTGTGTAGAAAAGGTTTCTTATTAATTTGTCTTCAGGATTTATAAAAATATTACTTACAAAATTTATAATAAATTTAAAAGTAACAAGAACGAAAAATCATGCGTCAAGGATAGATTTTGTTACACTTTCCAACACTTCCAAAATAATTTTACACATCCTTACCGTTTAATAAGGTGAAAGATGATATTCAAGGTCAAGGTCAAACCGGGAGGGAAGGCCTACCTTTCGCCTTAAGCTCAACTAGCCCCGCACAGCGAAAAAAGATGATATAAAAACTTAGAAAATGCATAACATATTTAAAATCCCAATTTCAGGAAATACCAACACTATTCGGATAAATATCCGAATTATTTTGTGCAGCCCTGTATATGATATATAGTTTTGTATATATATTACGTAGAAAGCTAAATTTTATTTCAGTTAGGAAATGCGTAGCACAATTTAAAATTCCCCGTCTGGAATTTCCGTCCATAAACGGAAATGTACTCGAAAACGTTTATGCTGTCCTGTATAGGATCTATAGAATTTATACACACCAAGTAATAGAGAAAAAAAGAGTTAAATTTAAAAACGCGTTCAGCAACTGAAAAAACACTTACAGCAATTATTGTTAACAGAAGTAATGTTAATAATAACAGAAGTATTGTTAACAGAAGTCCCTGTAAATGAATGCTATACACACATTATTCTATAGTAAACCTTTTGTAATTCACCTTAGTGATATTATATATGAATTTCAATATGTTTAAAATAGTAGAACATTATTAAAATTAACCGCAACCGATTTCTCAAACCGTAATGTAACGGAATTCTTTAAAGTGTCCCTGTACAGGAACTATAAGTGCTATGCACATCAAATTCTTTCAGTAAGCTTCTTGTAGTGCACCTAAGTGATATATATCAATTTCAAAATGTTTGAAATTGCGTAACTTCATTAAAATAAACCGCAAATGATTTTTCCCCATAGACAGTAATGTAATGGAACTCTTTTGCGTCTCTGTAAAAAAAAAAAAAACTATAAGGGCTACACACTTCAGTTTCAATACCGAACATGCCATAGCAAATCTCAATAACATATATCAATTGCGTGACAATCCGTATATATTTACGCAAGTTAGAGTACGGACAGACAGACAGACAAACCGAATTCATAAACACTTTTCAACTATGTTGGAAAGTGTTTTTTAAAAAAGGCGATTTTTGAGACTGATTTTTACTTCGAGGAGCATAATAAAAAATTTTCACATGAAATTTTAAAACCTGACAATTTATTAAAAACATAACATAAAAAAAAAATCCCTGATGGCTCGGCCTACATGCACAGGTAGATTTTGAAGACGCAGACCGTGGGGCGTCTGTTTGTTGGGAATTGCGGAAAAAATTACCTTTTTACCATGATTCAGCAATTGGAACCGCCCACTTCGAAACCTAACTTGTTTGCAGGCGGAGCCGGCAGGGATTTTTTATTTGTATTTTATTATTATTATTATTATTATTATTATTGCTGTAAGGGTTGGTCCTATAAAAAACTTGTCAATATAAAAGTTTTAGATAATATTAAGAAGATTTATAATAAATTTAAGCGGATTTGATATCTTGTGAATGGACGAAGTTATGATTTTTTTTTTGTAAAACACCCCTTCCCCCCCCCCCCCCTTGGGGCCATTTTTAATGATATCAAAAATCTGTCATACATAAATTTTCGGCCCTTTTTTTAGTAGTAATAATAACTTTAAACGGATTCGATACGTATCATAATAAGAAATTATGGTTTTTTTCTGTTTTCACAAAAAGCCCCCATCCACCCCCTCGGTTCAATTTCGCCCATTAATGAATTTGACCGAGATTTTATGCCCCTTGATTTTATGTATCAGTTTGGAAGAGATGTGTGCAGAATTATTGACGTTATCGTGTCCATAAAAAAGTTATATATATATATGTATATATATATATGTGTGTATATATATATTAGTGTGGGTCGAAAAAAACCGAAATTTATATTATCGAAACATAATAGTGCGAGAAAGTTGCCATTGATAATAGGGAATAAATTCGCAAAATATTACACCAAATGGTTAATATCTTTTACCGCTGCAGGGGGGCCAAACTTCCGAAAAATCGCAAAAAAATGTTTTTTTCAAAAGAAATTTATTATCCAGCCATAGCAATACAATTTCTAATAGAATGCAAAATTAGCTGCATCAAGATGTTAATTATGTTCCAATAAAATTTCATTATGGTGAATCATTTCTATTACCGCCGCAGAGCTGGTCAAAATTTTGAAAAAAACCGCTAAAATTTCATTTTTCCGTTTTATTTAATTTTCCCAATATTTATTATATGTCTGCAAATAAATAAATTTACTTTATATCTAGTAATAATGTATAAATGTCTAGTAATTTTGATCATGGGTGTAGTAAACCAAGGGCAAGAGGGGGCCCCTCCCCTCACGAAAATTTGAGAGAAAGGGGTTTTTGAAGGGATTTTGGTTATTTTCGGGAATTTTTCGGGTTTTTTTTGTAGAGGGGCCCTCAAAAGTGCAAAATGATGGGGAATTTATGTATGGGACCCCACTACAAAAAACCACCAAATTGTCCCGGAAAATCGCCAAAATTCCTTCAAAAACACCCTTTCTCTCAAATTTAGTAGAGCGGTGGGCCCCTCTCGCCCTTGGTTGACAATGCCCATGAAAAAATTACTAGACATTTATAAGTTATTACTAGATATAATGTAAATTTATTTAATTGTAGACATATAACAAAAATTGGAAAATTGGAAAAAACGGAAAATTTAAATTTTTGCAGTTTTTTTTTTCTTAAAAATTTTTCCGCCTCTGTGGCGGTAATAGATATGATTTCACCGTAATGAAATTTTATTGGAACATTACTAACATCTTGATGTAGCTGTTGCATTCTATTAGAAATTGCATTGCTGTGGTTGGATAATTATTATTTTTTTTTTTTGAAAAAAAAATTGTGATTTTTCTAAACTTTGTGCTCCCTGTGGCGGTAAAAGATATTAACCAGTTGGTGTAATATCTTTGCGAATTTATTTCTTATTACCAATGACAACTTTCCCGCACTATTATGTTTCGATTATATAAATTTCGGTTTTTTTCGACCCACCCTAATATATTATATAAAGTTTTGAACTGCGGTGGTTTTGGGTTCTGGGAGTCATAATCAGCGTAGATCTGCAAAAATTTTTCAAAAATTCCAACTTAGGGGAGAATGTAATAGGTAGTATTTCTTACGAAATCTACCTAAAACTATGTACAGAATTTCAGACACATATCTTGTAAGGAAGTTTAGATATATCCTTTTAAACATGAAAAATTATGAAAAAAATTCATTCTGAGATAAATGGACTTAAAGCTTTAGTTACGAGTGAGGAAAATCTGATAGTACAACACGGAATTTGTTATATCTGTTGATGTAATCATCGTAGAAAAGCGCAGTTTGCGTTAATATATTTAACTTTGTAGTATTTTATTATAGTAAAGAAACAAAAAATGAACCCCGGACCACTGTGAAGCTATTTCAGTAGATTGTTTTAACTGCCTCGATTCATTTCCTGCTTGTATTGATGTAAATTTCAAACACTTTAAGTTTTTTTTAATAAAGCTTAATGAACTGTTAAATTCATCACCAAGTTCAATGATTTGAAGCTTTGTTTTTTTCTCATTGACCGTTACAAAAGTTCGATATCTATCCTCTTCAAGTCGATTAAAAAAATAAAGATTTTAATTTGTGATTTGAGGGAATCCAAACAATCAGGTCACGCATTTTTTTTGTGTGAAAACGTTTAATTGTTCCGTTAGAGCGTTATTTTTTGGGAATATCTGCATTTCAAACATTTTAACTCTTCCCATTGTTATCTATTAGTAATACCTGAGGACATATTAGGCATTTATTGTTAGAGGAACTTCGGGTGTTGTGGAACAGTCGGGTAATATGGAATAGTCGGGTAATATGGAATACCAAGGTTTCTATTTGGTAACGCGCTGCCATCAAGCGGCAATATCATAAACTACTTAAGAACGTTTCCAGAATGCCCCCCCAGAGCACACAGTTCGTCGGTCGGCGTCAGGGCGGTTGTGTAAATAAGTATTTGTTTTTCGTCTTTGTTTTGGAAAGTTTCAGTAAATAATTTTTCAATATTTTTTATTCGTTATTAGAAGTAATATTTTTACATTGAAATTAAGCATAATCTACACCGAAATAATAACAGTTTATTATGTAATACTCGTTCTTAAGCTCCCGATTCACACCAATAAACATAGAGTCATTTTTACCCAAACCGGCGGTGTCGGGTTATATGGAATACCAATGTATCATAATACTCAATGCTTACGGTGGCGCAAAAACAGATCCTTATATTTGTGATTATTGCAAATCTAAAGTATGAACTGAAGTATACTAGCTGACTACCTAATAGACGCTATATTTTGATCAAGCTCTTTTGATACCATTACGTCTGTTTTTTGTCAAATTTTGGTCGTTTTCTTTATTTTTAACCCCCTATTCCATATTTCCTGACTATCTCATAATACCCTCCAAAATTTTTTTCATTATTATTATTTGTTTACATATGATGAAATTTCGTAAAATAATTTTTGTCTACAAATAACTAATCACAGATAGTTGAAGTTTGCGACTGTATTCTTTTTTTTGGGTTTTAAACAATATAGAGCTGTGGTATTGCCTCAAACGTAGATAGTATTCCCTAATACCCGAACTTTCTTTATTTACAGCCTGGCAAGTAAACCTATATCAGTGGGAAACAGCAGAGTCAAACGACGTGAAAATTCATGGGACAGTAACCAAATCTAATAATTAGACTTTATGCTGAAAATAAATACTTAATGAAATATTGCAGAGAATTACAAATAAGTAGCATTAGTCGTTAAAGACATGGACGGCATAATGAGTCAGCCACTCAGTGAAAAAACGGGTGTGTTTTATAAAATAATTATGTGAATAACATCTGCTCTTTACCTCTTCTCAAAGACCCTTCAATGTCCAAAGCTTTGTTTGAACCCTTTCAGGAACAAGGGAATTCCATTGCTAAAATGCTGAAATGAATGGATTACACCGGAATTTGCGAACAATTTACTTTGAAATAAGAAAAAACTATATTTCTCATACATAATGAACGTGAAATTTTATACCAAAATTCTGGTGCCATTGTGACATTTGTGAATAAAAATTAAGTCGTTCCACAAACCCCAAGTGGTCCCATGTCCTTGAAAGAGTTAAATTTGAAGTTCACAATTTTTTCTTCTCTCTTTCATTATTTTTATTGATAAGTCACCACTGGCGTACGCTATATGCCGCTCGTGTATTTGTGTAATTTATTCTATTAGTTTTTATATTAGTTTTATACTATTACTAGACATTAGACACTATTCTTTTTTAGAATCAAAAGTTGATATTTAGGCTTTAAAAGGCATGGAGTACACAGCAAGTATCTTTACGTTACGGCAAATCGTACGTGCTATATTAATTCTAATTAAATAAGTCTTTTTTTTTTAAAAAACAATTTGATGTTTATTACTTTTATACTACTTCTGGACATTGCATTAAACAAGGATATCATTAAAAGTTGTTATTTAGGCTTTAAATGCGATGGCGTATAGAGTGCACCGCCATGTCTTTATGTTACTACAAACCGTCCGTGCCTTAAATGGTTAAATGATATATATATATTTATATCTATTTAATTAGTGGTACGAGTCTTGAAAACATTCGTTGGCAGT
This sequence comes from Maratus michaelseni, assembly GCA_963931845.1. Lineage (NCBI taxonomy): Eukaryota > Metazoa > Arthropoda > Arachnida > Araneae > Salticidae > Maratus > Maratus michaelseni. The sequence goes on along the minus strand of OZ007586.1, from coordinate 52,939,391 downwards.
AAAACCGGCCAAACGGAACAAATGGGTTAATTTTTCCGTCAGAAAAAATTCTAGACCTCTGAAACTAAAAAAAGAAATATCTGCTATTTGTCACTACAAATTACGTAATTTTACAGATAAAAAAATAAAAAATAGAATTCCGACCTTACAGTTAGGTGAAAGAACAAGCTCATAGTTTGAATTCAATGCTGTGGCCACATTAGCGTAATTTGAATATCATATCGGATTCCATTTAAACATCTTAAATCACGTTAAAAATAAAAAGAGATTGTATGCAAATAACTTGTACCAATGAGATATAGCTCTAATTTCTGTTGTTATTAGGTTAGAGAGGTGAATTTCAAGATTGACTGCAAAAAAAATAAGCGTTATCCGTTTTTTTTTTTTTTTTTTTTGGACGGATTTATCCGTTTATTTGCGGTCACACTTCCATTCATATTTGCTACGGGATCTCTTTACTGTCTGTTCTTTTCTCATAGATTATGATATTTTCATTTTTTAATTGAGAAAGCACACTGAAGAATAAGCGATTTGGATAATAAATTTATTACTTTAGAAACATAAAAGCATGCATTTTTTATGATATAGGTCTAATTTGAGCGACCGTACATTAATTGAAAATATGCTTAATCTCATAAAAACTGTGAATAAGTGCAACGTCTCAGTTATTTCAGGAAATATTTAACTAATTTATTTAGCATTTTTCCAACACAAAAAAATGTTATTTATTGCAAAGCATTAATACAATTTCTTTAATACTGAGTATGGTAGTGAGAAGTTCGGGGGTGAAGACTGAAGAAAATTGCAGACGAAGTTATGACAACACTGAAAAGTTTGCATCGCGAAACACGGGATGAATTACTTTTCGGTGACATAAATATCGAATTGTGATGTATAGTGGTGTCCACATGTTATGTCCGCAAAAAACCAATAGCACGACATCCTGCACAGAACTGGATAATTTAATTTTAAATTAGGAAGAGTCAAGCAAAATTGTTGAAGACTTTCTTTTATTCAATTGACGACAATTGTCACATCCAAAAATATTCCACAGAAGCAATAAGTTCACAAGCCCATGAAATGCCCTTTTTAGGATATGACGAAAGCCATTGTAGGGTGACATTTGAAAATTTGTCAGTGGTATGAAGTAAAAATCAGGAGTTTCGATCTTGCATAGCAGCATTTATGAAATAATCCAGAGTAATTGAAGAACATCAAAGGGATTTTTTCAGAGTTCTGAAGGGTGGCCAAAGGGGCCAGGACATCTTAATTACGTGTTGACCGGACGATGGTGAGAGGCGAAGTGTTCTCTCTAGTTATGACAGCGTGCGCTAGAAACACGCCAAACGATTTACATTTTTTTAGCCAAGAGTATTGCATTTTTGCATGGGTTGCTGTAACTGTTTCGCCTACTTCATATCAACTTCGTAATTGACGTCAGGGGCAGGTAAATCCTTTTTGGAAAAGAGTGCACTTTGGCTAAAAAGAGAGTGATTTAGAATATGACGGTTTTGTTGTTTTGGGAAAATGTTAGGAAAGACATTTTGCAAATATGTTGTAATGGCGCCATGAAGACGGACAAGCATCTGGTCTACTTTTAGAAAGTCAAAATTGACCATGAGAGAGAAAACATTTTATGCATTGCATTATTTCATTTACATTGATATGTGGGAGGCAGATTAAAATACGTTAATGATATTTTGAAAACAATATGTATGATTTTGACTAAAAGATTTCGTTGATAGAAAAAGAAATCGGGTGCGCCTTTTAACAGCCGGAAATGTATATAAAATAGGATAATGCAGAAAAGGGAAAATATATTTAATAAAATACTTAAAATATAGATTTCTTTAATTTTGAAAAGAATATATATGGTATCTTTACCATACTGAGCCTTAAACTGAGAATTTAACTTTTGAGACCACACCCGAAATCAGATAAAATATTTGATATTGAATATCTCTTGAACTATTCATCGAAACATAGTGAAAAATGATGTTTATTCTAATTTGAGGACCTAAAAAAATTCCGTGGACTGCTAGTATAATTTCTGATTTTTTATGAAATTTTATGGATTTCTTTTTTTTTTTTAAATCTTCGATGAAATAATTCCGTGAATATGTCAGAAAGTAACGAATATGAAAATCCTTGACAGATAATAGTGCGAAAAGTCTAGTTAATTTGTCATTTGCCCTAAGGCTTTGGGAGTTTTTGAAAAAAACAAGCTCATAGTTTGAATTAAAGCTACGGTCACATTACCGCATTTTGGATACCATATCGGATTCCGTATAAACAACGGAAAATCACGTTGAAAAAAAAAAAGAGATTGTATGCAAATAACTTGTACTGGCCAGACATAGCTCTAATTTCTGCCGTGATTAGGTGAGAGAGGTGAATTTTAAGGTTGACTGCAAAAGAAAAAAATGGGTCCTGGTACTTTTTTTTTTTGAGGCATTTCTCTGTTTATTTGCGGCCACACTTCCATATTAGCTACGGGATATCCTTTCTATCTTTCGCATCTGTTCTTTTCTCATAGATCATGATTTTTTCATTTCTTAATTGAGAGAGCAAGCTGAAGAATAAGCGATTTGGATAATGAATTTATTACTTTAGAAATATTAAAACACCCATTTATTTATTATATAGGTCTAATTTGAGGTACCGTATGTTAATTGAAAAACATGTTTAATCTCATAAAAACTGTGAATGAGTGCACCTTCTCAATTATTTGATGAAATATTTAACTAATTTATTTAGTGTTTTTCCAACACACACAAAAAAAATTACTTATTGCAAAGCAGTAATAAAATTTCTTTGATACTGAGCCTTAAACTGCGAATTTTAATTTTTGATTTTTGGTTTTGATAACTTTTGGTTAAAATTGGCCAAAAGTGACCAAAATTGTTCCATTTTCAAAGATTTAGAATGGGAGTGTGGTCTTCCCCTTCTCCTCTCTACTTCTCGAACCCCTGCCCCACCCAAGAAAAAAATGAACAAACTATAAGAAAACTAATGATTAAAATTGTATTATAACAACTCAGTTTTTCATTGTTTCAAAAGAAATTCATTATTGATGTTTTACTCGCAACCAGGAAAGTTAAAAAAAATTAATGATGACCAATTGCGGGCATTTTTCTTTTAGACATCTTATGACATACGTAGATAAGCAAAACGAAAGTTTCCAAACAAATATTCCCGTCAACCAATCCATATTTTTTTTCCTACTAATATTTTTCTTAGAATTTTGACCATGTTTCTTGTTATACCCTATATACAGATATAATAGTACCTGGTACGAAATGCATGTATACATACAGTACATGCGAAGTTTAGTACTAGTCACTTTAACATAATCTATGGATAAATAGAGGGGTCCCGGAATGATTCTTGTCCCGGGGCCCTATATTGTCTAAGTCGGGCCCTGTACCGCATCTGTTCTTTTCTCGTAGATCATGATTTTTTTTTTCATTTTTTAATTGAGAGAACAAACTGAAGAATAAGTAATTTGGATAATGAATTTATTACTTTAGAAATACAAAAGCATCTATATATTTATGATATAAGTCTTCACTAGTCGAAAATTTTCAGACTTGGGCGGGACCTAGTCCACCATAGGCAAAAATTATTTAAATCAGGCACGATCCAGCTCGATTTACTGGATTTTTACAAATAATGTCGATATTTTTTAGCCCATATTATTAATTGAATTACAATTACTACAATTAAAATTCTTTAAACAAATCATGCATACATATTTATGCAAATGTTTTAAAGTGCAGTATTTTTCAGATTAGTCACTAAGCCATAGCATGATGGAATACAGAATGGCACCATTATTAGTCTCTTAGACAATTATATTCAAATGAAGACTCGTTAAAAAATATTATAGTTTAGAATGAAATAAAAATATAGTTAAATAGTCCTAATTTTGAAGTTATATACAGAATAAAAATTACATTTTAAAATATATTTCTCTGTAATTTGTTTTACGTTAGCTACAAACTACATACTCCATTAAAAAAGGTACAATCAATTTCATTATTATTTTTACAAATAATAATAACAACAACAATAATAATAATATTAATAATAATGCTGGCCCGTAAAGAATGAAGTCCAAGTCCGACCCGTGTCTAACGAAAGAAAATTATTCCATGCAGAGTTCTTAAATTATTTTACGAAAGATCAGGAATATGAAAGCCAAGAGTTGAAGTGAAGAAAAAAAATCTGTCTATCCGTTTTGTTTTGGTAATAAAAATCTGTTCCTACAAAAATTGTGCAATATCTTTTCTGTGTTTCCAGTTAAAATATCATTTGGATTTTATACAAAATAATTTGTTAAATTATTTCATTTAAAATCTCTATGAATTTTCGATTGTATAAAACTCTTCTCAAAACTATGTTACCACCACAAAGGCATTTTAAGGGAAATTTAAATTAAGGGCTAACGCCATTTTCACGTCTTGAAATCTAAGGTTATTTTGGGAATTTGTTTTTTAAGAAATGCAGAGTGGTTATAAAAATACATTTACACATATTATTATATTATATATGTATTATTATACATACCCAGACTATTTTAATAAAATTTTGCTGTCATAATATACGTGTAGAAAAACGTTTAATTATTTTCAAATAAATTTGTTCATAAATTCTGGTGTCATTTAATCTGTTCAGCATTTTACGAATAGAAATACTTTGCCCCTGAAAGGGTTAAAAAAAACAGAAATGGAATACCTGAGTTATTTAAATAATTCAAAGAGATTCTATTTCACATACCCCAATAAGTTATAATTTAATCAGAAGACGACAATTCTCATTTTCAATTGGTATATATTAGTGCTCCCGACGCGATACGTATATCAATTATACGTTTAACCTATATATGTATATACGTGGCAATACCAACTTTATTATACGGAAGTGAGGCATGGACACTCACAAAAAATGATGAAAGACAAATGCAATCCTTAGAGATGAAATTTTTGAGGAGTGTGAAGGGATGTTCAATAATAGACAAAATAAAGAATGATAACATCATAAGAGAGCTTGAAATTATACCAATATTAAATAAATAGGAAATTACAGAAGGAAATGGAGGGACCACATCGAAAGGATGGATACCTGAGTTATTTAAATAATTCAAAGAGATTCTATTTCACATACCCCAATAAGTTATAATTTAATCAGAAGACGACAATTCTCATTTTCAATTGGTATATATTAGTGCTCCCGACGCGATACGTATATCAATTATACGTTTAACCTATATATGTATATACGTGGCAATACCAACTTTATTATACGGAAATGAGGCATGGACACTCACAAAAAATGATGAAAGACAAATGCAATCCTTAGAGATGAAATTTTTGAGGAGTGTGAAGGGATGTTCAATAATAGACAAAATAAAGAATGATTACATCATAAGAGAGCTTGAAATTATACCAATATTAAATAAATAGGAAATTACAGAAGGAAATGGAGGGACCACATCGAAAGGATGGATACCTGAGTTATTTAAATAATTCAAAGAGATTCTATTTCACATACCCCAATAAGTTATAATTTAATCAGAAGACGACAATTCTCATTTTCAATTGGTATATATTAGTGCTCCCGACGCGATACGTATATCAATTATACGTTTAACCTATATATGTATATACGTGGCAATACCAACTTTATTATACGGAAGTGAGGCATGGACACTCACAAAAAATGATGAAAGACAAATGCAATCCTTAGAGATGAAATTTTTGAGGAGTGTGAAGGGATGTTCAATAATAGACAAAATAAAGAATGATAACATCATAAGAGAGCTTGAAATTATACCAATATTAAATAAATAGGAAATTACAGAAGGAAATGGAGGGACCACATCGAAAGGATGGATACCTGAGTTATTTAAATAATTCAAAGAGATTCTATTTCACATACCCCAATAAGTTATAATTTAATCAGAAGACGACAATTCTCATTTTCAATTGGTATATATTAGTGCTCCCGACGCGATACGTATATCAATTATACGTTTAACCTATATATGTATATACGTGGCAATACCAACTTTATTATACGGAAGTGAGGCATGGACACTCACAAAAAATGATGAAAGACAAATGCAATCCTTAGAGATGAAATTTTTGAGGAGTGTGAAGGGATGTTCAATAATAGACAAAATAAAGAATGATAACATCATAAGAGAGCTTGAAATTATACCAATATTAAATAAATAGGAAATTACAGAAGGAAATGGAGGGACCACATCGAAAGGATGGATACCTGAGTTATTTAAATAATTCAAAGAGATTCTATTTCACATACCCCAATAAGTTATAATTTAATCAGAAGACGACAATTCTCATTTTCAATTGGTATATATTAGTGCTCCCGACGCGATACGTATATCAATTATACGTTTAACCTATATATGTATATACGTGGCAATACCAACTTTATTATACGGAAGTGAGGCATGGACACTCACAAAAAATGATGAAAGACAAATGCAATCCTCAGAGATGAAATTTTTGAGGAGTGTGAAGGGATGTTCAATAATAGACAAAATAAAGAATGATTACATCATAAGAGAGCTTGAAATTATACCAATATTAAATAAATAGGAAATTACAGAAGGAAATGGAGGGACCACATCGAAAGGATGGATACCTGAGTTATTTAAATAATTCAAAGAGATTCTATTTCACATACCCCAATAAGTTATAATTTAATCAGAAGACGACAATTCTCATTTTCAATTGGTATATATTAGTGCTCCCGACGCGATACGTATATCAATTATACGTTTAACCTATATATGTATATACGTGGCAATACCAACTTTATTATACGGAAGTGAGGCATGGACACTCACAAAAAATGATGAAAGACAAATGCAATCCTTAGAGATGAAATTTTTGAGGAGTGTGAAGGGATGTTCAATAATAGACAAAATAAAGAATGATAACATCATAAGAGAGCTTGAAATTATACCAATATTAAATAAATAGGAAATTACAGAAGGAAATGGAGGGACCACATCGAAAGGATGGATACCTGAGTTATTTAAATAATTCAAAGAGATTCTATTTCACATACCCCAATAAGTTATAATTTAATCAGAAGACGACAATTCTCATTTTCAATTGGTATATATTAGTGCTCCCGACGCGATACGTATATCAATTATACGTTTAACCTATATATGTATATACGTGGCAATACCAACTTTATTATACGGAAGTGAGGCATGGACACTCACAAAAAATGATGAAAGACAAATGCAATCCTTAGAGATGAAATTTTTGAGGAGTGTGAAGGGATGTTCAATAATAGACAAAATAAAGAATGATAACATCATAAGAGAGCTTGAAATTATACCAATATTAAATAAATAGGAAATTACAGAAGGAAATGGAGGGACCACATCGAAAGGATGGATACCTGAGTTATTTAAATAATTCAAAGAGATTCTATTTCACATACCCCAATAAGTTATAATTTAATCAGAAGACGACAATTCTCATTTTCAATTGGTATATATTAGTGCTCCCGACGCGATACGTATATCAATTATACGTTTAACCTATATATGTATATACGTGGCAATACCAACTTTATTATACGGAAGTGAGGCATGGACACTCACAAAAAATGATGAAAGACAAATGCAATCCTCAGAGATGAAATTTTTGAGGAGTGTGAAGGGATGTTCAATAATAGACAAAATAAAGAATGATTACATCATAAGAGAGCTTGAAATTATACCAATATTAAATAAATAGGAAATTACAGAAGGAAATGGAGAGACTACATCGAAAGGATGGATACTGATCGTATACCAAAAGCAGCCTTTAATTATAAGCCAAGGGGAAAAAGAGACAGAGGAAGACCGCGAAAAAAATGGATTGAGGCTGGAATAGGCTTATAGCCTGAAACCATGTTTTGGGATGATGATGATGATGTATATACGTATAATACGTCGGTATGAAATACGTATACCTTAAATGATACGTTTAACCCTAGAACGTCCGGAAATTTTACTCAACCTTGATAAAAACATTTCACAACAGAAGTTTTATTTAAAACTATTTAACTTATTTCTTTACTTTAGAGGTTTATATTTATGAAACAAATTCTTGATCGAATAGTCATTTTGAATTTACCTGTCGGATCCATTGGACCAGTCTGGTAGGCGGAGGGTTAAAGTATCCTGATACGTATAAGCGTATATCGATTAAACGTATAATTCAAGTATACGTATATTTCAAGTATACGCATATTTCAAGTATACGTATTTACTTTTAATACGAATGGACCTCATCAGTCTTACGTCACTGAACGGAGAGCACAAGCTAGAAATCGGTACCGTTACCGTACCAATCTGCATAATGTTTCATACGTGGGATATTATTATTTTCCCCTATAAATATTTTAATTAATTTATGTTACTTCTAATTTTCATTGAATTAAGGGAAAAATAATATAAATTTGTTGGAACAGTTTAAAATGTTTTTTCTTTCTTTATTCTATCTTATTATACGCAATGAACGAAAACCTTTTAAACGTTTAGACTTTATAGTAATAACATATATACACTGTATCGTATAATACGTTTAACCACCTTAACCGTATCATATGTATGCAAAGTTTGTGCCCCGTATTATACGTATACTCGTATAAACGTTTAATAGGAAACACTAATATATATTTCATTATTTAAAAAAAGATTTTGTCTATAAAGGCATTTATTAAAATGTTCAGTTTTCAGTGTTTCGAAGTGAAGTGTAGTTAGACAAATTAAACGACGTTCATGCCATTTAGAGGTCGGCATGAACTCACGACTGCGCTTGACAGACTCTTCATCTCCCATCTGGCAACATGCTGCGATTTGGCATGGCTTGAACTGTAAGCTAAATCAACCGCTGACAGACTTCCCGTTCGGATCCAGACGTTCTAACATGCATCCAACCCATTTACCTAACTGAAAGGCCATAGCAATAAAATTCAATTCAACGACAGACAAAAAAAGCAAATTCTATAAAGACTACCACAGAGAAGTTTTAGCTCCTTTGGAGAAAATTATGTCATTTGAAATTGCTTCCGAAACAAAATAATTTCAGGCAATTTACTTTCACCTGAAAAAAATTTAAACTGTAAAAAATACCGTACGGGTAAGAGGTGGTAAGATAAGTATTGTTACCCCTCCCTCCTATTGGATCTTTTCTTTTCTTTTTTTCTTTTTCTTTTATATTTTTCTTTTTGTATTTGGCTTTAATAGCTTTAATATAATTTAGGATCCATATTTACTTGCCTGTCTGATGGATTTAATATAATTTAGGATCCATATCTACTGCCTGTCTGATTGATTTAATATAATTTAGGATCCATATTTACTGCTTGTCTGACTGATTTTCGTTTGAAGATTGTTTAAGAGCCTACGCTAGTCACCCGAAGAAACTCGAACGCTAATGTTAAGTCTATGGGAAAGTTTTTGACAGATTTCTCGCTCGCATTTTAATATTTTAAAATTATTTTTTGCATAGGAAAGCTGAGGCCAATCCCTAACGTTGTTAGTTTTTACTTTTTCGATTTTGGTTCCAGTTTTTTTATATAAGGGCACTTTCACTTTCAGAACCGGTTCTAACTGGTTCTGAAATTGAAAATGTCCGCTTATAAAAAAACTGTAACTAAAATTTAAAAAGTAAAAACTAACAACGTTAGGTATCGGCCTCAGCTATCCTATGGAAAAAAAATCATTTAAAAATATTAAAATGCGCGCGAGAAATCTGTCAAGAACATTCCCATACACTTAACAATAGCTTGAGGGTTTCTTCCCGTGACTACTGTAGGCTTTTAACCCTTTCAGGGACAAAGTACTTCTGCTGCTAAAATGTTGAAACAATTGAATGACACCAGAATTTACGAACAAATTTATTTGAAAATTACTGAAAGCTTTTCTTCACGTATATTATGGCAGCAAAATTTTATTTAAAAATTCTGAATGCTATTTCGCATATTGGAATTAAAATTAAGGGCTCGCGTCTTGCAAGCACTGCTCTTGATAGTGTTGTAAATGCTTTATATAAAAAAAATGAAATTGATATAATTGTAATGCATTATTATTTAAAATCTGTAACTACTGCCTGTCTGATTGATTTGGGTTTGAATATTGTTTAAACGTCTTATACAAGATCAGAAACATGCTTTTTTTTCGGAAATTTTAAAGTATTTTATATTGTTTTGATATTTTTTTATTCGAAAGAGACGAGCTTAATATCATCGTAGATTTTTTTAAAATATAGTTTACTTTAAATGCATTAAAATTTAGTATCTATAATTATTGCCTGAATGATCGATTTTTGCCTAAAGATTGCTTAAATGTGTTATACAAGATCACTAACATAGGTTTATTCAGCAAATTTTAAAGTATTTCAGTTAGATTAATTCGATTTTTTTTATAGAGGCACTCATGACACCATCGCAGCTTTTTATATATATATTTATTTATTGTACAAATATTGACATATATGTGAAAAAAATCTACGATGCGGTATTCTAAGGGTTTTACATCCAAAAATGTTAAATTGATATAACTGAAATGCATTAAAATTTAGAATCTATAATTACGGCTTGTCTAATTGATTTTTGCTCGAAGATTGTTTAAATATATTATATATACAAGATTAGAAACAAAGGTTTATTTAGAAATTTTTAATTTATTTCTGTTATATGATTTTGATGTTTTTCAATATGAAGCGCTCATAATACCATCGCAGTTTTTTATATGTTTTACTTTATTATACACATATTAACTTACAAAAAGTGAACTACGATGGTGTTATGACTGATTTATAACGAACAGAAATCTAATTCATATAATTGAAATGCATTAAAATTTGCTAAATAAAGTTATATTTCTGATCTTGTATAACACATTGGAACAATCCTCAAACAAAAATAAATCAGAGAAGCAGTAAAAGTACACCTTAAATTAAATTAAAACAAACAAAACATCTTAGGAAACAGGAGAAAAATTGACTCTACAAAAAAGTCAAAAATCAACGTTTATTTTTACAACCATTTTAACTTTACAAACACATAAATATAAGGAAAGTGTTATAATCATGATTATATGAAGGGGTTAGAATGACAGTGGAGTAAGTCAAAATTTAGTGATTTGAAAAATGAAGGGTTTTGTGAAACTTGTTGTACAGCCGTTGCATTGTGTGGTTCAACTTGTTTTGCCCTCTAGCGACTCTCTAAGTGAACTATGACTTATTTGGTCGGCAACTTGAACAGCAATTAATATACGTTCAGTGAAAATAGGGTTATCTCAATTTTCCAAATTTTTGACTTACTCCACTGTCATTCTAACCCCCTCAAATGTGAGTTTGTATGCGACTGAATTAGAGTCCCGCTCGGGTCGGTTTGTACCCGACTCGAATGCGAAAATGCTTTTTAAATTCAACCTAAAACCCGACTCGAACCTGACACGCAATTAAAAAAAATATATAGCATCCACCCGACCTTAAACGAACCGTGAGTCGGATAGAGTTCAGGTAAAATCGGGATACCCGATCCGGTGCAGAACTCTAGATCTAGAACTGAACAAGATAATTCCCAAACGGGTTGGGTTGGGTTGATTTATGACGGCCAATTATCAACACGGGGGTATAGTCCCTAGGGGGAGTGCCCTCCGTGGGGGTCTTTCTAAGGGATTCTAACCCGTATTTACGGCAAGGTTAGAAGAAAACCATTGAAAACTCCGAACGGTTAGGTCGACGAGCGCGACAGGGGTTTGAACCCAGCACCTCCCGTCTACCAGCTTTGAGAACAGAACCTCTCAGCCACTGGTGGGGCAATTCCCAAACGGAACTTCCGATTGAGCTCCTATTTGATAAATATGTTATAGATTTTTTGAAAATATTTTGATATTTCTGAAAATTTTTTGCAGATCTACGCCGATCATGACTCCCAGAACCCAAAACCACCCTCAGTTCAAAACTTTATCTATCTATCTATCTATTCATCTATATATGTCACTTTTTTATGGACACGATAACTTCAGTAATTCTGCACAAATCTCTTCCAAACTGATACATAAAATCAAGGGGCATAAAATCTCCGTCAAGTTCGTTAATGGGCAAAATCAAACCAGTGTGTGTGGGGGGGAGGGGCTTTGTGTGAAAACAGAAAAAACCACATAACTTCTTAATTATGATACCTATCGAATCCGTTTAAAGTTATTATTTCTTCTAGGAAAAGGGCCGAAAATTAATATATGACATATTTTTGATATAATTAAAAATAGCCCCAAGGGGGGGGGGGGGGAAGAGTGGTTTCAGAAGAAAAAAATTCATAACATCGTCAATTCACAAGATATCAAATCCGCTTAAATTTATTATAAATCCGCTTAATATTATCTAAAACTTTTATATTGACAAGTTTTTTATAGGACCAACCCTTATAGCAACAACAAATTAAAAACAAAAAAATCCCTGTCGGCTCCGCCTACAGGCAAGGTAGATTTCGAAGTGGGCGGTCCCAAATGCTGCAGCATGGCAAAAAGGTCATTTCTTCTGCATTTCCCAACAAACAGGCGCCCCACGGTTTGCGTCTTCTAAATCTACCTGTGCCTGTAGGCCGAGCCGTCAGGGATATTTTCCTTTTACTTTCTGGACTATTCTGGATCATTGTTCGGAAAATTGAGTGGAGTCACTCCAGATTTCTTTTACGTTGAAGACATCAAACTGTATATTTGTAGATGGCTGATATTTAGCGATAAATGGGAAATATCCCATGTGTATATGTTAATCGCGTATTTCGTTCTCGATATTTTATCCCCATGTATTTGTTCTTATAGGAATTGCTTTTTTTTAGTTTGGAAAAAATAATTTCTGTAACAATGAAAAATTACGTTCAATTACGTTATTAAGTTCACTTTATTACTAACTATATAAGGATTCATAACCAGGGCTAAATAATAAACATTATAATGTGACACGTAAAATTGCATACGTCAAAGCACTTTATATAGCGAAATCGAAAGTGATCCGAAAACCCGTTCGTTATAACGTGCTTTCGTTAAAGCATTTTAACAAATGTTTTCGTTATAGTGAAAGATTCCAATTCTCCAGACTAATTTTATCTGAATATAATCTAGATGTGCTGAAAGACGGATAATGGAGACAAAGAAGACATTACAAAGAAGAGCATTTTCTCCAATAAGAATTTCTTTTAAAATAACTTTACTTAAATAATAATTTAAAAAAATGGGCGTTAAGTATTTATATCTATATTATGTAGCAAAAATATGTCCGTGAAAAACGCTGACGTCATACTGATGGCGGCAACATTTGACCCATAAATATCGCTTTTATTGCAAGTTATTAACGTCTAAATATTGCACAATTTAAATTTTTACACCGTCAAATATTAGGAAAAGAAAATTCTTTCAAATGCATCTTGTTTGATAACTGTATCCCAATTAACTGATTTTTCATGGTTTTAAAATACTTTTCAGTCATGATTAAAAAAAAAAATCTATCTCTATGGGCGTGCAGCCTGATCACGAAAGATTAATCCGTTTGTACTTAAAGCAATTTAAATATATGAGCCTTTGTTTCCGACTAATATTCCGTAACAAAATTAAAAATTAATCAATAAATAAATTAAATAATATAAATAAAACACAAATTTAACAGACATGTAGACACACTCTGTAGACACCAATGAAATGGGGAAATATCACACGGGAGGAATACGTTTTCTTTTGTGTGTAACTAATAAAGTTTATCTTGAAATCCTCAAAAATTCACTCAGAATCATTAAAGTAATAGAAAATAACTTTGAATTACTGTTTTTAATAATGCAAAAACATAAACAAAACCACGTGATACAAAAACGCGACGTGATTGGTTGTGACGTCATTTGCCGCTAAACTGAAATGTTTACGCTTTGCGCGTATACCCATTGCGTCCCATTGCTTTTCCTATTTGCAATCTTGTTTCATTTGTTTCTTAAAATTTATTTAACGTTATCAACTTCAAATTTGTGAAAAAGTAAGATCTAACTTATCTTAATATAAAATATATCGTTTATTTTTTATTTTCATTAAAATTTTGATTAGAAAATATCGATTTCGGCCGGATTTGTTAAAGGGCAATCGGGCAATCTCCCAAAAATAGATGCTCTTTCCATGTTTGCTTTTTTAGGAAAGAATTCTGATTTCATGGGTGCAGAAATACGAGGAGTTAAATCTAAAAGGTATTTATTTCTGTTATAGATTTACTTTGATTTATTAAAAAATAATAATGATTAAAAGCTAAAATAATAGTACGCGATTCTTGGTTGTTGTTCCTGAAATGAATTATTTTCTTTTTTCATCATATTTCAGTTTAAATGAAATTTTAATTATTTTACAATACTGATAAAGTATATTTGTTATAAAATAAAATATTGAGAAATAAGAAAGGCCTTTTATTTAGTTAGTACTTAATATATATTTTCTGAGCAAAAATTTTCTCTGTAAACTTTAAAATATTGCATTCATTCTTTGACATTCCTTTTTGCTCTATCTTTCAAAAGTTTCCATGAAATTAAAGTTTTTTTGTCATGGCCTTCTTTTCTTTATCCTAAAGCATTTATATGTTTACTTATTCATATTTTTAAAAGTTCAAGTATTTTTTTTTTTCTTTTTTTTTTTTTTTTTAATCCACCAATTTTTGCTTCATATATATATTTAAAAAAAAAAAAAAAAAAAAAAAAAAAAAAACTATTTTTACTTTTTTCTATCTTACAAGAAGAAAGTATTGGATTCATGAAAATTTCCGACTTCCGGTTTTCGGCGGATTTATACGTTTTAGAAGGTCCTGAACACGATTTGACTGTTTTTAAAAATTGTCTGTATGTGACAAAAATTTTGTGGGCACTCTATCTCAAGAACTAATGCACGAAATTTAATAAAACTTTATATTCAGTTAGTACCTGATATAATTTGGTGCTGATTAGTATTTGGTGAAAATCGCCCAACAGGTGGCGCTGCTATGCTGCATTTGTTGAGCTCTATCTCAAGAACTAATGCACTTATTTTCATTAAACTTCACATTCAGTTAGACCTTGACATAAATGGACGCTGATTACGTTTTGGTGTAGATATCCCGGTAGGTGGCGCTGCTATACTACTTTTTTCATTACTTTTACGATAGCTATATCTCAAGAACTACTGCACGGAATTTCATCAAACTTCAGATTCTGTTAGACCTTGACATAAATAGATGCTGCTTACGTTTTTGTGTAAATAGCCCAATAGGTGGTGCTGCTATGGTACTTGTTTAATTATTATCACAATAACTATATCTCAATAACTAATGCATGGATTTTCATCAAACTTCAGATTCAGTTAGACGTTGACATAAGTTATTGTTGAGTAGGTTTTGGTCAAAACCTTCACTATATTATTTCTTAATATTTAATAATATCACACAACATAAACATAACATTAAACAATAATCTTTTTCAAAACATTTCTATAGCCAAGGGTGTTTAGGAGAATTTTAAGGGAGGTTCTAACCCCCTAAACTGTGAATTATCCAATATATTTAAATTTCTGTATATTAATATTGAGCAAACATTTTCCTACCCCGCCCCCCTTTTTTTTTTCTTTTTTTTTTCTAGCTATGCTACTATTGTAAAAATACTTATTAAAAATTCTGAACATGCTTCGCTCAGAATGTATGATTTCAGTTAAAATTTGTTTTCATAAGTGATTGCATTTTTTTTCATTAATAAAATGATACATTAAGGATGGATATCAAAATTAGAGGTTTCCAAAAAATTGCATTATGATTACTGAATAATGAATATATACATTTCATATATGAACTATCGATTACTTGAAGACACTCCTTAATATGCATAAATAAAATGAATGACTATATGTATGATACATAAATATTTCTTTCTGTTTCATGTGTGTTTATTCTCATTCATATATTCCAAAAAAGAAAAAAATACATTTATTAAAATATTATTTAGATTCAATCAATAAATAAACATACAAATGAAGAATAGCAGATTATAAGTTTACAAAAACATTTCTATCATGTTAACATCATAATAAAATAAATTCGCAAACGCTCACAATTTCATATATGCTAAAAGTTGGATACTATATTCAGGAAGATTAATCATTTCAGAAAAAGTTAACAGTTATTTTTTTTTTTTCGGAAACAATGAATGCAACAATTTATTATTCAAGAAAACAATACAAAACAAATAAAAAAATACATGTAAGCTTTCAAATTACAATGAACTTAAAAAAAGACAAATCCAATTTTTTAAGATCTGATAAATACGTGGCACCTTTGCATTGAAATATTGTGCAAAAAAAAAAAAAAAAAAAATGTATACCTTATTCTATAAAATACAATATTACTACGAGTATTAACTTGTACCGATACTTTATTTCTACATCGAGATCTGGAAATGAATTTCTTAGAAACACGATGGAATAAAAATCTCACATGGAATTCACAGTATTATTTATTCATTATAGCAATTTACAATACTTTTAATTTGTTATACTAATCATCTCTAAGAAAAGAAAAAAGCGTAAAGCAAGCCATCCCCCATAGAAAATAACAGGGAGAAATACAGCGAGGGTTTGTTTACATGGCTAGTGACGTCAGAACAGCTTTTATCACGTGACGCGGCATTTTTCCGCGACGACAAAAACTGCGTTTTAAAAGTTAACTTAATGAATTATACAAGTTTCAAATATATGTAAAAATGGTATCAAAATGTTCATATTTTTATACTCTATCAGGTGCAAGTTAAATTGAAAAACGTGAAATTTCCCCATTATCAAAATCAAAAAGGCTACTGTAGGTAGCGAAAGCATTGCCGAATTTTTCGACTGTTAAACCCTGGCATGAGGCGAATACGAAAGTATCGCTTTTAATTAATTTCAAAACTTTATTGGAATACATTATTAGCTCACAGGCTATCAAAGCCTGTCAGGTAATATGCCCGCCGGCTCTGTATGTACGTACGTATGTATGTATCTACGTAACGCGATAACTCTTGATAGAAATAATCGTTTTGTTTCAAATTTTGTTTATAGGTTCATTGTGATAAGGCGCTTCCCTTATTAGTTTTGGGGGTTCATTGGTTAAGTATAAAGGGGGATACGGGGGGCTAATTCCCTCCTTAATTTAGATAAATGAGTTTTTCGTGCAGAATTATCCGATTTGCTTCAAATTTTGTATATATGTTCATTGTAATAAGGCGCTTCCCTGATTAGTTTTGGGGGTCCATTGGTTAATTATAAAGGTGGAACAGGGGGGGATGACCCCTCTTAATATATTGTCGATTTCTTTATTTTTCGACGGGCTTATTTCAAAGAATTTGAAATAAGAGTATAATATACAATTAGTGTGAATAGCCTGTGAGCTGAATGCCCTCAGTTTAACTGGACAGTTTTCTTTTTAGCTCACAGGCTATCAAAGCCTGAGAGCTTATGTGCCCGCCGGTTCTGTATGTACGTATGTATGTATGTACGTACGTATGTATGTACGTAATGCGATAACTCTTGATAGAAATAGCCGTTTTGCTTCAAATTTTGTTTATAAATTCATTGTGATAAGGCGCTTTCCTGATTAGTTTTGGGGATTCATTGGTTAAGCATAAAGGGAGAACGGGAGGCTAACCCCACCTTAAATTAGATAAATGGGTTTTTCATGCAGAATTATCCGATTTTCTTCAAATTTTGTATATATGCTCATTCTGATAAGGCGCTTCCCTGATTAGTTTTGGGGGTTCATTGGTTAAGTATAAAGGGGGGAAACGAGGGCTAATCCCCCTCCTTAATTTAGATAAATGGGTTTTTATGCAGAATTATCCGATTTTCCTCAAATTTTGAATATAGGTTCATTGTGATAAACCGCTGCCCTGATTAATTTTGGAGGTACATTGGTTAAGTATAAAAGGGGGGGGACGGGGGGTCTAATCCCTCCTTAATTTAGATAAATGGGTTTTTCATGCAAAATTATCCGATTTTCTTCAAATTTTGTATATATGTTCATTGTGATAAGGCGTTTCCCTGATTAGTTTTGGGGAGTTCATTGGTTAAGTATAACGGAGGGACGGGGGATGACCCCCCTTAATATATTCTCAATTTCTTTATTTTTCGAGGGGCTTATTTCAAATTCTTTGAAATAAGAGTATAATAAACAATTAGTGTGAATAGCCTGTGAGCTCAATGTCCTCAGTTTAACTGGGCAGTTTTCTTTTTTTGACACATGATCTAGGCCCTTATTTTATTATTTATATTTTTCATACAAAACTGCTTTTTGTTGTTATTAGAGGGCTATCTAAAAAACATATGTTAAATGTAAAAATATCTATTATTTTCCAATTGAAAAAAAAAGTGGTTTTCATCTAGGTTCTTTAACTCGTGAGGCCCGGGTTGAATCCCCTAGTTATTTTAAGCTTTAAAAATATCACTTTTACTAGAAACAGTAAAAAAAAAGTAAAACATTGATTTAAAAAGAATTTCAAGAAAATTATACATTTTTACCAATAAATACATACAACTTCATACCACAATTTTTTCCCCAATTAAATGCTAGTTTTTGTTTGCAATATAGATCTGGATGACTGAAGATCGGATAATAAGGAATTCATTATATTATTTTAATGCTATCTATAATACATTCAACCTATTCTACGCAGAAAACGAACTGGGTAAATTTAAATGTAATAAAGTAGGAACAGGAACAACACCAACAAAACAAATGTATTTAGTTCTCTGAAAGGGCAGATTTACATTAACTACATAGGTTTGAAGAATGGAGTTAATAAACTCTCACGTCGCAGAAAGAATACTGCATTTGGAGAAATAAAATCCTGTTTTCCGCGTCGTTTTTCTTTGGATTATAAACAATGTAAAAATTTCGTTCTATCGTTTTTACTCACTTTTCACGCTTGAATTATTTAGAGTATATCGTGCTTTTCGTTTTAAATATTTCGTTATATCGTTTCAAATTCTGTATTCTTTAATATACAGACCTAAATGCCTATGAATAATTCATTACATCGTGCTATTCGTTGTAAAGGGATTCGAATGTGATAATAAAAATTATCTCTTCCATAAAGTTGTGCTAATTTTTATTGCAAAAGTAACTTTCTACAAAAAAAGTAATAATGTTTTCAGAGTTACCCACGATTTAGGAAAATGTTCTTTATCTTAAGGGGTCTCAGGACTCTTAAAATTGGAAAAAAATGAAAAAAAAATTACCATTTTTAACATTTAAAATCGTCAAATGTATATGATTTAAAAACTGAATTTTTATTGGGATGAAAAGATATAAGCGTGTTCTTTCATTTCACATATTTAAAAAGTTACAAGATGCAGAATTACTATTTATAGGGGACTTCAAACTGTCAGACATTTGTCGAGCAGAAAATTGACATGAAAGCTTACGCGCACGATTACAAAATAATTTTTGCATCTAGAATAAAAATTTTGGAGTCTAATTATAATTCATATTGTAATAATTACACTGAACCTCAATAAATTTGTATTTAAAGCATTTTTATATTTTTAATGCAAAATTGTATTGAGCTAATACAATTTTTAAAAATTTTCAACATTATAACCACTTAAAAAAAATTTTTTTTTAATAATAAAAATGAAATTTTAGGTTCAATTTATGTAGACTAACATAACGCATATTTTTGGAAAATTTAATGAAAAAATATTGATAAGTTTTTGAGATATATCATGCGCGTTGTGCCCAAAAACATCATTTTGAGAAAAATGATCTTTTGCTTCAGCTTTGAGGGGGTATAATTCTAAAAGTCATAACGTCTGTTCTAATGGGAATTTCAAGAAAACATTTACACTAAAATGTTCAGGAAAGATAGGAGTTTAATATATAAAAAAATTAAAAATTCGAAAATTTTAAAGGATTAAGAGTCTTGAGACCCCTTAAGAAACATATTTTATAACAAACATATTTTTGAGATTTAAAGAACCATTTATAAAAAAAGAAAGTTTTTTTTTGCAGTCACTGATTTTCGGAAAATTTTTCGAGTAGTTTTTATAGTGTATTAACCCGTTTTCTAGGATGCTATCAATTCTCAAGTAAATATTTTCATGCTTAACAAACGTGTTTTACAGGCAAAGATGATAAATTAGCAGCATGAACACGAACAACACCTGACCCATAAATGTCGCTTTTATTGCAAGTGTTTTAACGTCTAAATATTGCACAATTTCAATTTTTACACCGTCAAATAGGGGAAAAAATCTTTCAAATACATCGAATTTGATAACTGAATCCCAATTGACTGATTTGTTATGGTTTTAAAATAATTTTCAGGCATGATTTAAAAATAAATCTATCAAAATAAATATTTTCATGTTCAACAAACATGTTTTTACAGAGAAAGATGATAAATTAGCAGCATTAACACGAACATTAAAATTAATATTATTTTGTAGCACTTGCATAAATTCACTTACGCAGCTGAAAATAAAAACCACTTTCTTGGTCGCAAAATGGTTTCAAAATGGTTTAAAAATGGATTAAATAACTAATCCGTCGGCCGATTTGTACGAAAATCGATGCAGTTTTTGCAACTATGGTAACCAGTGTTGCCAGATGTCCCGATTTAGGTGGGACGTCCCGATTTTTATAAGTTTCAAAACCCCTTCCGCATAACCACTGCGCGGGACGCGTCCAATTTTTCATGATGCACAAATTCTTTTAAAATTCGTTTAGCAATATGCTATTCGTTAGTTTGCATCGAGTGGAACTTAATACAGTAAAGCCTGTAAAAACAGAATCTATCTATAACCGAAAATTTGTATAATGCTTTTCAAAGGAATACATTGGAAATATACTTGTCTTGACGGAAACCTGTCTAAAACGGAATTTTTTGTGTTTGTTAGCCATTCTGTTTTTACACGTTTTACTGTACTTTGTTTTGTAAACCTTTGTATAAACGGACCCGCTTATAACGGTGTTAAAAGTAAAAATTTCATTATCCCTACGATAGGAATATTATACAATTATACGCGCTAATTTGGAATTTTATTTCAGTCTCCATCGATTCCGTTTTCACAGGTTTTACTGTATGATATTTTTGTGTTTATTTAGTATAATAAAACCTGCTAGATGGAATCGCAAGGGACAGGTGAAAAATTCCGTTTTAAACAGGCTTTCTTCTTACCAGATATAATTGTTTTGGTATTCGTACCATAGGGACAATGAAATTTCTACATTTAAGATAGGATTCAATTTTAGACAGGTTCCGTTTTCACAGGGTTTACTGTATTTTTATGTTGAGATTTATAATCCACTGTCCCACTTTTTTTTGTCTGCCTGTCCCGCTTTTTTACACTGGACCTCGCAACACTCTTTACAGCATTTTCTCTAAATGAGATTTAATGAGAACGACCGTTTGAGAGTTATCATGCTCACTCAATCACTCTCTCACACGTACACACACACACACACACGCGCGCGCACACGCACACACACACGCACACAGATAATGATTACAGTACTTTCCTTAAGGACTGAACAGACCACGTTTCTCCTGATAGGAACGTCTATTGCGATATCGGATTTTTCGGTGTTTTATGGCTTTCTTAGCATGTCTAAAGTTCAGAGGTCAAGCAGGGAACGACGATGACACATGGTCAACGCCCCTTTCTTTTGTCGTTGACCACAAAATCATTCGAAAAGAATGGGGAGCCGTATGAGTTATTTTCCTCTCAGGCAGACTTGTTCAGAATGCGAATAAAGGCAGATTAAGGCTGCGTTTAGAGCACAATTTTGCAAGTCAGGCTGAGATATCAATCTTCCCATTCTTCTTGAATCATTTTGTAGTCAAGAAAAGAGAAGATTCAACAAAAGAAATGGGTGGTGTCAACAGATGTCAACTGCTCCCATTTTGACCTTGAATTTTAGACATCCTTAGAAAGTCATAAAACATAAAATATTCCGAAAAACCAAAAGAAAAGAAATCGAACTAAGTCTACGCACTGTTAGAGCCTTAACACTATATGCACGGAAAGCAATAAAGAACCGAAAGTGAAATTTGTGATAAGAACCGATATTACAAGCGAAGCTTCAAATACTATATTCCCAGCAGAGAATACCGACAACCCACACTTTTTACCACGAGAAAGTTAAGTTGTAAACGAGGTGAAACCCAACGAGTCAAATTCCGTTTGTAGACCGGTTGGTATCTTATTATTATTTTCGATGTCGGCAAAAATATAACTCTCGCTTTTCAAAAGACATGAAAATTCAAATGAGAGTTAGAACCGTTAGAATCGTCTAATGATCTACTGGCTTTTCAAAGGGAATCAAAATCGGAAACGCGTTATAGATGTGGTGATGTTGATAAGATATATAAAGAATTTGAAGACATCGTCACTGATTTGAAATATATTAAAATGAATAAATATCTTATTTCCGGGTTTCTTTCAAGTGGCAGACTGGCTTGTATTATCGGAAATAATAATACCTGTAGAAAAAAAAGGATCTTATCGTCACAAGTGACCACCTTACTCATTTAATAACGATCAAAAACTTCTGGGTCAGGAGCAGCTGTATTGTTTCGAGTCGTGCTTGATCAAAGGATTTCTTTCGTTATACCTAATTAGTGTTTTTTTCTATCTTTCATTTTAACGTTAGCAGTGATGCCCGAAGCAGCATTAATAAAAGTATAAAGTTTAAGTGAAGTGATTTCCCTCAATGTATGTTACTGTTGTACTGAGATTTTCTATCTGTGCAAAGAGCGGGGAAAATATATTATTTGCGCATGATGGAAAAAAATAACAAGAACAAATTCTGGTGCAACATATCTTTTAACCAATTTAATTTATATTAATTTTATGTTTGACATAAAATGAAATTATGTATTTCTGCTGACAGATTTTTGTTTTGCGTGAAAGTAGGGTGTCTTATTATTAATCTGCATTTTTGTCTTTTTAATTTGCTCTGAGAAATCAATTGCAAACTGAGGTAACTTTTCCACTAGTTATTTTACATTACCGCAGCAAAAATTTGAATGTTCATTGTTGAGATAGAATAGCCATTGTTGTAATGATTTAAAAAAATCATTCTTCAAAATTATTGAAACGAACTTTATAACAAACTTTGAAACTTCCAGTTGAAAAAACCCAGTTATTATATCATATTTATATTCTTCGGTAAATTTTACATTTGGGTGACATACAGGAAGTCAATCGGTCAAGTAGTTGAAGAAATATGCAGACGTAAATTGTTAAGGCCCAATGTTAAATTTATTTTTAATCGTTACAAAACAGATTGCAATGCGGGTATGTTTTTCAAGCATAACCAAAAACTTACTTGGGGAATGTAACTTGAGCTGTAATTTTGGATTCGCACATTTGATGCTATTAAAATCGATTTCTGTTAAAATTTTTATAGGTTATAATACAAACATTTTTCACATGTTAATTTCATGATTTGTGTCTTTTTTAATTAATATTCTAAAACACGTGCATTATATAACCTATAAACATTTTATCAGAAATCGAATACAAAATTACAGCTTATTCCGCGAAGCAGTTTTTGAATTACGCTTAAAGCACTACAAACATTGCAATTTGTTTTGCAATGTTACAAATGAATTTAACATTAGAAATTCAAAATTTTACATCGTCAAAATTCCTAAACTACTTGACCGAATGGCTCCCTGTTTTACTGCAAATTCCCAGCACACATTAGGAACACATTTGGAACACTTTGATACAAAAAAAAATGTTATAGTTACCTTAATGTGTTCCGAATATGCTCCGCTATAAAGAAAGTGTTCTGAAAGTGTACCGAAATGTTCTTCTCGGGATATTTGTTAAATCCAAACTTGGAAACACATTTGAGAACGGTTTGGGAGCGCATTTGCGCACATTTGTGAAATTATCGCTTTCAAGAAGTGTGCTAGAAAGTGTTCTGAATAAAAGAAGTGTTCTCGGAAGTATTCTAAAAAATGTTCCAAAAAGTGCAATTCAAAGTGTACTAAAAAAGGTGACAAAATAAGTGTCCTAAAAAGTGTTTTGAAAAGTGTATAAAGATTTGCAGTGTTGGTATCCAAAGATAAAACTTACCAAAGAATCCAAATAGGATGTCAAAATTACGTGCAAAATAACGTGCAAAAAATAAATACAAATTTTAGCAATTACACAGAAATATTTTAAAAAGTGAAAAATCGTCGAAATTACGTGAAAAATTGACATTTCCGCAAAAAAGGATAACTCAAAAACAAACCAATCAATTCACATTTTATAAATTGCATAATAAATAGAATAACTTTCTCTAGTACATTAGACTATTCGCTTTATAATCGCATTTCTATTTCAGATGCTGTGGTACTTAAAGTACTAATGTAATGAAAAATTCGTAAATTTTGTTGCGAATTTGTCACTTATACCAGTATACGAGTAAAGATAAAACTAATTAATATATTATCATAAGTGTAGTCTGTTCCTTCAATAACCATTTGTGAAATAATTAAAAAAAAAAAAAAATTCAAGGCATTTCATGCATAATTTTTTGTTATAGGATGTTTTGCGTATAGTAAAAAATTTGAAAAACTGTTTTTTGAGAAAAATCTAAAAATAATTTTTAAGCACAATTCTTACTGTAAAAGTAATTATTATTCTTTAAAAGTTTATTTATTAACTCCATATGTTTTCTGGGACATATAATACAATTTAAATGCTAAATATTGAAAAAGATGAAGAATGTAAACAAACGTTTCAGCTTACTTCCGGTTTAAGATTCTTCGGCAAGCTGTAACAGCTGCAACTTTAAACGGCTGTAACTCGAGTTCTAATTAAGATACAGACACAATTTAAGCAGAATTCGATAGATAAAAGATTGGATTTTAATATTATTGCCAAAATAAAAAAATGATATTTTTATCGAAAAGACGCTTGAAATGTGTGCGGGTACCTTAAAAAATTACAAACATATTTCTAAGATTTTTTTTTTTTTTTTTTTTAAATATTTCTAGTTTGAAAGAAATTTATTTGATTCGCCGAATATATATAATGCATTCCAGGAACTTTTGGATTGCCTTCACATAATGTCTCCAGACATTCTCTTCATTGTATTTTTACAAAAAAATTTATAACCTTTGTAAAAAAAAGATTAAAAAAAAATAAAATAAATACAACACAATCTGATAAAAGAAGTGGACCAAAATGTTCGGAATTGCAATTGACACTTGATATTGTAGTAATATGCAGTAAATGTGTAGAATCGCAGTGTCAAAAAACAAGTGGTTAAGAGTGATCGAAGATAGCACAAAGGATTTCGTTTAATATTCCTTTCAAAACCATTTATCCTTTAACTAATAAATCCAAATCATTAATTTATAAATCTATATATAAATCAAAATATATATCCTTATAATTTATCAATACACTTTATCAAAAAGAACATAGATGGCATTAAATTTACATTGAATTTAATAATAAAATGGCATTAGATTGAATTTAATAATAAAATGGCATTAGATTGAATTTAATAATAAAATGATAACACGAGGAAGTTATTTTTTAAATCAAATTAAAAATATTCAAGAACTGCTGTTCAGACAATTGTAACAGCATATGTTTGTATAGCTAAAAAGCATATTTAGTTATACGATTTAATTTTGGTTTAAAAAAAAAAAAAACACCGAAAGTTTTTTTAATTAAATCCATTGGACAATGAAATGTTAAAAATCGAAAATTTCAACTTTCGTCGTCCAGAATAGAACACGAACCTTTGGTTGTTAAAAGTTTGGGTTGGTTGGTTGATTTTATGACGGCCGATTATCTACTCGAGGGATATAGGCCCCAGGGGGGGGGGGGTGCCCTCCGTGGGGGTCTTTCTAAGGGATCCTAACCCGTATTTAGGGCAAGGTTCGAAGAAAATCACAGAAAACTCCGAACAAGCGCGACAAGGCGCGACAAGGTTTTGAACCCAGCACTTCCCATCTACCAGCTTTGAGAGCAGAACCTTTCAGCCACTGGTATGGGGGCCCTCGGAACCTTTCGATTAGGAGGAAATCGGTCTACCACTGAACTATCTAGCCTACGCGAAACTGAAATTAACATTCTGTTTTAAAATCTAAGAAAATCGCAGAAATGGTCTGATGCCATTAATTAATTAAATTAAAATAATATAAGTCCTTTTTCAAAATTTTATGATTTGTCGTGTGACAGGAAGTATTCAGCTATAAGTATGCAAAATTTCAAGTCTATAACTTATGCAGTTTCCTAGAACGAACTCTGTGACAAGCAGACAGACAGAGGAGTGTGACGAATTAGGGTTGCGTCAGATGAACGAAATCCTAAAAATCAATGAAAAATATGAGTTGAGTGGTACCTGAATACATTGACACTCGTTAGCAATAAACTGTTTAATTGTAATCTAAAATATTTATAAAATTTTCAAAGTGCTCTCTAAACCATCTCTTACAAAAAAATAAAATAAATAAATAAAAATAAAAATAAAATAAAAAAAAGAGGTGAAAAATCCTAAACTCCTATTATGAATTCCTCATCAATTTCTTATAATCATTATGTAATAAAAGTTTCAATACGTAAATTTATGAAGTTGTTATTAATTTGAAAAGGATTTGTGCTATATCATCGTAGACACATTTTAATAGCAAATTACTCTAGTAAATAATTAAGACAAAAAATTAATTGAATGATAACCATTCACAGACGATAATTTATTGTAATATTTTAAAACTAATCCATAAAAAAGTTGCACAAATCTGTTTTCAACAGAAAATATTTTAATCCAAGCAATAAATAAATAAATAAATAAGTACATTAAATAAATACTTTGAAAATTGAAAAAAAAAAAAAAAAAAGACTCACACATTTTTTTTTATAGAAGTTAGACCCGCAGAATCATAGAATGACAGAAATCATAAAAAGTTTTCTAGTGTTTTAAAAAGCGTTAAAAAATTCAAAATATAATTATTTTATAATAAAGACTATGGGACAAATTATTTAAATTGAGAGCCTACGCTAGTAAGTCGAAGGTACTCGCAAGCTAATGTTAAACCAATGGAAACGTTCTTTTAAAATTTCTCGTTCACATTTCAATATTTAATATATTTTATTTTTTATTAATTATTTTTATTATTATTATTATTATTTTTTTTTTTGCATAGGATATCTGTGGTCGGTGTCTGACCGGGTACATTTTTACTTTTTCGATTTTGGTTGCAGTTTTTCTTTTTTTAAGTACACTTTCACTTTTGAAACCGGTTCCAAAACTGAAAGTGTCCTTAAAAAAATTGCAACAAAAAGTGAAAAAGTAAAAACATACTCGGTAAAACATCGACCTCAGATAGCCTATGCAGAGAGAATTTTCTTTTTCAAATTATTGAAATGCGAACGAGAAATTTGAAAATAACGTTTAATCGGTTTAAGATTAGCTTGCGAGTTTCCTAATGCAAGGTTTTCACAAGTGGAAACACAAAACGCAACAGAACTTGCTATCTCACGCTAAATGATTAAAAAAAAATACGAATTTCAAGTTTCTGGCATGCGTCAATGCAGCATATAGCAACCAAACATGCTGAACTCAGACTTGGGCAAAATCCATAATCGATTTTCGATAACAAAATACAAAATGCATTATTTTTAGAGCATAAAATACAAAATACAAAATACTTTTAAAATTTAAAAATTACCAAATACAAAATACATGGATTTTTGAAAGACATTTAAAATACAAAATACATTTAAAAATGTTAAAAATATTTTTTTCATTAAATTCCAATAAGCGAAAAAACAGAAAGTGCTTTTGCAAAGCTATGTAATTTTTTTGAAATTATACATTTCTAAAGTAAAGAAACAAAACTAATAAAGAAAATAAATCAGTCTATGAGTGAAGAATTATATACAGACAACAAAGAATAATTAGTAATAAAATTTAAAAATATGTATAAGGAAATATAAATTTTCATGTATATAATTCAGTTTTATTTATCCGTTGACTACCAACGGTATCCGTATGTACCACTTACGGTAGCCAGAGACAACTATTTATTATTATTTTTTTCCTACCACTATTTTCAATCAATAATTTCCATGGTAAATTTCTACTAGAAGATTATTATATGCAAATTGGGGAGAAAAATTAGTAATAAAACAGTCGAATGGGAAAAATCATGAACCAGCTGGTGAAAAAAAAAGGTAGTCTAAGAGCTAAAGCATAAGAATTATGTGTTATATAAAAAAAATGTAAAAAAAAATCTACAGTGAAAAAAAAAAAAAAAAAAAAAAACTCTTGCGAATGTAGTTGATTAGCGATTTCAACCCGACAGTCTGAAATCTGGAAAAAATTATTTTGAGTATTTTGAAAATACAAAATACTAGGGGGAAATATTGCAAAATACACTTCTAAAATACTTTTGTTTTATGAGTTTAAAATACAAAATACATAAAAATGTATTTTTAAAAAGTATTTCAAATACATGCAATTTCGATACTGCCCAACACTGGCTTTACTGCATCAAGTGATTAAAAGTATTTTAAAATTTCAATTTTCCTTGTGTGTGTCAATGAACCACCGTTGTTTCCGTGGATGAACATATCCTATAATAGAGATTTATGTTTTCTCTGCTGAGGACAATACTCCATAACATATGGTGTTTACGATTGATTGTTTTGTATGTAATCAAAGGTAATTTAAATTTTTGATTAAACAAGTGGCATTTACAGAATAATGGACTTTTAAATAGAATGGATTAAGCATCCTAGAGTAATGAACTTTTTAACACTTTCCAACGTAGTTGAAAAGTGTTTATGAATTCGGTTTGTCTGACTGTCTGCCGTCTGTCTGTCTGTCTATCCGTACTCTAACTCGCGTAAATATATCCGGATAGTCCTGCCATTGATATATGTTATTGAGGTTTACTATAACATGTTTCGTATTGAAAATGAAGTGTGTAACACTTTTACTTTTTTTACAGGGACACTCAAAAGAATGGCGTTACATTATGGTCTACAGGGAAAAACCCTTTGCAGTGCAATTTAATGATGTGACACTATTTCAAATATTTTGAAATTGGTATACATCACTGAAATACGCTACAAGATGCTTAAATATATCCGGACTACTATTGAACATGGTACGTCTAGCACTTATAATTAGTTTACAGTGAAACTGAAAATAATTCCATTACATTATGGCTTAATGTGGAAAATCGTTTGCGGCGCATTTTAATCATGTTACACTATTACAAACATAAATAAAATTGATATCAATTTCTGAGATGCACTAAGACATGCTTTCTGTAGAGTATGGAGTGTAAAGCCTTTTTTTCTTTCATTTACAGTGCCACACAAAAGTATTCTTTTACATAATGGTTTACGGGGGAAAAACTGTTTGCAGCATATTTAATTATGTTACGCCATTTCAAATATTTTGAAATTGATATACATTATTGAGATTTACTACAAGATACTTGTTATGTGCATAGCATTTATCGTTCATTTACAGGGACACACAAAATATTTCGGGTACAGTACTGTGTCCGAAGTATTGTTTATAAGCCATAATTGGAAGTGGGATTTTAGCAAGGTATGCGTTTAACTCAATTTTTGAATGCTATGAGGTATGTATAGATCCTACAGATCATATACAGGGCTACACAAAAATATTCGTAAGCATTACGGTGCATCAAGATAAATTAATTAAAATGGGGTTTTAATCGAGCTATGCTTTTGAACGTGAAACATATTTTGTATACCAAGAAAGATTTGTAGAATATAAATAAAATCATATACAGGGCCACGCAAAGATCTGAATACATGGCTGCCTATGTATGATAATTCCTGGAAGTGTGATTCCGCCATGTATTTGCCTGGATGAAACTATAGCTAAAATGAAACTATAGCTAAGCTATAAAACGCTTAAGGTAATATACGTGGTTGTACAAAATAATTCAAGTATGTTTCCGTCTATTGGTGGAAACTGCTGAAGATGAATTTCCAACAGTGTTATTTGTTTTATTACAAAACTAAATTGCAGCAAACTATAGAGTATATGCAAATATATGAAATATATACAGGGTTGCAAAAATAATTGGAGTACTTTTCAGTCTGTGGACGGTAATTGCCGAAATATGGTTTTCAAATGTGTTTTGTGTTTTTCTGAAATGTTTACTTAGATGCCTTATTTACCTTATTAAACAGCGATGGTTTGTTAAAGTAATCTGTTAGTGTTGGTGTGCTTGGTGCATGATTTTCCTTTCTTGTTATTAGATTACAATGGAAAGGATTGTTTATGGTGATATTACCGATTTCGAACCCAATCCTGTACAAAGAGTTCGAGGAAAATTCCCGATTTCAGGGAAAATTTCTTTCAATGGAATGTTGATATTGTTAATGATTATTGGAATCAAATATTGTAATTTAAGTCATTTCTGTTTATTGGAAAAAATAGGGGTGAAAAATTAGTAATAAAACAGTTGAATGGAAAAAATTATGAAGCAACCGATGTAAAAAAATTGGTAGTCTAAGGGTTAAAGCATAAAAATTAAGTGTTATATAAAAGAAAATTACTTTGTAAAAAAATAATAATAATTCTACAGTGAAAGAAACAAAGAAAAAAAACTCTTGCGAATGTGGTTGATTAGCGATTTAAACCCGACAGTCTTAAATCTAGAAAAAAAATTACACTGAAAGTACAGTTCTAAAATACTTTTGTTTTATGAGTTTAAAATACTAAATACATAAAAATGTATTTTAGATACATGCAATTTCGATACTGCCCAACTCTGGCTGTACTACACCAAGTGCGTAAAAGTATTTTAAATTTTCAATTTCCCTTGTGTGTGTCAATGAACTACCGTTGTTTCCGTGGATGCACATATCTTCTACCAGAATTTATGTTTTCTCAGCTGAGGACAATACAGCCATAAAATCCTGTGTTTGCAATTCTTTGTTTTGAATGTAATCAAAAGCAATTTAAATTTTTGACTAAACAAGTGATATTTACAGATTAATGAACCTTTAAATAGAATGGAATTAATCATCCTAAAGTAATGAAGTTTTTAATACCTTCCAATGGAAAGGGATTGTTTATACTTCAACCAATTTTGGACACAATGCTGTAGAAAGAGTTCAGGGAAAATTTCCGAATTCAGAGAAAAACTCCATCAATGAAATGTTGATATTTCTATTGATTATTAGAATCAAATTTTGTAATTTAAGTCATTTCTCTTTATTGGAGAAAAATAAAGAATTCTGCAGATAGAATTTTTAAACTGAACATATTCATTTTTGAGATAATTATTAGAGATAATTCATTCGAGATAATTCATTGTCTAGTAATGTTGTGTTGATGGGAAAATATTGATAATTTGCAAGATTGTTTTCTTGACCATAATTTGTATTTTTTTATTTTTCAACTTTTTAGCTGCGTCAAATTAAACTGTACCTCGCAACCCATAAAAAATAAGACCAAAACGATATTTCATTTATATGTTGATTTCAACAGTTAGACAAACGGGCAATTATAAAGAATATGACTGAATCGATAAGCAATTTTTGGCTTGATTGAAATGAATTAAAATTAAGTTATTTTATTATTAGCTGAGTCTGGGGGAAGAAATAATTGCAAATAACAAAATGAACGTGGTTATAATAGAAACTATTAACACAATCGACGATCCCGTAGAGACACTAAAAATCTGGCAGCAACACTGCAAGTATTTCAAAATATTATTGAATTTAAAAATTCTGGAATTGTCAATGTTACTGATGGTACCGATGTTAGTTATTAAGGGTTTTAAGACGAGAACGATGATACCATGCCTCCGTGCCTATGACCGTTTATCTTCAGTATTATATAATGTCAATTCAATTCCCTTGTAACCCTACAGTTATCCATGCAAACTCGAGAGTGCTCGACTTTTTTGTTCCGTAATTCTTGAAAAATTGTCACAGCTGTGTTCAAGTCCATCTGTTGGTT
Organism: Maratus michaelseni; assembly: GCA_963931845.1. NCBI lineage: Eukaryota > Metazoa > Arthropoda > Arachnida > Araneae > Salticidae > Maratus > Maratus michaelseni. The sequence goes on along the minus strand of OZ007586.1, from coordinate 52,907,352 downwards.
TCTTGGGGAACTAATGAAGATGTTTGAGTTTAATCAACACTTGCTGTTATAACCAGATACTTTTCATAACTTTTCAAACTGTCCCATTTGACTGGCAACATTGTCTAAGTTTTGTGTTTACCATTATTTGTAAAAAGCAGGGGCTCCATTTCAATTTTTTTTTGCAAGGGTGGGGGAGGCAAAATTTTATTTGAGGGGGCAAAAATAAAAAGATATTTTGTTATTGTTGTGTACAGCTGAGAAGCAATTGGTACAAATTTATTCTCACATATGTTTTTTTTAATTATACTCATTAATGATGAACCTATTTCACTTTGATAATGTTGCAAAAGCAATACTTTGACAAATGATATTGATAATTATAAATTTTTACTGCTTAAAGTGTTTATTAAATACTAAAGTTTTAATTTTAATCAAATTTGGCAAGTTATTTCAGATTTTGTGCAATTTCTGACATTTTATTTTTGTGTCTGACCTATGATGATCGATACATTCTGAATTATCGAATTCCCTGTGTGCGTGTGAGGGGGGGGGGGAGGTCAGCCCTCCTAGACACAGACACCCCCTCAAATGGCCCTCCTGGTAAATGTGATTACTGACATTTTTTATCGATTTATCGTTTGTAAAATAGTTTCAGAAGTCTGAAAATTATTGAGGTTATCAATGAGGTCTTGATAACCTCGGTTAAGGTTATCAATTATTAAGGTTATCAATGAGGTCTTGAAAATTATCAGCATGAAAATTATCGATGAATTATTGCACTGTTTTCCAATGCACAGGGCGGAGTGCGGTACTATAAAAATAAATAGATAAATAAAACTACGTATATATATATATATATACTAATTATCTCTTAGGAGATTTAATTAGAATGCTACAAGAACTTGATATGTTTTTTGAAATTCAAAGATATTATAATTATATATATATATATATATATATATATATATATATCCATATATTAGTTACTTAACTTTTAAATGAGAGGTTAAATAACTGAAAGCAATTGGAAAAGGGAAAAATGTTCCTGGGAACTAAATGTACTGAACACCATTGAGGTACTGAAGGGCTAAGAATGTAAGAATGTAATTTACGAAAATATTTCATTAAATAAATAATAAAACCTTCCTTACCGTTCTATGAAATAACAAATACCATTTACAATGTGAAAATAAATAAACACCCCAATAAAAAATTGTTAAAATTCAAAAACTACTGTATATAATTTGTTCAAGATTTGTGGTTAAATAATACTAATAACAAAAATTAATTTCAGGATACTCTTTCTTGTATAAAATTTTTTTAATAACAATTTTTTTGGTCATTTCCTTTTACTTTTGGGGTGCTTTTTTTTCTGTCACCCTGTATAAATATTAGACTTTGACACTAAAGTCCGTCTCTTTTAATGAAAGCAACGATCTTTGAAAATTGAAATCGTTAAAGCATTCAAACTATATACATTCAGTCCATAAATTAAATTTACTCGTTGTTTAGGATTGGTTTGTACCACTTTTGTGAAATCAATTTGTATAGTTACGGTTATCTTAACTACGTGTTGTTTATATATCTTAAAGTCGTTGGCAGTTTATATTTTTAAAAGTTAATTTGTAATTTATTATTTAAAAAAATTACAATGGCGTACACTGTAACAAAGTGACTTTTTTGACGACATTGACAAAGCGGTTTTCAGTGTTTATCGAGTCAGTTCACAATTCCCAAAGTGACTTTTTGCTGACATTGACAAAGCGGTTTTCAGTGATTATCGAGTCAGGTCACAATTCCCAAAGTGACTTTTTTGCCGACATTGACAAAGCGATTTTCAGTGTTTATCGAGTCAGGTCACAATTCCCAAAGTGACTCTTTTGCCGACATTGACAAAGCGGTTTTCAGTGTTTATAGAGTCAGGTTAATTTTATACAAAGTGTTAGTTTTATATTTTTTTAATTCAGAAAGCTCAAATTTTAGTTACTTTTGAACAAAAAGTATCGTTTTATTTAAAAAAGGTCGGTGCAGAAGCATGTTTTTTTTTTATTTATTTAATCAAACACTGCTAACTGCCAAAGTCACACCTGGTCGCAGGTAATCCCAACTTTTCTCATTCCTTAAATGCCTACAGAGGAGGAATGTATACCAACGATTTTGTAGGAAATGGCGGAATCTTAACTTTACAGGACGAAAATGCTGGAAGCTAAAAAAATTTCAAAAAATATACATAGGTATAAAAACCCAATTAATTAAAAATAAAAACGAAAAATCATGCGTCAAGCATAAATTATGTAACAATTTCCAACACTTCCAAAATAATTTTTACCGTCTAATAAGGTGAAAGATTATATTTATGTAAATAATTTGGAAAACGCATAACATATTTAAAAACCCAATTTCATTAATTACTAACGATATTTGGAAAAGTATTAGAATTCTTTTGTGTAGCCCTGTATAGGATCTATAGATTTGTATATATGCTACATACAATTCTAAATTTTAGTTCAGTTAGAAAACGCGTAGCACAGTTTAAAATTCCTTATCTGAAATTTCCGTCAATAAACCGAAATGTATTCGAGAACTTTTGTGCTGCCCTGTGTATGATCTATTAAATTTATAGACACCAAGTAATAGACAAAAAATGAGTTGCATTTAAAAACGCGTTCAGTAACTAAAAATGCACTCCCAGCAATTATCGTCAACAGACAGTACCGAATTCTTTTGTGCGTCCATGTAAATGAACGATGAATGCTATCCACACAATATTCTATAGTAAGCCTCTTGTAGTGCACCTAAGTGATATATATCAATTTCAATATGTTTGAAATAGTGAAACATCATTAAAATAAGCGGCAAACTATTTTTCCCCATAGACCGTAATGTAACGGAATATTTTTAGTGTCCGTGTAAAAAAAACTGTAAAGGCTACACGTTTCAATACCGAACATGCTATAGTAAACTTCAATAACATGTATCAATTAGATGACAGTAATAATATATTTAAGTGAGTTAGAGCATGGACAGACAGACGGCAGACAGACCGACAAACCGAAATCATAAACGCTTTTCAACTACACTGTTAAAAATTTGCAACAAACTGCAAACAAAATTTGAAACTGACTGTTTTTAGAGAAAACGGTTGCATAAGCGTAATTTAACTCTATTCTGACCATATTATTGCCCATATTATGGTCAGAATAGACTTAAATTATGGTTATGTAACCGTTTTCTGTAAAAACGGTCAAATGACTGGACAGTTTGCTGCAAATTTTTAACAGTGTACGTTGGAAATTGTTAAAAATTACGCTCAGAATTTTGCTCACAAGTCGAAAAAAAAGAAAATCTACAACGTGTACTTGCATAAAAAAGTTTTCTCATTAGTTACTCATGTTTGGTTTTCACTCATTTTTCCTACTTTTCGATAAATTTTCTTCTAAACAAGGGGCTAGATGGTATGTAAGGGAAAAAACCATATAGGGTTTCTATTCTGTGGGAACTCTACATAGTTAAAAAACTTTGGGGAGAAATTCATTCAATTTCCACGTATGTCGTGGAAATTCGTCGTTTCGGCACATTGTGCGAGATCAAAATCTCAAAAAATTAAAATTTTACCTGGAAACACCTAAAAAATATTAGACCAAATAAATTTTTCCCACATTCGTTAATATTTAACAAATAAAGCTTTAACTAAACAAGTTTAAATTAAATTACTTTGAAAGTGTTGATCTTCCCTATTACTAACAAATTTATGCAGTTTCTTTTTGTTAAGAGAGATTATTAATAAAGTAAACGATGAAATATTCTGTAAGTCATTATAACTTCAGTTTGTACAAGTGTGTTTTTCTTGTAGTGTTTTGAACGAAAATTTATTATACTTCTTTTAATTGAAGAAAAACATTATAAATAGTTAAATAACTTTTATTAGTCTATTGACATATTTCGACTCTATCTGAGCCATTATCAAAACAAATAAGAATATTCTATAATTACACGGTCTTTGAAGTTATTATTTGAAACGCTATCGTTTAATCTTTCACGTACTTTTTCAAATTACGCACGTTATTATTTTTATTTTTACTTGGTTGTTTATTTCCATATTTGTTACCCTGGAGTAACTCGAACCACAATTTCGGTAAATTAAAGGATGTTTACTTATTGTGTTTTTGACCATGCTGATGTTATCTTTTGAATAATTTACATCTCACTATCTAATCATTTATTATTGATATATTTCTACGTTTTCTGGCATGGCTGAACTATAATGTTATAATATATAATGTAATTGTAATATATATAATATGTATATAATAGAATTATTATGATATTGCAATTGAACTTTTAAAAACTAGGTTAAACTGTTTAGATGTGATTGGCTTCTTATGACACGAAATAAACCACATACAATTAGAAAGAATTTGGTAGGAATTAAAAGTGACTTTTCTTCTTTATTTTTCTATTAATTAGAATTGATGGGTTGGCTTGCTTATTGACGGCCAATTATCTACATATGGGATATAGGCCCGGGGGGAGTGCCCTTCGTGGGGGTCTTTCTAAGGGAACCTAACCCGTATTTACGCATGGATAAATCCACGGCTCGAAGAAAACCACGAAAACTCCGAACGATTAGGCCGACGGGCGCGATTGGGATCGAACCCAGCACCTCCCGTCTACCAGCTTCGAGAGCACAACCTCTCAGCCACTGGTGGGGCTTAATTAGAATTGAAGTTATCGTGTATCATTCACCTTTTTAACACTTTCCAACTATATATATATATATATATATATATATATATATATATATATATATATATATATATATGTATATAATGTAATTGTAATATATATAATATGTATATAATAGAATTATTATGATATTGCAATTGAACTTTTAAAAACTAGGTTAAACTGTTTAGATGTGATTGGCTTCTTATGACACGAAATAAACCACATACAATTAGAAAGAATTTGGTAGGAATTAAAAGTGACTTTTCTTCTTTATTTTTCTATTAATTAGAACTGAAGTTATCGTCTATCATTCACCTTTTTAACACTTTCCAACATAGTTGAAAAGTGTTTATGAATTCGGTTTGTCTGTCTATCTGTCTGTCCATGTTCTAACTCGCGTAAATAGGCTCGGATCGTCATGCAAATGATATATGTTATTGTGGCTTACTGTGGCATGTTCTGTATTGAAAATGAAATGTGTAGCACTCACAGTTTTTTTACAGGGACACCCAAAATTTTTCCGTTTCATTGTGGTCTATGGAGAAAAATCCTTTGCGGTTTATTTTAATGATGTTACACAATTTCAAACATATTGAAATTGATATATATCACTGAGGTGCACTACAAGAGACCAATTATAGAATGTGGTGTGCATAGCACTTATAGTTCCTTTGCAGAGATACTAAAAAAAATTCCGTTACATTACGGTCTATGAAGAAAAATCGTTTACAGTTTATTTTAATAATGTTTCACTATTTCAAGCATATTGAAATGTATATATATCACTAACGTGGATTACAAGAGGCTTACTATAGAATATTGTGTGTATAGATTTCATCGTTCATTTACAAGGGCATACAAAATAATTCGGTTAAAGTACTGCTTATTAATAATAATTGCTGGGAATGCTTTTTCAGTTGCTGAACGCGTTTTTAAATGTAACTCATTTTTTGTCTATTACTTGTTGTGTATAAATTGTATAGATTGTATACAGGGCAGCACAAAAGTTCTCGAGTACATTTCCGTTTATTGTCGGAAATTGCAGAAGGGAAATTTTAAACTGCTCAATGATCCTCCAAACGACCTGTTTCTTGGAAGAGTCTGACAAGCTTCAGTATCCCAGTTCATGAAACAGGTCTTTTTCTCGTCTTCAGTCCTTTTGCTGAGCGGAATTTCGCAATGCGCCGGTTGCTGACTCCCCGTTCTTGTAAAAGAGCTTATCCAACAACACATGATCTCGTAACGATAGCATACTGTTGGTATTCAATGAAAAATCTTGTGCATCGAGGTGTTTTATTGACAGCCTGATTTTCATAGATATTCTTCATTTTATGTATTCCAGCGCCATCTATTGATAATTTTTAAAACCAAAACTTTTTTGTTATTAAAAAAAATCCGATCTCCCTGATGAATTTTTAAAGTTTTAACGAATTAATGGCGCTCGCAGTATATATTTACACTCTGAACAGAATTTCCCTATTTTGCCCGTACAATTTCAAACCTTTTCTTCTATCGAAAAAAGAATCCCGCAGCTTCATCGGGGAAGAATTCGGTAAATATACGAAAACAGTACTAACCATCAACGGAATATTATTTATTATTTTTTTTTTTATAGTGAAACGTTTTCACAAAAATACGAAGGTAAGAAACCCTTTGAATTCGGTTTAATTTTTTTTTCTTGAAACTTGCGTGTTTATATTCTACATTGGGTCATTGTATCCAAAGTTTAAATTATTCCAAAAAATATTTAATAACTGTTAATAATAATTTTTTATTGCTTTTAAATCTTCTACACTAATACAAATTTGCAGCAAACTATCCAGTTATTCAACCGTTTTTATAACTAACGGTTACTTCATCATATTATTATATGCATCTGACCCTATTATTGACCCTATTATGGTCAGAAGAAAGTGAAATTAAGGTTACGTAACCGTTGTATAAAAACGGTCAATTGACTGGGCAGTTTGCTGCAAATTTTTAACAGTTGTATGAGGCTTGTTTTGTAATTTCGTAATAAATGTAAGATCTAAAAATTAAACATCATTATTTGTTCTTTATATTCCCTTTTAAATCAAATTTATATGCAGAATAGGCTTTTCATCTATTTAAAAATAATTTATGCATGAGTGAGTTAAAATATCTAAAGTCATTTGTGAAACATCGAATAATTTTTTCCCATATTTTTCTATTTCCAAAAGTAAAAAAGGTTATTTCAACATTCGGTGAAAAAAAGATCTTTAGAAATAGGGTTAAAATGCATGATCGAATTCGAAATTCATCACTGATAATGAACATCAGCCATTTTAAAATATTGGCATTAGAAGATATTAAACAGTTCTAATGGTTAAAAAAAATTGTTATGTTTTTATATAATACATAAATTTAACTTCATATCTCTGAAAGAAATTGAAAAAATAATTGTAGTTATTTATTGTAAATCAATCTGTATGAGAGTTATAGCATAACAAAAATAAGATTGCTTCAAAATATCAGCCAACCTAGAATTTCAAACTGCCATATCTCTGCCATTTTTTAAGGTATAGCAAAAACAAAAGAATGTTTCAGAATCCTTGTATCACGTTCTAACACTTAACAGAAACATTTTTTTTTTCAATTTATAAATTTTTTGTACATGTTTTTGAATTTTTAAAGAATTAAAAAAAATCACTGGCCGCCATTTTGAAACAAGATGGCGTATGAAGCTGCTCAACGAACTCGGTCGAGACCTTAGTATGTCCTATACACATGCTCAGTTACATCCAAATCGATTCATAAATAAGAGAGTTACAGCATGACATATGCAAACACCAACAGAAATGTGAAATTATGATTTAGTAAGTAATAATTTATTGATAACGAAATTGTAACCCCAACACAATGAATATAGATATTAAATACCCATTCAAAAGAAGAAAATAAATTTAAACTTGAATGAAATAAATTGAATGAATGAATTTTGTGGAATATATATATATATATATATATCAACATTTGAACGGAGGGTGGTTTGAGGGTCTGGTGGTCATGATCGATGAAATTATAAGAAATTTTTTTGGAATTGTTTTCCTGCGAGCGGCTGCAATAGGTAGCTTTTTGTATTGAATGCTACCTAACATGTATTTAAAGACAAATATGGAAATAAACATCCAAATAAAAATAAAAAAATAACTTGCGTAATTTTGAAAAGTACGTGAAAAATTAAATGATAGCGTTTCAAATAATAACTTCATAGACCGTGCAATTATAGAATATTCTTATTTGCTTTGATAATGGCTTCGATGAAGCCGAAACATCTCAACACTCTCAGAAAACTCATTTTATTGTTTATAAATGTTTTTATTTTACGCCTTTTACCAATTAAAAGAAGCGCAGTATTCTGCTTTAATATTCTGCTAAAATAATTGCTAAATCTGCTAAAATTATTATTTTATGCTTTAAAATTTTTTACTTTTTGTTTTCGGCTTTCGGTGTGAAAATCATTCACTTGAAACATTTTTTTGACTGTAACTTCACGCATTCTATTTTCGAGTGTAATTTGTCAAATGTTTTGATAGAGACCGCTAACGCAATGACAGGAACTGTGCAATAGAAAATAAAATGAATCACCAAATTACGTGCATTCAAAAAATAACATTCTTTCACTTTCTCAGGTGCGTTTTTAGTTTTCTAGTGATATAAAACTCCCCTTTATAGCGTGAGTAAACAGTGAGCAAGGCAGTGTATCCACAGAAATGGTTTAGGTGGTTACACACTAATATCACTTTTTCCTGTCCAACTGTATCGTGTTAAAGCCTCAAGTGTCATTTTACTTAACGGCATCACCCGTAACAAGATAATATACTAGGAAATTCAAGTCTTGCTATAGCTGACCTTATGATTTGTTGAAATAAATCATTTCACTTGGGAATATGCCTTCCACGTTGTTCACTGAACCTGCTCGAATAAACATCGTAACGCTATTTACGGAAGGGATAGCTGTAATAAAAAATAGCGTCATAATCATCTTTTTTTCTCGCATTGTTGTACCCGAATCTCGGTTAAGTAGTATCTATAGCAAGAAGCATCAAAGAAATACCCTCACTTTGATGGTATTTCTGAACGAACTGAGATAAGAGCATTGCATACGCGATTCTTCCCTTACCAGCTATTTTCTAATGAAATCAAGTACAAAGCCTAAAAGTTTGGTTCATGTTATAAATAAGACGAAAACATGGATGTTAAAATATAAACCTATTTAGATGAAATAAAGTTATACATAATTTGTTAATGTATTGTTAACAGAGTAATTAGTCAGTGGCGCAGCCAGAATTTGGCTCTAGGGGGTGTTTGAGTTATTGATAGCTAGTCCAGTATTCGTCTCTTATTAGAATCACTGGTTAATCGAATAAGACTTTTTAATAAATTAAATTATAATACTACTTTTTTCCGTTTATTAGAATCAGACAATGTTAGACATGATTCATTTAAACAGGATTTGCTATCTTAGAGTTACAAAACGTAAAACGTAGCAATGAAATAACAGAAAGCTGATGTTAGATTTATACAAATTTCTGCAACAAAGATGAGACAAACTTTAAGGGGTTACAGAACAGACTATAAGAAATAATTTTTGCGTAGGAACCGGGATTGCAATCCATTTGCTCAATCAAAAATACGGGGTGTTGCACTCTAAGCCGAACTCGAATTTTGTTCACAAATTTAACAATAATGAAGCTATTTTAACAAAATTTTCAATAAACTTTATGTCAAATGTAACGATATCACAAAACCTTATGAAAGTTATTATCATCCGCGTTAAAACAGTGCTGCACTCTGTATTCCATATGTTGGAATGAATTTGAAATTCCATACGATGTCACTGATCGAATTACTGTGCATTTCATTCATTTTTCGTGATATCTTGAGCAAGATAAGTCTGTTGAAAATCCCGTTAAAATATCTTCATTACTGTTAAACGTCTGCATAAATACACTGGCCTCCAAAAGTTGGGTACAACCAGTTTTTGGACGCTCACTATTATTAGAATGAAAATAAATATAAAAAATATGGTTTATATGAATGATCATAAGTAACTTCAATAAAATCTTATGAAAAAATTGAACCCATCTCAATTATTTTAATGTATTGGATACGTATATACTTCTCAGGAGGAACTGCGAATATCCCACTTTGGGAATTTGTGTAAATTTTTTTTTTAGGATTGATGATCTTGAATTGTTGGTACTAAAATAGTGTTGTCCATGTCTAGAAGATGTTGTTTACTTCATTCGTTAAGATGGCGGCAATCGGATGGATGGATATGGTGTTACCACAAGCTGGTGCTGCTAGACGTCTTAATGTATCTCGTAGTGTGGCTCTGAGATAAATTTGAATAAAAAAATTCAGTATCAAGAAGACTTGTTCCAGACCGCTCATGGGTTACAACCCCTGTACAAAATCGCTTTCTAGCTCTGCTCTTTTGGCCGAAAGGAGGAACATCACTACTGTGGCTCAGCTCATTTCGGATCATCGTAAAGCAACAAGGATGACAATACCTGCAATTACGATGCATAGACGTCTTCACAATTAAAGACCCTATGTAAGACGACCCGTTGTGTGTGACCCTCTTAATCGACAACACAGAAGTGCCCGTTTATGTTGGCCAAGAGAGCACGTTACCTGGAACTCATAACAATGGGCTTCCGTACTGTTCACAGATGAGTCCCGGTTTGCTTTGGAGAGTGATTCAGTTCGTGTGCTGATCAGGGGAGAACAAGGTATCGATTCTACCTATGTAACATTGTTGAAAGACACAGTTATAGAGGAGGTGGAAGCATGGTTTGGGATGGAATCTCTCTTTTGGTCACAGTAACTTCCTGTGTGCCATGGAAGAATTCTGACTGCTATGAAATATCGGGACGAGATCCTTGCTCCGTTTGTCACACTGTATGGCGGTACTATTGGTGATGAATTAATCTGAATGGTTGATAATACCGATCGAATTGAGCTAGAATCGTTGATGAATATCTAGAGAATCAAGGTTTGGAGCGAATGGAATGGCCAGCACAATATTCGGACTTTGGTCCTATAGAACATCTTTGGTACTATTTCAGCAGACAGGTGGCTGCCGTAAGTCCTCCTCCAAAGTCTTCAAATGAGCTGGAACAAGCGTTGCTCCATGTATCGGTGTTGTTTCCCTTTCCAGTGTGCGACAACTTAATTGAGAGTATTTAAAGTCGATACTACAAATTCATTACAAGTAGTGTCGGGCACATGCCTTATTAAATTCCGTTTAATTATTTTTTTTTCACAAAAAACTGCTATTTATTTTTTTATGAAACAGTGAACTTTTGCAAAAAATACAATTTTTTATTTGTAAATCATGCTTTGTTAAAATTAAATAAAATTCGATAAATAACTGTTTAAAGAACAATTATTCTAAATTTCATGTTTTTATCTTCATTTGTTTTCAAATTAGACACAAAAGACTGGTTGTACCTTAACTTTTGGAGAATTAGATACCCTACATTTTTGTTTGATTAAATTTATTGCGACACTGGTTTCCTGGGCAAACATTGTTTGTTATAGTTTGTTATATCATCTCTTACAGTTTGTTCTGTCTTTTTGTTTCTTAACAGCCTGTATGTCACATATATTTTATTTTTGCCTTAAAAATATATAATATATATTTGTCATTCTATGACTACACATTTAAAGTTTCAGGGTATATTTACGCGAGTTAGAGCACAGACGGACGGTACAGACGGTCAAACCGAAGTCATAAACACTTTTGATCTTGGTTGGAAAGTGTTAAACAGGAAACATCTTTTACGAACAGAACACAGAAAAAATAAGTTAAAAATATAAAATTTTCCGAGGAGATATTGCAAAAATACCAATGCATTACACGCCTAATGGTTTAACATTAACACGGGGAAGTTAAGATCTCACTGACCAATACTTTTAATCAGTAGAGCATATATTTTCAGGAGCATGACCACATAGATTGATTTGTAAACGCCAGTCTGAAATAAGGCATGCAAATTCAATACCAAGGTAATTTTTTGCATTTCATTAAGTCATATGAAACAAAAAGAACACTTCGGGCGCATAAGAGAGACGAGAAATAAAAGAAATGTCATAAATCTTCTTTTATTTTATTTCTTTTTTCTTCAAGATTGCGGGAGGGAATGTTACGTATTCCACCTTCTCATGAATTGAAATCAATGACTTACATGTTTCCTGGTTCTCTATAAAGCATTTTTGGTGCTAACCTCCAAGAAGAAAAATAGAGAAAAGGGTGCTCGAGACTCATCTGTGATTGAAAGATTTTTTCTCCTTGAAGTCTACCTGTTTACTTTTCGGCACTTTTAGAGTTATAAAGTACTTCTAAGCGTTAAACAATCTCAAGATACTTTGCGAATTTCCGGGATAGAAACATACGGTGTCCAGTCAATCGGCCATCCGAATTGTGTGTAGGCGTATGTGTTCATGTATTAGCTAGGGACGGTAATTTTGAATATTGTATTTGGATATTTAGATGTTAAATTCACTTATGACTTATATGTGAATTTACTAAAGGCCTTGTAAATTCACAGAATTTACACTGTTGTCCAAAAATTAAGGGGCAGTGATCGGACGCTTTCACTTTTATATGGGATTTCCCCCCGAATTTGTCAATTAGCTCACTGTACTGCTGGTATCTTTCTGAGGTTACACGATATTTCACTGGTCTTTTTATATGAGTTACTCTATAGAATTGACTACCGAATCATAAAAAAAAAAATCTTTGGTATAGTTCTAGCATACGCAGTTATAAATTATCTCATACAAATGCCGATATCTCATCAAATATTCAATATATTAATTTTTTAATTGTAGTATACTGTTTCTACTGTTCTTGAAGTCAAACATGTGCTTTACATCCTCGAATTTCAAGCCCAATTTGTCGAGCGGTTCAGTAGATATTCGACAAACAGTGTAAAAAGCCAAAGCATCTGGTTACTGCCCCTTAATTTTTGGACAGCAGTGTAAATAACAGTAATATATGCGCAAAGTTTTTCTCTGATACCTACCATTGAGCCACTTATTATACAAAGATATTAAGTAGCAAACCATATTTGGCATATTTTGGCTCAATATTGAGTTCATTGGCATGAAACATTTCCCCAATATTGGGGCGTTGACATTTTAGTAATATTTGAAAGAAATATTTAGCCAATGTAAAACCAATAAAACAAATATTGGGACAAAATTGGCATTTCATTGGAAATATTTCCAATATAACACCCATACTGCACAAATATTGGTTTACATTCGAAGTACTTCCAATGAAACGCCTATATTGTACAAATATTAGCCTTACATGCCATGCCAATATTCCAGAAGTATTGGCTTTAAATTCAAATTATTTCCAATGAAACGCAAATACTGTTTTTAATGGCTTTATATTGGCTAAATATTTCTTGCCAATACTTCGCTGATATTGGTTTTATTGACTTTATAATAACTAAATATTTCTTGCCAATATTGACAAAATATAAACACTGAATTATTGGGGCAATGTTTCAGGCCAATGAATGCAATATTGGCTCGATAGTGGGCCAAGATATAGCCAATATTGGTTTCCTACCAGGAGTGCTGCCAAAGGTGTTCCAGATTCAGCAAACTGTAAATGTGGCTTCATATCTAAAAGCTTAATTTTTTCTCTAGTATCACTTTGATGTCCACTGAAAGATTTAAGGATTTCAGGTTGATTTCTTTTTTTAAAAGTAAAATTAAATAAGTGTAATAAACATTTGCCATTTTATTTATTCAGCACGCTTGTTAATGTGATTTTAATTTGCCATTTCATCCTTTTAAGATAAATTTTCAGTAAAGTCGTTTTTGTGTAAAGTTACAGTATGTTTTTATTTGCTATTATTAAAAGCATAAATTTTATTTTATAGTTGTCATAAAAATATTAAACAAGTTGGAGATGTACGTTAAACGTGACAAATGAGGTGTGTTTGTTTCGTGCTATAACTAGTGTTACAATGTAAAAAATCATCGTTATTATTTCAGTGAAATTAATTATATCGTCTGCTATGAACGAAATGAAGATGCTTTTTTTTATTTTTTATTACGTATGTCATGTTTACAGATGCTATTTTTTTTTTTTTTTTTTTACTCCGAACAGCTCTGTAAATTCACCATGGAGATCTTGCTTTGCGAATGATTACCTCCATGGTTAATATTTCTATGACTCACGATGAATGAATATTCTGTTTATTTACTTTAATGGATTGAGATATTCGGCTGTTAACCTAATTTTCACTGAAGTTATCTCAGAATCTATATATTTTTTAATGTAACTCATCTCTCAAGCAAACAATTTTTTTGAACGATCTTTCTAAAATTGTAACATTTATGCCATTTTATTCGAAAAAATAATTTTGAATAAAAATGGCCACTTGGCATATGGAAAAAGATGTGGTTAGCCCGTATTTGTTTTCCTCAGTCACATGACATCCGTTTTTATTATATTGATTACGTATGATAGGATTTAATAGAATAAAGAAAACTTTTATTAATATCTTTTTAAGTTTTGATTCGATTTTCATAAAATTTGAAATGACTCGACAAAATTCTGCAACAGTTATATATACTAAATTTCAAACCATTCGGTTGGGTAGTTTTTGCGCTGTTATATGCGGACGGACGGACGAACAGACAGACAGACGGACGGATCAAACGACGACTATAGATGCTACATATTTATATAATTACGAACGCACCTAAAAATTAATTATATAGAGGAAATTCGGCTATTCACATTTGGAGAAATACAACATCCCGAGATTTTTTAAAACCCGAAAACCGAATACAATTACGAACTTCAACTATCTGCGAATAGTTTTTATAGACAAAAATTATTTTATTAAATTTTATCACTTGCAAACACATAATAATAATAATAATAATAAACGTATTTTGAGGATATTATGAGATAGTCGGGAAATATGGAATAGGGGTTTAAAAATGATTACCGTGAAATTTTTGTATGTTATTGTCGTTTATTATAGCATGATCCGTATTGAATATGTAATTTGTAGTACTTATAGTTTTTTTTTTTTACAGGGACAGTCAAATGTACTCCGTTACATTCAAGTGAATGGGAAAAAATCGTTTCACGTGCATTTTGATGGTGCTACGCCGTTTGAAACATGATGAAATCGGCATACAGTTATAAAGCGCAGTAAAACATGCTTTTTGTAGAATATGGGGTGCAAAGCATTGATTATTCTTTTACAGGGTCAAACAAAACAAATCTGTTGCACATTGTTCTACGGGAAAAAAATTGTTTGCAGTGTATATTAATGATGTTTCACTATTTCAAACATAATAAAATTTATATGCATTACTCAGGTGCGCTATGCATTGCTCACTTAAAAGTATGGTGTGCAATGCGTTTATCATTTATTTACAGGGACACGTAAAATATATCGGTTACTGTGTACGTGCAATAATTACAGTCTATGTATGAAAAGTGCATTTTCAACATTGGTTTGCGTTTTTAAGTTTAACTAAATTTTTGCATAGTACGTGGTGTGTATAAATTCGGTTGATCGTATACAGGACTACACAAGGAAATTCGTAAGTATTACAGACATTGAGAGTTAAATGCTTAGGGTAGTTTTTAATTGTGTTACTCATTTTTCTGATGAATCCTAGCTAGTAGATTTATAGAAGTTTGTGGAAAATAAATAAATTCATATAGAGGGCTATGCAAAGAACAAGGCACATTGTCATTTATGGTTGGTAATTGATGGAAGTTTGTTTTAAGTTGCCTTATGCTCTTTTACCTGAATTAAATTTTAGCTTAATATGGACAAAAGTCTTTAGATATGATACAGTGTTGTACAAAAGATTTCGAGTGCATTTTCATCGATTGGCAAAAATTGCGAAATGTGAATTTTCTAAATGGACTAAATTTTATCATGCTATATAGTATATATTCAAAAGTATAGATCATATACAGGAATGCACAAAATAATTCGACTACATTTTTGACTATGGAAGGTAATTGCTAAAACTGGACTTTTAAATGTGTTATATGTTTCCTGTACTGTTTACTTACATAGCTTCTTTCACCGTATTTAACGGTGAAGTTTCGTTACAGTTTTCTGGATGTGTTGGAAAGTGTTTCATAATCTATGCTTGACGCATAATTTTTTGCTTCTTGTTTTTAGTTGTCAAAACATTTCTAAAATATATACTTAATTTTATCTTAAGTACTAAAATATTACTCACAGTTGTTCAATATTTTAATACTAAAAGAAAAGTATATATTTTAGAAACATTTTGACAACTAAACAAATATCCTTTAATAGATACTACAAAAATCGCACTGAAAATACAATACAGAAAGTGCTGTGAAATTGAACTGAAAATTGAATAATTAACAAAGTTTCTTTACAACATGGCCACCTTGTTCACCGTATTTCCCTCCATGGGACTTTGGCTATGAGAATATTTAGAGCTTGCTTTATTAGGAATATGTGGAAATCAATAGTTTGTCAACTGTAAAGGACCAACCATTTTTTCGCATCAGACAGCTTTGTGAAGCTTTCGAAGTTGTAAATACACTTATTAGAGGTTAGTATTTTGAAAATGCGCAAGGACAAATATCGAACTCTTTTTATAATTTGGTTAAAAATATATCGACTGCAAAGGATCGGTTTTCGTTAATACCTCCATGAACATAGAGTACTGTGTTATTCATGATACCTCTTAATCACTCTTTATACAGTAACTGGTGATGATACCTTGTTGTGATTTGTGCAAACGTTGTTTACAATCTATTTCCGCTGACCTAAGACACGTGACTGTAAAATTTCGTCCACGTTGACTCTAGTCGTTTCCACATACGTCTCCAAATATTAGCTTGGTGTAAAAGTTCTGTCGTATTTTAATACGTAATTTTAATACCTTTAATACTGGTAAAATTTTAATACGTGATAATTTTTGTATACCTACTTGCTTTGAACTGATATGTAATATTATCAGGTATTAAAATTTTACCGGTATTAAAGGTACTAAAATTAGGTATTAAAATACGACAGAGCTTTTGCAACAACCTAATAATTAATTTCAAATTATGAACCTGTATAACAGCCTTGTGCTAACAGTGATATAACAACACACATATAAAGTGATTTGAAAAATAACTAACAATAGTCATGACGTATTTAAAATTTAAACGCATGATCTTTTTAGACTGTTCAGAGTGGATTTAAATTTTTTTGTGTTTTCACTATTGCATCTGAAATGCATATTTAAATTTCAGAAAATTTTAAACAGAAACAGATTACAGAAATTGGAATTCAGGGTAAAATTTATCGAAAAAGATAACGAATGCATCAAACATTTGCATCTAACATTTGAGGCAAAAGTTAGTTAAAATAAATCCTTGTTACCGAACACAGACAAATGGATACTGTGCATTGCCAATACTTAAACGTATGTGATTATTATGCTTTTTTAAATTGTATAAGTTTACTTTGTTTTATTTTAAATAATCTGCGGTGTACCTATAAGCTATTCTTTGAAAAATATCAATATTTTATAATAAGCCTTTCAAAAATTTAAATAAATTGTTCTTAAATGAATATTTGGAATTTGATATAGAATAGTTTCAGATTATTAATATCGTATGTGTTATTACTGAGATAGTTGTTAATGCAATTACTATTCTGATTTCTAGACATTTTTTTTTATTAATTTGATTATGCTTTGAGAATTTATTAAGGACATATTGTATTTTGCCACCCCGAAGACAGATAAGATGTAATTATAAAACAGATAACAATATGCAAAAACTGGAAAAAGAAAAAAAAATAGAATCCAAGACAAAAAAAAAAAAAAAAAAAAAAAAAAAAAAAAAAAAAAAAAGCACTAAACAATACAAATCAGGATGTAGACAATGAGAATAAAACATGTTAAAATAATTTAGATACTTATTTTTTTTACTTTAAAAATAGAACAGTTTACTCATTTTTAAATACAAGCAGTTCTTTCTAACTTCATAGTATTGAAACAAAATTAAATAATTCAAACATATTGTCGGACAGCCATACAAACACTAAAACTAATTTTTTATTTCGATTTTTACTAAAATAAATACATTAGATATAAACATACACGTAATCTGATTAGAGCTTATGTAAAAAATATTTGCGCCAAAATATTATACGTTTTAGCATAATAAATATCACATTCAAAAACACACATTCTAATCACAATAAATACAATTTCACGGTTTCATTGACAAAAAACCAAGTAGATATTGTAAGTATAAGCATTTTATACATATCGTTGCGAAAGAAATGAAATACAACGTATTTACTATACTGAAAATGGTTAAAGCAGTTTCAACATTTCTTATAACAAATTCGTTGAAAAATAATTAAATATAGCATTCTTTATGCACTATTATTACTTAAAATAAATTTTATGAACATTATATTTTAACAAATTCAACGAAATGTTAATATTATATTATCACTATCCTATGCAGGGTATACTTAAAAAGTTGAAACTTGAATTATTTTTTTACATATGGTTGAAACAAGTAGAGAATGTAAATTGTAAAAATGTTCAAAATAAGGTAGGAAATAAGATTAAAAATAATAAAAATGAACTAGTTCTCACATCCGTTTTCAAAAAGTTTCACTTTTAAAATTTTTATATAACTTTTTAGACAAAATTGGTCAATTAGAAGATTTTCAATACACTGAATATTCATGTCTGGTCAATGCCCTTTTAATAAATATCTTCGCGCGTGTGCCAAACTGGGAAAATATTATTTTTCAAACACTATCCAGTTACTACCTTTAAATATTGTTATTAAAGGCTACTGAATATACATCTAACACGAGATAACGAAGATTATGATGTAAGCCAGAGACTATCATTTCGTCTTTATCACTCCCTAAAAAACGAGGAAGTTGTTCTTTCTCGGACAGAAACAAAGAGAACTTCGCTATCGCCAGACAACAGACAAGAACAATAGAAAGAAATTGTGGAAGCAGGTATACATTGACATCTCTGCAGTCCATCATTACGCTCAATCTGTATTCTAAATGCGAATGAATATCTCCTAATTTTTCGGGTGCAACAGTATTATTTTCGCTCGCATCAAACTCGCAATTTGCGGCAAAACTAGTTTTCGCACCGATATCATGTCATAATGACCGATTCTTTTTATTACGGTTTCAAGTTTAAAGGTCAGAACGTATCCAGAAGATTCTCTCTTCATTTTTCATCGTCTTCTCTGACTGAACTTCTAAAGCATATCTTAAGTCTGTTCTGAAATCAAAAGGAGCTACTTTCTGACACAATTTTGAATTCATTTTTCTTCGGAAATGGGTGAAATTGACAGGCAGAGAATTATTCAGAAACAATGCCATCGAAATGAGTTTTCCATTTTTTGGTAAAGGTAGAAGATCTTTCAGTAAATACTGTCAAATCCCCGATGCTTCATTGCGAGAAAGAAAAAATCGTGTTCTCACGTGACACGAATCGATTATAATTAGATCAGTAATTTATTTATCAAAATTGTGTCCGCCAGATTTATCCAGGATTGCTCATTTGGCAGAGCATTTGGCAGCTTACGCCAAATTGGCCATGGTTCGAATACTGGTCCGGACACATTTTCACCCAGTTGGAAAAATTATAACTCATGTGATTTATTTACCAATTAAAATTAATCTGCTAAAATTAATATAGTGTGATTAAATCGCTAATACCAGTTTTTTCATTTATGTAGAAAAATAAACATACACTCATTTATCTACAAATACATATTTTTTCCATCTTAAGGCTGTTCTGAAATCAAAAAGAGCTACTTTCTGACACAATTTTGTATTCATTTTTGCTTGGAAACGGATGAAATTGGCAGGTTTTCTTATACAGAAACCATGCCATCGAAATGAGTTTTCCATTTTTTGGTAAAGGTAGAAGATCTTTCAGGAAATACTCTCAAAGTCGACATTTTGAACCGAATTCCCGAGGCAGGAGAGCGAGAAAGGCGAAAATTGTGTAGTCACGTGACACGAATCTCTTATAACTCGATAAGTAATTTATTTATCAAAATATGGAAAACTTATTTCGATTTCAAATCGTTTCAACAGTCAGGCCTGATAATTTTATGCCTTTGCGTTTAAAAATAAGTCAGAAAATGTGTCAGCATAAATAAAATAATTCGCAATGATAATTTATGACACATTTTCAAATATTTTACGCCAACTTCACTGACAGAGGTTCTCAAAAAACTAGTTTTACCCGCTCAACACAGTGAAGCTTTCTGACACATTTGCGAATTCATTTTTATTAACACTTTCCAACATGGTTGAAAAGTGTTTATGAATTCGGCTTGTTTGTCTGTCTGTCTCTCTGTCTGTCCATGCTCTAACTCGCGTAAATATATCCGGATAGTCATGCAAATGATATATGATATTGCGGTTTACTATAGCATGTTCGGTATTGAAAATGAAGTTCGTAGCACTTATACTTTTTTACAGGCGCACTCAAAAGAGTGCCTTTATATTATTGTCTACGGGGAAAAACCCTTTACAGTGCATTTTAATGATTTGACATTGTTGAAATTGATATACATCACTGAAATACAATACAAGATACTTATTATCGAACATGGTACGTCTAGCACTTATAATTAGTTTACAGGGAAACTGAAAAAAATTCCATTACATTATGGTTTTATGTGGAAAATCTTTTGCGACCCATTTTAATCATGTTACACTATTACAAACATGATGAAATTGATGTCAGTTTCTGAGATGCTTTCTGTAGAATATGGAGTTTAAAGCTTTTTTCTTTTATTTACAGTGCCACGCAAAAGTACTCTTTTACATAATGGTCTACGGGGGGAAAACTGTTTGAAGCGCGTATTTTAATTATGTTACGCCATTTCATATATAATGAAATTGATATACATTATTGAGGTTGACTAGAAGATACTTGTTATGTGCATAGCATTTATCGTTCATTTACAGGAACACACAAAATATTTCGGGTACAGTACTGTGTCTGAAGTATTGTTTATAAGCCATAATTGGAAGTGGGATTTTAATAAGAAATGCGTTTAACTAAATTTTTGAATGCTGTGAGGTATGTATAAACTACAGATCATATACAGGGCTAACACAAAAAATACCTAAGCATTGCGGTGTATCAGCATAAATTGATTAAAATGAGTTTTTAATCGAGTTATGCATTTTGAACGTGAAATATATTTAGTGTACCAAGAAAAGTTTACAATCATATACAGGGTCACCCAAAGAACTGAATAAATGGAATCATTCTCAAGAAATAGGGGTCTAATATTATAACACAACTTAAATATCGTAATTTCCGGCCTATAATCCGCGGATCAAGTAATCATGTTTCGATCCGAAAATTCTATTTTATAAAACGTAACTTAATGAATCGCTGTAAATATTGGACTACAATTATTGAATAAAATTTTTGTGTCGAAACATGAATACACAGAGTAAGTAACACACACAGTAACACACACAGTAGATCTGCGGATTATAGGCCGAAAAATTACGGTATTTTAGTTGTGTTATAACATTAGACCCCCTATTTCTCGAGAACAAAGGAGCGTTGTATAAAATCCGTTGAACCTGAGACTAAGGGTCTTCTACCCCATAACATATATAAAAAATAATCAAAATCTGTGATTACCAAGCTGGGCCCTCTCCTTGTCAGATGCAAATAACATTTATTTTATGAGGAAATAAGCATCAGTGCTGCCAATTATTTGTTTTGCTTCAAAGCAAAAAACATCCAGCTCTACAGAAATAAAGTCAAAATGTAAAAAAAAATCAAACAGTTTAGTTTTATGAGGAAAAGAATAGAGGTTCACATTTTTGTACCTCAGGGCTGAAGAGACTGAAACAATGAAAAACAACCACACTCTAGAAACGACATTTTCAAAACTGTGTAAAAAATACTCAAATCCGAGTATGTCGCATAGTCAAAATGACTCCGAATCAAAATGACTCAAGTTTGAAACGTGTATTATACTCATTTCTGAAAATATGCACACACTTAAGAATAAAACATCATGTGCTCATATTTGAGTGTGTCCATGTTTCAAAAATGCGTATGAACTGACTTCTATGTTCTCAGTTTTGAGTATATGTCCATGTTTCAATATGCTGAGTATTTCTGGTATTTCAAAATTGAAAGCATTGGGTCGTCCTATTTGAAACAAAAATATTTATAACAAAATGAAAACATCGATTTACTCAGATTTGAAAGTGTCATTTTTCTCAGTGTACATTTGATTAACACCGAAATAGGCATAATATGTAGTATTGCTTGTTACGTTACGACTTCCTTCCAAAATCTGTTGATTTTACATAAACTGACGCATTATCTTTCTTTCCTACATCCCTCAAGAAATAAGATTTATATGGAATTTTCCTTATTTTCCGTATTTTCTTAATAAACTTCAAACACACAGTAGTCAAGTCGGGTTAAAACAATTTTATTGGCAAATATATAAATAGGAAACTGAAGTATAATTCTAAAATAATATCCCTACGTAAAGAAAATATACTTTTCGTTCTGTCAAGATATATTTCATTTGAAGTATAAGTGTATAATGTAAATTCGGAATAAGCTGTGTATATATATTGTTTAAAGTTAAATATTAAAATAATAACACTGCGTGCCTCACACTTCCTGATGTTAAAAAAATGCCTTATTGGATGCATGATAAATTTGCTATTTTCAATTATAAACAGGAAACTAATGTATAATTCGAAAATAACACCCCTATACGTAAAGAAAATATACTTTTATTTTTGTTCTGTCAAGAGATATTGCATTTGAAGTATGGAAAGTGTGTAATGAACTCTTCAAAATAAGCTATGTAGAGATGATGTTTAAAGTTAAAAATTAAAATAATAGTACTGCGCGCTGCGCGATGGTAAAAAATGTTTCATTTGGTACATGGTAAATATGCTATTTTCAATATAAGAAATGATACAGAAAAATAGCTTTGTTGTTGATTGTTATCTTTTCTCCCTGTTTCTGTTTCTTCAATCGGAGGTCTGGTATTGTAAGTAAAAGCTTTCTTCTGTGTTTTTGTAAAATAATGACTATAATGTTTAGTTTTGCAAGCGTGGTGGATGTGTAAGGTTGTTATAGGTTTCTTCTTGGAATAAAAAAGAGTTTTCATCCAAACTTTCAATTCAAAAATTTCCCAGAAGACATCAATCATGCAGCAATATGACCGAAGCTTCGTGGGGCAAAGACCCATCTTGGGTAAGGATCACCGGATTTCTCTCTTAAAAAAACGAAAGAATTTATTGACCCTAGATTGTTTTTAGTCAGTGAGATCGGAATTACACTCGCTAATGTTAAACATATGGAAGTAGAATGCATTCGTATATTTAAAATATCTCCTCAGGAAATTAATATTTATAACTTCTTTTTTCTTTAAAGTCTAATTAATGCTTAAAGTGATAATAACATAACACGAAATGTTTAAAATACATTTTAATATAGATGACATATGTTTCATTCGCTCTATCGGCGACGTCTTCAGATCTAAATGATAAATAAAATATTCTCGGATAATTTTTTTGAAAATGGTAAACATAAACCACGAGATCGCATGTCCAAGGCAAGCAGGTACTTAAATTGGTCAAACTGGAAAACGTGAAAATTAATATTTATTTTTATTTTTATTTCTTTTTCAATCTGTAAATCATCGCGTGCCAAATTTTAGGTAATTCAAAAGAAGCGGTTTCGTTGCAAATGTTATCTTTTCGCAAATATATTTCTATTGATTCACGGATAATGTAATGGGCAATAAGCTCTTTATTGAAAAATTATTTTACTATTTTTTTTTCTGCGTACTCTTCTTAAAGGAAGTCTCTTTTAAGGTGCGTTCGTAATTACATAAATACATAGTACCTATAGTCGTCGTGTCGTCTTCTGGTGCATCCGTCTGTCTGCATTTAACAGCACAAAAACTACCCAAACGAATGGTTTGAAATTTAATATACATATAATCGTTTCAGAATTTTGTCAAGTCATTTCAAATTTTATGAAAATCAAATTAAAACTTAAAAAGATATTAATAAATGTTTTTTTCATTCTATTAAATCCTATGATACGTAATTAATTCAATGATATTCCATGATAGGTAATGATTGTAGGTTGCCATGGTGATCACGTCCTATTTCAGAGGGAGTCTTATTATTTACATATTACTGAATTTAAAAACCGAATTTGTATACTAAAATTGTTTAATTATAGCAATCCTATAATCTACCGACAGTTTTTTGGATAGATGTTTTCGCAGAAATAGATATTGAATAGAAAATGAGTTTAAATAGGGATTTCAAGTTGTGAAATTTTCGAAGATAGACTTAAATTTCGCATTGGAATTTTCAGTTATTGTAAACAAAGGTAAAACGTTGCCAACTTAAAATGTACTTTTTTTATTACGGAAATTAATCGTATCATAATAACATACGATATAATTCATTTCACTGAAATAATAACAATGATTTTTTTTACATTGTCTTGTATTGGATATTTGCGCATAGTATAATTTTAATGTAACAGAATTGTAATTAATGCTTTGTAGGAGTGTTTTGAAACTTAATCTCATAAAATAAAATTATTATCTATTATATGAAAATCTGCACATAAAATAAATTGTGTATTCATGCATTTTTTCATAAGAGTGCAACAGCTATTGCACCAAGAGCTGAATATTTATAAAACTAGTTATAGCACGAACGCACCTCATTTGTGACGTTTGACGTACAATTTCCTACTTGTTTTCTTAGTTGTCAAAATATTTTGAAAATATATACTTAATTTTATATGAAATGTTAAAATCTTACTCAGAGTTCGTCAGCTTTTAACACATAAAATCATATATTCTAATACGAGGAAATCTTGTGTGTGGTGTTATATATATATATATATGCAAATTTTATCTTAAAAATTGCTCTAATGATTAAGCGAAATTTTGTATCCTGCCGTTTTGAGGCACCAGAAAACAATTGGGCTGGTCACATGCTCGAGAAAATTCGATTAATGGGTCATTTTGGGTCAGGGTCAAGCTAATTGTGTCTAAAAAACGGTTCAAATGATTTTGACTAAATTTTGTATCCTACCGTTTTCGGACACGAGAAGACTATTGGGCTGGATCACATGTTTCAGAACTTTCGATTAGTGGGTCATTTTTGGGTCAACGCGGTCAAGTTAATTTTATCTAAAAAACTGCTCTATAACGATTTTGATTAAATTTTTTATCCTACGCGTTTCGAGCACGAGAAAATCATTGGACTAGGTCACATGCTCGAAAAAATCCGATTAGTGGGTCTTTTTGGGTCACTGTGGGTCAAGCTAATTTTATTTAAAAAACGGCTTAGACTATTTTGACTAAATTTTATATCCGACGGGTTTCGGGTAAGAGAAGACAATTTGGCTTGGTCACATGTTCGAGAAAATTTAATTAGTGGGTCATTTTGGTCATGGAAATCATTTAAACTCAAAGCTAATTTTGACCGAGCATAGCTCGGTCTTCCCTGCTTGTAAAATATTAAATTAAGCATGGATTTTAGAAATATTTTGAGAACTAAAGGGAAAAAAAAGATACATACTTCAAGAAGAGAACACAGAAAAAAGGAAGTTAAAAATGTCAATTTTCTGAGGGGATATTTTAAATATACGAATGTATTCTACACCCATAGGTTTAACATTAGCGAGGGGAATTCGGAAAGCGACTGACTAACAGTCTTAAAAAGTGAAAACGTAAACATTATAAGATCACTCGTGTGTCTGTTTGTCAGTCTGTCACATCCGCATTTCTCGAAAACTATGAAACGTGGAAAGTTCAAACTTGGCAGAGTTATAAAGGCTTGACCCACATATATATAAATTATTAACAATTCACAAATATTTTTAGGAAACATTTAGGAGTGCTAATTAAGTTAGTTGAAAAAAATGTATAATATCGTGTGGGGTATCGTTAAAAAATTCTCATAACACCGAACACAAAAAAAAAGTACTTTTTTAAATTTTAGGTATAATATTTTCAGAGATACACAGTCAAAAATGTACTGTAAAAATATGTTCACCTCCCCCCCCCCCTATTTCCGAATCAATTAAAACTAAAATTATGAAAAAAATTGGAGGTTGTAGGAGTTTGTTTAAACCTTGCAGGAAAACTATAGCAATTATCCTAGGTCACATAGTTTTTGAGAAAATCGCATTTTTCCGTTACACACAAACTTTACTTTGTGGGCGCTGAGCGGGGAAGTTGAGGGGCGTTCGAGGTATCAGTTGACGCCAAATTCTCCAAGGATTGTTGATAATGATTTTCGAAAACAATTGTCTGAAATTAGCCCAGATATTAATTCAAGACCTATCAAGAAAAATGCGGCACGAACCAAGACAGGCGTTGCAACTTTGCGACCTCTTTTTGAAGTGCACTTGACACAATGCCAAGTTAAAATTTTATACGAGTCTTTGTTTTAGATAAGGTGAATCATGGTAATAAATAGTCAACGCTTTTCGTTCGAATTGAATTCAATTATTGAAAAATATTCCATAAAGTAATTCCACAGTTTTTTACAAAGTCTTATTATTATTGTAGCAACGATATTTTTTAATATTGCAGTTAGTAATTAATAAATGTATTGTACGGAACCCTTTGTGCGCGAGTAAAACTCGCATTTGACCTATTTTTTGGTTTATCAAACTACCGTCATTTTCCACATCCTACTGATTAATTCTGTTGAATGTGCCAATTATGTCTTCTTTACAGAATTTTTCTTATAAACAAATTATTAGTTAATTGTTATGATTGGTATTTGTATTACAGTATTACATTAGTCTAATAACACTGTTTAATTAATTTTGCAGTCAGGTTTTTGTGGTAAAAGTGCAAAAGGAAAATTTTTGAAGAAAATCAGAAAGATACACTGATAAAAATTCGTCAAATTAGAAAAGTCAGACATGTTTTTTAAAAAGCGGAAGAAATCATCACACGGGAAAGATTTAACAGATTGAAGGGTGGTTGGGACATATATGCCCCACTTAATTTTAGTTCCAAAATACCACTTTGAAATCAAATTCGGGAAGAAAAATTTGCTTTTATATCTTACGGGAAGGAAATCTGTTACTTATTTTCAAATAAGGTTGTTTTTAAATCCTGGTGCCAATCAATCATTTTAAGATTTTAGCAACAGAAGTACCTTGCCCCTGAATGGGTTAAGCGTATACCGTAGAATATGCTTGGAAAATGTGAAATTTACTGAAAAAACGTACAATCTGGCAACCCTATGTTTAGGGGGTCCCAATAACATGTTTTTATTTTTTAACCACAATACTCATTTTAAGAAAAATACCAAATTTTTCACTTTGGGGCCCCTTTTAGAGTTGGGGGGGGGGGGGAGCCTTTGCGGCAGCTCCGTTTGTTCTTGCGATAATCAAGCCCTGAATATGACAAGATTGGCCTACACGTAATAACGCTTTCCCTCCTTTATCAACATTGTCGTAATCAACATACACTGTTAAAAATTTGCAGCACATTGTCCAGTCATTTGATCGTTTTTATAGAAAATGGTTACATAACCGTAATTTAACACTGTTCTGACCATAAAAAGGGCACTAATATGGTCAAAATAAAGTTAAATTACGGCTTATGTAACCGTTTTCTATAAAAACGGTCAAATGACTGGAAAGTTTGCTGCAAATTTTTAACAGTGTAGTCTCCATTCAGTGAAGAGTACCACAGTTGTAAAATCTGGGTTATTATATAGTTTCTGTATTTTTCAGTTTTTACACGCTTTCATTTAACTTTGTTTGTTGTCTATCTGTCAAGTTCAAATACTTGCAGTCGATTTTTGACTTAGTTGCCAAGTGTCCCGATTTACGCGGTACGATTTTCAGGGGCTCCAAGACCTGTCCCGCGTAACCAATGCGAGGGACACCAAAAGTACCGATAGTTCATGATGTTCAAATTCTTTTAAATTTCTTATTCGTTAGACTGGATGGAGTGTAATTTAACACAGTAAAACCTATGAAGACAGAACCTATGTATAACGTCAAATTTTTATAGTCCCTTCCAAAATAATAGCTTAACAAATCCACCTGACTAGACGGAAGCCTGTCTAAAACGGAATTTTTTTTAAGCTTCGGACGATTCCGCTTTTACATGTTTTACTGTGTAAGATTGTTGTGTTTATTTAGTATAATAAAATATTCCTATACGGAATCGCAAGAGGTAGGAGAAAAAATCCGTTTTAAACAGACTTTCGTCATAGCAGGTAAAATTGCATGGTATTTCTACAGTAGGATAATGACATTTTATACGTTTAATACAGGACTCCGTTATGGATTGGTTCCGTTTTCATAGGATTTACTGCAATTTTATGTTTCGATTTAGAAACCTCTGTCCCGTTTTTTTTATCTACCTGTCCCGGTTTTGTGACATTGGTCCTGGCAACATTATTCTTTACCCATTTCCAACGAAACAATTTTTATTATAGTTTACACAAAAGTTCATCGTCGATGACAATGCAGTATTCGTTTACCATACATCAGGGCCATACATCATCAGGGTCAGGGTCCAGGGGAGAAACATTGTTTTACCTTTTCGATTAACGTCACATATCTAAAGAATCAATTTTGATAAATTTTTACAAACAAGTTCACTATCGACGACAATGCAATTTTAATGTAATCTCAGGGCCGTACCTCATAAGGAGCAAGATCCAGGGCAAAAGATTATTTCATGTTTTTGATTGAAATTATATGTCTAACATATAGATTTTGCTAAATTTTTATACACGTTCATTGTCGACGTCAATGAATGTCAAGTATTTTTATTTAGCTTGGTTTGTTGTCTGTCTGTCAGGGTTAAATATTCGCAATCGATTGTTAACCCACTTCCAACGAAACGATTTTTTTTTATACTTTACACAAAAGTCCATTGCCGATGACAATGCCGTATTGGTTTAATTTCAGAGCCATACCTCATAAGCGTGAGGGTCCCGGGGAAAAAACATTGTTTTACCTTTTTTATTAAAGTCACATATCAAAATGAACATATCTATCATGATCAAATTTTACAAACAAGTTCATTATCGACGACAATGCAATTGTAGTGTAACTTCACTCTAAAAACAACATTTTCAAAACTGAGCAAAAAATACTCAAATCTGAGTATGGCGCATAGTCAAAATGGCTCCCAATCAAAATTACTGAAGTTTGAAACATGTATGGACTCATTTCTGAAAACCTGTGCACACACTCAAGAATAAAACATCATGCGCTGATATTTGAGTATGTCCATGTTTCAAAAATGAGTATGAATTGAACTCTATGTGCTCCTTTTTGAATATTTTCCTGTTTCAATATTATGAGTATTTCTGGTATTTCAGAATTGAAAGCATTGGGTCGTCCTATTTGAAACAAAAAGTTTCATAACAAAATAGAAACATCGATTTACTCAGATTTGAAAGTGTCATTTTTCTCAGTGTACTGGAATTTCGTTTGCCGTCGTGGTACACGTTTTTGAATTTAACTAATTTTTTGCATATTACTAGGTATGTATAAATGCATAAGATCCTATACAGGTCTGTACAAAAGAGCTCGAGCACATTTCCGTTTATTTTCGCAATTTACTGTAGGGGAATTTTCAATTGTGCTATGCATTTCCTAACTGAAGTAAATTATGGAATACTATGTAGTATATATATATAAATATATAGATCATACAGGATTACACAAAATAATTCGATTTTTTTTCGACTATTGAAGGTAATTCCTGACATTTTGTTTTCAAATATGTTATGGCTTTTTGAAATTGTTTACAGGGAGCGGAAAAAGTTTTGGATGGGCATAAAATCCCTTATTTTCGAGAAAACCATAAATGTGAGCAATTTATTAACAAATATGTTAAATTTAACATAATATAAATGGAAAATCAGATTAGATC
Organism: Maratus michaelseni; assembly: GCA_963931845.1. Taxonomy (NCBI): domain Eukaryota; kingdom Metazoa; phylum Arthropoda; class Arachnida; order Araneae; family Salticidae; genus Maratus; species Maratus michaelseni. The sequence goes on along the minus strand of OZ007586.1, from coordinate 52,877,618 downwards.
TCAAAGTATTCACCTCTATCTTTGAAGCATGCCCTTAGCCGTTTCGGGACATCATTGACTGCGGCACGAAGTATCTCATCGTCCATTCCTTAATCAATTTTGCTTTCAAACCATCCAAACTTTGAAGAGAAGTTAGCCAAGACCTTTACCATGAACATAGAAATAGATAAAGACTTCTAACGAAATAGTGTTAATATCGTGTCGCAACTTTCGAACTTAATGGCAGCTGCGCGAATGGTTCTGTGCAGTCTGCGAGCATCTCTGCTAAGGTAGCGCCACCTACAACAACAAACCGAAACTATATATCAGATACCCACTAGACGATGGCTGCGAAGCAGACGATTTGAAGAAGCAGACGAACTGTTGGCGTATAGAGGAATTGTCCTACACAGGCGCCACCTATTTGAAACAATTTTCGAGGAACGGTTTCTTCTTTGAAAGGCTATTTCGTTAAAAGTCCTTATCTATTTTTATGTTCTTGACCTTTACCTTCAAAATTCCCAAAATGGAAAAATCCATTGGACTGATGTCGGGCGAGTTAGCAGGCATTCAACGGGAGAAATGAAGTATATGTTCTCCGCCCTAAACCTGTCAAGAGTCTTCCGCGCGCAATGGGATGCTGGCAAAGTCTTGCTGAAACACTCAGTTTTGTCCAGAAAAGAGTTTTTGAGCACTTTCTTCAAAATCTCGTCCTGATAGTAAAGTCATCCAAAACTTTTTCCGCTACCTGTATTCAGACATCCTCTTTCACCTTATTAAATGGGAAGTTTTTATTTATAGAATTCTGAATATGTTGGAAAATGTTTATAATCTATGCTTAACGCATGATTTTTCGTTCTTGTTTTGTTGTTATCATTGAATTTTTTTATGATAATATTCCATATGTTTTTATACGATTATTTTCATGAGCGAATGCTACCAAAGATTGTGTTTTCAAGATTTGGTAATCAGCTCTATATAGAGCAATCATAGAAAAAGACCAGTAGAATATAGTGAAAATTCAGAAACATTACCGGCTATAGTGGAAAGCTGAATTTCAGTTTCTTTTTAAAAGTAGCTGGATGATGAGGGATATTCCACAAATTATCATTTTAATTTAAATTTTTTATTGATGTTTTAGTTTTTTTTTTTTTTTTTTTTTTTTTTTTGGAAAACTACCAGAACGAATCTCTTTTAAGGGCAAATAAAAAAAGAAGAATTATAAAAATCGAAGCATCCGTTCCAAATATACTCATTGACATTAATTAATTATTAACTCTTTTGTTGGAAGTCAGATAATTAAAAATGGCAATTTGTAGAAAATCCCTTATCATCTGGCTACTTTTTGAAGGCAAACGAAATTCAGCTCCGTATATCGCCGATATCTTTATTAATGGCGCCCGGGACACAAAATCCTATTTTTTTTTATTTATAGATATTTTGGAATGAAACTTTTTTTGTGAAATATGTGTTTATATAATGAACATATTGCATGTGAAAGAAATACTGAAAACTTTAAAACATTTAAAAAAAACTTAAAATTAAAAAAATTAAACACATTTAATTTTCGATATACCTCTTGAACCATTTACCTGATTTGCGTAATTTTTGCGCTGTTGGGTACAGAAAGTGAGTAATTTTAATTTGTCTTCAATATTTTTAAAAATATTAATTATAAAGTTTATAAAAAAAATTAAGTTTTTTCATGAGTGACTTTTGCATTTATTAGCATATTTTCACAATTCTCATTCAAAATCAAAAATCCCGATGACACTTTGTTAGAAATATAATACTGACACTCTGTTGAAAATTTTCATACATATACCTTATAAGGAATTTTAGATATATCCTTTCAAAGTTGAAAAATCATGAAAAAATCTATTCTGTGATACATGAAGTTCCCGTCAGAGTGCGGGTCACGCGCGGCATCACACGACAAAATACAGGGTGAATCTAAACTCTTGGGCAAAACTTTAAGGGGTGATAGTACGCATCAAGACAAACAATATTAAATAGAAAACTAAGTGTCCCAAACGTCTTCCGAAGGAGATAGGCGCCATTAAAGTTTAGGGTCCAAAATTTCAAATAATTATAAAAAAACGGAAAAATTGGTCGATTCGTTTGCGGTTTTCGCTAAAACTATTCTTTATGTCAGTATTTTCTTACAAATAAATTTTAAAGAAAAAGTTTTAAAAAATGTCGATAGAGGGCGCTTTAGACTTTGGAGTAATGAAAAACTATTTTTTACCGTTATTTTTTGTATCTGATTAAATGCTTTCAAAAGCTTAAACATAAACTTAAATTTTGAGCTCAAAATCTCAATCGTTGGTAGTGGTTAAGCAGCACAAACTGAACTGTGTTCAGGAGTTGAAATTTGAACCCCCCCCCCCCTGAAATCTTGGTGTCGTAGATCAGGCAGAAACTACTACCCCCTACACGTAAAATAAACGATAGAGGGATGACAAAATTAAATAAAAAAATTATTTTAAAAATAAATTTTAAAGATAAAGTTAAAAAATGCCGATAGAGGGCGCTTTAGACTTTGGAGTAAAGAACAACTATTTTTTTACCGTCGACTCCGACGAGGACCTGGTTGCGGGGATTGTCGTCGTAGAAGGCGATATCCGGGAGATGCCCGGGGTATTCACTAATGTTCGCATCTCCCTCAGCGCCGGCGGTGTGAGGCTTGCATCGTTGCTGGTGGGCACTCTTTCGAGCAGTTTTTGTGATTCCTCACGAACATCATGCGTGTACCATTTTCTACGGGTCAACCTTCATTCATATTGCGCACTACATGCATACATAAAATTGTTTCTTTTTAATTTGGGCGGAGAAATTGCTCATGTCTGTTATGAATAAATTTTCTATTTAATTTTGTCATTACTCTATCGTTTATTTTACGTGTAAGGCTTAGTAGTTTCTGCCTGGATTAATTTTAACACAATTATTCAAATTGTTAAAGAAATCATATGAGTTGTAATTTTCCTACTGCACGAAAAATGTCCGGGCCAGGATTCGAACCTAGGATCTCTTGGCTGAAACTGTCATGCTTTACCAACTGAGCTATCCCGGTTGAATCTGGAGGAATGACCTGGATGAATTATACCCTCCAGATTCAACCGGGATAGCTCAGTTGGTAGAGCAATCCCAGCTTCAGCCAAGAGATCCCAGGTTCGAATCCTGGCCCGGACATTTTTCGTCCAGTTGGAAAATTACAACTCATATTGTTTCTGCTTGGTCTACGACACCAAGATCGGGAATAACTGAACTGTGTTCAGGAGTGGGGGGGGGGGGGGAGAGGTGTTTCAAATTTCAACTCCTGAACGCAGTTCAGTTCGCGCTACTTAATCACTCCCAACAATTCAGATTTTGAGCTCAAAATTTAAGTTTAAGTCTAAGCTTTTGAAAGCATTTAATGAGATACAAAAAATAACGGTAAAAAATAGTTTTTCGTTACTCCAAAGTCTAAAACGCCCTTTATCGGCATTTTTTGAACTTTATCTTTAAAATTTATTTTTAAGAAAATACTGACATAAAGAATAATTTTAGCGAAAACCGCAAACGAATCGACCAATTTTTCCGTTTTTTATAATCATTTGAAATTTTGGACCCTACACTTTAATGGCGCCTATCTCCTTCGGAAGACGTTTGGGACCCTTAGTTTCCTATTTAATATTGTTTGTCTTGATGTGTACTATCACCCCTTAAAATTTTGCCCAAGAGTTTAGATTTACCCTGTATGTTATATCTCCTGATCTAATCATGATAAAATCATGCGGTTTGCGGTATTTAACTCTAAAAACTCTGTATTGTTATTTGAACCAATAAAACAATTGCATTTTTTTGTTGAGAATTTTCTCCCCCTTAATTTCGCAGATATTCGACTTATTAGTTCTTACTTATTAGTTGGTCTATAGAGTTGAATTCCAAATCATGAAAAAAATCTTTTGTTCAAGCATAAGCATTCCATCATCTATGAACATCATCTTGCAACTTCTTCAACATCCACCATACACCTTCGACTTAGCCCCAAGCGATTTTCATCTGTTTTGTCCACTAAATGTTCACATATGATGAAAAGGTTCAACTTGAAGTCCTAATGGGGCTGAGACAGGAACCCAAAGAATTGTATGCAACTGGTGTTGGGGCATTGATAAAACGGTGCATAAATAAACGGTGCACAATTGTTCATATTTCATTAAATATTTAATATATTTATATTCTAATTGTACGAAGTTTTTTCTACTATATTTTGTCAAATTCTGTTAAATAGGCCTTAAATTTAATAAAAAGCATTGCATGCTGTAAACAAAAAACACATGGAAAATTTTCTTGAATTTTTTTATTGAAATCACTATATCTCCATGAATACACACAAATGAACAGAAATTTTGTACAATATTCACATAGTCATGTACTGCACCGATACATCATTTAGTGCATTTTATTTTACAGGGTAATCCCAAAAATATGTTTTTTGCTTCAATTTGTTCTTGGTCCCCTAATTGACTTCGTAATCAAATCATTGGGGGAAATTATGAGGTCAAACATGTTATTTATATTCCCAAAATTCCGGAAGAATTCGTCAAGTATTTCTATTGAACAAAATGTGTAAATAAAATATATATTGGACAAAATTTTAAAAATCGTAAGTGTCCGGTGATTTTTGGCAATATAGTGTATGTATAATTTATATTGTGTCGATTATTTTCTGATTTAACAGTTATTTTAATTGCGGAATGTTTTATTAGTATTATTATGACCGAAAGTGACCGAATCCCTTATGTAAAGAAAGAATAAATGATATTTTACATTAATTTTTATATTAAAATATATATATATTGAAATATATATATTTTTTTAAATAATACCTATATTTATATACTATTTATAAATAAAATTTAACAGAAAATCTCAATATATAAAGAATTATATATCATTATTATTATACAGTAATACCTCGGTTTTCGTTGACTTCGATTATCGTCGGTTTCGGTTTTCGTCTATTTTTTCGCGAAAAATTTGTTTCAGTATTCGTCGGTTGCCTCGAATTTTGTTTATTTTCTGTGTATTTTTGTGCTTTTTTAGCTCACAGGCTATCAAAGCCTGAGCGCTAATGTGCCCGCTCGTTCTGTATGTACGTATGTACGTAACGCGATAACTCTTGATAGAACTATCCATTTTGCTTCAAATTTTATTTCAGGGGTAGATTTAACCAAACAATATATTTGTTTCAGAATCACCGTTGCCAAGTAGCAATGCCCCTCTCCGCTTCATTCAGAAGGGAGACTACGAGTAACTTTCTTGTTCTGGGCTTTCTGTGGTGATTAGATTAAATTTAGTTTTACGGAATTTTGTTGTTTAAAAGTGGCCTAATTCTTAGGATGATTTCCGTTTGAAAATCAGCTGTCATTCCCCCCCCCCCCCAAACACCTACAAAAATTATCTTAAGGTGGGTTCTCAAATAACCTACTCAACAACGCGAAAATTTCTGACACATTTTCTGACTCATTTTTAAACCCAAAGTCATAAAATTGACAGGCCTGACTATTGAAGCAATTTGCAATCAAAATGAGTTTTCCATTTTTTATTTTATAAATAAATTACTTATAAAACTATAAGCGATTCGTGTCACGTGGACAACACGTTTTTCTCCTCCTCTCTCTGTCACGTCCAGAAATTCGGTTGAAAACGCCGACTTTGACAGTATTTTCTGAAAGATCTTTTGCGTTTACCAAAAAATGGAAAACGTGTTTCGATTACATAGTTTCAGAATAAAGACACATGCCAATTTCATGCCTTACCGAACTAAAATGAATTAAAAAATGTGTGTGAAAGTAGCCCCTTTAGATTTTTGAACAGCTTTAATTTAACAAGCGTTCCACCGGCATTTCCCTTAAGTAGCAAAAGAAAAATAAATCACTATCTTACCAAAACGTATTATTGCTCTCTTCTTTTCTTTTCCAATACGCATTATTACCCTCTTCTTTTCTTTCCCAGAACTCATTATTACCCTCTTCATTCTTTCCTTTATTTATTTTATTTTTTGCACCATGTTCACTGCATTATTGTACTTAGAACAAGGTCTAATACACTGGTCTAGTTCCCATTTTTTGAAAGCCCCTTAAGAAATAGGATTCTATAGTCTCAGAATGAATTCAGAATAGTTTTGCATCTCTGACTTTTGTTAGGTTTTGTTTATCTTCCAGGAAAATGATAACAATAATATATTTGCTTATCTTTTTCAAGTGAACATTTCACGAATACAAACATGCCAAGACTTTGAATAATTGCTAATTTTTATTTGTATTAAATCGTTTTGTTATTCTCAAACTCTTATATAAACTAGGACCTACAGCATATCTGCATAAATGCGACCTTTGTAAGAAAGAAAAAACTGTTTGTGAACCAATAATTGTGTACCTTGCTAGAAATAATGGTCAATGTCCATCATTGAAATTTTGGGAAAAAGCTGATTTAATGTTTTTTAATTTGAAATTTCTCTGAATTATTACTCGAAAAATATATTTCCTTACAAAATAAATCAAAAGAAGAACATTTGCATTCCTGTCTGTTATAAGTAGGATTATTTGGAAGGAATTGTTTTACATAGAGCATAATAATGGTGGAGTATTAAAGAAAGATGATTATTAATGAATGGCGATTATATAAGAAGATATTAACCCTCTGACCGCTCAATTTTTGTTTTCAAATTTATATAATCGACCAGTATCTTTACTATTATTACATATTTCAAATATTTAGCAAATATATCAGTTACATTTTTTCCCCTTTGACTATGGAATTTTTATAACAAAATTGCTTCAAAAATTGTGTGTTATATAAATTTTTCTACAAATGTCTTGCCCTTGAAAATTGCGTTGATAAGCGGTCAGAGGGTTAAAATGCTTACTGCAGCCAAAGTAGCTGTTTTTAATAATGGGTGATTTTCAAATTTGAGGCTTTTTTTTTCTATGCAGTAAAAGACTACTTTTAATATTCAATGGTTGGAGTACCATAGTTGACATTTTTTCCAACACAGCGAAAAATGCCGGGACCAGGACTCGAACCTGGGTACTTTGGCTTGCCGTGCCAACGCTCTTCCTACTGAGCTATCCCAACGATATCCTGGTTGGCATATTTCACTCTTATTTGTTGGACAAGGCTGCGTTAATTTCATTCATCCGAGCTAAAACTATTAGCATTTTACATGATGAATGTGAAATAACACGGAAACTCCACTATACCACGTAACGTCACTTGAGGCTCACGGGGGAGTGAAAAGTTTTTGCTTTCTGTCTGTTTGTCTGTCTATTCCGCGATAACTGCCGCAAAAATGATCCGAATAGGTTGATTTTTGATAGCTATGTTGCCGAGATGACCGGAATTAGCTGTATAGTTTTTGCTTAAATTTGGTTCATTCGTTCGAAAAATATAGAACATTTCTTTTTAGGTCAGAATGCAGACGATTTTCAAATTTCATTTTTAACTGAAATGAAAATCGCATATTTGAATAATGGATTTAAACGTAAAATTATGAATGCTAAATTTTCGATATGGAGGTTTTAAATACATCCAATAGCTTTGAAAATTTGCTGATGCATTCATTAAAATTTGGAAATTGTTTAAATTATTAGAAAAATTTTTGCATCTGTTCGGAAAATATAAAACATTTTATTTTCATATTTTTTACAAATTTTAAAATGCATTTATTTTTACTTTTTTCTTCATTAGTTGCTTAGCAACCCTATTTCAAAGAATATCAAAATAATAATATTCAAGTGTCTCGCACTATTTTGCTGCAATATTTTATTATCAAAATAAATTATTTTTGTATTCTATTGACATAAATGAAGAATTTATTTTAATACAAGTTTTTTTTTTTTTTTTTTTTTTTTTTTTTTATCTAAAAAGTTACAAGAATAAAAAGTACATAAGAATTTCAGAATAGCATTGCATAAACCGTGTTTAATTTAACGCTTCTGATTTCTGAAACCTCCGAATAATTTTATATGTCTATCAATATGTATGTAATATAAAAAAAAAATTAAATTGCGGATTGTAAGATTCTAAAGTATGAAAAGTGAGATTAAAAAACAACGACTTTTAGAAAAACAATGACGTTGAGGCTCCTGATCTGCAGATTTGCTAGTTAGATCATAATGAATAGAGGAAAGTTTTTTTTCAACTAAGTAAATTATATTCAAAGATTGGATTTTCATATTGAGATTTATTCCAACAAAGAGAAAATGGCATTTTTGGCTCTGTTGGAATAAAACTCAACTATGATACTCCAAACATTGAATATGATTTACCAAGTTGAAAAAACTTTCCTCTCTTCATTATGACTATTTTTTATTTTCAAATTACATAATCCTGGGGGATTCAATGTTGACTTTTCCAAAAGGTGCATGTATTTAGAGTTATTTATTGCATGTTACTGTAAAAATATTCCTTACTTTTTTTTTTTTTTTTTTTTTTTTTTTTTTGTTATAAATGAATAAACCTAGAAATGGGCTGTCCGAAATGACAAAGTCAAATTTCTTGATCAAATTTAAACTATTTCAAATTAAAAATAACTTTCAAAAACCTATGTATTAAAAAAAACATAATGCAATGTACAAAATCTATAAATATCTTTAAAATTTGCGTTTTTTTTTAGTGTATATTAATTGTTTTGTTTTGTTTAAGAAAAATGTCAGATTTTTTACTGTCGTCTGTTACCAATAAAAACTAGTCGTTAGGGGCCACCGTAATACTTACCCATCATGGATATGCATAATATAAAATATGAAAAAAAACATGTGTAAACTATTTATAAAATGCATTGCCATTCGAATAAAATCGTGGCTTGATGACGTCATAAACTTTAAATGCTCTATTACTGAATTGCGTAAAAGAAACACACTTATAATTCCAAAAATGATAATTGTATTAACTAACGGTTTATTGCGTCGGATTAAGTGTCTCATTTTCAATTAAAATATATCTTTGAATTGAAATTTGAATGAAATACAGGGTCATGAAAAACGAAGAGTGTGGCAAATAGGATTACAAATATCTCGGCAACTCATTATCCGAAAAAATAAATGGCCGGTTACAAATTTTAGCTTATACATGCTAAAATAGCTTTCATTCGCGCCGGGCCAAGTTTGGACCAGAAATGTTTGGGCCACGAATTTCCTCTACATGGAATTTATTAGTGCAATAGAATGAAAATTTGCAAGATTATAAAGAAAGTAATTCCAGGAAGTTGTCAAAAATTCACTTTTCGGTCTAGCAGTGTGGAAGGGGTGAGACAATCAGAGAGGAAATTAATACCTCACAATGTATTAGGACGTTATAGATGTAATTTTGTACGTGTGTGGGTCTCGGAGAGCAGGCACAAGATCTGTTTTGATAATTCTACACTACCACTCTCATGATGCGAGCTACACTGTATCTCGGAATCTATCACATATGTAGAGGTGAAATTTTACATGATGATGTTTCTTGGAACATAGGCAAGATACAATAAGGAGTTCTTCGAAATTCACCCGGTCCTCTTCCTCTCTTGGGGACAGAAAATATGTCGCAGAATTTTTCAGAGCTTTAGGGGTGAATTTTTTTATGATGATGGGTGCCAGAAATAAAGAAAAATTAAAGAAGGATTTTTTTATAATACCCTCTTTTCAGGAAGGGGTTCAAGACCTTATCTCAAAGTGTATGAAGGTCTCAGATAAAACAATTTCCTTGATGATGGTTTATAGAAAAACGTAGATCGGGTTATATCTGACACGAACCCAAAAATTCTATTTGAAGTCTACAAGAACCCGACACTGTTCGACCCTAAACCAAAAATAAAGAAAAATTGCTCTTTTTTATGTACAATTATGAAAAAATAGTCTATAATTTGACCTCTAATATGAATTTATCTGGTATGTTAAAAAATAGGTATATACACACACACACACATATATATATATATATATGTGTGTGTATGTGTGTGTGTGGGTTAGAGTCGCGTTACACCCGCCCCGAATTCGCAAATTCTATTCCAAGTCAACCTGAAATTTGACCCGAATCCCGAAAAGAACAAATAAGTAATATACCCGCAACCCGACTCAAACCGGATAAAAGAAATTTCCTCGATTGGAAAATCAAGAAAAGTTATCCAGGATTTGATACAGTTATGGAAAAATAATTTATAATCATATCTCTAATATCAACTTTATCTTTTATCTAGAAAAATGCACATGAAAAAAACTCATTCGTATTCAGATATATATTTTTCTATCTGAAACAATATTCTGGACTGTCTTTTCAAAAAATTTCATCAACCCAAACCCGACCCAGAAGAATCAAAAGTCAACCCAAAATCGATCCTAACCTAAAACAAAACAATTGAGGGGTTCGGGGAAAGAAAGTGCCAAGCCACATTTTTGGTGAAATAAATTTAACACTGTAATCTGTTGCTTAATATTGTGAATTATAATATCCTACTTATAATATTTTTCTAATGTCGCTTGGTGGCAGTATATGTCTCAGGTTTCGATTTTGTCCCAGATGTTTATGCCCCCAATGAAGATAGCTAATTTACAAGGGAACGTAATAGCAATATCGTTAAAGTAATGCCCTATTGTTACTCAAAATACCTCAAGTGTTACTAAGACAATGGCGAAAAAACTTTGTTATATATCTTGATTTGAGTATTGGATCAAATTTTCAAATTTAAATATCTCAGAAGTTCAAAAATGTAGCTTAGCACTCTTTTTCCCCGACCCCCCTCAATTAGTCAACCCGACCCGCAACGAAAAAAATTAGAGTCCAGGTCGAGTCGGGTGCAGATGAAATCGGGTTACCCAAGCCGAAGCCGGACTTTAACACCGTGTTATTCGAAATAATGGTAATGGCGATTATTTCTTAAACCGCTGCTGACCTTTCGATTGCCATAAGATTCCTTAAAATTGATCAATTAGTTCTCGAGTTCTTGAGTATTGAGAGATTGGTTGATTGATTCTCTCGGCTTTCCCCTGTTTTCTAAAAAAAAATATATATACACCAAAATCCAAATATCATGATGATGGTGCTCATATATTGTTAGGTTAATTTTTTAAATATTAATATATTTCTAAATTTCTAAATTAAATTATTTCGTGCTAAATTATTTTCTATATTATTTATTCGTTTGTTCCATATTATTTATCCTTTATTCCAATGCTTTTGTCTGGTAACTTTTATCTAATTTATCAGCTCTAAAACTTTATATGATAGAAACATTACAGTATATGTCTGCAATTGGTTTTATGGTATTTACAGCTGCGTTTTTCTCGTACAAAGGTCTTTTATACCTTGTTCATAATTATAATAAGAAGGGTACTCCTATCTAATTTTCCATCTGCAGGTTCCTGACTTAATAATTAAAGTACATACAATTTGCAGATATTACAGGGTTGCCACTGGCGACTATTTTTATATTCTACCACCACTTATTTTAATAAAATAAGTTTTATAGTATATTTCTCTTACACTTGTTGTCAAAGTGTGTGTGAAAAAATTTTGTTTTGAGATAGTTGTGCGAGATAGAATTAAAAAATAGTCGCCAGTGGCAGCCCCCTAATATTAAAACCACATTCCCATCGTACCCAAGCGTTCTCCCAAATGTTTTGTAGGTTTACTTCTTCATTTAACTTACTTTATTAAGTTGCCAATTATGATATGCCCTTGGCGTGTCTGCCATTCAAAATTTAAATAATTTTCTTTCTAACCGCTGTGCCTTAACTTCGTGTATTGGCTGAAACCGCATTTCTTTTGGCAGTGTAACTGATATGAAAATGTAATCAGATCATCTCTGTCTCTCCACCTGAAATCAGCTAAAAATTTTGATTGGAAAGGGAGGCCACCTCTTAAATTATCCCAGGCTTTACGAAATAAATAGTAATTTTTCCATGCAGCTACTACTCGTCATCGATTTTTGTCTTGACATTTTATTTCAGGATGAGAATTTTGGTTGCTGGACTTTTCATCGCATAACCCGTACTTACGTTTCACGACCAAAATATTGCTTTGCAGTATTCGGACGTTTCCATCCGAAATCAACTACGTGGATTTTCCCCAATAAACTTCAGATTGTAGCCAGAAATATTCTCTATTTCCCCCTGATAAAATTTAACATTTGTTATGCAACCATTTTTGAGCCTATTCCGGATAAACAAATATACTTTTTTTTTTTTTTTTTTTTTTTTTTGACAACGGATTGTATAAATCAGGGATCGGCAAGTAATTTTAAGTAGGGTCCGAATACTTTTGAAAAATTTTATCGAGGTCCAGAGAAAAAACACTTAAGTAATATTAGTACTTATTAATTTTAAATTGTTATTTTTACACATACATACACTATAGAATGGAAAAATAAGGTATTGGTTATGAAAAATTACTATGTACACAAGTATACGTTCTGAAAAATTTTATATACACATTATAAAATAGAAAAGCAGATAATTGTTGAAAAATTAGTGCGAAAAATTACACTTGCGGTCTTGGGCTAGTTTTTTATAATTTGGTTCACGTGGTGAACAGCTAATTCGAAGAGTGTCTTCAAGGTGTGCGTCCGTTAACCTCGAACGATATTTGTTCTTCCAAAAATTCATTTTGGAGAAAGTTGTTTCACATAGATATGTCGAACCAAACATAGTAGCCAGGTAAATAGCCAGTTTTTTACGATTTTCATATTTATTTGAAACATGTTGACCCCAAAATTCTTTAGGGGATGCAGTTTTGTACATTTGCAAGGAAATATCTTCTTGCAAATCAATTATTTCCATTTGCAGTAAAGGTTTTTCACGGTTGAATAATTTTTCAGCCACATCAGTCCATTCTGCAGCTGGAGCAACTTCAAAAGGCGATTTAAGGAACATGCATTGAACACCTCCTTTTTAATAAACATCATTTTAAAAATATCTTTTTTTATTAGCGATATAAGATAACAAGTAAGATGATCCAAAATATTTCGAGATTTCTGTTTGGAAAGCTTCAATTTGACACATGTTAATGTCCGATATTTTTTTTTAATTCTAAAAATGCATTAAATTTTGCAGGCATTATTAAAATAACAGGAAATCAAACAACATTTCTCTCTCTCTCTCTCTCTCTCTCTCTCTCTCTCTCTCTCTCTCTCTCTCTCTCTCTCTTTTTTTTTTTTTTTCATAAAGGTGAAGTTAGCACTGAAATGCTATCAAATATTCTTTGATTTGACAATATATTTCATAGTTTTTGAAAACTTTAAACCACATAATGTCTTTTTTAACAATACATTCGATTATAAAACATAATTTGGCTGCAATCCAGAATTTTTTATTTTAATTTTGATATTTCTACTTAAAGGCATTTTTTTTCTTTTTCTTTTTTTTTTTTTTTTTTTTTTTTTGTTTGTTTGTTTTAGAATTATTAAAAAGAATAACCAGCTGCCATGAACTGTTTTAAATTAAAAGACACAAAAAATTAAAAGGCAAATAAAAAGCGCAGTCAACGCCAGATGAAAGCAGACGAAATAAATTTCAGAGGGGATTCAGAAATTGTAAGCAGATTTTGGGAGGAAAAAACCGTTTGGCTTGGCGCTGTTGTACTGGGCATCACGTGATGGTGGGCTGGCCATGTTAGCGTCAAGAAGTCTATTTCTCATTTTCTGACTCAAGTTTATTAGAAGTCTTTTATTCACTCCCTCCCTCCGCCGCCTGCGCCCCAACGCAGTATTTTGCGTTTCACATAAAAGCGTCTATATATCATTATTAAAAAAAAATCGAATTAATCGTGCTATTTCTTGTAAAATATAAGAAACATTGATAAGGCTATCGTTCAAACGTATCTATTATATGTAAATTTAAATAAACTATTTATTCAAATTGAAAATTTTTGGCGGTCCACGATTTGACCTTCAGCGGTCCGCCAGTTGCCGACCGTTGGTATAAATAGTCGAATGAACTTAAAAAATAATCGGTGAAGTGCGAGTTTTGCTCGCGTACAAATGGTTCCGTGCAATAAATTTATTAAATACTAACTGCAATATTACAAAAAATCGTTTCTAAAAGAATAACAAGACTTTGTAAAAAACTATGCAACGTAGGGTTAGTTATAACTATATATACTAGCAAAGTATACATAGAGGGATATACCATATGAACATTTGGAGAGATATGAAGCCTCACCTTACCTAAAACAAAGATTTGTATAAATTTTAAACTTGGCATTGTGCCAAGCGCGCATCGAAAGGAGGTCCCAAAGTTGCAAATCTGCCTTGGTCCGCGCAACGTTTTTCTAGATAGGTTTTTAATTAATATCACAGCTACTTACCAACAATTTTTTTCGAAAATAATAATCAACAATCCTTCAATGATTCCCCGTTGATAGATACCTCAAGCGCCCCTCAACTCCTCCGCTGAGCGACGCAATGTAAAATTTGCGTGTAGCGAAAAAATGCGATTTTCTCAAAAACTATGTAACCCAGAATAATCGCTATAGTTTTACTGCAAGGTTTAAATAAACTACTACTACATCTAATTTTTTCATAATTTTAGTTTCAGTATATTCGGAAATAGGGGGGGGGGGCATATTTTGCAGTACATTTTCCACGATATCTCTGAAATATAATACGTTTTTTAACAAATATAATTTTGAGTTCGATGCTATGAGATCTTTCAAACGATACCCTACACGATAGACACTTTTTTTCGAAGTAATTTAATCCCTCTCGCCCCCTAAATTTTTCCTAAAAATATTTGTGAATGGTTAATAATCTATAAATATGTGGGTCAATAGCCTTTATAAATCTGCCAAGTTTGAACTCTCTATGTTCCATAGTTTTTGAGAAAAACGGCTGTGATAGACGGACAGACAGATACACGAGTGATCTTATAATGTTTCCGCTTTTACTTTTTAAGTATGGAATCCTAATAGGTGTTCCTCTGAAAACCACAGACAGACACTCAGTTTTATGTATATGCAGGAATCTGTTTAGGAAGAAATTGGGTCCTTTAAAGGACTCTTCACAAAATATTTCATATGAAAGCAATTTCATATGAATCACAAAATTTTTCATCTCAAAACAGGACACTTCACAAAACTTTTCATCTTAAAACAGAACCCTTCACAAAATTCTTTATATTAAAAATAGGCATTTCACAAAATTTTTTCATCTCTAAACTGAACTTTTCACAAATTTAATCATTTAAAAGCAAATTTCACCTGTCACTTTTACAGATTACAAAAGATATATGTATTTTGCATACATTCATCTTTTTTTTTCTTTATGTATAAAGCAGAACCTGAATATAACGATTATTTCAAATTCACAAAATTATGACTAGATTTTTCACAAATGCAAAAAGCTGGTCACAATTTCACAAAAACAGGTCCCTGGGAGAAAATCCTGACAGATTCCTGATATGTATAGATATTTTTAAACTGATAAAGCATGTTTGCATTCTCACCTTTAAAAGAATCTGTTTCCATAAAGATATAAATTGTAACCTACTTACCTTTGTACCCTCCAAAACATTTTAGAGACAGAAGGCACGCCAAAGCGTAGCAACTGGAACTGATTAAAAGAAAATTAATTTTAATAAGAAGACGAATCTAATGTCATTCCGTAATGTTGCCTACGCTAAAAGGCATACTTCCGTATGCTTTAGTCGCGGTTAAACATATCGTGTGTCATGGATCTGATAAAAATAGTTCTTCGTGGTTGCTATTGACTGCACTAATGACATTTGTTATATTACATCTGCAATTACTAAATTACTCAAACGTAAAGTAGTAAAACTAACTACCTGTTCTGAGGTTCTGACAGACTCTTTTACTTAAGCTTGAAAATGTCCTGATGTGACTCTGTTATATATTTATGTCTCTTTTAAGGGGACAAGAAAGATTTTAACTGAGGAAAACTGACTGATGTTTGATCGTAGATTATGAAGCCTGTAATTAATTAAGATTGTTACTTCTTTTTCCAATTATTTATTTGTGTTTTATAGAAATAAAAAATAGTTTTAAATTTCAGGAAACAATAACAAAGTTTTAATATTGTAAATTAATATTTATCAAATCATCCGATCCAAATTATCATATCATAATCATTACCAATCCAAATTATCTATATATTTAAAGCTAAAAGAGCATTTTGTCAGATTTCACATTCTTTTTTCTACACAAAAATGGTCTCAGTACGCATGCTTCAATTTTCTTTTGAAAGCAGGAAGGGGAAATACAAGTGGGATTCTCCCCTTCTATAGTTAGAGAGAGGACTGGGTCTGAACAAAAGGGAAAGGGGGAGGTTCAAACCCACACAATGAGAAACCCATTCATCCTTCTCCCCACTTCATATGGGAAGAAAAACTTTCTCTTTCTTTGAAATGGCAGCTGGGTCAATTTTTGTTCTTCACCCTTCGGGCAAAAATTAAATCAACAATCGCAGTTTTTAAAAATACGTTGATGCAGTTTCTCCAGCATTCTATATGACATTTTTTTTCGTTTTTTATTTAAATCCGAGTTGACCGGATCCGAAGACAATGGGGCGCAAAATCCTAAGTTCGTTTAATTCAAGGACCGTTTGTAATAAACCGACCAGCGTAGCGGGCGAAGCTCCACTAGTTGAAAAACTAGTTTTTCCATGATTTTGAAGTCCAGATTCCGTATTTTTGAGTCGTCATTTCATCTATATAATGCGTGTTACGTTCTCTCTCTATTATATTTTTAAAAAAAAATGTAATAAAAGAATTCAAAATCCATAAAAATTAATCATATTCTTTGTTATAACTTGCAAAAACATTGTTTGTTGTTGTTAGGTATAGTTTGTAGATAATAAAATTTATAAGTAGCAAACTAACTACCCTGTTCTGATTTTCTGACAGACTCTTTTGCTTAAGCTTGAAAATGTCCTGATGTGAATCCGTTATTATTTATGTCTAAAATTTTCTACGAAATTTTCTGGATGGAATTTTTTTTTTAAATCACAATTTTGCCTACCTTATATTTTGCTTTTTTTAATTTGCACACAAGCTACTTTAAAAAAACTTCAGATTGCTTGACAGCCACCACATTTTGAAGTAGAAATATTCGCCTTAATTAATGAGAGATTAACTAATGCGAGAATAAGGCCAATCACACTAATTTAAACAAGAACGAAAAATCATGCGTCAAGCATAGATTATGTAACACTTTCCAACTCTTCCAAAATAATTTTACAAATCATTACCGTTTAATAAGCTGAAAGATAACATTTAAGTAAACAATTTGGAAAACGCATAACATATTTAAAAACGTAAATTCTGGAATTTCCAACATTTATTACCAACGTATACAATATTCGAAAAATATCCGAATACTTTTATTCAGCCCTGTATATGATCTATACATTTGTATATATACTTCATAGCACGCTAAATTTTAGTTTAGTTAGGAAACGCGTAGTACATTTTAAAATTCTCCTTCTGGAGTTTCTGTCAATAAACGGAAATGTGCTCGCGAACTTTTGTGCTGCCCTGTATATGAAATACAGAATTTATACACACCCAGTAATAGACAAAAAGTGAGTTCAATTTAAAATCGCGTTCAGCAACTTAAAAAGCACTTCCAGGAATTATTGTTAACAGACAGTAGAGAATCCTTTTGTGTGTCCCTGTAAATGAACGATGACTGCTATACACACAATAATGTGTAGTAAGCGTCTTGTCATGCACCTTAGTGATATATATAAATTTCAATGCGTTTGAAATAGTGACACATTATTTAATTAAACCGCAAACGATTTTTCTCCATAGACGTAATGTAACGGAATTCTTTTGACTGTCCCTCTAAAGTAACTGTAAGTGTTATGCACACCCAATTCTATATTAAACTTCTTGTAATGCACCTTAGTGTTAGATATCAATTACAATGTGTTTGAAATTGTGTAACATCATTAAAATAAACCACAAATGATTTTTCCCCATAGACCGTAATGTAACGGAATTCTTTTGAGTGTTCCTGTAAAAAAACTATAAGTGCTACACACTTCAGTTGAAATAGGGAACATGCTATAGATAACGACAATAACATATAAAAATTGCAAGGCAATCCGAGCATATTTACGGGAGTTAGAGCACGGACAGACAGCAGACAAACCGAAGTCATAAACACTTCTCAAGTAGGTTGGAAAGTGTTAAAAACTACACTGTAAAAAAAAATCTGTAGTACTACTAGAAAATCTCTAGGCAACTGGGATTCCATAAACTTTTCTAGTAACCAATACAGCTTCTTCTTAAGTAACATTACTGCATTAAACTTAGTAAACAGCACATAGACTTCCTTAGTGAACATACTAAGAAATCGTTTGTAGCCATTACAGGTGCTTTTTTAGTAATGTATACTAAGAAATGGTTAGTAGTATTACAGATACTTCTCTTGTATCTTCACTAAAAAATGGTTAGTAGTATTACAGATACTTCTCTTGTATCTTCACTAAGAAATAGTTAGTAGCCGTTACAGGTCCTTTTTTAGTTTGTTTACAAAGAAATTGTTAGTAGTATTACAGATACTTCTCTTGTAGCTTCACTAAAAAATTGTTAGTAGGTGTTACAAGTGTTTTTTCAGTATGTATAATAAGAAATGGTTAGTACTATTACAGACATTTCTCTTGTATCTTTACTAAGAAAATATGTGTAACCATTGCAGGTGTTTTTCTTGTATGTTTACTAAGAGACTTTAGTAGAATTACAAAAACTTTTTTTGTATGTTCACTTTCACAATATTAGAACATTTATAAGAAAACATCTATAACTCTACTAAGAAACTGTAGTAATGTTACAGGTACTTTTCCCATAATTTACACTAGAGTTTTAAATGGGATAGAATTTTATCTTTCAAGAGGTGAATCAATACTTTCGATAAATATTACGCCAAATATTCTGCAACAATTTCTGAATGTCTTTCATAAAATTTTATGCTACAAAATTATAATATATATATATAATTATATAGTAAAATATAATGTAATTAATTATAATATATATATATATATAATATCAATTATAATTAGAAACATTATTTTTTTTTTTTTATACCAAAAACAGAGGCATCCTTTAAATATAACTTCCATTTGAGTTTTTTATTCTGTTAATTTTTAATTTTAGAATATAAAGATCTAATTCTTTAGTAAGTGCATCTGTATTTAGTATACAAATATTTTAATGTTAATAATTTTATTTATACTAAATGATTTTATTTATACTAAATTATTTTTGTAGCATAAAATATTATAGAAAGACAAAGAAATACTTGGCTTACTATATTTCTTATTCTTTTAAACTGTTCTAAGTAGCATTCGCAATCTATTTGTTGAAAATTAAAATTCTACCCCATTTAAAACAAAAGTGTACATTCCTCTAGATTACCTGAAGTATTTCTTTAAGTGTAACTTGACAAGACAGTCATGCTAAATATAAACTTAATTCTTTTTCAAATAACCTATTTTCTCCTTTTCAAACACAATTTAATTCTAGAAGACACTGTCCTGCTTCAATGAACTGCAAATCCCAGCAACACAATACATAGAATGCAAAACTAGCACAACTTTTGAATGCATAAAATGTGTTCAGACTGTTTCGTGGTGTTCTCGTATGGTAAAACATGTTTTACTCCTGGTGCTAAATAAAGTGTTCGTGAGGTGTAGTTTTATACAGTTTTTACATGCATCGTTTTCTTAAACGCATTCACACCACATGTTTATATAGACTTTAAAATACAATGTCATGCATTTTGGAAAGCATTTGGAGCAGATAAAATGATGCGTATGCATTGGGAAGCATATTTTGACACCAGGGATTTCAAACTTACAATATTTCGGGTTTAAGTCATAATTTCTTGATGAAATATATTAGCTTTTCCAATCTTTTCTGTTAATAACTGATACTGGTTAAGGAGACATGGTGGTTTGTGTTATGCAGTTGTATAAGGACTTTCGGTTATGAGGCTCTGTAATATCATCAATATCTTATACTTTCCCATATCTCTTTAGTATTTACCAGATCAATTTTCAGCCTTCCCACTTTAAAAAAAAACTTGTACTTTGTTTTTATATTTAAGCCAATAAAAATTCAGACTAACTCACTATATTTTCACATAAGAAATTGATGTCCTTCAGAGCAGATAATGCAAATTTTTAATTTATAAAAATAAAAACTATAAGTGTGTTAAAATGGCATAGTACTACACTGTTAAAACTACAGGTGACACATGGCACCTCTAAGGGGTGAAAGGCTTGTCTGACTGGTGACACCTCTAGGGAAGTCAGAATGGCACCTTTAACAAGGGTTTACATAAATTCTTCGGACAGTTTCATGCTAGTATGTCATTTCTAGCTGTGTGTAATAAACTAAAAATAATGGTTAAAGTGAAAAAGTTACATTTTACATACATTTACGAGAAAAAAACAAATTATTTTTATCGTTTCTGATTTTATCAATTTTCAACTTTGCTTACAACTTTTAACAAAGTTTGAGTTTATTACACACAGTATGTATACAAAACATTGTTTTAAAACAAAATTTAAATATGTTTATAAGAAATGACTTTGTTTTCATACCAAAACAAGTAAAATTGCAAAAAGTGTTGAGCGGTTACAATTGAAATTATTGCTGTAATAACCAAAATTCCTAAATTTTATATAAATGAGTGTCTCTTACATAAATTATTCCTTATTTTAGTAGTTGCAAGCAATCTGAACACACTTTATTTCTCAAATGTAAAAATTTAAGAAACATTCCTAGAAAAATATTTGATTTTTCATTTGCAACAGAATAGTGTGCTCACATGAATATGTAAATACATAGTTTGTGTTTGTTTACATAAATTCTTCTGACAATTTCATGTTAGTGTGTCATTTCTAGCTGTGTGTAATAAACTAAAAATAATGGTTAAAGTGAAAAAGTTACATTTTACATACATTTACGAGAAAAAAACAATAAACTATTTTTATCGTTTCTGATTTTATCGATTTTCAACTTTGCTTACAACTTTTAACAAAGTTTGAGTTTATTACACACAGTATGTATCCAAAACATTGTTTTAAAACAAAATTTAAATATGTTTATAAGAAGAAATGACTTTGTTTTCATACCAAAACAAGTAAAATTGCAAAAAGTGTTGAGCGGTTACAATTGAAATTATTGCTGTAATAACTAAAATTCCTAAATTTTATATAAATGAGTGTCTCTTATATAAATTATTCCTTATTTTAGTTGTTGCAAGCAATCTGAACACACTTTATTTCTTAAATGTAAAAATTTAAGAAACATTCCAAGAAAAATATTTGATTTTTCATCTGCAACAGAATAGTGTGCTCACATGAATATGTAAATACATAGTTTGTGTTTGTTTACATACATTCTTCTGACAATTTCATGTTAGTGTGTCATTTCTAGCTGTGTGTAATAAACTAAAAATAATGGTTAAAGTGAAAAAGTTACATTTTACATACATTTACGAGAAAAAAACAAATTATTTTTATCGTTTCTGATTTTATCGATTTTCAACTTTACTTACAACTTTTAACAAAGTTTGAGTTTATTACACACAGTATGTATCCAAAACATTGTTTTAAAATAAAATTTAAATATGTTTATAAGAAATGACTTTGTTTTCATACCAAAACAAGTAAAATTGCAAAAAGTGTTGAGCGGTTACAATTGAAAATATTGCTGTAATAACCAAAATTCCTAAATTTTATATATATGAGTGTCTCTTATATAAATTATTCCTTATTTTAGTTGTTGCAAGCAATCTAAACACACTTTATTTCTCAAATGTAAAAATTTAAGAAACATTCCAAGAAAAATATTTGATTTTTCATTTGCAACAGAATGGTGTACTCACATGAATATGTAAATACATAGTTTGTTTGTTTACATAAATTCTTCGGACAATTTCATGTTAGTGTGTCATTTCTAGCTGTGTGTAATAAACTAAAAATAATGGTTAAAGTGAAAAAGTTACATTTTACATACATTTACGAGAAAAAAACAAATTATTTTTATCGTTTCTGATTTTATCGATTTTCAACTTTGCTTACAACTTTTAACAAAGTTTGAGTTTATTACACACAGTATGTATCCAAAACATTGTTTTAAAACAAAATTTAAATATGTTTATAAGAAATCACTTTGTTTTCATACCAAAACAAGTAAAATTGCAAAACGTGTTGAGCGGTTACAATTGAAAATATTGCTGTAATAACCAAAATTCCTAAATTTTATATAAATGAGTGTCTCTTATATAAATTATTCCTTATTTTAGTTGTTGCAAGCAATCTGAACACACTTTATTTCTCAAATGTAAAAATTTAAGAAACATTCCAAGAAAAATATTTGATTTTTCATTTGCAACAGAATAGTGTACTCACATGAATATGTAAATACATAGTTTGTGTTTGTTTACATAAATTCTTTGGACAATTTCATGTTAGTGTGTCATTTCTAGCTGTGTGTAATAAACTAAAAATAATGGTTAAAGTGAAAAAGTTACATTTTACATACATTTACGAGAAAAAAACAATAAATTATTTTTATCGTTTCTGATTTTATCGATTTTCAACTTTACTTACAACTTTTAACAAAGTTTGAGTTTATTACACACAGTATGTATCCAAAATATTGTTTTAAAACAAAATTTAAATATGTTTATAAAAAATGAATTTGTTTTCATACCAAAACAAGTAAAATTGCAAAAAAAGTGTTGAGCGGTTACAATTGAAAATATTGCTTGTTTCCAACATTACTGTTTACCAAATCATTATATTAATCATTTAAAAAATATATTGTAATAAAAGCAGTTTTTTCATGAAAAGCACTGAATTAAGAAGTTAAAGATGAAATAATAAATAAAATTTATCCTCTAAAGAGTAGAAATTTTTCGACAATGTAGAATGCAGGTGCTTTATAACTGCAAAATAGCAAGAGAATAGAGAATAGCAACTATTTATAATGTAAGAATTCAGGTGTTTCTTAACTGAAAATTCATTGTTTACATCTGAGAAGTTGTGCATTATATGGAGAATTTTGCATTATAAAGATCTTCTACTGTAACTGATATTGGTTAGGAGACATGGCGGTTTGTGTTATACAGTTGTATAGAGACTTTCGGTTATAAGGCTGGGTAATGTCATCAATAATATGTTATACTTTCCCATATCTCTTTAGTACTTACCAGATCAATTTTCAGCCTTCCCGCTTTAAAAAAAACTTGTACTTTGTTTTTATATTTAAGCCAATAAAAATTCAGACTAACTCACTATATTTTCACATAAGAAATTGATGTCCTTCAGGGCAGATAATGCACATTTTTAATTTATAAAAATAAAAACTATAAGTGCATTAAAATGGCGTATTACTAACATTTAAATGTACTTGAAGTTAAAACATGTATTAAAATATAGACATCTCAATTTCATGAAGAAGAAATAAATAATAATATACTAACTATGATGCCACTTTCTGCATGATGCTTTCAGTGCGACATTAAGCAGAGTCTAAACAAATGTCTGCTATGAATTATTTCTTATTTCATTTGTATTTTACAGCTGTATGTTATAGCTAAGTGTTTTAATACTTAAGCAATGGTAAAATTTCTACGTTTTATATTAATGAAATGAAGCATAGCAATCGTTTTTTAGAGACAGTTCAATAGCTTCATTTCATGACTGATGTCACAACTGAAAGCAACAAGATTTTTCATCGATTGTCTTTTTCATGGAGAAAGATTTTCTCCAAATTTTTCCAATTTTGAATCGAGATTTTCTGTGATTCATGGGCATGAATGCACAGAGCTCCGTTATTGTGATCACTGTATTATTGCAGTTTTATTTATTCTATAGAATAAATAAAAATACATTGTAAGGTATAAGAATAAAATCTTAATAATTAAAAAAAAAACTGAAGCAGTTTCGAATTTATGGTGATTTTTTGTAACGATAAAATTTGAGCAAGTTAAAAAAAGAAAAAAGAAAGATTTGCTCCAGTCACAGTAATCCGGAACAAAACACCTGCATACAAGATCTTAATGCAGTTGTCTTAATGATATAAGTATTTGTTTTGTTTTTTTAATGTAGCAAAGTGTATGTAATAATATTTAATATCAGACAAAACACCATAAAATTGCAATTCCCACATATTTAAAAAAAAAAAAAAACCCTTAATAAGCAAAAGTATTTGGAAATGCTTCCATACTTCTAATGAGATCATTATTAATCCATTGTTTATTAATCCATGCATTGTTTTTGTGATATTTTACTGCAACATTTTGGTGAAATTAAAGACAGTGAATTTTTGCAAACACAAAATAATCAGAGCACATTTCCAGCTATATAAAAACGGCAAGGTGCATTTACAACTACAAAAAAAAAATAACGGGCAGAGCGCTGCACCCTCTTAAAAACACCTAGAAACACTAATGTCAGGAAAAAGTCTCAAACATGTAGAAAACTTTTGTCCATATTATGGTTTTTCTGCATTGTGTTTGAATTAAATTCTCAATTTTGAAACCGACAAGAGTCTAGAGATTTTTCAGAGGTGCCATGTAGCGAGAAATATAGTAAAACTTTTCTGAAAAAACAAACGATTTCAAATTCAAATCTCCCCTCGCCCCCCCAGACCTTTCAGGAAATATTTATAAATTCCCTGACTTTTCCTATATATTCAGGACTTGAAATTTAGGATGGGATTGCGGGATTCGCGCTGAAAATTTTGAAATCCCGCCCAAAAAATTTGACCATTTTCGGAGAAATTTGCGTTATTTAATTTACCTGCAACCAAACGATAAATTTTGATTTTTTTTCCCGTAACCGATTGACGAACTTTGCGTTTTTTTCCGCGATTGATCAACGAACTTTGCGTTATTTTCGCGACAGATCAACAAACTTCGCGTTTTTTCGCGACAGATCGACAAACTTTGCTGTTTTTTCTGCGACAGATCGACGAACATTGCATTTTTTAAGCGACTGATCGATAAACTTTGCAATTTTTCTGCGATCGATCGACGAACTTTGGGTTTTTTCCACGTCAGATTGATGAACTTTTGCGTTTTTCCCCCACGACAGATCGACGAACTATGCATTTTTTTTGTGATTGACAGATGAAATTTGTGTTTTTCCGCAATCAATCAACGAACTTTGCATTTTTCTGTGATTGATCGACGAACTTTGCGTTTTTTCCGCGATCGATCGGCGAAATTTGCATCAGTCTATCGACAAAATTCGTATTTTTTCCACGATCGATCGACGAACTTTTCGTTTTTTACACGATCGATCGACGAACTTTGCGTTTTTTCCGCGACAGATCGACGAACTTTTCGTTTTTTACACAATCGATCGACGAACTTTGCGTTTTTTCCGCGACAGATCGACGAACTTTGTGGTTTATCCCGTGACAGATCGACGAACTGTGCGTTTTTTTTTTCACAACTGATCGATGAACTTAAAGTTTTTTAAGCGACTGATCGACGAACTTTTCGTTTTTTAAGTGACTGGTCGACAAACTTTTCGTTTTTTAAGCTACTGGTCGACGAACTTTTCGTTTTTTAAGCGCCAGATCGACAGACATTGCGTTTTTTAAGCGACTGATCGACAAACTTTGTGTTTTTTGGGGACAGATTGACGAACTTTGCATTTTCCTCCACGACAGATCAACGAACTTTGCGTTTTTTCCATGATTGACCAACGAACTTTGTGTTTTTTCACAATCAATCGACGAACTTTGCATTTTTCCGCAATCGATCGACGAACTTTGTGTTTTTTCTGCAATCAATCTGCGAAATTTGAGTTTTTTCGCGATCGATCGGCGAAATTTGCGTTTTTTCCGCACTCTATCGACAATATTCCTTTTTTTTTCCTCGACTGATCGACGAAATTCATGTAATTTCTCCTTTTTTTATCTTTCGACAAATTGACAAAGTTCATAATTTTTTTTTACCTGTGTCTGACTGACAAATTTAGATTTTCTTCTTTGGTTTCGACTGATGAATTTCACGATTTATCCCCGCGATCGACTGATGAATTTCACAATATTTTCCCGCGACTGATTGATGAATTTCGCAATATTTTTCTGAAGAGCAATCAACGAACTTCATGTTTTTTTCCTTGACTGAAAGACGAACTTTGCGAGTTTTTCCGTAACTGATTGGTGAATTATTCGGTTTCTTCTGGTGACAGATTGATGAAATTCACTATTTTTTTTTCTCGTGCCTCACTGAAAAACTTCAAGTTCTTTTTCCGCAAATGACTGACGAATTTCATGTTAATTTCTTACGACCGATTAACAAACTTCGCCATTTTTTCCCGCGACTGATCGACGAATTTAGCGATTTTTTTTTCTATGAACATAGACATAGATAAGGACTTCTAATAAAATAGCCTTTTGAATAAGAAAATAGTCTCTCAAAAATGTTTCAAATACAATGTCTGTGTGGAACAGTTTTATTAGTTCATCTACCTCTTCAAATCGTCTGCTTGACAGCCATCGTCTGGTAGGTATAATAGATTTATTCTATGGTATTTATCCGCATTGTTGTTTGTAGATGGCGTTACCTTAGCACAGTTGTACACTGGCTGCCATGAAGTCCCAAATCGATATTAACACTATTTTGTTAGAAATCCTTCTCTATTTCTGTTCATGCATAAGACGAATTTCATTATCTTATTCCTTCAACCAACTGACTAAATTCACAATTTTTTCGAACGACCAATAGGTGTATTTAAAGATTTTTTTTCCTGCGACCGAAAAGAGGAAAAAGAACAAAAAATGGCAGTAAGAGCCACCGGTCACTGCACCCTGTTAAATTGGCCTACAGTCAGCACTAAACAAAAATAAGATTAGAAGAGCTGCAAAGATCTTATTACTTTTACTCCTTGAGGTAAAGGAGTAAACCTTTTTAACCCTTGTCTTGTGAAACAGTAAAAGTGTACCTTGTGAAAGAGGCTTCAGCACCCCTCAATTAAATAAAATCTAAATTCAGAAATTTATTTAACAACCTAATTGTTAAGGGTCCCTAACACATTTAATGGAACTTGAAAAATACACTGCATATATAAAACTTAACTTTCTTCCCTTTTTTATAATAAAAATAAACATTTTACATAATAATTCTCAGTTGACTTAATTTTTTCAATGGTATTTTGTCATGTCTGCATTAATGTAATTCTTTAAATAGCATGTAAAATAATGGTGGGGTTTAAACATTTTTTTCTCTCCCTCCCAAACATTACAACTCCCCTCCATTTAAAAATGTTGGTAGGGAGACTCCCCTCCTTGGAAAAATTGAATTTCAAGCCCTGATATTTTTAAAGTTCATGACTTTCCATGTTGCTGGGAACCTGCATAAGCTTAAAACTGCATAGTCACATCTGCTAATGTCAAATTCGGCAATATTTGGCTAAATATATTGGCGATAAAAGTAGGTCACCATAAATGTAGCCATCTTGGCGATAGCTGACTAATTTTTTTAAATTCCCATTGAAATTCAGTATTGATGAGAAGTAAGAATCTTCTATAATCAGGTTCATGCATTTTAGCTTCGTGTGTTTTAGTAAAATTAGCTAAATTCTGAAAAACAAGGAAGAAAACTATCTTTTCCTAACGGTACAATCCAGAAAGACTTTTTTGTTGTTTTGAGAAAAAATAATGTGGTTATTTTTTTATTTAGGGGGGCGCAGAATTTCTTCCTGCCCCGGGCGCCAAAAAACGTTTGTGGAATGGGTTTTGTGTTTGACATTTTGTCGTACAAGGATAATTCCTAAGAAATATTAAAAAAAAAAAAAAAAAATACTAAATATGAGATATAAAGGTAAGTGAATTTTTGTTGATTTTATTTGATAAGATGTATTTTATGCACTCTAGAAATTGCTGTGAACTGATTTTTGTGTACACATACATAAATTAATAAATTACTGACTGCTGCTTGAATGAATTTCATGCATTATAGAGATTGCTGCACAACGAGTTTCATGCATCCAAGGGTTTGTTTCTCTGTTAATGTATGCGAAGTGTACATATATAAGTTACTAACCACTGATTGATTCGTGCATTTGAAAAATCTGGAATCTCGAGATTCTCATCAATCATAAGTGCTTTGTGGCAGAGAACTCGCTACTTACACAGATCCTATGAGAATTTCTTTCACGGAGTAAACATTGATTTTATTCCGTTTTGTAACAATTTACCACGTTTAAACAAGAAGGAAAAAATAGCTAAAGATTTGTAAAAATCGAAATATCCGGTGGAAAATATAGCTAAAAGTTTGTAAAAATCGAAAAATCATGAAGAAAAGTTTGCCAAAACTTTGTGAATAGTCGCAAAATGAAATAAAATCTATGTTTACTTTGTGAAAAAGGTTGCCATAGGAAGCACGGGTTCTGATTGGTTTGATTTTGGAAGTTGCCGATTTTTTGGTTGGCGTAAGAAAAAAAAAATCGTCAAATCGTGTGTCTCACTTGTTCTAGGATTTTGCCGAACTGAATTTACAATAATATGTATCTAAACTTCACTGTTTCTATAAGCCATACTCTTTTTTTTTTTTCAAGTACTGAGCCTTTTTTTATTTCTAGAAGGCCACAGTTTTTCTTCTCCTCCCTCCCCCCAGTTTTTGAAAAAAGCAAAATACGACGTTTTCATCGAAAGGTGTAACCATTATCAAAAACAGCATATTCTTAACTGACCTGGATTGCTTTGATTTATTCAATAGCTTTTAATAACATGTATAATCCAACAATATATAATTTTACAGGTAAATAAAGAAAAAAAAAATAGGGTTTAACTTCTATAACCAAGCCGGTTGGTGCCAGCTTGGCACGGGATCACTTTTTACCCTAAGGCTTTCGATCCAAAATTATGAGTCTTTGCCAGATTACACTAATGATGGAACACTATTAATCCAGTTCAAATATTAACTAAGAGATGGGCAAGCTAGTAATAGTACAACAAAACACAGGAGAGGAGATATACGGGGAAGGGTTGATCCAATTCGCTGAGACGTACAATCAGGATGCCACATTTTTTATATATGTTCGCAACGCTTTTTGCCAGTAATCATATTAAAATTATTAAGATATAATTTATTTTGATATTTCATACTTTAAGAAAGGCGCTATCGCTTTAAACAATCGAATTTGTTCAATATTTCGTCTTCATGGGTAGCAGTTTTCAATTTTAAAATATCAAACTTCCGAATCTATTTATATCTCCCTGCTTCCGAATACCGTTGTGAGAGCAGCTCCGCACTTACGGTTTGTTTTCAACGAATACTGCGAGCTTGTTGTAATACATTTATATAAAATGTTTTATAATTACTTAAATTTCATATTGAAATCTGATGTTTAAAGAGTAAAAAGAATTTTAGATTTCTTATTCCAATAAAGTTTCTTTCTTTTCATATGCAATATATTGGACAGTAATCTTGTGACGTCAAAGCAAGTAAAATGGGGCATGATCGTTTGTTTACGCTTTACATTCTCGAAGGTTTTTTTCGCTATTTCTCTCAGTCACGTTATTTTATTGTCACACTTATGAGCTCAGAAAGCAAATTAATGAAAACGAATATATATTCTTTCATTATTTAATAATTAATTAATGAAAAATTTGATAAAAGCCTGATTTGCAAAATTTAAATGAAAAATTTTCTGAATACTAAAAATTAACATTAAATCAAGAAATAAAAGCATATTTAAGTAAAATAAGTTTAATTTACATAATTTATAAACAAACCTCAATTTAAATACATGAAATTTCACTCATTTTTATAGACATTGGCTATAACTTAATTTGTTTAAACGTTATATTTCTAATAAATTCGATAATTAACACAAAAGTAATCTAAAATTGAATGAATATTCCGGAAACTCATTTTGTCACACATTCTCAAACACCTGGGAATACCATAAAACAGATTGGAAACACATCTGGACACTCAAGCGTTTATAATATGTTCTATTATGAGTAAAATATGTTTCAGGGATTTGCAGTGTGGCGTAGGACTTTGACTCGGACGCATGCGCAATAAGCATTCAGTTACAGGTATTTTCTTTGTAACATTACTAACAGCGATTGCTTACAGGTGATTTTCTAGTAATTGGTACAATATCTGTAATGATACTAAGTATTTTTTAGTAAAATCGCATAATTTTTTTTACAGTGTAGTAGAAATCAAAGAATCTGAATTAAAATTAAATAACCTGAGGGTCATGGATGCGACAAATTTTTTTCAAAAATGACTGCCAGTGAAGGTATTGACGGTTAAAGGGTTTTAAAATAATCTCGGGAGTGACAAAATCATTGAATAAACCATAATATCACGGCTGCTACTTGGTAACTAGTTTTATGCACTATATTGCCAAAGGTGATCGGTCACTTGCGATTTTAGACGTTTTGTTAACTATCTAGAAAAATACATGAGGAATTAACCTGAAACTGCAGGTGTGTAAACAGTATAGTATATAGGTTATATATTTCCGCGAAGATTTTTTTTCCCCAAAACCGCATAGGGGACTGTCAACAAATTGAAAAAGAACGAATATCTTTTGGATTACTCTATAAAAACTAATGTAGCAAAAGCGTTCAAACTCGAGATTATTAATAAGTGGCTTATTGTAATATACTGTGCTCATTTTTATGAGCATAGCTTGCATACTCGTTGAAAATTTAAAGTTTTTATAAAAACAGTCCCAAATTTCGCCAAGTTTTTTGCTTATAATTTGCAGAGTTCTTAATATAAAAAAAATCCTTGACGGGTCGGCCTACAGGCACAGGTAGATTTCGAAGACGCAGACCGTGGGGCGCCTGTTTGTCGGGAATTGCGGAAGAAATGACCTGTTTGCGATGATGCTGCAGTTGGAACCGCCTACTTCGAAACCAAACTTGTTTGCAGAGATTTTTCTTTCTTTCTTTTTTTTTTTTTTTTTTTTTTTTTCTTTTTTTGCTATAAGAATTGGTCCTATAAAAACATGTCAATATAAAAGTTTTAGATAATATTAAGAGGATTTATAATAAATTTAAGCGAATTTGAAATCTTGGGAATTGACGAAGTTATGAATTGTTTTCTTCTAACCCCCCCCCCCCCCTTAAGGCAATTTTTAATTATATCAAAAATCTGTCATACATAAGTTTTTGGCCCTGTTCCTAGAAGTAATAATAACTTTAAAAGGATTCGATACGTATCATAATTAAGAAATTATGGGTTTTTTCTGTTTTCACAACCCCCCCCCCCTTGGTTCGATTCTGCCCATTAACGAACTTAACCGAGATTTTATGCCCCTTGATTTTATGTATCAGTTTCGAAAAGATGCGGGAGTTGGAACCGCCTACTTCGAAAAATAACTTGTTTGCAGGCGGAGCCGGCACGGATTTTTTTTGTTTTTAATTTTTTTTTTGCTATAACGGTTGGTCCTATAAAAAACTGGTCAATATAAAAGTTTTAGATATTACTAAGAGGATTAATAATAAATTTACGCGGATTTTATATCTTGTGAATTGACGAAGCTATGATTTTTTTTCTTCTAAAACCCCCCCTTTCCCCCCCCCCTTGGGGCCATTTATAATTATATCAAAAATCTGTCATACATAAATTTTCGGCCCTTTTCCTAGAAGTAATAATAACTTTAAACGGATTCGATACGTATAATAATAAAGAAATTATGAGGGTTTTTCTGTTTTCACAAAAAGCCCCCCCCCATTTCCCTCCCCTTGGTTCGATTTTGCTCATTAACGAGCTTGACCGAGATTTTATGACCCTTGATTTTATGTATCAGTTTGGAAGAGATTTATGCAGAATTTTTCCAGTTATCGTGGTCAGAAAAAAGTGACATAGATAGATAGATAGATAGATAGATAAACTTTTGAACTGGGGGTGGTTTTGGGTTCTGGGAGTCATGATCGGCGTAGATCTGCAAAAATTTTTCAAAATTTCCAACTTAGGTGAGAATGTAATAGGTAGTATTTCTTACGAAATCTACCTAAAAGTTATTTTGAGAAAATATGTCAAACAACATTGTACATAATACTCTGCAATCAGAATTAAAAAATAATAAAAATTGGATGAAAAATGAGCAGGTTTACTAAAAAATGTTTCACTGCGCATGCGTGAATGCAATCAAAATAAAATATGCATAATGTATTAGCTAAGTATATAGAGCAACTTTTGTGAAAGTCTCAAAATCATAGCTTGAAAATTCTGAAAATTACCGTCAATAGAATAAGCTCGAAATCCGTTGTTCCCAAAAAGAAGCAAAAAGATGAGGGGTTGTATCCAAATAGAGTAAATTGTGTACGCTATCTTGGCACTAATCAACAGATATTTGATCAACTTAATTCATTATGATATGATTAAAGTAATCCCAGAATAAGAGAAGTGATGGGTCTTGATTGACATCTATTGTAAGAGGATCTATTGCGAGAAGATCTCCTTTGTTCATTTCAATTAAGAATAAAATTATTTTCATGCTTTGTATAGCCTTTCTAAATGTGTGTGGACTTTTTCTATAAGAAGATTATCTGAAGGGGTTTAAAATGTGACAGGAAGGTATTCGTATGAATAGCATGACAAAATAAATGGATTTCGAAGAACCCTGAGATAAGAAGAGGGAAGAGAATGGAAGAAGGGTGTGTTAATCAAGCAAGATCTGAAGTATTATGCAGACGGGAAGGAGATACAGTTTTTTTCGCCAATGAGAGGCAGACATGTTTTTGTGTTCTGTGGAGACGGACTTCATTTTGGTGATAAGAAAGCAAGGATTCCTTGGATGTACGGGGAATGTCTTATAATACTTGATTATCATGTTTTTTACACTTGATTTTTATTTAATAAAACTTTTTCGTTTAATACGAACTAATATGATTTAATTATATGTATGTGACCACGATACCACACTTTCAAATTTCGAGAAATTATCAGCTATTTAAACCAATAGTACACTCGGCAAAGGAAAAAATAAGGAGACAGAGAGAGAAATATCTCATACATTTTAATCACCAAGAAAAAAAATGGAAATAGCCACTCAACTGGAAATTAGGTCTTCTTTTAATTTATGTTTAAAAAAACCCTTAGGGGTCGTCTTCATACTAAAATTGTACCAAATTGTTCCAATATGAACACCTAATTTTGACACTAAATTTGGCTTTTTCGATAAATTTTACCTTACGATACAACCATGAAGTCATACAGTGAAGCAGTTAAGGGATCATGAAGGTTTGAAATTTCAAAACAGATTGCAATGCGAGTAGTTTTTCAAGCATAACTCAAGAACTACTTAGCGGAATGAGTTGTAATTTAGGATTCGCATAATTAAAACTTCTAAAAATCGGTTTTTGTTTAAAAAAAAAAAATCATAGGTTACATTTCCTAATTCTTTTTTAAGATATTTTTTAAATTAATTTTCAAAATAATATCATTTATAACCTATGAAATTTTTAAGAAGACTCGAGTTCCAGAAGCTTCAATTATGCGAATCCAAAATTACACCTTATTCCGTCAAGTGGTTTTTGAGTTATGCTTAAAAAAACTACCCACATTGCAATTTATTTTTCAAGGATTACAAATGAATTTAAAGTTAGGAATTTTAAACCTTCATAACTCCTAAACTACTTCACCTAAAGACCTTCCCTTTTGGACCTTCCCTTTAAAATTTACCGAAAAAACTAAATATGATGTCAAAATTAGGTGTTTTTATTGAAACTTTCAGAGTTTGGTCGACCCCTAAGTTTGTTTATTTTTTAACATAAAGTTAAAGAAGATACAATTTCCATTCGAATACCAAGATACAATTTCCATGCTACTTCCTTTTTTTTTTCTCTGTGACAATTCGGAGGTTTTTTTTAATTATTTTATATTTTATTTTATTTTACTTTATTTATTTATTTTTTTTTTTTGCTGACTGTTAGATTATTCTCACAACTTTACATAAATTGCAGACGATAGGTTTTACATAAATATAATCAAAATTTACGTAAATGAATGTTCATAAAAATCGTCTTTTTCAGAAAATGTATTTAAAATTTCTATTTATGAAAATATATTAGAAATATTCACCTCCAGTTCTTAAAACTGTCCAGATTTTTATGTGTGATCTTACCTAATAGCGATATTAGAAATGATTTCCTTTCTTAAGACTCTTAAACAGCAACTTCTTATCATTTAAATACCGATTTCTGGTTTGAGAACGGAAACAAAAACATCGATAACTACACTTCCAATGATCATCAGCAAGAAAAAAAAACTGTTTTGGTTCGTTAATTATACAGTCTTTCAAGAGAAACAATAAAACAAATTAGGATATTCGCCCGAAATTCATCATTCAAATCAAGTAAAATACCTTAAATTTGTTAGAAGAGTTAAATAAAATTTTAAATTATGCTTTATT
This sequence comes from Maratus michaelseni, assembly GCA_963931845.1. Classification (NCBI taxonomy): domain Eukaryota; kingdom Metazoa; phylum Arthropoda; class Arachnida; order Araneae; family Salticidae; genus Maratus; species Maratus michaelseni. The sequence continues at coordinate 52,843,240 of OZ007586.1, read as the reverse complement.
AAATTTATATTATGCAGAGTTATAAATTCGATTAAATAGACTGCGCATATTCATATTTAAAGAATGATTCATAATAACTCAGAAAAGTATTTTCCTTAATACTTTTGAACCAATGTCTTTATATTTACAAAATTTACATCAAATTAAATTTTTAAATGTGCAAATTATGTATAAATGAAATAATGAGTAACCGTTCTTTCGTTATTGAGTGTTTGGAAAATATGTGGACATTTTTTTTTATTGTTTCGTTTAGCTTTCATTAAAAAAAGAATATTAATAACAAAAATTAAAAAAAATTATTTGAATTAATTTGAAGCTTTCAATTCAGGCGTACAAAATTTACATCAAATTAAATTTTTAAATGTGCAAATTATGTATAAATGAAATAATGAGTAACCGTTCTTTCGTTATTGAGTGTTTGGAAAATATGTGGACATTTTTTTTTATTGTTTCGTTTAGCTTTCATTAAAAAAAGAATATTAATAACAAAAATTAAAAAAAATTATTTGAATTAATTTGAAGCTTTCAATTCAGGCGTTCCATCGACATGCAATAAGTATATTTTATTTATTTATTTAATTCTTTGTAGAACTTGATAAATTCTTGAAATTGTAAACATAAAAAATGTTTATAGTGCATATTTTACTAATGCGGAGGCTCTTCTATGATAGGCCCACTCGTTCACGGCCGACTTCAGTACCGGTCAAATAAGCTCTTGTTTTTTTTTAGGGTGGTGGCTTAGGACGGAGTTCAGGACGTCAGATCACGTGATTCTCTGCCGACCTAATCTGTCGAGAAAGCCATCCTAGGAAGGAAGGGAAAACAAACAAGAGCTTTCTCGGCTAAATTGGTCAGCCAGAGATAACTTAATCTGACGTCATGAATTCCATCGTAAAGCGAGAGAGACAAACAAGAGCTTTCTCGGCCGGTACTGAAGTCGGCCATGCCTCGGTTTGACGTTGTTGATAAAGAAGGGGGGGGGGAGTCGTTAGGAATTGGTCAATTTTTGCTACAATACCACAAGATTAGGGCTTTCTGTAAGAATTTTTAAATAGAAAGTGCGGTGAACCCTTTCTCACCCAAGGGAAACACTAACAACATTATACATTGACCCCTTTTGTAAAATCAACCCTGAGGACTTTGACTTCATGCTTCTTATATTTGATCCCTACCTACTCAATTCATTGATCCCAAATTTAAAAGGGTTTAAGAAACTAACATTATTATTTTACAAAAACAGGAACTTGTGATTTTGTTTATCCAACATAACTTCATACATATATTAAAAAAGAAATACAGGAAAAGGAACTGTAACAAGAAATAAACAAAACTACTTTTTCTATATCCTTTCTTATATCAGAAGTGAGAAACTTGCCATGTTTCAATGACATGAGTTTTCTTCTTATTATTTTTGCCTTGCGAGGTGTGATTCATGTAGTGTTATTATTTATAATTTTTAACTATATGAAAAATATACACAGTTTATTTTTAATACATTTCAAACTTGCTACGCTTCGATTAACTTTCTATGCTTCTCTTACGATTAATATAAGAGATTTTTTTTTTCTAAATGCGATGTTATTTTCTAAATATACTTTAGTTTCCCTGTTTATAAATTTGTCTATGAAATTTGTAGGATTTTACTATTTGCTTAAGATCTGATTTGAATTTGATCAAATTTGAAAACTCGTGCTTTTCTTTTAGAATTAACAGGAAATGAAAAGTTTACTATACAAGATAATTTTAACAAGAAACATTTATTATATTTCAGAAATGTTATTTCTAGCGAGATGTATAGAAAGAAAGATAAACATCATATCTTTCTTGATTTGGGGCTTTAATTGACAACTGAACTCGTCAAGTGTCATTTTCGAATTATAATTTTGCTTCCTGTTTATAATTTACTATACAAGAAGGCCTTATTTTAAATTATTATTAACGCGGAAGATCGCACGGAGAGTTTAAGAAATTTAAAAAAAAAAGTTATTCAGCCGTAAAAGTTATCTTTTAGAATGAAAGAATCAATTTATTGTTTTGAAATTGAAATAAACGTATTCAGCATATTTTTATATCATAAATGCTGATCCTGTCTGTCTTCACATAAGACATTTTTTAACAACATGACGTGTGAAACACATTTTAATGAGATGTCCAGTCCAGATATTCCCAATTTTTCGGACAGAGTTCACGTTTAGAGCTTATGCTCCTAACTTTTTCTGTTTAATAAACTTTTTAATTTTTCAAAAGTTGATATATTTATGAAGTTTAAAAAAGGGTAAAGTATAAAAAATATCAATTTTAACGTTTTTAAAGCTTTGAATTGAAAAATAAATTGAAATTTTGTCACCTTTATTCAAAGTAAACTATGCACAGTATTTTCTTTTTTTTTTAATCATTAGATTACATATTCCATTCTTCAAATGCGATATCTCTGGCAACCAGTAGAACACAAGGGAAACAAGAACGAAAAATCATGCATTCAGCATAGATTATAAACACTTTCCAACGCTAACAGGATATTATTATGAACCCCACCCGGCGTCGATCGGTCCCATGAAAAAAAAATCAAGTTTCTAATATTTTATATCTTTGACCCGATTTTGTATGAAATTATATTTTTAAAGGGAAAATTCGCGAAAAAATATTGATATTTAGTGATAAAAACACTCATTATCTCGTTTTTGGGGGGTCATTTTATAGTTTTAAAATAAAAAGTTCTTTTTGTCCAAACTCTTTAAAATATTTATTGCTGATAAATAAAACGGGCCCATGTAAAAAATTCGTGAGCAAATATTGTTATTCAGTTGTTTAAAATGAAAAATTCACGAAAAAATATTCATATTAAGTGATAAAAACGCTCATTTTCTTGTTTTTTTTTTTTTTTTTTTTTTTTTTTTTTTTTTTTACTTAGGGTCGTTTCATATTTATAAAATAAAAAGTTATTTTTCTCCGAACTCTTTGAAATCTTTATTGGTGATAAATAAAACGGTTTTACAGCCCGTGTAAAAATTTGGGGAAAAATATTGTTATCTAGTTGTAAAAGAAATGTTTTCTTCTCGCTTTTTTGTTTGTTTGTTTTCGCGTCGGCTCCTTTAACATAGCAATAAAAAAAATAGTTCTCATCTTCCGGACTCTCTGACATTTCAATCGGTTATAAATAAAACTGTATGCAAGCTCTCTTTAAAATTTTGCGAAAAAATATGCATATTTAGTAGTGAAAACATGAGTTCTTTAAAAAATGCTTTAGCTTTCAACCTCAGAGCAAAAAAATATCAGAAGGTCTAGGCTTTCAATGCAGTGGTACACCTCCATCCGTTTTCAATCAACCCTTTTTAATCCCCATAGGCTAAACACGCTAATCAATCAGGTTAGATAATGCTTAGAAGCCTTCAAAAAAACGTTGACGCATGCGCAAAGAAAGGATATTCGTGTGGAAATTTGACAGAATGCGTATTTCGTTTTAAATTAATAGATTATTTTTTTCATATGATGAAATGTGACATCTAAACAAGTAATTTAAAAGTTACATAACTCAGTAAAAGTCCATTATCAGCAATTACTGCTCATATTCGAAGTCTTTCGTGCAGCCCTGTATATGATCTACAGAATTTGTAAACAACACGTAATACACTGAAAATTACAAAAAACATTGCAGACCACAGCGGGAAAAGCCCTCCCCAGCAATTACCGATCATAGTCAGCGCTTTAACCCAACTCTTTCGTGCGTCTCTGTATATGAACGATGAATCCTACGCATTCGATAATCAATAGAAAATAAGTTGTACTGAACCTTTTAAATTTCATTATGTTTCAAGTTACATGACATGTTAAAAATGCACCTCAAACGATTTATCCCCATAGATCATAATGTAATGGAATTATTTTGCATGTCCCTGTAATTCAACTATAAATGCTACTAATTATATACTCCGGTGAAAACATGTTGAAGTCCACCTCAGTAATGCATATTGATTCCATCCTGTTTGAAATATCGTAACATTAATAAAACGTGCCGCAAACGATTTTTCTCCCATACACCTTATGTAATAGAATTCTTTTGCGTGTCCATGTAGATGAACTATTAATGCAACACACTTCATTTTCAATATCGAACATTCTATAGTAAAATTAGAAGTATGATCTAGGCTTCTAATTTTACTATAGAATGTTCGATATTGAAAATGAAGTGTGTTGCATTAATAGTTCATCTACATGGACACGCAAAAGAATTCTATTACATAAGGTCTATGGGAGAAAAATCGTTTGCGGCACGTTTTATTAATGTTACGATATTTAATTAATTAATGATATTAATAATGTTACATTAAAATTAAGAAAAATCGTGGAGAAATACTATCTCTAACCTCCCCGATTGTCCAAGAAGCAGTGCTGCCTTTCGTCTCGCGACAAAGCATGATTTTTTAAATGCTCATATTTTCCGTCTCCAGATAGTGGATAGGCCTGCCTGCCCCCTCTGCCGCAGTGGTGCGGCGATGACTGCTGACCACCTCTCTGACTGTTTAGCACTCACGAAGAACTGCATTTACTCCCGTTACTGGGAGGCTAGAGACTCTTTACACATTTTAATTTCTTGATTTTATGTGGTTCTAATGTTAATTACCCTTTACTTTGTCCCTGTGTTTGGTGTTATCTTTTTACTTATATTTCTGTTTTTTTTTTTTTTCATGATCTCTGTACGGCGTAAGGATGATGTCTGTTCGCCTGCTGCATTGGAAATAGAAAAACAGCAAAATTAAATAATGTAAAAAAGTCATGACATTCCGAGTATATTTAAGAAAGCTGGAGCTCTAAATATACTTTAGTTTCCCTGTTTATAAATTTGTCTATGAAATTGGTAGGATTTTACAATTTGCTTAAGATCTGATTTGAATTTGATCAAATTTGAAAACTGGTGCTATTCTTTTAGAATTAACAGCAAATGAAAAGTTTTCTATACAAGATAATTTTAGCAAGAAACATTTATTATATTTCAGAAATGTTATTTCTAGCGAGATGTAGAAAGAAAGATAAACATCATGTTTTTCTTGATTTGGGACTTTAATTGACAACTGAACTCGTCAAATGTCATTTTCGAATTATAATTTTGCTTCCTGTTTATAATTTACTATACAAGAAGGCCTTATTTTACGGAGAGTTTAAGAAATTTAAAAAAAAAGTTATTCAGCCGTAACTGTTACCTTTTAGACTCAAAGAATCAATATTAATAATTTATTGTTTTGAAGTTGAAATAAACGTATTCAGCATATTTTTATATCATAAATGCTGATCCTGTCTATCTTCACATAAGACATTTTTTAACAACGTGACGTGTGAAACACACGCTATTTTTATTTGTATTATTATTTAATTTTAATGAGATGTCCAGTCCAGATATTCCCAATTTTTCGGACAGAGTTCACGTTTAGAGCTTCCGGTCGTAACTTTTTCTGTTTAATAAACTTTTTAATTTTTAAAAGGTTGATATATTTATGAAGTTTAAAAAAGGATAAAGTATAAAAAATATCAATTTTAACGTTTTTAAAGCATTGAATTGAAAAATAAATTGAAATTTTGTCACCTTTATTCAAAGTAAACTATGCACAGTATTTTTTTTTTTTTTTTTTTTTTTTAAATAGATATACATATTCCATGCTTCAAATGCGATATCTCTGGCAACCAATAGAACACAGGGAAAACAAGAAAGGAAAATCATGCATCCGGCATAGATTATAAACATTTTCCAACGCTAACAGGATATTATTAAGAAAACTAGCTGATTTTGTATGAAAATATATTTTAAGATGAAAAATTCGTGAAAAAATATTGATATTTAGTGGTAAAAGCACTCATTTTCTTGTTTTTTTTGGTCGTTTCATAGTTGTAAAATAAAAGTTCTTTTTGTCCAAACTCTTCAAAATCTTTCGTGGTGATAAATAAAACGGTTTTGCAGCGGGTGTAAAAAATTTCGTGAAAAAATATTGTTATCCAGTTGTAAAATAAATGTTTTCTTCTCGTTTTTTTTTGTTTGTTTGTTTTCGCGTCGGCTCCATTAACATAGCAATAAAAGATATAGTTCTCATCGTCCGAACTCTCTGACATTTCAATCGGTTACAAATATAACTGTATGCAAGCTCTCTTTAAAATTTTGGGAAAAAAATATGCATATTTAGTAGTGAAAACATGAGTTCTTTAAAAAAAAAGCTTTAGATTTCAACCTCAAATCAAAAATATAGTAGAAGGTCTATGCTATCAATGCAATGGTACACCTCCATGAGCTTTCAATCAACCCTTTTCAATCTACCTAGGCTAAACAGGCTAACCAATCAGGTTTCCCGTTTCTGAGGGGAGAAACCTTAAAAAAAAAAAAAAAAAAACGTTGACGCCTGCGCAAAGAGAGAATATTCGTGTGGAAATTTGACGGAATGCGCTTTTCATTTTAAATATATAGATTACTTTTTTCATATGATGAAACGTAACATCTAAACAAGTAGTTTAAAAGTTACATAATTCAGTAAAAGTCCATTTTCAGCAATTGCTGCTCATATTCGAAGTCTTTCGTGCAGCCCTGTATATGATCTACAGAATTTGTAAACAACACGTAACACACTGAAAATTACAAAAAAAAACATTTCATACCACAGCGGGAAAAACACTTCCCACCAATTACCGATCATAGACAGTGCTTTAACCAAATTCTTTCGTGCGTCTCTGTATGTGAACGATGAATCCTACGCATTCGATAATGAATGGAAAATAAGTTGTACTGAACCTTAGTGATCCTTTTAAATTTTACTAGTAAATCTACAGATCAGAGGCCTCAACGTCAGCTCAAAAAATCATTGTTCATTAATCTTACTAATTTTTAACATTATCTGCATAATATTTGACACACTAAAATTCAATCTTTTTAAGTTATTTATACATTTATAAGAATATAAATTTATCGACAGTTTCGGAAATTTTAGAAGTATCCCCTTAAACACAATGTTATGCAATGATAGGATAAACTACTTGTTACTGTATTTTTTCAGAATAACAATACATTATTTCAGGGGAGCGGAGCCCCCCTGAACCCCCCGTTGTCGCTTTAATATTCTATTCTCAATTTCCAGTAATTGCGCTATTTCATTTTTTGAGTATATGTCTGAATGTATTTGCAATTTTCATTTCATTAGAATAACCATCTCTTTGTACAAGAGATTTTATCCTATCCTTAAAATAATAGCTATATTTCAACTACTAAACATCATATGTTGCTGAAGTTGAATAAGATTTCGTGTATAAAGTATACTTATACAAATTTAAATTCATCTTATTTGACCTATATTCAATTTACGCATTCAACGTTTTTATTATTTTCATTTGGAAAACCGATTTGGTTATCATTTTTTAGTAGTTAAAATAAATTCTCATCTATTTCATTAAAAAAAGCATATTAAAAACTTAAAACCCGAAAATTGGCAATTTTTAATAAAACTTCGCGTAAAAATAATGCGATTCACTTGAATTTTCCTTTGTTGATATTCTTTGAAATATAGTTGCTTAGCAACGATTTAATGAAAGAGAGAGAAAAAATGCATCGGAAATTTTTGTAAAAAATGAGAAAATAATTTTGTAAAAAATGATAGAATAAAATGTATTATATTATTAGAGCAGATGTATAAAATTGCACCAAACATTGTACACCTAATTTAAAAAATCTGACGAATGTATTAACAAAATTTCAAATTAATTTGAATAATTTAAGACCTGACTTGATAAATTTTAGCCTTCATAACTTACACATTAAATACATTAATCAAATGCGCCATTTTATTTCAATGGATGAAAATTTTCAAAATCGTCTGAATTCCCATAGGAAAGCATTATGACCTAAAAAGAAATGTTTTATATTTTCCAAACGAATGAACCAAACGTAACTAAAAACTATACAGCTAATTCCGGGTACCTCACCAACATACCTACCAAAAATCAAACTAATCGGATAATTTTTGCGGCAGTTATCGCGGAACAGACAGACAGACAGACAGACAGACAGACAAACAGACAGACAGAAACCAAAAACTTTTCGGGTCTCCACAGTACGCCTTCACTGACGTTTCGGCAATTATTATGATTCAAGTTACATGACATTTTAAAAATGCACCGCAAGCGATTTATCCCCATAGATCATAATGTAATGGAATTATTTTGCATGTCCCTGTAATTCAACTATAAATGCTACTAATTATATACTCCGGTGAAAACATGTTGAAGTCCACCTCAGTAATGCATATTGATTCCATCCTGTTTGAAATATCGTAACATTAATAAAACGTGCCGCAAACGATTTTTCTCCCATACACCTTATGTAATAGAATTCTTTTGCGTGTCCATGTAGATGAACTATTAATGCAACACACTTCATTTTCAATATCAAGCATTCTATAGTAAAATTAAATATTGTATAAAAAGTTCATGACATTCCGAGTATATTTAAGAGAGTTAGAGCACGGATAGTCGGACAGACAGACAAAAAAATAGGCCTCCAATTTCAAAAGAAGGTCACAAATTTTGGTCCGTGCCGCGTTTTTCCAGATAGGTTTTTAATTAATATCTGGGCTAATAACCGACAAATGTTTTCGAAAATCATTATCAACAATGCTTGTATGATTCCGCGTCGATACTTCGAGCGCCCGCAAAGTAAAGTTTGTGTGCAATGGAAAAATGGGATTTTCTCAAAAAGATTGTAACCTAGGATAATCGCTATAATTTTCCTACAAGGTTTAAATGAATCCCCCCCCCATTTTTTTATAATTTTAGTTTCAGTAGATTCGGGGTGAAGGCGGCATATTTTTGCAATACATTTTCGACTATATCTCTGAAAATATCATACCTAAAATTAAAACAAATACAATTTTGAGTTCGGTGTTGTGAGATCTTTTGAACGAATATACACGAAATATATAAAAAAAAAGAATTCAAGTAATTAGCCCCCCCCCCTAAATTTACAAATATATGGGTCAATAGCCTCTATAACTGGAAGAGGAGGAACCGCCCCCCCCCCCCCCCCCCACAAGGAATTTGAAATTTCATAAAATTTTTCAGTTATCACAGGTTAGACAAAAAAAAAGAGAATAAAAATATGATCAAAAGATTAAATAACGTCAGATTTCACAGATTTGATTACAATAAAAAAATTAGTCTGATGTTCCATTCCCAAAACTTTCTTCTATCCCATACAGGTTTCACATACTCCAAAAACAAATCAGCACCAATTTATATTAAGGTCTAACTGAATCTAAAGTTTTATTAAATTATGTGCGTTAGTTTTGGAGCTATAGCTATCATGAAAACCGCACAAAATGTAGCATAGCAACGCCACCTGTTGGGATATTTATACCAAAACGTAAACAATGTCTATTTTTGTCAAGGTCTAACGGAATCTGAAGTTTGGTTAAAATCTGTGCATTATTTCTTGAGATATAGCCATCGAAAAATCATGAAAATGTAGCATAGCAGTGCCACCCGTTGGGCGATTTACACCAAAAACTAATCACCACCGATTTATGTCAAGGTCTAAATGAATCTAAAGGTTTATTAAAATCCGTGCATTAGTTCTTGAGTTAGAGCGACCACAAATGTTTTGTCACACACAGACGGATTCATAGACAGACAGTTTCAAAAAACAGCCCAATCGTGTTCAGGACATTCTAAAACGTATAAATCTGTCGAAAACCGGAAGTGGAAAATTTTCATGAATCCAATACTTTCTTGTTGTAAAGATAGAAGAAAGAAATAAACATTTAATAAACGTTTTAAACATTGAAACTAATAATTATCAAAAATGTTTTCTAAAGCAACATTCTATATATGAGACATTTATTATTAATGAGTATTTTTGCTAGTTTTAGAATTATATGTGAGAAAAAACTCGATGAATTGCTTCTCAGCTGTGTACAACATGATTAAAAGAAAATTCGTCACCCCCAAAGCTGGAATTTTAGTAATAAATTCTTTCTTTACCCTAAGATTTATGGGGAATATTTTTCTTTTTTTTTCGGGGGTTGGGGGGGGGGATATGGGAGGTGTCTTCAATTTCCTATTATTTGGTTTGTTAATTTTGTTTTATTAGTGTCACATTATATTTACTCCAATCGTTATAAGGCTATTAAATCATTTGCTTTATTAAATAATATTATATATACAGTATGCTCTTAAAAATCTCCACAGCCTGACACTGAGTCCAGACCCAGATTGGGTTGTAGCCGGCCCAAATCCCGACTTTAACCCGACAGACTTCAAGCCGAAATATTCATACCTGAACCCGAAGAAAAAGAAAATGAATGTATATTTTAATACATTTATGCAAACGTAATCTACAAGTTTACTGCTTATGTACAAAAAACAACATATATACACCCATTAATATTCAAATATATAGTTTTTTCATTTGAAAATTATTCAGAACCACTTTTTGTGTAATCGGTTCATCTCGAACCCGATTCAAAGGAGACAGAGCAGAACCCGAAGCGAATAAAGTTTACTCGACCCGCAAAAAAAAAAAAAAAAAAAAAAAAAAAAAAACAATTCTCTTGAAAATATCCTAATTTATAAGTGTATGACAGATTTCAAAAAGTCGTACTAATAGAATAAAAAATTGTCCACTGGGACATATATGTTCCAACCGTGGTCAAATGTTCCAAATCAACCTGACCCGCAAGAAAATAAGCTGCTTCAACCCGGCTCGATCCATACTGCAGATTGGGTCGTGTTGTCCGACCCAATGGGGGAGCAAGGGACCTGAGAGGTTTTGCAGATTTCTGAATTGTATGGAATTTAGATCATAGTCTGAAGAAGAAGGCAGAAAATGATTGTGGAAAATTTTTACTGACAGAAAATCATTAATGGAAATTTTTTATACCTATGGATAACAACATTCGTAAATTTCGTAACTTCTTGATGGTGTTCGTGTGCTGATTACCTCGAGACCGATTGAATTTCACGACTTTTTTCCGTGATTGTTTCATATATTTATTTTTTTCGTGACCATTTTCCAAAATTCGCTATTTTTCTGTGAATCATTGACGAATTGATTTTTTCGACCATTTCTCGAAATTCACGACATTTGTTTTTGGCAACTGGTCGACGAAAATCGCTATTTGTTTTCGCGATCTTTTGACGCAATTCGCGACTCTTTTCTACAATTGTTTGTTGAAATTCGGGAGTCTTTTTCCACAACCGACTGACAAAAATTGATATTTTTTGCGCGATCTTTGACGAAATCCCCCTTTTTCTGCGCAATCTTTGACAAAATTCCCCTTTTTGAGCAATCTTTGACGAAATTCTCCTTTTTTCGCGCGATTCTTTGACTAAATTCGTCATTTTTTTTGCTCAATCTTTTGACAAATTTCACGATATTTTTCCTCAATAGTTATACTAAATTCGAGATTATTTTCCGCGACCGATTGACGAAAATCGCTATTTGTTTCAGTGATATTTGGCGAAATTCACAATATTTTTCCACGGTCGTTTGAAAAAAATAACGATTTTTTCCGCGACCAATTTGCCAAATTAACTATTTTTTCTAATTCCAATTCGTAAAATTCGCGATGTTTACCACGATCGGTTGACGAATTGCTTTTCCGTAAAAAAACAAAAAAGAAAAATCTCGTACTACCACTAAAATTTAAAAAAATTCTCTCAAGAATCACACGCTTGTGAAAGAAGTTAAGATAAGAAGGCAAAATCTTATAGTGCATTTTTTATTGTGGGGGCCTATTTCTATTTTGTGTACGATTTGGGCAATCCTGCACGCTATTTTAACCCATTAAAAAAAAATGTTGCTCCTTCTTACTCCCCCTCCCCAAGCAACTCTTGAAATGGCGCCCCTGCAGTAAAACCTGCAAAGAAGGAGTTGAAAAGGACTGGAAAAATACTCCATTTTAGACAGATCTCCATCTTAGCAAGTATAATTGCATGGCGTTTTTTTTTCGTCGAAGCTTGATTTTTTTTTCCGTTTGAGAAAGAATTATGTTATAGATAGGTTTCATTTATACACGTTTCACTGTAATACACCTATGCGCTTCAGAATTGCTTTATAGAAAGGAGGTTTTAACAGACTTAAAGAATACCAGAAAAAAAAAAAAACGGTACTTGTCTACAACTGAAAATTTTCAGACATGAACCTGTCTAGAACGGAATTTTTCAGAGGTACCTTGAGATTCCGTATTAGAAGTATTACTGCCTTTGTATCTATGATTCAGTAAACGTTTCTCGTTCGGAGAGGTTGCGGGGGGGGGAGTAAAGCCCCCCCCCGAACTCCACCCTTGGCTATGCCGCTACCTAAAAAAAACTCCCCCCCCCCCCCCAAGAAGGTTCTGAAATGGCACCCCTGGTTAGTTTCCAGCGTAATTTCAGCTTATCTGAAAAATTAATTACATATGAAAGTCATATAAACGAATTTTATAATCTCTTCTATTGGAAGTCGTTTAATAACAAACATATCCGTTATCTGTTAACATCCATCTGACAAAGAGTGAGAGACATCATCTAAAGCAGGCATGTCAAACACGTGGCCCGCCGACAACTTATCTGTGGCCCGCGAAGCCTTTGGCATTTCACCTGTATTTAATTAAGTTGTTCGAACATGCCTGCTTAAAATAAATATATTTTACACGAACGCAATTGAACCAACCGTGGTCTTACAAATGGCAAAAATTAGAAATATGCATTTATATCAATGTTACCAGTTTGGCAGTTTTTTTTTTTTTTTTTTTTTTTAAATTCAGAATTGTACCACTATTTTTTATAGTAACATTTGTTATATTTATTCTGTCATTAAATATAAAAAAAATTCTTTTCAGAACGTTGCAAGTTGCAACATTCTGAATTAAAAAAATCCTACTCATTTGGCAACAGTACTGTATATAAACAGATATAACTCAATTTTACATTTTAGCACAAAAAATGTGGATACAAAGATAACCAATCCGAACGTAGCAAACCGTGGTATCTTGAATCTGAACATTTAAAGATTCGTAAAACTTTTAAAATATTATAATTTTTATTTGTTTTATGTCGAAACTAATACTTTATTTTACTATTCTCCTTGATTTTACGCCACTTTAATTTTTTTTATTAAATACTAAGAAATGTACTGTAAAATTAATAAAATTAGGCACTAATTAAGAGCAGTTAAAAAAAAAAAATCAAAATATAAAATTAAATAGTTTTAAATGAGTCGCTTTGAAAGGGAAACAAATTATCACTTTTGTGCCTGACACAAAATCTCTGAAAATGTCATCCAGGTGACATATTCAGAAATGAGATATTCCAAGTGACAAATTTACTTGGGTTTTAGTCAAACATATGGATTTTGAATTTAAATTCCTGTATTATTTTCATTACTTAGGTTAGTAAGTGTGCTCGATCTTTCTGGATACCTACATAATTTTTCCTCCATTTTTTACTGACATACTCTCATACGTCCCAGGATTTATAAAAAAAATAAGTTAAAGCTTTTTACCACTATGAATACATATGATAAACTGATGATAAACTGAAGATGAACAGCAGTTTTTTTAAAGGTGATTTATTATACAACTAGCTGTTACCCGTGACTTCGTTCACGCAACATTAAAAGAAGAATAAATACATTAATTAAGCAAAATATTTCACTCCCGATAAATAAAAACGTTAATAATTAACTAACAATTTATCACATTTCATAGGAGACAATACAGTATGTTTTGTTATAGGGATCTTGACATAACTCAGTCTTAAAAAAGTGAATTTTTGTGCCAAATAATCGCGAAAATGAAATTGAACCAATGCAAAAAGGACGGCCAAATAAAATCGTGGTAATAGACGAATTGGGTAAAAACAAATGTCAATTTTACCTCATAAACAATTTTACTTTTAACGCCTTTGTGAAACGCTTTAACAGCCATCCTTCAAAAAAACATTAATTGGAAATTGTATATGCTTTTTCTTTAAATTCAATTCTGTCTCCTTGGTTTAATGTAATAGCTGAAACAAATCTTGTTTTCTAAATGACAGTATGTTGACAGGCAATTTTTTTTCTCCAGAATAAATTGATTCACGAAGTTTGAACATGTGAAAATATGTTTTTATTTTTCGGATAATTTACTGAAATCAAGATTTTGTTTTCACCATCTATTCAAAGTGAAAATAAATTCTGTTTTTCAGTTTTAATGAGAAAATGGTGTAAAAAATATACTGATCTGTTTTCTAAATGACAGTATGTTGACAGGCAATTTCTTTTCTCCAGAATAAATTGATTCACGAAGTTTGAACATGTGAAAATATGTTTTTATTTTTCGGATAATTTACTGAAATCAAGATTTTGTTTTCACCATCTATTCAAAGTGAAAATAAATTCTGTTTTTCAGTTTTAATGAGAAAATGGTGTAAAAAATATACTGATCTGTTTTATTTCTCCTTTTTTATACACAAATATGGAGTAATTTACTTTTCGTTTTTACTTCGTTAAAATTTACAAAAAAAAAAAAAATCTTGACATCTAATTTAATTTTTTAAATTCTGAGAGTTTGTGTGATATCCTCGGATCAATGATAACTGGTATTAAGTAAATCGCGTTGCGTTCGATAGTCTAGGAGTAGTTGCGAAATACAACACACGGTCAGATTTTAATATAATAGATTCGTGTTCATTTTCCTTTTCTTAAAATTATGATGTGATTTTTAGCAAAAAACTTTCATCTGTGTATAACGGATACTCATGCTTAATAATCAGTATAGATAAAAAAACACTTAAATTTTTCGTTATAAATATGGCGTGAAACTCATCAACTTTCTATACTTTCTATACTTACTGATCCTTATATTATTAATGTAAGGATATTCACACTCATTTTAAAATATATTGGAAAATTTCCGTTTTATTTCAAATATAAGGTCTTTTTTCCCCCCACAGAAATCCCTTTTTAATGACATAATTCTTGTTAATTTTCTTTTCCAGGCAATGAATTTCAATACTGGCATAGGGAATATTATGTTACTTAAACGAAATAATATTAAAACTTTAGGTTTTATCAACAAAAATGGAACTATTAACATTCGTCATTTTTTTTTCAGGTAATCCAGTTATTTCTTTTAGTTTTAAGAATGAAAATAACTATTTCTCGCTATCCATGACATCATTTTCGAAATGGATAATTTTGCGGAGCATATTATTGACATTTGCTAACCATTTTCTTTTGAAACTTCTTTTTACTTTTTTAAAATTTAAATAAAAAATGCGGTGTAATTGTATTAGCCGTGCGCAGACGGTAAAACGCCAAGTATTGTTACCATACAAAAAAAAAAAAAAAAAAAAAAAAAAAAAAAAAAAGAAAAAAAGAAAAAAGTGAAGAAAAAACCCAAGATCATTTTACTTTGCCAATCAAAGCATATCCGCTTTATTTTCGATGTATGACGTCATATTCGCCTGTTTCCTATGGTTACGCATATTGAAACCTTGTATTATTATCAAAAACTAAAAAAAGTACGTTTTATTTCTAATTATATTATTTAATCTTCTTTTTAATTCTTTAATTTTTTTTATTTCATTTTCATTCTTCACGTGAAAATGTTTTAATTGAAACTAAATTGTTGAGTAAAAATTATTATTCCGGGTATTGATTAGTTTTGGCAACGATAAAGTATTAGCAACGGTAAAGTAAATTTAACCATTTTAAAATATTATACGAAAAAATGTCCATTTATTCCCTATCAAAATAACGAAATTTTGAATTATGAAGAAAAATATTTGAATTATATTATTACATTTTGATTTACTTTATTACATTAAACGTTCCGCGAGTCGAAATCATTCACTACGAAATTGAAAATATGATGTCTAGATCAGTTGGAGAAATTTGAAAATAATTTAATCGTAAGTACCATTGCTAGGAAGATTTACATGTATAACGGATAGATTTATAAAAGCCAGATATGTGCTTAAAGACTTATAAAGATAATTATATAGAGTTATAATGCTTATAAACTTATATTATATTCGTAAGCATATGATTAATCTTCGTCAATATAGTAAATATCTTGGAAATATGGGTAGTGATAATAAACAGATCTACCTTGTTATAGAGATATTTGACGGCTTTCCATCATACAGGTTTAGCTGTTATCTTCGAACTGTTAAACAAGGTTACAATTTTCATTTTAAATCGACAAACTATGAATTTGGATTATTAAAAGACCACCAAAAGATAAGGTATTTGGAGTTTTCATTTGAAATTACAAAGCACGTGAGTAAACTTCAATTTCAAAGCAAATTTTATAATGCTATCTTGTTATTTGATAGTATTAACGTTTTCAAATAGTTAATTACCTTGATAAAACAATTTTAAAAAAGAATGTATTTCATTTTAAATGTTGCCAGGTATTAATACAAAAGTCATCGGAGTGAAAATTTTTAGAATATACTAAAAATATACTAAAAAATGAATCCAAAAGAAGATTTTAGAATTTTAGAAATATGAAAATCAATTTAATCTATTTACTTCATTTTAATGATTGATGTTAAAATTATTTCTCAGAATTTATTGCTGCAGTTAATCAAAATTCAATGCTATTCCACATTAGAGAGAAAATATATGGATCTGGTTTTCAAATTTCTGTAATTATTCATCAATCGACCGTTTTTTAAAAGTATAGTCTGCAATTAGGCATATTTTAGCTATGTTCGGTAGCACACTTTTATACGACATATTTGAATCTTTGCATAGCTTCCAACCTTTTGTTAATTTTCATGCCAAATAAACATAATTTGAACCAGAAAATGTATTTAATAAATGAAATTAAATAAGTAGCGCACAGATAAAAGACTCGTTTTATTAAATACAGTTTCTGATTCAAAATGTTTAATTTTTATTTTTTACTTGAAGAAAAGACGGAAGATTGACAGCTATGCCATTGCTAGATCAAGATTAACAGACCAGTGTGTACAATCCATTTTTAAAAATAAATACAATTTAGAAAATTTAATTTAATTTTATAGATTTGGTTGATAAAAAATAGTTCTGAGTATTTTTTCGAAAAAAAAGAAAAAAGATAAAATAAACGATATATAGTAATAACTTTGGAACAGTGAGCACAAATTTTATTCTGTGCCATGGTAATAATATTATCAACTTTCTTTATGTGGCCCGCGGGTTTGTACATAATACTTAATTTGGCCCGCGGCGGGAAACGAGTTTGACATGGTTACTAAAGTTACTACATGATCTAAAGTGATAGCGTTTATTATAAGCAGTGGTACACACTATCATTTGAAATAAATGAATGAATAAACTATTCTAATACCACTAATTAAATAAATAATGATATTCTTTTTTTTTATGAGAGAAATTGCGCGATTAAATAAGGTGAATATTTCTATTTTTTAAAAAAAATGGTTGCTCTGCAGCTCTTGGACCGCGCAGTGAATACCGCCCTTATTTAAAGCGTAGGCTATTTAAAAAGCGAAAGATAGCGTATTAAAACTAAATCTTAGCGAATAACACAAAACTATTCAGATATCATTCGCGTATCTTAAATTGTAATATCCGTTATTATTTTGTTCTTCCAAAGTTATTTTTGTTTAAAATAAAAGTCCTTGAAAGCAAGCGGAAAGCACAACGGCAAGTTCAGTATTGAAAGAGTATGTGGGGGGCAGGGGGTTGGGCATTAAAACCCGGCGGTTAATTTAATGATTTTCCATCATATTATGCTAAATTTTTTTCTCATTCATTTTAGTATTTTCTTGTATTTGAACGTTAAATCTTAGAAATCACACGAATGATACAAATGTATAAATTGTATAAAAGCAAATTTATTTCTATTTTAACTGCAGGAGAATATTATTAAAGACCACCAACGTCTATAGATTAAATGAGTGACAAATTTTGCGATTTTTAGTAAATGGATATAAAACAACGAAATGAAGTCAAAAATTCTTAAAAATTGGATACGTGCGTACATTTTGCATCAAAATTGAAAGGTAATAGTTCACAAATGAGTGACCTTTGCAGCAGGTGTTCACTTTTCCTATTATTGTTGATTTTTTAAAACCAGTTGGCCCGAGAACCTATTGAAAATACTAATTTGCTTTCCAACTTTTATAGGAAAAACAACATAACGGAGATGTTATTCCGTACAAAAAAACATTATACGGAGCTTCCTCGGCCTGTACGCCGGTACTGAAGTCGCCATGCCTCGGTGTGACGTTGTTGATAAAGAAGGGGAGGAGTCGTTTCTCTTACCTTTAATATAAGATATTTTTTTTTCTAAATGCGATGTTATTTTCTAAATATACTTTAGTTCCCCTGTTTATAAATTTGTCTATAAAAGTGATAGGATTTTACTACTTGAAGATCTGATGAGTTTGATCAAATTTGAAAACTGGCGCTATTCTTTTAGAATTAACAGCAAATGAAAAGTTTACTACACAAGATAATTTTAACAAGAAACATTTATTATATTTCAGAAATGTTATTTCTAGTGAGATGTAGAAAGAAAGATAAACACATGTTTTTCTTGATTTGGGACTTTAATTGACAACTGAACTCGTCAAATGTCATTTTCGAATTATAATTTTGCTTCCTGTTTATAATTTACTATACAAGAAGGCCTTATTTTAAATAATTATTAACGCGTGAAGATCTCATGGAAAGTTTGAGAAATTAAAAAAAAAGTTATTCAGCCGTAAAAGTTATCTTTTAGACTGTAAGAATCAATATTAATAATTTATTGTTTTGAAGTTGAAATAAACGTATTCAGCATATTTTTATATCATAAATGCTTATCCTGTCTATCTTCACATAAGACATTTTTTAACAACGTGACGTGTAAACACAATTTAATGAGATGTCCAGTCCAGATATTCCCGATTTTTCGGACAGAGTTCACGTTTAGAGCTTACGGAGCTTACCTTTAGAGCAACTTTTATAGGAAAAACAACATAACGGAGATGTTATTCCGTATAAAAAAACATTACAGATTTTTAAAAGTTATATGTAGGTATAGAACACTGAAGTAATGGAAGGTGTTTGTTATATGAGGGGTTTATAGAATGACAGTGGAGCAAGTCAATATTTAATGATTTGATAAATGAAGGGTTTTGTGAAACTTGCCGTATTGTCGTTGGATTAAGTGGTCCAACTTGTTTTGCCCTCTAGCGACTCCCTAAGTGAACTATTTCTTATTTGACAGTCACACTGAACATACATTAATATACGTTCAGTAAAAATATGGTTATCTAGCTTTTTCAAATTTTTGACTTACTCCACTGTCATTCTAACCCCCTCATATAAAGATTTCATTCTGCTTGCAATAGGCGTCCTCAAGAATGCCTTCATATCAATAGCTCGCTCCTGCATTTTTTATTTGAAAACAATTACTTTTTTGGAAGAACTTTCCAAAATAGAATAGTTTTTAATTGGCCTAAAAATTGTCTTGTATTGATAGGGTTTAACGAACTTTGGTGTCACTCTTTGTACAGGAATGATCTTGACATTGTATGTCTCATTGTAGTTACTCAAAATTCTTGTGAAATTTTGTTATATTTGAGCAGTTTTATGCTGATTTTAAATGTGTGCACTCACTAAAAAAATCATTTTTTATCATTTTATTTTTTTTTAATAAGAACAACTAGATACCTGTAGTTATTTTTTGCTAAAATACGTTAACGTATGACAGTGTATGATTTAATAAAAAATAAACTTATAGCACATCCAGTCGATGTGACGTCGCAGTCGCAATGATGATCTAAAGGTGGCATCTTTATTTCACTCCATTAAGACTCTCATGTGACCGTTAATTCGAGATTCCACTGTGGAGTCACCGTGAGCAATTATTCAGCAATTTTCACTTCGTCACAAAATGGACCATATTGACTTTACAGTGATAATGGCTCATTTTGCATGTCACGTGATGGCAATTTGGAAAGTAAGAATTGTATTTGGATCCCATTTCGGTCACATTGGGGTCACTCTGCTCTCATTAGAAAAGTTTCTTGTCTTAGGCCTTGTCTTGCCCAAAATGAATATGGAAAATTCTTATCTATGCAGTTGTTATTACATATAACAAGTATTGTCACAAATGACTTAGGTTAATTTACAGGTGAATCCCAGCTAAAAATGAACTGCAGTTTTTCTACATAGAAGTGAAGTATTTTTAAATTTTTTCTACAGTCAACTGTAAATTTTCTGTAGTGCAATCTCGACTGTAAAAATACTTCAGTTATTTTGCAGTTAATGTGAAGTAATTTTGCAGTAATTTATTTCAAAAATACTGTGAACTTTTATCTGCAAAAATACTGCAGTTTACGTGAAGTTATGTTATAATCATAAATTAAAAAAATAATGAGACTTTACATCTGTAGTAAAACTGTAGTAAATTTGAAGTAATTTTACAGTCATTAATTTAGTATTATATTTTCAGATGTATCTGCAGTATAAGTGCAGTTACTCTAAGGTAATTTTATAGAACTTAATTTTAGTAAGTTTGTGAGATATTTTCTGCAATTTATCTGCAGTTTTAAAATCTAAGCAATATTACAGTTTTTCAGTTTTTGACAATATTGCGCGTATTTACTTTGTTATTAATAATTAACACTGTTTTCAAGACTTTTAGTTTAATGGGACTAAATCGAACAAAAATCAAAATCCTCGGGCGGGGGGGGGGGGGGGCGAACACTGCTTTGAACCACCCATTTTGAGATAAATTTTTAACACATAAATATAAAAAATAATAAATAAATAACTTTCATGGGGAATTTAAGGGGGAAAGTCCGCCCTTCCCCCCAAAAATTACTCGAAAAAAGAATAAATTTACTGTTTTACAAAATCGATCAAAATAAAAATTTAAATAAAATTTCAAAATCCAGGGAGGGTTACTGACGCCCCCCCCCCTTCCAACGGAAAATTCTTAGTTCCTCTTTTAAGTTAAGCGAGGAACAACGAGTTAAGCAGCGGACACTGCTTTGAACCACCCCTTTTGAGATAAATTTTTAACACATAAATATAAAAAATAATAAATAAATAACTTTAATGGGGAATTTAAGGGGGAAAGTCCGCCCTTCCCCACCCCAACATGAAATTTGTACTTTCTCTTAGTGTTTAATTACTTTAAATTACTCGAAAAAAGAATAAATTTACTGTTTTACAAAATCGGTCAAAAAAAAAATTAAATAAAATTTCAAAATCCAGGGAGGGTTAATGACGCCCCCCCCCCCTCCAACGGAAAATTCTTAGTTCCTCTTTTCAGTTAAGCGAGGAACAGCGAGTTAAGCAGCGGACACTGCTTTGAACCACCCCTTTTGAGATAAATTTTTAACACATAAATATAAAAAATAATAAATAAATAACTTTCATGGGGAATTTAAGGGGGAAAGTCCGCCCTTCCCCCCAACGGGAAATTTGCACTTTCTCTTAGTGTTTAATTACTTTAAATTACTCGAAAAAAGAATAAATTTACTGTTTTACAAAATAGGTCAAAATAAAAAATTAAATAAAATTTCAAAATCTAGGGAGGGCTAATGACGCCCCCCCCCCAACGGAAAATTCTTAGTTCCTCTTTTAAGGTACTCGAAAATAACCAATTTTATTATACTGTTCAAAATCGGAGAAAACGTAATTTTAGTTACTTAAACTTTAAAATTCAGGAAGAAAGTAGTAATTGAACACCCTCCCCCCCCCCCCCCCCCCACACACACACACCCTACACATAACGAAAAATTCTTAGTTCTTTTATTTTAAGTTATTTTTTATTTTTATTTTATTATTTATTTTAATTATTTAGTTATTTAAATTTCAAAATCGAGGGAGGGGAAATGGCCTTTCCACTTATTAACTACAGGCATGACTTCGAGTTTTTAAGAAAATTTTACTTCAAAAAACGAAACTTCAAAAAACTTGAAAAATGTAAATCTCCTTTTGAACATTTGATTTTTTTTTTTTCGTAACTGACCCGGCATTTCTGACTGCTTAATTATGTGAAGAAACCATGAACACTACTCCTCAACTCAACTCCAATTCTGATCTTGTTCTGTTTACATTTTGACGGCGACGGCGGTAAGAGGTAAGTGCAAGCGTTCGTATATTATTTTCCGTAATTCGCTAGCTTTGTTAATATAATAATTAATGCCGTAATTTTTTAAATGTTTATATATAGCCATAAGATGGCTAAAAATATGCCGACAGACATTTCTACAAATCTAGATAGATTAAAAAATTAGATGTATTCAACGTATTTATAAAGTACCACGAGATCTAAAATTATTTCGGAGGAGATTTGTATTATCAATGTGTCGTTCATATTATCTTATTTTAGACTTTTTTTTTTTAAATACTGTAATAGCGATGGAGTTAATTTAAAGTTTGTTGTCCCTACAATTACGATTATGCCAAGGTTGCAACTATGATTTTATCAAAATCATCGCCAAGCTTACATATGCATCGTATATATGAATATATATATGTACACACCAAACACTCATATTAATGCTATATACGTCATTATATATATATATATATATTATTTGCATCATATATGACTATAACTTTCGGCCACATAAATCACGAAATGTTGAACACATATTGTATTATTATAATGTCATATATGCTTTATAATTTGATAAATTTTGGTCACTAGATGTTTTTTCTTATATTAATTTTACATTGTTTTGTAATAAAAAATGCAGAAAATGAATCCTGAAATGTGTTCAATGGATAAATAAGCTAAAAAAAATTATTTTCTTTAAATCCAAAGTTTTTATTATTACAAACAAGTAACAGCATCCAAAATTTTAAAATAAGCTATCAAGCTGGGGTGTAAAAATCTAGGAGTCATTGGGCCGATTCTCACCACTAAATTTTATTAGTATTCTTTGGCTAAATTTTATTATTATACTTCACCTAAAATTTTTCAGTATTCTTATTGTCGAAGAATACTAAAAATTTAGTGGTAGTAATCTACCCATTGGCGACTGGATTTATACACCCCTGCTATCAAGTATAAAAATATAGCAACAAATATTTTGTTATTAATTGAAAAATGTTACCACCTGTAACATACCAATTTGGCAAACTATCTTGGAAAAAGAAGAAAAAGCTTTTAATCACATTTCATGTAACATATCATCATTCAAGAGGACAATATTTAAAATAGCATTACTTTAAATCATAATTTTTATAAAGTTATTTTCCTCCTGGTATATTATTTATAAACTTTGATTAAAAGCAATTGAAAATACATGTAAAAACCTTGAAAAATCATTAATTGGATTGACACTAATATTGACACACAGGCTAAGTACAGTCAAGATCAACCCAAACAATATTATAAATTTCATTGTAACGATAGAAGGCTCAAATATTTAATTTAATTTTGTAATAAATATTAGTTATTTGAATTCACAATAACAAACTTTAAATTAACTCCATCACTATTAAAGAAAAGTTTAAAATAAGATAATATGAACAAAACTTTGAAAATACAAATATCCTATGAAATATTTTTTCTACTAAGGCTTTTATAAATACGTTGAATCTATCTAATTTTTTTAAGAGAAACCAGTTTTGAAGAAGTGTGTCGGTACATATTTTTAGCTATCTTATGGCTCGGTATAAACATTTAAAAAATGAATTAAGGTGTTAATTATTATATTAACAAAGTTAGCGAATTACGGAAAATAATGGACGAACGCTGTCACTTATTGCTCAATACCGAGAGTCGCATGTAAAACGTAAACAGTTCAGAATCTATAGGTGAAAATTAGCAGTGGCTATTCACCACATAGCGACTAAAGTTCTAAAACAGCAATTAAAAAATTGTCATTGTTTACCACCTCTGCTTTCAGGTAACACATTCCATGGCAATCCTTGAGCGACTAATTTTGCAATTCCCCCCCCTCCCCCTGCAAATGTGTGAAGAATTTCATGATTCCCCCCTTCCTCCTTCTAAAAGTGAAAATAAGCAGTCGCCAGTTGTCGATTAAACTTTAATAACTGGCGATTAAAAATGTGGAAAGCACTGGCTAAATGCAGGATTTCCTAATTACCATTTTGCCATAAATTTCAAGATTTTTCAGCGTCCATTCGACGAAATTCATAATTTTTATGCACCCGTTCAAAGAAATTCATGGCTTTTACGTGCCCATTTGAAGAAAATTATGATTTTCCGTGCATAATCGATGAAATTCATGATTTTTACGCGGCGATCCAGAAAATTCATGATTTTTACGCGTTTGATCGACGAAGCTCATTTTTTTTTACACTGCCGAATGATGAAATTTGATTTTTACGTAGCCGATCGACAAAATTCATTATTTTTCTGCGCCCGATCGACAAAATTAATTATTTTTATGCGCACGATCGACGAAATTCGTAATGTTTACACGCCTATCGATAAAATTTATTATTCTTACACGTTCGATCAACGAAATTCATGAATTTTACGTGTACGGTCGATAAAATTTATGATTTTTACATGCTCAATCGATAAAATACATGATTTTTACGCGGTCGATCGACGAAATTCATGATTTTTACAAATTCGATCGACAAAATTCATTATTTTTACGCGTTTGATCGATGAAATTCAAGATTTTTACACTCTCGAATGACGAAATTTGATTTTTACGTAGCCAATCGATGAAATACATGATTTTTACACACCGATCGATAAAATTCATGATTTTTACTCACTCTGTCGCTAAAAATTGATTTTTACTCGCCCCATCGACAAGATTCGTGATTTTTATGCATTTGATCGATGAAATTCAGGATTTTTACACTCCCGAAAGGCGAAGTTTTTTTACGTAGCTGATCGACAAAATTCATTATTTTTCTGCGCACAATCGACAAAATTCATTATTTTAACGCGCACGATTGAGAAAATTCATGATTTTAACCGCACTATCGACGAAATTCAGGATTTTTACTCTCTTGAATGGTGAAATTTGCAATTTTTCTTCCGAAATTCAATTTGTGGGGTTTTTTTTTTCGGTTAATGTGCGTGAAGTGTACATATATATATAAGTTACTAACCGCTGTTTGAATGAATTTCATGCATTCTAGAGATTGCTGCATTGTGAGTTTCGTGCATCCAGGAGTGTTGTTTTTTTGAGAGGCGAAGCGTACATATATATATATATATATGTTACTAACTGCTGTTTGAATGAATTGCTGCATAGTAAGTTTCATACATCCACGTTTTTTTTTTCAGTTAATGTATGCGAATCGTACATATATATGTTACTAACTGCTGTTTGAATGAATTTTATGCATTCTAGAGATTGCTGCATGGTGAGTTTCATGCACCCAGTGTTTGTTTTTTTCAGTTAATGTTCGGTTAATGTACCTGCTCCGGTAACGGATAATTGCATACCCCGCTTATATACGTGTTTTTGCGGTCTCCTCTGATAATGGGATCCAGGATAATGGATATTCAGGGTCATGTTGCCTGCAAGTTTGGTGTAAATGTATCACTTGTATGTGCCACCATTCGAAACAAGCTAAATTCCGCAGCAAAGGCTGTGAAATGTGAGAACAATTTGTAAATACATTTGGTATTTAAATACGATGTAAATTATATAAAGTATAAACATCAAATGTTAATAAAATGGTTTTTTTTAAATTTAAACCTTATTTGCTCCATAATTGTATATACAAGATAAAATTTGAAGGACAAATCAGGATGCAGGTAAGAGTAATTTTTGTAAATTTTAGCATTTTTTTTAGAAAAATAGAAAAGCATATATTTGTTTTGCTTTTAATATGAATTTTATGTAGTTTTTTTTCATTAGCTGTAACATATGTAATACATTTTATTTCATAGTAAATGGTATATAATTTAGAAATTTACACACATATATATATATCCTTTCATATAATTTATTTTATATATTCAAAATTATATAAATATTCAAGGCACATATAGATACTTTCTTTAAGAGATGAAAAAATATTCAAATTTGAAATTCACATTGTGGAAAAATTAGTTTCAATTAAAATTAATTTTTGCATTTAAATTTCGTGTAGGGGAGACCGGTACACACTGGACCTATGGGCACAGTGGACCACCCCCTAATATTTTATTTATTTAAACTTTTTAAAGCTTCTCTTATATCCTAATAGACAACAGCACTGTACTGATTATTTATAGTAGGGATGCACCGAATATTCGGTATTCGGTCTGCCGAATATTCGGTTTGGCCAAATATCGAAATATTCGGCCAAGCCGAATATTTAAAAAAACTTTTTTTTTAAACTCACAATTTCTACTTTTAACTGTCAATTAATAACGATATTAAAAGAAAATTAGAAATAAAATCGTATTTCAATGAAAGAGAATGCTTTTACATTACTTATTCGCTGTTTGAAAAGTGTCCCTTAAGAAAATTAACCATTAATGATGACCTTCATAGGAATTAATGATGTACAAATAAATGCAAGTTCCTGATTATTGTCTAGTAAATACTCTGTTTCTTGCTTTTTTACAAACATCATGTTTCTAAACAAAATGGAAAAAAACTTTCTCAGGTGATAATAACCCTCAAGACAGATAATTTTTGTCCAGGAAACCAGAATCAGAACACTCCAGGTTAAATTTGAATTTACGTTTGTTACTTTAATAATATTGAAGATACTGTAACTATATTTTCAAGATAGTTACTTTGATTTCTGTTAATCACGATAAGTGCTGGAAATTTCCACCATTCATTTCTAAACAACACTGAGCTAGACATTCCTTTATTCTGAGTGCAGCTGACATTACTATTTATACTCTGTCACTGGCCAAAATTCAGCCACTTCCAACAGTATCATCATATTTTCTACAATCAAAATTAATACGATATGCAAATATCGCTAAAATATCTTCATTGTTGCTATAGTTTTAAAAAAACTTCAGTTTCAGCTTGCAGTGACACACTCTGTGTTTTTGAATTGTATTTTTGATGGAATAAGTAGATGGAGATGTTTCTTGCTCAAAAAATGTTTGCCTTGACCACATTATCTACACAAAGTTTATTCCAAGATGTATGAACACCCTATATGTTTACAACCTCTGAATATGACCTCCCATTCCAGACACCTGCTCTCTGGTTCATTTAAAAGCTTCCTTGCCAAATCAAAAGGAGCAGGAAAGTTATTCTTGCTGATTTGCCAGCATTTTAATACATTGTATTGTTTTACTTTAGTCCCTTCCTGACAAATACACACTGTAAAATGTTTCTAATTCATTCAAAAAATGTCTTTGATTTTAATTCGGTATTCGGCCTCACTGTTACTATTCGGCTAGCCGAATATTCGGTATTCGGTTTACTTGTGGGCCGAATATTCGGTATTCGGCCAAAATCACTGTTCGGTGCATCCCTAATTTATAGCCTTCAGAAAATATGTTTAGCTCAGATTGAACTATTTTATCCTGATTGGTTGTTTTGAGCTTCTAAAAGTAAAATTTTTCATCATCATATTTCAAATTTTTTAGTAAAAGGTTGTAGATAAATAAGATAAAACTGCTTTTTTGTAAAGCTAAGATACTTGTTTTTATTTAACTTTAAAGTTAATATGTTTAAAAGGAAGCTATAAACAATATTAATACGATTATATTATTTATTGAACTTCAACATGGGTCACATTGGACCACCCACTCCTGGGGCACAGTGGTCCACAATCCACTCTGCTCCTGTAATGCAGAATGTTCAAAATATTTAATAATTGCTTATTTACTATAAAGAAATATTGTTTAAAAGTAGTTATTTAACTGTAAAATAAAGTAAACAAAGGAAAATGACAATTTATTTAATATAGTAAGAAATATTTTCTTTTGTATTTACTGCCTTTGATAAATATAACTGTAGTCTAAATTGGTGATTATTCTATTCAAGTAAGATTCATGAGATGCAAATTGAATGGAAATCAGTTTATTTTTCCCGAAACTGTAGATGAATGTATTGTTGATGTCAATGATTTCATAATATTGCTCCCAGACCCAAAAGTATTTCAGGAAAGTTCCAGGCTCAATCTTACTCATAAGTATTTTGGAATTTCATTTGCAAATTTTAATGTGCACTGATTGTTTTGTACTTAAGTAATAACTTCATCTAAATTGCAATTGTTCCTGTATTAATCTGTTATTTTCAAAATATAATTCATTTTGTTTTTGTTTCAAAATGTTCCTGGTAAATTTATATTACTATGTTATTTTGCGGGTAAAGGGAAAATAAAAAAGTCTTAGATTAATGAAAAATAGCCTTATATTGTATTTCAGATACCTAATAGCGGTCCACTGTGCCCCAGAAGTGGGGCACTGTGGTCCACTTTACGGATGCATATATAAAAATTTTTTTTTGAAAAATATATTGAAAACTATGTTATGAGAAAATTATGATAAATGTATAAAGGTTTAAGGAAAAAGTGGTCCACTGTGTACCAGTCTCCACTACATTTAATATTTAAAATTATCATCTAAATCTGCCGCAATAGACTTCATTATGAATTGCTTATGAAATTAAAAATTTGTAATCCCTTTCGCACAATATATATATATATTCTCACAAGCTTCGTAATATATATTCTCACAAGCTATAAAGAAAATAATTTTTTTGTGGGGGGGGGGGGGGGAGAGGCAGTAAGTTCATATTGAATAATCAAAACAGTTACAGCAATTAAAAAAAACAAGGATATTTTATAAAAATGTTTAAATGCTTGGGTAACAAAATTACAATGGACAAAGAAAAAAAGTTATGTCCACTCTGATTTAAATTCTTGTGCATCTATTTGCTTTATCAATTTGAAATTTCTGTAGAGGATTGAAAAGATATGCCATTATATAAAGAATTATAATTTATTTTTTTTAAATTCATATACAATTATTTTTAATTGCAATTTTTGTTGTTGCAGTGGAATTACAAAATACACACATTTAAATTATCAATTTTCTTCTTCACATTGAATTTATTTATAAAATTGCACTTTTTATTACAAAATTTTAAAAGTAAGATTTTAATTTTTTTGCCAATAACCATGTGTTCTTGATTTCAAAGAAATTGCCCAGTAACGAAACTATTGAAAAAATAAAAACAATTCAATATACCATAAAAAAATCATAGCTTGAAGATTGAAGTACTATGATTATTATGAATACTTCACTCATCTTTCAATATTATTATTTCGACTAAAGTCGAATTAATACAATTTCTTGAATTCTTTCATTTTTCAAAATGTAACCATAATAATTGAATAAGTCAGCCATGATCAAAAAATATTTTTCAGTGATGATTAATCGTTGCATGCATGATATATTTTATGCACAGATTGCATATAAATTGAGATATGAAAAAAAATATTTAATTAGATTTTAGTGCTGATTTTTTCATACAGAAAAATTAATATTTTATATATATACATATTTTGTAATAAATTTCTAAAAGGCTGCAGTGAAACTGCAAAAAAAAAAAAAAAAAGAAAAAAATGCAGTTGAAAGACTGCAGTGATTTGGCACAAATCATTGCAGTTTTTTTTTAAGTCGACATAACTACACATTTACTGCAGTAAGTGTGTAGTTAAAATGCAGTTGGAATTCTGCGGTGATTTGGCACAAATCCCTACAGTTTTTTTGAAGTCGACATAACTACAAATTTACTGCAGTAAATGTGTAGTTAAAATGCAGTTGGAAGACTGCGGTGATTTGGCACAAATCCCTGCAGTTTTTTTTAAGTCAACATAACTATAAATTTACTGCAGTAAATTTGTAGTTATGTCGACTTCAAAAAAACTGCAGGGATTTGTGCCAAATCACCGCAGTTTTCCAACTGCATTTTTTTTGTAGTTTCACTGCAGTTCATTTTTAACTGGGTAAGGTTACAGATATAGTGTTAAAAGTATATATTTATCGAGATTTGAAGCTCTGTTGCTCGAAAAATGAAAAAAAAAATAGAAAAAACAATCTAATTAAAAATCACAAAATTGGATGTTTTATTGAAAACACTGCATCGGTAGACGACATAATCCTGTATCTCAAAACATAAATGAAATAAACCATATGCATACAATTTAAGTAGCAGTTTTTGCACTTAAAATATATTTAGAATAGATTTATTACAAAATGACAAAGCGACAGAGATATAAACTTTACAAGCATTGAAAAATTATTATTGAGTTTTTAAATACATTTTCTGATAATTTAATTTTGAAAAACTGTAGCACAAAGTAAAAAGTTTAAAAAAAATTGGTCAGGTTTTTGTTTAGATCCATAAGCAGAAATTCTCTGAGAAAATATTCTTCCAAATGCAATACCAATGCAAAAAAGTCTCGAGTGACTCCACTCGACATTCCAAAAAGAAAAAAAAAAGAAATTTTATAAATTTCTGACACGAATTTTTATAAATTTCGCACCGCTGGACCTTGCGTTTTGGAACTGGCGAAGTTACATCTGCGCCAGTAATACTTAAATATATCACCGAAATGTTTATCATTTATACTCTGTCACATTACCTTGGGGGGATTTTCCGTATAGCATTGGTCGCAAAAATATTTGAAAATGATTTGAAACTGGATTAAATACCCAATCCGTCGCACAGTGGGCAAAATCCCAAAAAGCTGGCCAAAATATGAAAATGTTATTCAAATTGGACGAAACTTCATACACAGGTATTTTTCAGGATGCTGATTACGATTCCGTAGTTAAAATTTAAAAAGTTAAAATGGGAAATCCAATATGGCGGACTAAAAATTTAAATGTTTTGAAAGCTATTCAATTTGTATGAAAATTCGGATACAGGTGCTTTGAAGAATGCTAATTACGATTCAAAAGTTAAAATTAAAAGAAAAATGGTGAATTAGTATAGATACCAAAAGCATGCAGTAGAAAATTGTTAATAACATTTTTAAATTGTTTCAAGAATAATTTTCTCATTTAAAAATCTCTTCTTATGTAGAAATAGTATTCATTGTAAACATTACTGAACTGCGTAAAAGAAACATCCTCATATCGATAAAAATGATAATCATATTAACTAAGAGTTTACTGCGTCGGATTAAGTGTCTCATTTCCAATTGAAATACATCTTTGAGTTGAAATACAAGGTCATGAAAAATCGAAGAATGTGTAAAATAGTATTACAAATATCTCGGCAACTAATAATCAGATCGACTTCATTCTTTATGCAAAATTTATGTTTTTTAATTGTCTTTTATATTCACTCCTTAAAATAAACAATTTCGAAAATTTTTATGTACCTTTTATCAGAACGAATATTTCGAGAGTCCGAAAAAAATAGTTCCGGATAATTGAGGTTACTGAATTTCAAAATGCTTCTTCCCATTATTACATACTAAGTACATACTAAATTCCAAGTCTCTATCTCAATTTGTTCGGGAGATAGAGCGTTTACAGACACACAGACATACAGACACACAGACGAACGGCAATTTTTTTTTTCTAAAAATATGTTTTTCGGAATATCCAGTGTCTGAAACGTGTAAATCCGTCAAAAAAAATTTTTTTTTCGATTTTTAAAACGATTACAAGACTTACCCTATACTACGTATGATGGTAAGTAAAAGTGACATTTCTACTTGTTGTTGCAAAAACCTGCACGAAATGCAAAATGACAGTTTTTGGCAGCTGGTTTTTTCATTATTCATTAGATAATAGTTCAGGACATTATCTCCTTAAATTTCGTCGCGGATCACTGTGGAACGTATAAACTTTCTGATGTTTGAAAACAAAAAAATTATATTTTTAAAAAATATTTTAATCAAAAATAATCATGACACTATTAATTTTTATGCGCTTAATATAATTTTTCTAATGCATGCTAATAATTTACACACCATCGTCGTGTGAATCCATTTTACAGAATTAAAATTGGATGATATGGAAAAATGTAGCATTTGTTTAGAGGAACCACTGTTTTGCTCTCTTTGTTCACCTCAGATGATACTTCCCCAAACGTCACTTTTGAAATGATGCATGTTGTCAGGGAAACGCGAAAACCTTTTTCTAAATACAGATTCTGACCCTCCAAACATTATTCTAGCCAGCTGTATAATCAAAATTCCCGAAATAGTAACTTTATTTTTCGACTTTTGGCCAGCTTTTCGGGATTTTGCCCCATTGTGCGTCGGTCAATTTTTACGAAAATTTATACAGTTCTTGCGGTAGTGGTCTATAACATATTCGCCACATGGTAGATTAATACCGTTTGGAAGTGATCGCGTTCAATCAGGGCAACTTTCAGAAACATTTTTTAATTCATTTTCGCAAAGAAAGGCAAGAAATGAGCAGGTGTGGTTATTCAAAAACTATGTAATGGAAACACGGTTTCCATTTTTAGGTGCGTTCGTAATTATACAAATATGTAGCACCTATAGTCGTCGTCTGGTCCGTTCGTCTGTCCATCTGTCTGCATATAACAGCGCAAAAACTACCCAACCGAATGGTTTGAAATTTAATATCAGAAGTTTTTTCTGCACTTTCAATATTATTTAATACAGTACAAAATGTTTCCGGAACATTATTTTGCTGGGATAATTAATTTTTAAGAGTTCCAATATTCGATAAAGATCCATTTGATCGTACAATACAATCTTCGGTACTTGTTAGACAATCATCATCAGCTCCATTTTCAATGTCGTCTGCTTCCCCTTTATTGAATTTCCGCAAAAAGTTTTTTTCCAAATTCTAGTTTTTCAATAGAGATATTTTTTTCTTGCCAACTCAACATTCGTAAAACTGAAAGGACTATTTTCTTTAAGCTCTCAATAAATTCGTTAATATGAAATTCGTTAAATTGAATAATTTTATAATGAGAAATCATTGGACGTTTTTTAACAATCCAAAAAATATTCGTTAAACTAAAAGGTTTGTTAAACTAACATTCGTAGTAACGAGATTCTACTGTATATGTCCCATTTTTTTATATATCCGAAAGTTTCAAAATAGTCAACTTGCTGCTGATTAAAAATGTTGTCAGACTTAATATAAATTAGAAATTGTAATTTATTGCGCTTCACATGAAAACTTAATAAAGCAATATTCTAAATGAATTTTTAGGTGCGTTCGTAATTATAAATACGTAGCACCTATTAGTCGCTGTCTGGTCCGCCCGTCTGTTCGCATATAACAGCGCAAAAACTACCCAACTGAATGATTTGAAATTTAATATATATAACTGTTGCAGAATTTTGTCGAGTCATTTCAAATTTTATGAAAATCGAATCAAAACTTAAAAAGATATTAATAAAAGTTTTCTTAATTCTATTAAATCGTATCGTACGTAATTAATTCAATGATACCCCATGATAGGTAACGCTTCTAGGTTGCCATGGTGATTACGTCATAGTTTAGATGGAGTCCTATTATTTCCGTATTACTGAATTTGAAAACCGAATTTCTATATTAAAATTGTTTAATTATAGCAACCATATAATCTACCGACAGTCTTTTGAATAGACATTTCCGGAGAAATAGATATTAAATGGAAAAATAGTCTAAATATGGATTTCAAGCCTATCTCTGAAAATTTCAAAGCTAGGCTTAAGTTTCCCATTGGCATTTTCAGATTTAAATTGATCTCACCAGATTTACTTAAAATCCCCTATATTTATTCAAAGAACAAATCATAATTTGAGTCACCACAAGTCATCAACACAAGTCATGATTACAACACTTCCCTTGCACTATGTGTTCGGAAAGTATAAATGTAATAAAAAAATAATGAAAATAATACATACAAATTATAAAACATTATATTGCTTAATTTATGGCGACGCTAAATATTTTAAAATAAATTTTCCAATATAAGAAAAGTAAATATTTCAGAAACTTTAATTTTGTGGATATTTTAATAAGGCTAATATTATATTGATTTTGAGTATAACATTCTGTAAAAACTATACGTAATATAAAATATCTGATTACATACTTTGAATTGAACGCACCAGATTTACTTAAAATCACACATATTTATTCAAAGAACAAGTAATAATTTTAATCACACAAGTTATCCACACAAGTGATGATTACAGCACTTTCCTTACACTATGTGTTCGGAAAGTACAAATGTCATTAAAAAAATAATGAAAATGATACATAAAAATTATAACACATTATATTGCTTAATTTACGGCGACATTAAATATTTTAAATAAATTTTTCAATGTGAGATAACTAAATATTTCAGAAACCTTAATTTTGTAGGTTTTTCAATAAAGCTAATATTATATTGATTTTGAGTATAACGCTCTGTAAAAACTATACGTGATATAAAATATCTGACTATATAATTTGAATTGAGCACACCAGATTTAAATAAA
This sequence comes from Maratus michaelseni, assembly GCA_963931845.1. Lineage (NCBI taxonomy): Eukaryota > Metazoa > Arthropoda > Arachnida > Araneae > Salticidae > Maratus > Maratus michaelseni. Next base: position 52,808,916 of record OZ007586.1, on the reverse strand, counting down.
ATCACATATATTTATTCAAAGAACAAATAATATTTGAATCCCACAAGTCATCAACACAAGTCATAATTACAACATTTTCCTTACACTATGTGTTCGGAAAGTAAAAATATAAAAGAAAAAATAATAATAATCAAAATTATACATATAACTTATAAAACCTTATGTTGCGTAATTTACGGTTACACTAAATATTGTAAAACAAAATTTCCAATATGAGAAAAGTAACTATTCCATCAACCTTTATTTTGTGGGTATTTTAAGAAGTCGATGAACCATGCAAGAGTAAATACGGAAATTTAAGTTCGAGATTTTTTTTTTTTTTTTTTTTGTGTGTGTGTGTGTGTGTGTGTGTGTGATTCAAATTTTGACACTTTATGTAAACTTGTGCGATTCATCATTCATTGTTTCCTCTTTTATTTGTTCCATTGCATCTTCATTTTCCTTAATTACTTTTCTTTTATTTATTTATTTTTAAACGCCGAATATTCTTGACACGCCAGTGTTATATTCACTGAGAACAATGGAGACTTATTGACTCAACTTTTTAATTTTCTCATAAATTGAACTTTGGAATAGTATTCTTTCAAGAAATTACGAAAATATACTCCTGTTTTTTAAAAAGTTTAAATTAGATTTAAGGCCGTTCGCATTTACCCGGATATTGAAACGCGCAACCTAAGTTAATAAATTCGTTTTTTTTCCCCTCCCTGCAATGCGGAATCATGATTCATCTTTCATTCTTTCCTCTTTGATTTGTTCTATTGCATCTTCTTTTCCTGGATCACTTGTCTTTTATTTATGTATTTTTTTATTTATTTTAACATGACGAATATGTCTTGACACGCTAACGTTGTAGTCACTGAAAACAAAGCAGATTTAAGTACTCAACATTTTGTTTTTCTTATAAAATGAACGTTGGAATTGTATTTTATGCGAGAAATTACGAAAATACGCAATTATAAAAACAGTGATGCTATAAAAAGGAATTTGTTCATTAATAGAACTTAAAATAATTTCTATCGCCAGGTCATGGATATTTAATCACAAATTCTCTTCTTTCTTTTTCCTTTTTTTTTTCATTTTTATCTTGACCTTATATTTTTAGAACACTTATTAGTGAAGCACTTCGAATATTTTCTAGAGCACTCGTACTTTCATTAAATTTTATAGAGCACTCGTATCACTTTGAAAATTTCTCACGTAATGGCGGTGATTCATCAATATTCTTTGGAAATATTTCCAATAATAGGCGAGAATTTAACTAATATTAGTAAATATTTGTAGGTTATATTGTTAATGCATTGAAAAAAAAATAGAAATATTACAATATTAAGAGTTATATTATTAAAAAAAAAAAAAAAACTAATCGAGCAAATATTATGATAATGATGTCTTGATATTAGGAGAAAATAGAAAAATTTTGAATGTGCGGGCCCACACCCGAAATGGGCTCGGGCTCGATTTTTATACCATCTTCGGGTGGCCGAAGCGCCGCAAGGACACAAACCTGCTGGCGCAATAAAAGTCCCTCAGGACTTGGGTTCGGTGGTCGTCTACGCGCCGGACGCTCCCTCAGGGCATCTGGCGGCGCAGCTTACTTTTATACCATCTTCGGGTTCGGCCGGGCTTCGACTTAAGAGGCTACTTCACTCACGCGAAAACATCCGCTCGCTTAATGTTAATCCTATGGGAAATTTTTTTAAAGATATCTCGTTCGCATTTCAATATTTTTAAATGATTCTTCTTGCATTGGATAGCTGAGGTTGATCTCTATGCAGCCCCTTTTTTACTTTTTCGATTTTGGTTGCAGTTTTTTATTTAAATTTTTATCGAGGATATTTTCAATTTCGAAACCGGTTGCAAAAGTGAAAGTATCTTAGTAATAAAAACTTGTAATCAAAATCGAAAAGTAGAAAAATGCTTGCATAGAGAGCGATCTCAGCTATCCAATGCAAAATAAATCATTTAAAAATATTGAAGTGCTAACGAGATATCTTAAAATATTTCCCTCATAGGATGTAGCCTCTTAAGGTGAAAAATTTATTTATTCACAAGGTGAAATAAAGTAAAGAAAACTTGCCAGATGTTCTTTAAGAAACAATAATGTAGTTTATTAAAGAGTTTTACAGTTTCTTAAAGAGTTTTAGAGTTCTTCAAAAATCAGTTTGAAAGGGAATGGAATTGCAGATTTCTGCCACTGGTTAGGTAAATATATTAAATTTGCTATTTTTAATAGATTTTCAAGGACAAGAAAATCACGAAATGTCATAATGGAGGAATATTTACGATTAATAACTATTTCTATGTAAGAAGAGAATTTTAAATGAGAAAAATAATTTTGAAACAACTTTAAAATGTTATTAGTAATTTTCTGCTGACCACTTCAGTGCAAATCTTTATACACTTTTCAGAACACTTTTTAGAACACTTATTTTGTCACCTTTTTTACTACACTTTGAAGCGCACTTCTTGGAACAGTTTTTAGTATACTTCTGAGAATACTTCTTTTCTTCAGCATACGTTCTAAAGCACTTTTTGAAAGCAATGATTTCGCATGTATGGCCAAATGTGCTCCCAATCTGTTCTCAAATGTGTTCCCAAGTTTATATTTAACAAATATCCTGAGCAGAACACTTTCGGTACATTTTCGGAACACTTACAGTACACTTTCGGTACCCTTTCTATTATAGCGGAGCATATTCGGAACACATTTCAGCACACATTAAGGTAACTTGAACACTTTTGTTGAATCAGTGTTTCAAATGTATTCCCAATGTGTGCTGGGAATTTGCAGTGTTTCCGTATCGGGCTCGGTCTCTTATCCTCTTTAAACCTCAGACACACAAATGTGGACCTCTATTATTCCTCTAAATAACTAAACTGTTTCTTTTTTTTTTACACTTTCAGTTTACTTCTGTATTAGCTGAATGTTTCTTATTTGGAACAAAACCGATAAATGGCAGCACTGGTGCTTCATAAAATAAATGTTATTTTCATCTAACAAGGAAGGTCTCGGGATATTTTGGAAAAAAAATGCTAATGGAGCAACTTATGTACGTAAAAAAGCATCAGTTAAATTTAGCTGCGGAATCCCAGTAGAAAATCTGTAAATAAATAAATAAATAAATAAAGTACTGTTGAGTATTTGGCGTAAAAAGACGCGATTTGGCAAGCAACACTTTTTCCTCGCCAAATGCAAGCGATTTTAATGCATTTGAAAATTCCTGAATAAATAAGCATTTAAATGCGTTGTACTTTATGAATTTAAACTTAAACGATGAAACAGTTTATTTTTTCTATAAGCTTACATAATACATATACAAGTTACGTATTGGTGAAGTTATTTGATTTTAAACGGTATCGCCGCCGGGATAAGTTTAAGTGTATTTTAATAGTAACTGCACGATTAAGAACGCTTTCATTATACATTACCAAGTAGAATAATTTGTTGTTTCTACATCAACAACACTTTTCTCCTGTTGTCTCCGACACTAACAATATCGAAGTCAAATTCACAGTCCTTAGAATCGGGCATTAATTTTTAGTTTGAAGCATTTTTAACTAATTTAAATTTTGTTCTAAACCGTAGAATATGATAGTTAATTTTCTTTATATATATATGACAAAACTGTAGTTATAAAATTGTATTTATTTAAGTTCAAAACTTGTTCAGCACGAAGAGTAGAAAAAGTTTTCTAAAAGAGTATATATAAATATATTTTTTTCATTGAGTCGCCAACCAGGGATAAATCTCCAAAAACACGAAATTTTCATATATTTTTACGGACGTTATATCGATGTTCCGCAGCAATTTTTTATAAACGCATATAGCCTCATGAGAAGAATATTCTGTAATTTTTTCAAAAAATTCTGCGTTATCGCTTATAAAGACCTTCCTTGTAAGTTAGCAAAATACCTTCAAGACAGTGTGGCCAAGAAAGCAAGTAATTTTCATAATTATTTAACTTCAATCCTTTACAATAAGAAAAACTGAGAATTTGTAGATCATTTACTTGTTTAAAGCCCTCAAATTTGCTATTGCGTGAATTTAGATTATTAATAATTAAAGTGGTATTTTAAAGGGGCTTTTAATTTTAGATCCATATTTGATAACCAAAATTATCAGTCCAATAAAGTATCAATTTCAGGAAAAGGCTCTTTCTGACATCTATGGTGTCGTTGTGTTTGTGCGAAAGCAATGAATGTATATTTATTAACATTAGTTTAACTTCAGGTCTCAAGAGGGTAGGAAAAAAGTCTTCGGGCTCAGATGGACTCAGATATGAAATCATCGGGCTTGGACGCGCTTGGGATTCCAGAAAAGAGGCCGAACTCATATCTAGTAAAGATAGAGAGGAAAAATTTTAATCCTTAAATGCTTAGTGTATCAAATTTGCAACACTTTTTATTTAACTTTTAATAAATAAATCGCGTTCTTCGCAATCACTATATTTATATCGAAATATTAATCCTCCAAAAATCACATAAATGCTGCAAAATAAAGTTTAAAATATATCTTAAAATTTCTGGTGTCTAATCCTTAACCCTTAAATGCATGAATTTTTCTTTTAGAATTGTGTTTTTTTTTAACTTATATTAAGGATTAAACACCAGAAATTAAAAAAAAAATATTTTTAACTTTATTTAGTAGCATATTTATGTGAATTTTACAGAATTAATATTTCGATATTAAGTATAGCGGTTGCGAAGAACTTGTTTTATTTATTAAAAGTTAAATAAAAAGTGTTGCATATTTGATACACTAGACATTTAAGGGTTAAGTTGCTTGCGAGGTGCAGGTAAACCAAATATAAACCTGTTTTTTTTTTTTGTTTTTTTTTTTTTAATTATGTATATTTTATTTATTTATTTTCTACCGAATTTATTTATATAATACAGGCTTAGAAAGCAAAAATCATTCTTCTTAAATAAATTCTATTATCTGTTCAAAAATTTCAATAAACGCGATGCATTATGATTCGCAAAATTGTATTTAATTAAACATTTGCTGCATAAAATACTGTTAGCCGATAGTTCTTATGAAAGTTATTTAAAATGATTGTCGTTGCATACATCGTCGATCGCATATTATGATTCCTGGAGTGAAATAATCCTGCAATTATTTTGTCCAGTTATGTCCAACTCAATTATTCACAAAATTAAGTGTGCTTTTCGCCCTATATAGGTGCAAATAGGATCTCTATTTACGTTTAATTATATTATTTATCTCTTTAAGATTAATTTAAATGACCCGAACGATATATTTCCGTGATTTCTATCAGAATAGAAGTTTCATGTAGCTGATAGATTTAGAGAAGAAGGTAGCTACTGACTAATCGAATATATTTTTCTCATATTACGCATTATTAAGGTGGGTGTATTTGAAAATTACTTTTAATTCTTTTGAAAACTAAAACGGCGAAATAATTTTCTGGAAATTTATGGGAGAAATGTGTGCTAGCTACATTAATAATAGCGTCTGAGTGAATAATTTATCACTTTCCGAATGCATAGTATAATAAGGAAAGTGTTGCAATCATGATTTGTGTGTTAGTGAACTCTATAACTCCCAAACGGTAACTTCCGATTAAGCTCTCATTTGGCGAATATGTTATAGATCACTGTCGCAAGAACTGTTAAAACCCGCCGACAGATTAAGTATTTAATCCATTTTTTAAATCTTTTGCGACCTAATAAGTGGTAATGGTGAATAATTTTTAATTAGTTTTTAATTGTTGGTGAATAATTTTTTGGTGGTTTTAATTGATAAATAATTTTATAATGTGCTATATTTGAAAACAAATCTTAATTCTTCTGAAGGCTAAAACCGCGAAATACTATTCTGGAAATTTATGGGAGAATATTAATAATAGCATTTTGTGAATAATGTACAGGGTGTTTGCAAATGAATATCCCAACCTTACAGTTCTACTAAAAGAAAACAAAAAAAGGTACAAGCTTGTTGTTCATCGGAAATGTAACAGTTGACAGTTTGAATTCAACTCAGTTCATTTAAGTGTTACATGTGAGCCCCTCCAGGAATACGAACGATATCGAGGCGGTATGACAACTAATCCCACATTTTTTTTTTCAGCATGTCTGGTGTGACTCTTTGAATGGCGCTGCAGATATCCCTGTCCTAAGTTCGTCAACGTCGGTTGGTAGCGGTGGAACAAACACCTGATCTTTGATGAGGTCCCACCAAAAAAATCACATGGAGTGATATCAGTGATGAGTGATCGTACCGCCTCGATATCGTTCGTGTTTCTAGAGGGCCTCACATGGAACACTTATAACTGTGTTGAATTTAAACTTTCAATTGTTAGTTTTGATTTCTGATTAACAACAAAGGTGTACTTTTTTTGTTTTCTTTTAATAGCACTTCAAAGTTGGGATATTCATTTGTAATCATTCTGTATAATTTATTACTTTCCGAATGCACAGTATAAGTAAAGTATTGTAATCCTGATTTGTGTGTGTGTGTGTGTGTGTGAACACGATAACTCCCAAACGGTACTTCCGATTGAGCTCTCATTTGATGAATATATTATAGCCCCATGTCGCAAGAACTGTATAAATTTGTGTACAAATCAGCTGACGGATTAGGTATTTAACACCTTCGCGACGAGCGTCCTTTACAGAATTTTTAATCTTTTGCCACCGGTTTTTCAAAACAGAAATTTTCGCCTAATTGAATCGCAGAAATGCTGTCATTAAATAAGGCAAAGTTTGCAATAAAAATTAACTGGTGAGAATAATCGAGGATTCTGAGCTCCTTATGCGTCACGTATACGTGTCGCTCGTCCCCAAGGGGTTAATATATTTTAAACTATTTTGCGATCGTAGGGAAAATCACTAAGGATATATGACAGAGTTTATGTGATAATGGTGAATAATTTTTTAATTGTTGGTGAATAATGTTTTATTGGTGAATAATTTTTTGGTGGTTTTAATTGGCGAATAATTTTTTAATGTGCTATATTTGAAAACAACTCTTCATTCTCTTGAAGTCTAAAACGGCAAAATACCATTCTGGGAATTTATGGGAGAAATGTGCGCTATGTTGCATTAATAATAGCGTTTTGTGAATTAAGTATAATTTATTACTTTCCGAACACATACAGTAAGGAACGTATTGTAATCACGATTTGTGTATGTGTGTGTGTGTGTGTGAATGAACACGATAACTCCCAAACGGTACTTCTGATTGAACTCTCATTTAGCATATATATTATAGACCACTGTCGCGAAAACTGCAGAGATTTTCGCAAAAATCTCACGACAGATTAGGTATTTAATCCATTTTTAAACCGTTTCGCAACCGATTCTATAGGGAAAATCGCACAAAAATTTATGACAGAGTTTAAGTTATAAATATTAAGGCGATGTAAACAAGCATTAGTGGCCCGGAAGTACCGTCCCTATCTCCAAAAGCGAACAGCGTTCAAATTTGATCGACTCCATTTTTGTCCTAAAATTATAAAATTCCCCCCCCCCTCCTTATGTTTTACTTTCTAGACACGTGGGGTCACTCTAGATTTTTTTTTCTTTTATCATAAGAGTTTTTGCTTCAAATCAACATTGGTTGTTTTATTACGAGTGGTTTTAACTATTATTTCACAGTTTTCATTGATATATACTAATATTTTCTGTGGAATTATTCTATTTAAATAAATTATATGCTACTTAAGCAGTTTCAAAAACTAATAAATAAACAGAAACTGCAAATTTTTTCTGCAGTAAGAAAGGAAAATTATTTATTATCATGTTACTTTTAGAAAATAACTAAAATGCAACTCACTGCTTCGTCGAAATTTTGCATTAGTTTGCATGATATTTCACTGGCATTTTTGTATAAATTGCCCTATATAGTTGACTATCAAATTATGAAAGACAAAATGTGCATTCGCATATGTGGAGGTAAAAATTATTTTATGTAAATTCTCATATCTAATCAAATATTCAATATATCCATTTCTAAATGCACTATAAAGCTTCTCTTGCACTTTGGCAATAAAGAGAAAACATGCAGATTTTTTTCTTCTTTTTCTTTCTTTGTTTTTCTTTCTTTCTTTCTTTTTTTCTTTTTTTTTTTTTTTTTGCTAAGAAACGTTTATATGTCCATGAATGTACTTCCTATTCTTACACAAATGCATGCAAGTTGTTGTACAGGGCTTATGAAATTATTTGTTGTAGCTACTGATCATTTCGATTTTTTTATGATACAGGGTGCAGACAAACATTATTTTTTTTTTATTCACTTTTTTTATGGTTCTCTAATTGACCTCATGACTAAATTTTCACCGGAAAAATATGAGTTCGAAAATATTCTTTACATCCTCGAATTCCAAGAGTGATTATAATTTTACAAATTAGAATTATGTTGTATTACACGTATACTGATATTTTGGGTATTTTTTAAAAAATATATGTTTTTACATTCATTTAAAATAAAAGAATCATTTAGTATTTACATGATTTTTTTTTTTTTTTTTTTGTTATTGGATATATATCGGATATTTTTATGTTCATTATCTGCATGTGAAAACTAATGTAGTCAAGCACTTTAAATAGAGTACTAGCTATTTTTCCAAAATGAATATTTTATTAAGCCTATATTGCAATTACTGGTATCACACATTTTAGCAATAATTAAAATAATTAAAATATAAAATACTTTATGTATATAAATGCATGCGCTATTTAAATAATAAACTGTTACATTAAAAAAAATTAAATTAAAACTGCAATATTTCTATTTATTTTTGTCTAGGAATTTTTATCAAGTAAAATGCTACTCTAATCCTTTCTTTTTATGCTGTATTTGTAATTGTTTTCACTCGTTTAACATTTCTTAGACAATTTAGTGTTTGCTTTTCAAATTTAATATAGTTATTTAAAACAAATGTAAAATTTTTAAACAAACTTGTCATTTGTTCACAAAACCTAACTTTGTTTAGGTTTGTTTATGTTATTGATTATTATTTTAATCTAGATTTATTATCTATTGTAAAGATTAAAATTTATTTCGATTCTACATTTGTATTTTTGTATTTTTTTTTCTTTCTTGAGAAATCGTCTGTTATTAATTTTGAATCATGTTTAGTGCAAATGTTGCTGAGTTTTTTTTTTTTGTCAAACATTCGAAATGTTGATTTATTGTTTATTGTAAAGAGTCAATTCCACTTCAATTAATTTTTTTTACTGATTTGCTATAACAATTGACTGTTGTTGATCTTTAATCATATTTTGTGTATTAAACTACTCAATTTGATTTAGTTCATTATAACTGGACTTATTTTGGTATCTCGTAAAGAACTTCTGCTTTATGGAGTGGATTTTTTTTCTGCCAATTACGAAGGCAGTTTGATATCTCCGTGACTTTAAAAAAGGTGGCGGTCTGATCGCACTCTTATTATTATGTTTTCAATATATTATTATCTGCGCTGCGGCAACATTCGTACAATTTGCAGACGATATTTTAAATGCATTGTGTTTTATTGGATTCAAAAGCAAACGATTGGCCTGTTTGTTTTGATTATGGAGAAAAAAGAATTTCGTATTTTGATAAAACACTATTTTTTGCACTGGAAAACAATTACGAAACTGAAGAAAAGTTGAAAAAATATTATGAGGTCTCTGTTCCATCACATGGTATGGTTCACGAGTGGTTTACGGAATTTCGTTGTGGGCGTACGAGCACAACAGATGCAGAACGTTCTGGACGTCCAATTGCGATTACGACTGAAGAAATGGTCAACAAAATCCATGATATCGTGTTAAATGACCACCGTGTGAAAGTGCGTGAGATAGCTAAGGTAAAAATTTCAAATGAACGTGTATTCAATATCTTGCATGAACATTTGGGCATGAAAAAGTTATCAGCAAAATGGGTGCCGCGATTGCTGACAGTGGATCAAACTCGTGTAACCATTTCAAAGCAATGTTTGGACAAGTTCGAGCGCAATTCAAGCGAGTTTTTGCGGCGTTATGTTACAGTTGATGAAACATGGATACATTACTACACACCAGAAATGAATGAACAGTCTATTAAGTGGACTTCTTCTAATGAACGTGCTCCGAAAAAGACAAAAAGAGTTCCATCGTCAGGAAAGATTATGGCCACAGTTTTCTGGGACTCAAAGGGCGTAATCCTCATTGATTATCTGGAAAAAGGTAAAATGATCACCGGACAGTATTATGCTGATTTATTAGACAGTTTTAATGCAAAATTGAAAGAAAAGCGTCATTTGTCCACCCCATTTGTCCAAGAAAAAAGATGCTTTTTCATCACGACAATGCGCCAGCGCACTCGTCTGCAATCGCAGCCGCTAAATTGGTTGAATTACGATACGAATTGCTCCCTTATCCACCCTACTCTCCTGACTTGGCCCCCCAGTGACTTTTTTCTTTTTCCAAATTTAAAAAAATGGATTGGTGGAAATAGATTTCCGTCGAATTCTGAGATCATTAATGCCACAAGTGCAAATTTTGAGGAGATGGAGAAATCTTATTTTTTTTTTTTTGAAGGATTAAAAAAGTTAGAACATTGGAAAAAGTGTATCATTATGAAAGAAGATTATGTCGAAAAATAAAATGCATTTTGGTATGTATATTGTTTTTTTCATTTCAAAGTCACGGACTCATCAAACGGCCCTCGTAAAAGATAGCATTATGAAAAAAATAAAAGAAAAAATCATTCTGTGTATTGGTGCTCTTAAAATGCTATTCTAAATTGTTAATTAATCTCAGTATTGTTGGAAGTATTTTACAAAAGCCTATAATTATATATAAACACATACAAACTTTCTTTTACTTAAGTAAGGTCTCACACAAAATACACATATAAAATAAAACAAATAAACCACTGACATGTTTCAGTTTCATTCGATATAAAAATCATTATCACAAGAATACAACATCGATCGATGTTGCATTTTTGTGATAATGGTTTTGATCTCGAATGAAAACAAAACATGTCAATGGTTTATTTGTTTTATATGTATATTTTGTGTGACACCTTACATAAGTAAAAGAAAGTTTTTATGTGTTTATATGTTTATGAAAAGGTGAAGTTCTCTTTTAAATTTTAGGATTTAAAAAACATTTGTAGCCTATAATTACACTGTAAGAGAATGAAAATGTTACTTAATGTAGGACAATATAACATAAAAATAACTTCTTCCGAGTTACTCATGATTCCGAAAAACGTTCTTTATCTTTACAAAATTCAGAAACCAATGTATTTTCGAGATTTAAAGAAGCATAAAAAAACAAGATTTCTTTTATTGCCACTGATTTTCGGAAATGTTTCCGAGTATCTTTTTATAGTATATTAATCAGAATTTTCAAACCGAGATATCAGATTTTAGGATACTCTCAATTCTTTATTAAACATTTCCCTGTTAAGCAGACTTTTGTATTAAAGACAATCATGTTAAATTAACAGTAATATCACCAATATTGAAATTAATATTATTTTGTTAGTCTTGCATGTATAAATTCAGTTACGCAGCTGAAAATGTTTAATTGAGAATTGATAGCATCTTAAAAACCGTTATTCCGATTTGAGAAAATGGATTAATGCACTATAAAAACTACTCGGAAACGTTTTCGTCCGAACATGAATATGACTGGTTCGAAAATCAGTGGCAACAAAGAATATATTTTACGCTCGTATTCACCCTATATATCAACTCCCGGTTAAGCGCGAATAGCTCTTTCGAATGCTCAAATGGTATTTACTATTCATCTGATTGGACGTCGGCTGAAGGCTGAAGTGAGGTCCAATCACGTTAAGAGCCTACACTAGTCACGGAAAGAAACGCTCAAGCTAATGTTAAGTCTATGGGAAGGTTGTAGCGCGATTTCTCGCTCGCATTTTAATATTTTTAAATGGTTTTTTTTGCATAGGATAGCTGAGGTCAATCTCCAACGTTGTTAGTTTTTACTTTTTCGATTTTGGTTCCAGTTATTTTATATAAGGGTCACTTTCAGAACCGGTTCCAAAACTGAAAATGCCCGCTTATAAAAAAAACTGCAACAAAAATCGAAAAAGGAAAAACTAATAACGTTGGAGATTGAACTCAGCTATCCTATGCAAAAAAAAGCATTTAAAAATATTAAAATTCGAGCGAGAAATCGAGCTAGAATCTTCCCATAGACTTAACATTAGCTTGAGCATTTCTTCCCGTGACTAGTGTATAAGCTCTTATGGTGAATACCATTTGAGCGATCGACCGAAGTTATTGCGCCTAAAAATAATAGCGTTGATATTGAAGTTTTAAAAGTTAGGTTCAATTTTATTATGTAGATAACCCCCTTATTACAAAAGCAACCCCATGCAATCATAAAGAACTTTATACGAATTAAAGCGTAACTTTAAGATTTTTTTAATTTTTTCCATTAATTAGAACTAAAGTTATAGCCATCGTTCGGATTTTTTTTACGTATGCTGTAAAAAAAAATCTATTGATTTTACAGAAGGCAACTGTCAGACGGAACGACAGTAAAAATCTGTTTATTGAATGAAAATAATCTTATTTATTCCGAACTTACAGGTAACATCTGTTAAAATAACAGAAAGCTCGTAATAAATACGGATTATTTCCGTATAATAAACAGTTTTTTACTGGCGTTCTCGCTGACAGGTTTTTTAAGTAAAATCAACAGTTTTTTTGTTTTTTTAGGTGCGTTCGTAATTATATAAATACGTAGCACCTATTGTCGTCGTCTGGTCCGTCCGTCTGTCCACGGCCAAACTCGATTCTCTCTTCCCTCATACGGCCTTCACAATCACCCCTTAGTTTCGGAATCGTTAAAAGGCTGCTTCGCCGGTAGATGGCGCGATATACTTACCATAAATAATGCTTTGTAAATGTTACTTCTATACATAAAAATACAAGAATCTTTGCAATTATTCATTATAAAAGGTATATATAACATATGTATCTTTTGTTTCGGCATTTTCTTTACTACAAACAGGAAAAACTAAAAGATTTAGAGATAAAATAAATAAATACAATGCTTTCAGCAATTAAAAATAGTTTAAATAACACGCTACTATAAAATGCAAAACAAACATTATAAGTAAATTTCTATATTTATATACATTTAAATTCTTGATTACTTGAAACATTGGTAATTCTGAGCGTAAAATGCACAATAAAAAATTTAAAAAATAATTACTAGTTTCATAATAGTAGTAAGAAAATTAAGCAAGTTCGCCAATATCCGGCAATGAACTCATATCGATTTTTTTCTCTCAAAACATGGATTATTTTTACACGATTCTTAATTATTAAAAATATGTATATATATATATATGTATATTCAAAACAATTTTCAATAAATTTAATCATTATAGGTACTGATCTGAAATATATAAGCATTATATGTAACATATCTATCTTTTACTTCGGCGTTTTCTTTACTACAAACAGGAAAAACTAAAAGATTTAGAGATAAAATAACTAAATACAACGCTTTAAGCAATTAAAAATAGTTTAAATAACATCCTACTACAAAATGTAAAACAAACATTATAAGTAAATTTCAATACATTAAAATTCTGGATTACTTGAAACATTGATAATTCTGAGCGTAAAATACACAGCAAAAAATTAAAAAAATAATTACTAGTTTCATAATGGTAGTAAGAAAATTAAGCAACTTCGCCAATATCCGGCAATAAACTCATATCGAATTTTTTTTTCCTCAAAACATGGATTATTTTTACACGATTCTGAATTATTTAAAATATATGTATATATGTGTACATTCAAAACAATTTTTAATAAATTTAACCATTATAGGTACTGATCTGAAATATATAAGCATATAGAAATATAATAGAATTACATATAAAATTAAATATTATATTCTAGTTCTGGAAAGTCATGGTATAAAAGTATGTATATAAAAATAAAAATATACTTTCATGTTTCATAATATCAACAGAATAAGAAAACATATTTCGCCAATATCCGGCAATCAACTCACATCGCTTTTTTTTTCTCAAAACATGGATTATTTAACAAATTCACAATAATTTTTACAGGTTTTATTATTTTAGAGAATGAACAAGTTTTTTTTTTTTTTTTTTTTTTTTTGCTGTAGCATTATGTACTATGAGAGAATAGTTTTTGTGGAAATTTTAGAATATTGTGTGGTTACAGAAATTACAGAATATTTTTTCAGATTTTTAAAATATTAATTCATAAATCTATCCACCCTACTTGTATATATATATGTATCTATAGATATATGCAGATTCTATTTCTTGATTAGACTTTAAACATTGATAATTTTTACAGTGAAATATACATTAAATATTATAAAATTAAAATTAAGTAAACTTTAAAATTTTTCTTGATAAAGAGTTCTTACATGCAGATAAATTGGTTTCATTTGTAAAATACCTTGCCATATTTTTTTAAATGATGGGCAAGAATTTTGCATATATTAATGAGCATATATTTATTTTATGCTCGTTTAAGTCACATTCCCCATAAGGGTTTTTTATTAGTCTTGGATATATCAATTCATAAATAGTTTTGACGAACGAAACGCAAAGATAAGGAAATTCTCCATTAGTAATGGTAAGTAATAGCGCCCCCTACGTTCTTCCGGGGAGAAACTCTTATTCCTCTTGAACAAAGGGAAAATGACTTTTTGTTACGGCCGTATAAAGGGAAGGAGAAAATCGAGTTAGGCCGTGGTCTGTCTGTCTGTCTGTCCGTCCGCATATAACAACGCAAAAACTACCCAATCGAATGGTTTGAAATTTCAGATATATTATCTTTGCATAATTTTGTCGAGACATTTCAAATTTTATGAAAATCGAATCAAAACTTTAGAAGGTATTACTAAAATTTGAATTAAAAAAAAATAGTTCTTTCTTATTATAGGAGCTTCCGAGGTTTAATCGTCAAGCGACCGAGATACTTATTTTATTACAGAAATTAATCTGCAGATGATATAATTCATTTCACAGAATTAAAAATCATCAAGATCTGAATATTTATATAGCTAGCTATAGTAACGAACGCACCTCATTTGTCACGTTTGACGTACAATTTCCAACTTGTTTTTTTTTTTTACAGTGTACTGAACGCTTTTAAAATACAGGCTGTTTAATTTTTGAATATTGATTGACTTTCAAAATTTACTAATTATTCCTCAAAACTAGCCTGGTGTTATTAGTTTCACGCTGCACCCATATAAGGAATCGTTTCCATTCCATAAATTTTATACGATGTAGGAACTATCTACAAACTACAACTATAGTGATTTGACTTCTAAGAAAATATTGAGAAAACTTTTGGAGAGCATTAATTAGGCGCTTTGGAAACAATCGACAAAGCTGGAATCTCTCGAAATAAATAAAACGATAATTGGAGCTTTGCTATAAAACTTATTTCTCGGTTCATTTAATGGTAAGGTACTTTGTTTATATAAATACGTTGAAATAAAACTCATATCTAAATTTCTCGGAAAGTCATTGAATCAGCATATACTTTTTAACCCTAAAAAGTTAATCGTTGAAATATTTACGCACATATCTCATTTAAATAATACGTAAGTTCCAAGAATATTTACTTTCCTAGGGTTAAAGACAGACTGATGATTTATTTATGTTTGCTAG
The DNA here is from genome assembly GCA_963931845.1 of Maratus michaelseni. Lineage (NCBI taxonomy): Eukaryota > Metazoa > Arthropoda > Arachnida > Araneae > Salticidae > Maratus > Maratus michaelseni. The sequence goes on along the minus strand of OZ007586.1, from coordinate 52,793,270 downwards.
ACTTTTTCTTTGCGATCCTTTGCAATCAGAATTTAGAATCTTAAAAAGGGTTTTTTCCAGGTATAGTTTTGCACTGATTTGTATAACAAAATTTTACCCGAATTTAATAATTGTTTTCGTTGCGGCTAGAGTTGCAAAGGACTTGAAAAAACCCGGTTTAAACCTGAAAATAAACCGGGTTTTTGGGGAATAAACTTGGTTTTTTGGGAATAAACCATGTCTTTTGGGAATAAACCTGGGAATAAACCAGGTCTATTGGAAATAAACCTGGGAATAAACCGCTTATTTGCAATTCTAGTTGCGGTTTTGGGTGGAATGCTATTATTTCAGATTCGGGTTGATTTCGTCTTGCGTTTTGACTTGGGTTCGGGTTAACCCAATTTTTCAAATAAAAGTCCAGATTATTTGTTCATATGAAATGAAAACATATATTTTAATATGAATGAGTACATATATAGAATATCTACATGTCGAGACATTTCTTATTGAGTCCTGTTTTTTGTGAAATTTATATACGTCATTTAATATTTGTGAAAAATCTAACCATAATTTTGTGAATCTGAAATTAGCTTTACATTCAGGTTTCTGTTTAAACAGTTGAATTACATAGGAGGTCCTGTTTTCATGGACAAATATATATGTAAAATTATTATATTTAGATGTATCTATATGTAAATATCTTTACGTTATACATACAGCTATATAATAGGTACTTTGGTGATTAAAGCTATTTTGGAACAAGTCTAGTTTTATTTTAAGATGATTCAATTTGTGAAGAGTCAAATTTTGGAATGAAAAACTTTTGTGGTCTTTTTTAAGACAAAAACATTGTGAAGGGTCCTGTTTTAAGATAAAAAATTTTTTGAAGGGTATTTTAAAGGTCCCAATTTCTACCTAAACAAATCCCTGATTTTAAAAAAAACCTCAAGTGAAATAAAAAAAAAAATACAAAAAGCAAAAAAATTACAGAAACGTATTTATATATTCTAAACTACCATGCATTTTTGAATTGCTCTCCTCCTACTTCTAGACACACATGTGCATGCATAATCATGTTCATGAAAACTCGTTTCAACATGTCAGGTTATTTTACGATCATTATTCGGTTAGATTTTGAGTCACATAACTCAGACTTTTCACCAGACTTTTAACGAAACAGTCTTCTCACTTCTTTCGAAGCTTTCTTGTTAAAAAAATCATTTTTGATAAAGTAATAACTCTTCTGAGGAAAAAACAACAAAAGCAAAACACCATGTTTACGTACTGACGCATACGTGATTCTAGACATTATTCTGAACGCCGTTCACTACGCCGATACACAGAAAAAAATAAAACCCAATTTGGGTCGAAAGATTCTTAGGTATGTTCCCAAATTGGTTCATGCCTCTTTTAGTTACCACTGTGTATCGATTTTGGGCACTGTTAAATACACATTTAATTTTTTTTTTTTTTTTTGAAAATAGGTATTTAACAGTGCCCAGAATGGATACACTGTGGTAACCAAAACAGGCATGACCCAATTTAGGCACATACCTTAGAATCTTTCGACCCAAATTGGGTTTTATTTTTTTCTGTGTATAGCAGATTCTAGTGGCAGTTTTGAAGAGTCTCTTTAGCCTGTCTAACTAGCGTATTGATTATTTAAAATCCCACTACCGCTTTTTTGGGACACCCTGTATAGATACACATCCCATTCCTACAAACGATTTAGTAGCTGAAGCCATCGTAAAGCAGGGTTGCCCTTTTGGCCTTTTTTATTCAGAAATTCTAAATTCATACCAAAAACTCCGAATAGTAATTTTTGCTTTATGTAATGAAAGACATGTTGTGATTACATATAGTAAAAATTCTTCTTTCGGAATTTCCGATATCAATTTGGAATTTTTGAATTTTTTAAAAAAGGCCAAACTGGCAACCCTGTCATAAAGCTGCGATTTCACTCACGTAATATCATATCATAGGCAATATCAGATATTTCTTCATAAACCATTTTTTCAAGAGGCAAACGATCGGAAACTCACCGTGCGATAGTTTACCTCTCGTAAACTTCGTCAATGACGAACTTATCGCCGTTTGTATCTCTTACGATAAATATCAACTCAAATTCCACCAACAGAGGGCTCTAAAAATAATATTCTCATTTCTCGGGCTTTACACGACTTTCTAAAGCATTTAGCAGAGATTACTCGCCAAATGCTTCACGTGTTGCTTCCATTTGTAGATTCCGTTCAGTCTTGAAAATAATCCTACTTGCAGCGCGAAAAGGATCTCTCAAATCAAATGAGAGGCAATAGCATATATTTCAGTCGTATGATAGCATGAGTGATAGAAACTTACTAATTAAGATTTATTTCGAAATCTTAACTTTCTTTTCAGAAAAAAACTAGTGTTGCCCCAGGTGTCCCAGTTTATGGGGGACAATCAAATTACAGCGCTGAATAATTTAAAGAAAATTGTAAATTCCAAGAAATATAACTTAGATTTTTTTATTTTTAAGACTAAGATCTCCGTAAGAGTTAGACTGAAATTTTTATGGCAGATTACCAATTAGAGCTATATTTTTAAGGTGAAATTGCAAAATCAAGTTATCACAATTATTGTTCAAAATTCCCTTAAAACTGTTCAGTTTCATTCATAATAATGTTGTTCTTTAATAAAATGACTTACCGATATTGAAATACAAAGTTTGAGCTTTTACTGTATTGCAGCTACCGGAATGATATATCTCTTATAATTGATATTCTTTAGTTTCATTTGTAAATATCGAATGACATATAATTTTTTCTATCACTTCAAAGTACAGTAAGAGCAACTTTACTAATTTCAAACTTTGTCCTTTACGTGTTATTTAATTTATATGTATTTATTGTAATGAAATAAATTTATGGTCATATTTAGTACGTGTCATTTTGTCCCATGTTTTAAAACCCTCTAAGCGTTTTGCCCGTAATTTTCCGTTTCTTAAAATCAACTTAAATTGGTTGTAGACATATTTTTAACAGTATTGTATTTTAAGACATAAATAAAATAAAGAGATATAAAGTGTATTTTAGAAACAAACAGGAAAATAAAATTTCAATTAATATTAGTTTTAGGAACATTTATATGAAAATGCAGGAAAACCCTCAGACGCTCCAGAGGGTTAAACTTTAAGTCCTGTCATTTGCCACACTGCATTTGATAAAGCTAGACTTCTGACATTCTACACTACTGATTTTATATGCGTGTCTGTGGCATATAAACAACAGCGCAATTTTCCCAGGAGGTCATCTTCTCCAATACGTACGGATCTGACACAGAACCCATACAAAGAGCTAATTAAAATTTTAACGCATTTCGACATTTTCGCAATAAGCCATTGTGGGTCACTGGTATTAGAAATTACAAGTTTGTCATATATGTGTAAAAAATACTGCTGTAAATGAATGCAGAACACAGAGTAGTTTACTTCAAAATTTTAAAATTTTGTTTCGTTTATCCAACATCTGGTCCTGAAATATTTCTAAATTATGGATTTTAATATGTTGACGGACACTTGCGGCTATAGCCGTCAAAGCGAAGTTCACTATGTGGCATGACGGCAATAGCCGTCCAAGACGAAACGGTCGTTTTTAGACAGTACGGCTATAAGCAGCACAAATGCGCATTTACCGGCGTACAAGTAGAAGCCCAGTGTCATGTTTTGGAAACAATTTTTTAGGTTGAAGTTCATTTTCCACCTGTTATACGAGTTGCAGCTTCAGTATGCACGTGCAGGGTGGCTAGTGGTCAGGGAAAAATACAGTAAAAAAATGGTAATTACCAGTATATTCTTATAGAAAAATTCAAATTGATTATTTGATCAAATAATCAACATAAATTTTTTTATAAGAATATACTGGTGTTTATCACTTTTTTTGACTGTATTTTTCCCAGACCACTAGCCACCCTGACGTGGTTGTGAAGAGAGTAGTGCAACCTAATTAAAGGTGCTGAATTAATCAAAATTAAGTTTATTTAAGCAGAAAGAGTAAAACTATACTTCTAATATTCTAAAAATTACAAAAACATATAGTGTCAATTTTCGAACTTCACTTGTTCCTACTGTCCGTCAATGTGTTAACAGATATTGTAAATGAAATGTTCACTGATAATTAAATATAATAAAGGTGAATTGATGATTATTATGCCGATATTTTAATCTCAATTACGAATAATATCGGTCTTACAGTCGTAACTTAAGTTCAAATTGTCCACCTTAGAGCCTTGAACACATTTGAGCACTATTAACGAGCCAAATGTTTTTTTATAATTTTAAACTATTTCTTAATTAAAATGTATTTTAAAAGTAAAAAAAAAAAGAAAGTTAAAGAATGTCTCTAGAAACACAATTATTTTCAGATTCAGAAAATACCAGAAATAAATCCCTAAAGATCAAATAAAGCTTCTAAAGAAGCTGTTTTGCCCCCAACCAAATAGAAATAAAATATTTCTTTGAAGCTTTTTAAAAGTATTTTTTTACTTTTACTTAATCATTGCATTTTAAAGATATACTCTTCCTTGCTACATTTGACCTTATGATTATAGACTAGTTTGAGGGAGTCCCTAACTATTAGCTACGCTCTGCTAGTAAAACACTCTGCTATTAAGCATTACTACGAGATTTAATGCTTACATTTTTTACTGAAAACTGTGTCTCATCATGAAGTTTTGTGTAAAAAATAAATAGACAGAAGGAAATAAAAAGAGATGTACTGAAAACTCCGATTTTTGACCCACCTCAAACGTGTAATTATTATTATTATTATTATTATTATTATTGTAATTGTTTTTATCGAAAAAGCTTAAAGGAAATAATAATATATTTTATAATACATAATGTTATTTACTATTTTTCTTTTATATTAGTTTTTTTTTAAATATGAATACATGAATACTTAAACACAAAATATAAATATGAATACATATATATTATATTTAGTTAAATGCATTTCATTTTTGAATTATTTTTCGAAAAAAAAAATTATACAGTTTGTTAACACTGATAGTATGAGATACATTCTAAAAGAATAATACAACGCTGCAAAAATACCACAAATTCAAAAATAAAATAATTAGCATGTTAGGTTTTAACTTTTTCAAATTCATCCCAACTAAACGTAATTTTTTAAAGTAAATTTGGTAGAGTTCAGAGAAGAAGACTAATTGAGCATTCCAGTAATGGATACTAATCCTATAATTTTAAAAATAAATGAAATTTTATAAATGACGATTAGTATATAAAATTAAATTGTCTATTACTTAAAATAAAACTCATCAAATTTTTCCAAAGAAGATATAAATGAATTAAGTAAAACCAACTCTCAGCTTTCTCATTAAATATTTCACTGACAGACAGTGAAATTGTGAAATAATATTTTCTGCTTCCTGACTGGTTTGAGTAGGATTGTCAACAATAACCACCATTATAAAACATGCAAGGAAGAGTTATGAAAAAAATAATAAAAGATGAATTTTTATTGGATAATATTTTATAAAGCAAAAACTTTGGGGATGGGGGAAGGGTCCATTACTGTCACATTTATCCTAGTCAGTGTCAATCAGCAACAAATCACTTATTTTAGAATTCCTTCAACAAGTAAATAAGGTAATTAAAATGAACTTTCATTTACTTTGGTGATTATTTTAAGAAAAGCAAAGTTATAAAGCAGATCTAAAACATTAAATAATGCACATGTTCACAATATATATATGTATACATATATATTATAATTATTCAGAAGAGCTACTTCTCATATAAACAAGAAATGCGCGGTCGAACGGTCGAAATGTCGAAATATTTTCAGACGTTTGCAGTTTCAGACACGCGCATGCGCGTTGCAGTTTATTTTCTCGCCAAAGCGCTTGTCTACAGAGATTGACATCAAGTGTGTTGGGACATTGAGTGATTGTGAATCAAAAGACGATATCAAACTTTTCATCTTATTACAATCGATAATGGTTTATCCGCTAAAAATATCCATCATCATCCTTAGAAATTGCTACTAAGCAGTGGGTTTCCCGGCCAATAAACGCATTTTTGGGAATTATTTTCCATTTATCCCTGTCCAGAGCGATAACATCTCTTAACTTCAATGACTCTTCAATGGAATTTTTCCCAAGTCATTCTTGGTCTACCCCTCAGAGAGGTCTATGGTCTACCCCTACTTCGTCTCCCTTTCGCGCTCCATTCTAAAACGATTTTTCAAAGGCGCTCTTCTTTCATTCTGCGAACATGCTCATACCATTTAGGCTTATTATGTTCAATCGTATGTACAGCATCCTGTTTGACTTGCATGATTTCAGGTATTCTTGATTTTTTTTATTTTTTCCAGACTTGCATGATTTCACGTATTCTTGAATTTTAAACTTTTTCCGGACTTGATGTTCTTACTGATCTTAACTAGAGGTCCATTTTGATAGAGAGGAGTTTCTTTTTTAAAGAGAAATTTAAGGTTCGTGTCTCGGATGCGTACAATAAAATGCTTTGCACGATTGTAATATAAATTAATCGTTTAGTTTTGGGGAGAATAATACTACTCCACACAGAACCGAATTCAACATTGCAGTTGTTTTTCTGTCTTCACCAAATCTCTTTTCTACACCTTTTTGGTATGATCCATCTTGATCAGGGGTGTCAAACCGTGGCCCGCTGGATACCACTAAAATTTTAGAGTAATTTTTTCCTTATCTAATCATCGAATTTCTGCGATTCAAGAAGTCTACTATTTCTTTTAAAATTTAGTGGTATCAGGCGGGCCACAGTTTGACAACCCTGATCTTGATGAATGATAGATCCAAGGTATTTGAACAACAGTTTTTATATATTTATATGATCCAATAAAATATCAACTTTTAGACTTGTTGGTAAGTGCTCAGTTATAATCATATTTATCTTTAATCCCCATTCATCATAAATATCCTTTAATTTGCGAAATACGTATGTGGCGTCTTCTCCATCTTCTCCTATGATGATTCGATCACCCGTGAATAATAAATGATGAATATATTTACTATCATTCAGTTTCAAACCCACTTTATGACAGTTCATCGTTCATTCTCTGAGGCATACATCAATATATTTTTTTAATGAAAATGGTGAGAGACAACAGCCTTGCAGAAGACTTTTACTAGTGATTAACGGTTCAGACAACTTATTTCCAACTTTAACTCTACAGATGTTTCTGTAATAAATTTCCTTAATGATACTGATCAGCTTTTTATTTATATTTGTTAATTTAAGTCCTTTCCAAAGCAAATTTCTTTGTACGTTATCATAAGCTTTTTCAATCAATTTTTTCAAAGCTTTTCAATTTATAAGTTTTGTTGTCCTCTCCTTGTCTCTCTGTTTTCCCAGAACTTGTCTTAGGGAAAGAATGTGGTCGATGCAAGATCTGCCGGCTGAAAAGTCACTTTGTTCTTCAATTCTTTCATATTCGTCTTCAAGTCTATTTCTTAAAGTACTTCCGAATATTTTTTTTATTGGACTTGTAACACATATACCTCTGTAGTTGTTGCAGAGTTTTTTGTCCCTTTTCTTAAAAAATGACATTAAATATCCTTCCTTTAATTCTTGTGATATTTGATCTCCTGTCAAGATTCTGTTGTACAAATGGGTTAATATCTTTACAATGCTTTTACCATCATATTTTAACAGTTCAAGATTTACTCCAACAAGTCCGGGTGATCTACCATTTTTTTCTGTCACTGTGTGCTTTTTCAACCTCTGCACTTGTGATCTGAAATCCAACATTTTGGTGGTTAGTCATATCTTATTTTTTACCTACTTACGTTAAATTTGACAGTCTAACAGTTTGTTAAAAATTCAAAATTTTTAGGTCAAGGAATATACATTTGTATATATTTTAAGGTGCTTTTTGATTCAATGTTTTCAGATGAACGTTGTTTCATTTGTTTCAGTGTTTTCAGACAAAGCTCTGCTTCTACGGAACGTTACACGCCGTAAAACATCGAGGAAAAGTAATCCAAAATTCATATTAAAAAAATATATATATATTCTTTGAAAGCTTGAAATGTGTGTTTTTTTATGTTGAAATCTACATATTTCCACCTCGTTCAGAAACGTAAAAAGAAAAAAAAATGCTTAGTTTTCAAGTCGAAAACTCCAAAGCTCCCTTAATATAATTTTAACCACCCAAGCAGCAATTTACGTTTTTTCAATAAACTGAATTATCAATACTTCATAAGTTATAATAGTTCCAAACATTACCAAAAAAATATTTTTCTTTATCTTAAACACTCCCCAGGCAGTGATTGTTGCTTGGCGCCTCGTATTATTTAGTGCAGACAGTAAGAAATAAATGTGATTTGACTCGTCACACATTGCGTTTTGTAATTTTTTCCTCGTCATTTTCAGTACTAAATGTTTAGATTCAATGATTTCATTTTCAATACTTGATCCTAAAATTACTAAAACTATGAACTGCAATGCGTAAAAAATAATTTCAAAAACTGATATAATTGTTGAGAGAAGATTATCTTGGAATTCCGGCTTAAAAATCAGTTTTGAAACTTTATAAAAGACACTTGTGGTCCAAAATCCGATCAGCAAGAAGATGATCAATGATAAATCTTGACTAATTTCTTTCAAAATATCTGTAATTTTTATCAAATTATCGATAAAATATTGAATGCGCATCGGAGTTTCTCTGTGATACAAACCCGTTTTAAGACTTTTGTTGAAATTTCGTACAAGTTTACGCATTCCCACAAGACTCATAAAGCATATTATATTTACAATTAAAGGAAATACATTATAAAATGTAACTGTGCAAACAATATTAAACTTAATAATTACGTGAATAAAGAGATGTGAATTTTTTATGTCTGACGAATAGAATGTAAAGACTTCTTCATATAGTCCCATCATATTCCCTGAAAGAAATGTTCTTATGAGGCTTAAAAAATTAAAACTAACTTGAGACAAGATAAATACTATAATATATAATCGCAAGTACTTACTATTATATAAATCGGTACAAATACCAAACAGTTCCAAATTTTCGAAAGAAAGTATTATTCTGTTTATCTTTTTACGAAAAGCAAACCGAAGAGCTATAACTAAAAGAGCAGCAATTACGCGAACAATGAAAAGTTTTTGATATACCCGTGTTAAAGAATATGATGTACTCATCGCAAAAAATATTGCTTCAATGTCCCAAAATATATGTAATGCATTTAGTAAGATTTTCTTACATTTGTAATGTTTGCTGGTGTTTTCATCTTTTATGGATGTGTTGACACCAAACCAAAATAGTAAATTCCATATAAATTCCATAATTATCGTAATGCACAACACGGAATTTACATCACGATAAAAACTTATTTATTCTCAGGCAAACTCATCATAAAGTGAAAAATAAATAGATTATACTGGTCACTGTTGAATCGAAAAGATTATGTTATATAGATATATATAGAAAAACTAACTCCGATTATGATTCCTAAAATATTAAGTAATTTTCAATAGACACAACCCTAACTAAAACAGTTTGTTTCAAATATTTTAGGAAATGCCATTTGTTTGTTTGTTTTTGTCTTTTTTCGGAAATAGATTCACTTGAAATATCTTTCCAGATATTAAAAGATACACGTCCTAAGCAGTTGAATACACTAATAATTTCGACTGATTTTGAAACTTTAGATTATTGTAGATACATCATTACAGTTGCTAAAAAAAGAAAAGACATCCACTTTAGTATAGTTTATTACAGGCTTAACTGTTGTTGAAAGTCTAAAGTTATTAATAGTTTATAATCGAAAGTCTAAGTTTTTAATGTAAAGTATAATCCGAAGCTTAACACATTGTATGACAGCATTGCATATTTGCAACACACCCAACAGTCAATTTCACTTATATAGTGAGCTTTAAAATACATTTTAAGGTGTGTTCGTATTTATATATATACGTAGCACCGATAGTCGTCGTCTGGTCCTTCCGTCTATCCGTCCTTCTGTCCGCATATAACAACGCGAAAACTACCCAACCGAATGATTTGAAATTTAATATATATAATCGTGACAGAATTTTGTCGAGTCATTTCAAATTTTATGAAAATCGCAACAAAACTTAAAAAGATATTAATAAAAGATTTCTTCATTGTATTAAGTCTTATCATACGTATTTAATTCAATGATATCTCATGAAAGGTAATTATTCTAGGTTGCCTTGGTGATTACATCATATTTAAGATGAAGTCATATTATTTCCGTATTACTGAATTTAAAAACCGAATTTGTATACTAAAATCGTTTAATTAATGCAATCCTATAATCTACCGACAGTTTTTTTGGATAGATGTTTCCGGAGAAATAGATATTAAATGGAAAAAGAATCTAAACATGGACTTCAAGTTCTGAAATTTTCAAAGCTAGGCAGGCTTAAGTTTCCCATTGGAATTTTCAGTAAATGTCAACAAAGATAAAATGTTGACATCTTAAAATGTGCTTATTTTATTACGGAAATTGATCATCTCATAATAACAGCCGATATAATTCATTTTACTGAAATAATAACAAAGATTTTTTTTTTTTTTACATTGTCTTGTATTGGATATTTGCGCATAGTATAATTTTAGTGTAACAGAATTGTAATTAATTGTTTGTAAAAGTGAATTGAAACTTAATTTCATAAAATAAAATTAGTATCTATAACATGAAAATCTTCACATAAAATAAATTTTGTATTCATGCATTTTTACATAAGAGTGCAACAGCTATTGCACCAAGATCTGAATATTTATAAAACTAGTTATAGTACGAACGCACCTCATTTGTCACGTTTGACGTACAATTTCCAACTTGTTATTTAATGCTGCTATCTTCCAACACAACAGTTAATATAAATTGTTCAGAGAATTCTCAAGAGCAGGCGATATACAGACGGCACGGTTCGTATTTCATACGAAAGTTTCATTTAGAATTTGAGCAGTTTCATATCGTTATTGCTAAAAGGAACTTCGTAAATGTTGTCAAATTAGAAAGGCTTGAGACGTCCAAAAACATATTTCTTAGAAACGTAAGTTTGTATATTTTACAATTTTATATTAGAAAATTGAAAATATTTATGAGAAGTATGTAATTTTCTATTTATTGCAAATGTGAAAAAATTACCTTTCGGTCAGTAATTTTATATTTTTATGTTCTAATTTTTTTTTTTTTTACGTGCTTAAAATGATGTATTCTAACATCTGAGTAAATTTTTTTTGAAATCTGAATTATTGAATCACAAAGAGTTAATTCATTTCTGTTTTAACTGCTGTGGAAATATAAACATTACTGTAAAGACAGATGTCACAAGGAAAAACTTTCTCTGAATTTGTATGTATAAATATTTCACTGCCGCTGAAAATTCAAATTACTGAAAATACATCACCAAAGTTATTTCAAGAGAACTTTGTGAAATTTCACATACTGGTAGTTATATTAGTGTATAAATTATTTTAAATTCATAGTATCAGAGGAAGAAAAGAAAATCCTTTGAAATTCCATGTACCAGCGGGTTTTTGTTAGGAAATAGATTAACTTGAAAATATGAATTACAGTAAATTTGTCTTTCCAGATATTAAAAGAAACACGTCTGAATACACTAATAATTTCTACTAATGTTGAAACTCTAGATTACATCAGATACACCATTAAGATTGTTAAAAAGAAGAAAAGACATCCACCGAAGTATCCTTTATTAGTGGCTTTTTGAAAATCTAAATTACTGCAATCTCAGCGTTTCAATAATTCCAATATAAAGTATACTTTGAAGCTTAATTCATTTCTGTTTTAACCGCTGTTAAAAGATAAACATTACTGCAAATACAGCGTACCAATTGTTCCAGGGAAAAACATTCTCTGAATTTATACGTATGAATATTTCACTGCCGCTGAAAATTCAAATTACTGCAAATGCTTCACTCAAGTTATTTCAAGAGAACTTTGTGAAATTTCATATAATAGTAGTTATATTACTATATATATATATATATATATATATATATTTTACATTCACATTACCAGAGGTAAAAACAAAATCCTTTGAAATTTCACATACGAACTGTTGATTTTGCTCCTGTTGAATGTGTGAATGTCTAGAAAAGTATATTTTATGTTTCAAAGCAAAACGTTATTTGAATTTTCACATAACTGTTATCGAAAATCTATATTTATATAGATACAATATTTCAAATAGTAAAATCATTAATATCATTAATCTTATATTCTAGTGAATTTACTATTATATAGAGAAGAAATTGAATTTAGCTCTGTTTAGTATATTCTATAATAAGGTACTCTGGCAGAGTCGACATTTTATATGAATATTCTATTACTTTATATATTTCTATCAATATACCATTCCCGATAGTGTTTAAAAATGCATAACTATATCGATAAAATATATTTAAATTACATTTTCCTAGTATTTGTTCGGCGAAATTTATGTGATGTACTCCCAAATGAATATTTAATAAGCTGAAAGTATAAATTTTCTAGAAAATAAAATATTTGTAGGAAGTATCGATTTCATCTTCAATTTTTCGACAAACCTAATAACACTTATTACCAAAGGGTATAACAGTATCACACTGAAACTCTTTTTACAATTCTCTATTTCTCAGAATATGAATAATAATTACTTAAAAAATCAATATAATAATAATTTAAGGGGACGGTGGACGTTGAAATTAAGCTTTTTTACTTTTCATCATAGATATAAGAAATTTTGTGCATATATACATTTCCCCATAAATATATAAAATACCCTAAAAAAATTCTAATCTTAATGTAATTTTAAGATTTTTTTTAAATTTTAAATTTATAAACAAAATTTTAAAATGCTCCTTGCGTCTTAATTTTTAAGATATCGCCTCGATTTGGCATTTGGATAACTTAAAACTACATTACAAATAAATCCGTGTATCAGTTATTTAATCCCTAGAATAGTTAATTTTTGAGAGATTTTTTTCTGGATTCCATTCTGACTTTCATCAAAATTTCGCATATTAATAAGTCATATATCAAATTTTATTATCTTAACGAAGTCTAATTTTAAAATGCATACACAGTTTCTTTATAAACAGTATCAGGATTCTTCCTTATCAATTTCAAGAATTTTAAACAAAAATTAAGGCGCATGGAGCATTTCAAAAATCTAAAAAACGTGTAAAATCTGTATTGAAAAAAACCCAGGTGTAAAGCTTACTAAAGCATTGAAAAATTGATTGTGTGCATAATTCAACCGCTTGTAATTTTGCAGTAAATCATCGCAGCTGAATGCAGTTTTTCTCAAATGGTTCAATACAAACTGAAGAATAATAATACACACAAAATAATTTTCGATTTTTGGGTCAATTTTTGATCAAATAAAGGTCCAAGGTCCCCTTAAAAAGTATACACATATCAAATCGATCAATTTTCAGTTTGTCCTTTCTTAAACATTTACCAACATAGTTGAAAAGTGTTTATGCATTCAATTTGTTTTGCCATCTGTCTGGCAGTGATCTAACTCCCGTAAATATACAGGGTGTCCCAAATTTATCTTTACAACTTTGATCCTTCATGAAACCTAAACGAAATAAGATAGCGAAGTTCAGTTTTATGTGTGTATAACAGCAACTCATAAAGTTTTATTTATACTAAAATGGATGTTTTTGCTTTCAGGTTATACGATCTAGTAAAATCCATAACTGGTGATAACTACACCACAGGAAAAGGCCTAGTGTGTCCTGATTCATAGAGACGAAGTCAGATGCACAAGTCCAAAGGAATTTCCGAACAAAATACGGACGTTATTCCACCATCCAGGTCCTCAATATGCGCGTGGCACAAGACATTTATGGTGACGGGTAGTGTGCTTCATAAAAAAGGCGCTAGCACAAGTCAAGAGGATAGGGAACATATTCGACTAAGTTTCCAACCAAGTCCAAAGAAGTCCATTCATGTGTACCGCGCACGGATTCGGGATTTGGATGAGCTGAAGCACAGGATTACTGCGGAAATCGCTACAATTCCCGTGGATATGCTCCAAAGAATATGGCAGGAGGTTGAATACCGTCGCGACGTTCTTCGTGAACCAAAGGTGCTCATGTGGGGCTCCTCTGGCATCACATATGCTGCTATCAGTTGCACAGACCACTTTTTTTTTTCAATTTTCCCAGCTTAAACTGTAAGTTTCAGTTTAACTAGGTATACTATAGTAAACTTTCGTTGCGTTTTGAGCCCTAGTACCATCCGCTAATGACTTCCAAGTAGGTGAAATTTAATTATAATAGTCCTGTATATAAAGTTTAGTACAGAAACGGTATTTTGTGAGTTAATCAAACCTTTTATTCATATTTCGATAAAGCGGTCTCACAGTATCTATGCGACAATTGTTGTCACAGCAGTTAAGGTTTAACATAATTTTCATGTTCTTTGAATCTAAATCTAAAAGCCCGTTTCTTCTGCCTAATATAGGAGAATCCAAATTTACAAAAAAATCTATAGATACCCACAACTATTTTGACTGTCGATAGGATTCTTCAGATTATAGCAAACAACTTTATTAATGGAGATAAACAACATTGAAACTTAACTTACTGAGAATATGTGAAATTTAAGCCCTGAGTTTTGGAAAATAAGATAACTAACACAATAACATTTTTATTTTTTTTTATTTGCAGATACATAACCAGTGATCTTAGGTAGTTTAAATAAAATATGGTCAATAATATCACAGGGAAAACCACGATCGATAGCAACTGCTTTCATATGATTAATTTCACTATTAAATAATTCTGAATTCGAACAGATGTTACGAACACAGAAAATAAAATTATTGAAAGAAGCTAACTTTTGCTTTGGGGAATGGTTGGACCTAAAATAAAAGGGGAAACTAACCGCACAAGAACTTCAGAATCGTGTCGAATTACCAGGACATCAAGTAATGAAAGACGTTGTTGACATTCAATTCCAAAGGTAAACTGGATGCATGGATTAATTGAATTCAATAAATTAAGTACAGCGTTAATATTATTTTGAGACAACTCAAGCAAGGCAAACGAATCATCCACATAGCGAGTATAAAACGATAAATGTAGTAATTTAAATAACTTAACTTCAAAGTAGTGCATATATATATATATTACTTAAGACGGGCTCATTACATATTTTTTAAAATCGCTACGCATTTCAATAACTTTTTTACTGTAAAATTGTTTTTGTTTGTCTCATTGTCCTAGGTCAAGTCTTACGATGAGTTATCATGTCCATCGCTTTACCCAGCACCTCCACCCATCAGCAGTCAAGTCTACGATGAGTTATCGCATCCATCGCTTTACCCAGCACCTCCACCCATCAGCAGTCAAGCCTCCCTTTTTCAGTATATCAATTAAGAAAATACGATTTTCTACTTTAATACATGCGTAATAAATTAGTGCAAATAGATTTTTATAAACACTTAGTAGTTGTTTTTAATCAATTTTCGAAAAACCCTCAAATTTCAAAGCGTCAAAGTGGTATTACCCCTTAAAACTCTACATGAATATCATGGTAAAAATTTATTGTAATAAGTAATTTTCACGACATCAAAGTAGTGTTACCCTTCGAACTCTTTATGGATATCATGTTGAAATTTTATTGCAATAGGTGTATAATAGCCACATTTAAAAGATAATTAAATATATATATATATATATATATATTTTTCTAAGTGACTTTAAATATTTATTAATTCATTAATCCATCTGACATCCATTCTCTAGATATCCGGATGAATTATCAGGAAGAAATTGCTTATCTTCAGGTATTAAATTATTTAAAATGGACCAAAACATCTCATAAAAATCTATTTAACATTAGGTTTTAGTTCATATTTAAATTAGTGCAAATATATTTTTATAAACACTTCATATATTTTTTTTAATTTCCTGAAAAAACCTTGAATTTCAAGGCATCAAAGTAGTGTTACCCCTTAAAACTCTCGCATGAATATAATGTTAAAATTTTATTGCAATATGTATATAATAGCCTCATTTAAAAGATATTATTTGTAAGTGACTTTAACTATTCATTCATTTATTAATTCATCTGACATCTATTCTTTAGATATCCAGTTGCAGTATCAGGAAGAAAATGCTTCAGTTATTGAATTATTTGAAATCGACCAAAATATCTCGTGAAAATCTATTTCACATTAGTGGTTACTTCACATTTAAATTAGTGCAAATACATTTTTATAAACACTTCCTTTTTGTAATCAATTCTTTAAAAAGCCTTAAATTTCAAGGCATCATAGTAGTGTTACGCCTCAAAACTCTTCATCGATACCATGCTAAAATTTTATTGCAATATGAGCATAATAGCCTCATTTAAAAGATAATTAATATATATATATATATCTGCAAGTGACTTTAAATATTTATTAATTAATTAATTCATCTGACATCCATTCTTTAGACATCCGAATGTACTATCAGGAAGAAAATTCTTACCTTCAGTCATTGAATTACTTGAAATTGACCAAAATGTCTCATAAAAATCTATTTGACACAGAAAAGTATAAATTCTTAAGAATTGTAACTTAAACAAGATCTGCTTCATTGGAGCAAATCTTATTTAATTAGAATACTGTATTCGAAGTTCTTAACGAGCTCTTGAAAAAAGTTATCTTTGGAGTAATGACAGTAAGAGAATTTGTCAAGAACTAAAATGTAAATCTTATGCTAAAATTTGATTTTTTTTTTTAAGTATAACGTCATATTATTGAATGAACATATACGACAGATAATTTAATGTAAAAGTCGATTGCAATAAAACTAATTAATCATACTGAACAGTTTATAGAAAAGTTGCAAAGATCCGATTGTTTTGACGAAAATTAGGACATGGACTATAGCACAAGGATACGCAAATCAAAATCATAGCTGCTTTTCTCCCGTATTGCAAACGGTTCTTAAAAATAGGACATTTACTTGAATGTTTGGGTGTGAACCGAAACATTAGACATGCTTCGTAAGTCGACTCAATATAATTATAGAGTGATATTTGCCAAACCATTTTAATATCTAGTTTTTATTAAATAATAAAAAAAAAAGTGTTACAGATATTTTTTTTTGTGGGGAAGGAGGGGGGTTATGCAAATAAATTTACATACATATATAGACATAGATATATGTCAATTTTCTAAAATAAAAACATGCTAGGGTGCTTCCATAATTATCTAAAATGGAATTTTCTATTGTATTCAAAATCTTAAATGTAAATCGTATACTAACATTTTATTCAAATTGAAAAAATAGTGTAACACCATATTATTTAATAAGCACAGACGATAGATAATTTAATATAATCCTATTAAAAGTTGATTGCAATAAAACTAATTAATCAGAAATAGGTTTAATCATACTGAATAGTTTATAGAAAAGTTGCAAATATCCGATTGTTTTGACGAAAATTAGGACATGGATTAAGACAGGTATAGTCAAACCAAAGTCATAGCTGCATTTCACCAGTATTGCAAACGATACTTCAAAATAGAAGGACATTTACTTGGATATTTGGGTGTGATCCGAAACTTTACATATGCTTCGTGAGTCGATGCAATGTATAGATTGAAATTTGCCAAACCATTTTATTTACATCTAGATTTTAATAAATTTCAAAAAGGTGTTGCAGATTTTTTTTATTATTATTTGCGTAAAAGAAATTTATATACATATATAGACATAGATATATGTTAATTTTCTATAATAAAAAGAGTGCTTCCGTGATTCTCTAAAGAGGGATTTTCTGTTGTACTCAAAATCTTAAATGTAACATGCAAACATTTTAATTAAATTGAAAAAAAAAAGTGTAACACCATATTATTTAATGAACAATAATAAGTAATTAATATAACCCTATTAAAAGTCGATTGTAATAAAATTAATTCAGCAAAGATCCTATTGTTTTGTCAAAAATTAGGACATGGACTAACACAAGGATACGCAAGCCAACGTCATAGCTACTTTTCACATGTATTGCAAACGGTTCTTAAAAATAGAAGGACATTTACTTGAATATTTGGGTCGGATCCGAAACTTTCCATGTGCGTCGTGAGTCGACGCAATGTTATTATAAACTTATATTTGTCAAACTATTTTATTTTCTATCTAGTTTTTCTTAAATTTCAAAAATGTGTTACTGATTTTTTGATTTCCTTGTTACTTAACGTAAAAGAAATTTACACACATTATAGACATAAATACAGTGGAACTCCAGTTATACGTTTTGCCCGGGACCGGACAACAAAACGTATAAGTTGGTAAAACGTACAACTCAATTAATGGTATAACGGAACATTTTTTTAAATATATCGTAAAATTTTTAATACACATACAGTACTTAAAAGAAATCATTGGAATCGCCTTGACATGTAAACCATTTATCAAAAGACATTTCAGTAGTATACTGAATCTTGTTGAAATAATCCCTAATCTTCGATTGTTTCTTTTCCGCATAGAGCCGACAATGAGCAACAAACTTTGCATTTCTGTTAATTATGCAGCCGCTTTATCGTTACTGCTTTTACTACTGTTGAACAGCTTTACTACGTCAAAAGCCCTCAGAGCAGCTCCGAAGTTTGAGTGGTATCTTTCAAATCACACTCATCCAACGCGTTGTTAGTGTTTCCGGCTACAAAATGTATAAATGAGGCAAAATTTAGTTCGAGGACGCAAAAACGTAACGTATAACTGAGGGAAATATATAACTCAAAACGTATAACTCAGCTAATTTTTAATGGCAAGCGGCCGGGACCGCTGATTTGAAACGTATAACTGAGGGAAACGTACAACTCACGTAACGTATATCTGGAGTTCCACTGTATATGTTCATTTTCTAAAATAAGAACATACTAGAATGCTTCCATAATTCTCAGAAGTGGTATTTCCATTGCGCAAAGGATATAAGCATCAAATTCACAAAGTTGAAAAACAGAGAGAAAAATTACACTTATATTCTTCAGTTATAATTTCTCTGAATTCTATTTAACATTATATTTCAATGTATGCAAATGCCTCGCTCTACATAAAACATCACTTATTTTGCATTGAATATAAAAATAGAAAATTTATTAATTATATCAAGTGAGTTACGCTTAAAAACTAAAAAACTAAAATTAGTTAAACGAAGTAAAATGTTCAGAAAATTTTAAATCTTAAAAAAAAAGTGGGCGAAAAATCTGAAAGAGAATATTTTCTAAGAAAAAAAAAATTACGCTAGTTGTAACTAAAAATATGTCATATGTTCTTTAAACAATTAATAAATATATACTTTAAAGTGATTTTTATCTCAAAATGGTCTAAAAAAAGAAATCACGCGGAAGGTTGCTCTTGACTTACTTAATAAACCTTCACGGATAATAGATTATATTTTTTAAACTGAACATAAGTTTATTTACTGTTTCACTTACAAAACAAACAAATAAACAAAATAATGCATAGATAAACTACGCACAGAAAAAATGCGGAGTAGTTTCATGTTTATTTTAGAAATATAAATTTTGCTAAAATACATAGAAATTTAGGTTCATAATATGCTAGAGCACCTGAAGTATGTTGATAAAGCAAAATTTTTCTGTTAAATTTTAGACATTTTGAATGATAATGCATGGACGCTTCCTTATCACGCATTTCACTTACAAAGTTACTGGTTGTTTTGATATTTCTTAAACACTGACACATTTTGACAAATTAAAATGATACTTGGCGCAGTCAATATAAACAGATAAAATAACATTTTAAGCACCAGAAATTTTTAACTAATCGCAGATTAGTTTCGGTACTATTCAACATATCGTCATCAGTGCTGATGATGGTATGCTGAATGCTACCGAAACTTTACTTAGGGAACGAGCAAGTTGACAGTACAGAATATACTGGGAACTTTATACCTCCGCGACAAAAAGTAGTGCGCTGCTTATTTTAATAAAATATGTCTCTGTATCTGATTTTTTTTAAATATTTAAATACAGAAACAATTTACTGCTTAAATGAAACTGATTTAAGTTGAAATGTGCCACTATTATTATATATATATATATTACTATTTCGTTAAGATGTATCTATTCGCTTGGCGGAATTTTGGCGAAAAACAGGGACAGGTTGAAGAGAAACTGCAAACCTACTGATGATAATTTCACCTCACTTCCGTCAAGTTACCGATAATTACATTTAAGATTGTGGTTTTAAATGCACAATATGTTTTTTTTTATTTTTGAAACTATTAAAGATACAGCAAAAATGTTTGTGGATTTGAACTTTTCGAGAAATTTTATCTGAAATACACACCAAACATACCAATAATATATTTAAAATAACAAAACAAAAAGAAACTTCGAAAATTAAATGAATGTAAATGTGTTTATGAAATGTTGTGGTTGTAATTAAAACAAACATTCAACAACAAAAATCACAGTATAGTCTGCAATTAGTTAAAAAGTTATTATGCTTAAAATGTGATTATATCTGCTTATACTGATACGTTTTATATTCTAAACTCAATAAACGTGTCAATTTACATGGCATATTTTATTTTATTACCAGTAAAAATACTTGTTTTTACAATATGTACATTAAAATTTATAAAGTATCGGGAATTATGATTTTTTACATTTTTTTTTTAAACTTCTAACATTCGTATAACCAGTTACATTTATTTTTTCTCTCATTTCTAACTTTCCTGTAAATGAAAACGAAGTTTCCGCTAAAACGTTTAATTTTTGTCGAATAAACTTCAGAGTGAAGCTTGCAATTACTTTGACATTAGGGTGACAGCTTATGATTTTAACATCCTTTAAAATTACGAGAGACACAAAACCTAAATTGAATTAAGTTATTTTGTCTCAGACGTTTTACATGCGTCTTTACGTCAAAATGATTGTAGAAAGCATTCAGCTTTCTCGAAGACGCGTAACCTTGCCCAAGGTGAGATAAGGTCTGATCACCCAGTTCTTTAGACTAAATCAACCGCTGCTGGATATTTGCTTTCACCGGATGCTTCGGAAGCTACCGCGTTTTTAAAAACAACTTTACCGCTCTTCACAGGTGATACACAAACGTATTCGGGCGTTTAGTTCTTGCAGAGACTCCAGAAAAATGTATTTGCCTTCAAGGTATGATATACTTTGTAATGTTGGTACAGTAAAACAATCAAGAATTTGTATATTGAGGGCAATAGGTGGATTTCCCCATGCTGAGATAAAGAATGAATCTCGATTATTATGAAAAATACCAGCTGTTTAAAAATAAATACATTTATTAGGTACTTCACGTGATGAAAAAATTGAATTGCTATTGAACGACTGGATATTTTTATTTCAATTTTTTCAGGCATTGCACGTGAGAATAAAGTCAATTAAGGGGTTATGCCTACCTGCAAGGTCAAAAGTACGTGTATTTTTTTAGATTGTTTTCAGGAAATGAAACATTATACAGGGGGCGCCAGAAAAATGTTTACACACTTTGCAGATTATAACTCCAGTTTTTATTCACATATATGTAACATTTAAATTGCAAAAAAATCTACATAAATTGTATAACTTTTCCTTTTACCTCAGATGTTCAAAATTATGACCGTTCTGGTCAATACACTGCTGATAACGGTGGGCTATTGATTCACAAACTTCAACAAACATTTCATTGGGTGTTGTGGCGCATTCTTGCTCAATTGTTGTTCCGGAAGGCTGTCTATGAACATCCATTCGTTTCAAACTTATCTTTTATCCGATGAATTGTAAGTCGCATAAGTGAATCTGTTTGAAACTATCTGCGATATTGCTTTTGTACTTCTGCTACATTTTCATACTTACAATAGTATTTTAAAATAATTTTTTTTTCCAAAGCTTATCTTGTTCCACTCATTATTTCCAATTAATGACACTTTGTAAAGGAAGAAAAATTAGAAAGTTATGACCCGTTAAACAGTGTATGTATACATTTTTTTGACACACCCTGTATTTGAAAAACTCTTTTGGTATTTGATTCATTACACTTTAAAGAAAAATAAAATTATTTTTGTATTCACGTAATAAAGTTGGGTGTCCCCAGCAGATCCTATTCCCTGGGATGGTGTCGTTCTGGTAGCTGTCATCCACGGTGATCACCATAACTCTGTGAAATGGTATCTGAAATTATAAAAAAAAAACATAATGTCTTTACTCCGAACACTTAAAACTAGCGAGTAATCATTCGATTTTTTTTTTTTTTTTTTTTGAAAAGTTGATTTTTAAGAAAATGGTGGCCGTTCAAAGTTCGATTTTTGCAAAATTTTCTAGCTTTGATTAAAAATAGAAAAAATTATCACATATCCAAAAGGAACGATTATATTCTAGATAATATTGTTGTTAAAAATTGTCCAAACTTTGAAAAATACTTTTTAAAGATTCAAGTTATGATTTACGTATGATAGAACAAAGTAAATTAAAGCAGCGTAACTTTCTTAATTTTTATCAGATCGACTAGAAAATGTAACTGAATATTCTTTACTAATTGAACTTTCAGAAAATACAATAAAAAATGCATGTTTTTTTAAAATGTAGACGTAGCTATAACCACTTAAAGGAAGAGTTTCTAAAATTTTTGCGATTTGAGGATACTGCCGAACGATGTCTCTGCTCGAAGTTCTCAATAGCCAACTTGAGTTGGTCTAGTAAAAATCGACCCTATCACACATATTCTCTGGTTTTTGACGATTTCTGTAAAGTTTAATATAGCATCGTAAAAAGAAATCCAACAACAACTTATAAGTAAGTCCATGGTGCCACCTATTCAATATGATGAATCTTGCTGAAACCATGTGATCGAAGCTGATCACGTGTTCGAAGTAGGTATCAGGGTTGCCAGTTTGGCTTTTTCTTTTAAATTCTGAAATTCCCTTTTGATATCGAAAATTCCGAATGAAGAATTATTACGCTATGCAATCACAAAATCTTTCATTAAAGCAAAAATTACTTTTCGTAATTTCTGGTATGAATTTAGAATTTCTGAATAAAAAAGGCCAAACTGGCAACTCTGGTAGGTATCAGAAATGGTCAAGAACCTCTTTGTCAAGAACCCGCTTGGCGATGATTTGGGACATATATTTAAAGAAAGCACTGCACAACTTCTTCAATATTTCAGAAAGTTTCTGTACACAAAAAGAACTTTTGACTAAATATTCGATTTTCGATATATTATAGATCCATTTTGGTGAAAAAACAATTTCGACAGCGATAACCAGGCTCCACAACTAAGTTTCTTTTGGGCCCATCGAAGCACATGATGCTTCGATAAACGTATGCCTTTAGATATTGTAACCTTATGAATAGCGTGTGAGATTGCTTTTTTGTAAAGTTTCCAATTTAATAACTATTATTCCTAAAAGTAGAAAATCTCCTAGAAACTTAGAATAACAATTACTAAAAAATATTATCGTTGTTTTAAGCTAAGTAATTCTTGAACTCCGGCATATTATAGAGACGAGCAGGGAAGACCGAGCTATGCTCGGTCAAAATTAAATTTGAGTTCAAATATCATGACCCATGACCAAAATGACCCACTAATTGAATTTTCTCGAACATGTGACTTAGCCCAACAGTCTTCTCGTGCCAAAAAACCATAGGATGCAAAATTTAGTGTAAATTGAGCCGCTTTTTAGATACTGACCCACAATGACCCAGAAATGACCCACTAATCGAATTTTCTCGAACATGTGACCTAGTCTAATGATTTTCGCGTGCCCGAAACTCGTAAAATACAAAATTTAATCAAAATCGTTAGAGCCGTTTTTTAGATAAAATTAATTTGACCCTCTTTGACCCAAAAATGACCCCCTAATCGAAAGGTCTCGAACATGTGACCCAGCCCAATAGTCATCTCGTGCCCGAAAATAGTCCGATACAAAATTTCGTCAAAATCGTTTGGACCGCTTTTTAGATACAATTAGCCTGACCATGACCCAAAATGACCCAAAATGACCCACTAATTGAATTTTCTCGAACATGTGACCTAGCCCAACAGTCATCTCGTGCCCGGAAACCATTGGATGCAAAATTTAGTGTAAATTGAGCCGCTTTTTATATCTTGACCCACAATGACCAGAAATGACCCATTAATCGAATTTTCTCGGACATGCGACCTAGCCCAATGCTTTTATCGTGCTCGAAACTCGTAGGACACAAAATTTAATCAAAATCGTTAGAGCCGTTTTTTAGATAAAATTAATTTGACCCGCGTTGACCCAAAAATGACCCACTAATCGAAAGTTCTCGAACATGTGACCCAGCCCAATTGACTTCTTATGCCCGAAAATGGTCGGATACAAAATTTCGTCAAAATCGTTTGAACCGTTTTTTAGATACAATTAGCTAGACCATGACCCAAAATGACCCAAAATGACCCACTAATCGAATTTTCTCGAGCATGTGACCTAGCCCAATGGTTTTCTGGTGCCCCAAAACGGTAGGATACGAAATTTCGTCAAAATCGTTAGAGCCGTTTTTAAGATAATTTTTGCATATATATATATATATATATATATATATATATATATATAACTACCCACAAGATTTGCTCGTATTAGAATATATGATTTGTTTACACTTCAAACAGTGGTGGCTCTCGAGCGTTTTTTTAGGGCGCTACATACATGGCTCCAACTTTTACTTTTTTCTATTACCACTATTTTTAATAAAAATCCTCACCTTATTTAAATTTAGAAATACTGTGATTAAATAAGGCGAATATTTTTATTAAAAAATAATCTTGCCACCATGGTGAGATGAGATTTCTATTATACACTGTAAAAATTTTTCCAGGAGTTTCCGGAAAAAAGTGGTGGCATTAAGATGCCACGGCTTTTTGCTGTTACGTTTCACAACGAAGTAGTGAAACATTCCAATTTTCAATAATCAATCTTATTTATGTAATTAAATTTTAAAGTTTTGTATTACAGATACAATGAAAATTCAAATAATGAAGCATAAAAAGATTTAAATTAGCTACTTACTTTATCGGTTGATATCCAAACAAAGAATGGCATTTGTTCAGATTGCATTTGTCTCTAAGTACCTAGGCAGCTGTTTTTATTCTTCTTTAGTTATCGAAATGGCTAATGGAACAAAAAAACATGAAGCACGCATGCGCATAATGTAGTTTACGGAAAAGTCGAAACTTCTCAAAATATTACACGAATTATTTCCGCAATTTACGTGGGAGATAAAGAAATTTGAAATTCCGGTAAAATATGCGAAATGTTTCAGGATAATTTCCTGAAACGTTCCGAAATTTTTTTACAGTGTAGCGGTAATAGAAAAGAGTAAAAGTTAGAGCCATGCATGTAGCGCCCTATAAAGCCAGTCCAGCAAAGCATGTGAGAAGATAAGACAAAGAAGCCAAATGGTTCAACAAGGTCCCATACAGTATACATTTAGTCCTATAGAAATAGTCTTATTACGAGCTGTAAACGTTGAGCTCCGTAGATCGGCGATACCTGCGACAGCAAAATTTTGAACATATTTAGGGTAAATCCATGTTAGATGCTCCATCGGATTAGTTGCCCTAGTCACTGTATTTCAGCTATTAGGTATGTGACGCGCCTACACTACAAAAAAAAAAAAAAATGTTGATTTTACAGTATAATACTAGCATTCCAGCTGTCAGTATTATACCGTAAAATTAACAGTAATAAACAGTAAGATAAGCAGTAATACGCTGCCGCGCAATGCGCATTACATTATAGAGAGTTTTTATTGAGTAAAAATGTCTTTAATTTATTGAGTCAACAAATGCGGTGGCAATATCTAAAGGAATCCTCTCGAATTTAAAAAAAACATATAGATGGCGGAACTAAATCACTATGTTGAACAATGAAAATCATTTTGAAAACTATGTTTTAGCAACCGACATCTTCTCATACCTCAAATATTACACATATATAGACATCAATAGCTGTATTCAAAGGGCTAAACACATGGCCTATTATAAATGATTATATCATAACTATTAATTTTACGATCGAAAAAAACCCCACCAAAGCTTTCAATAGACTGGCTGGCCCTTACTCTTACCATATCATTTTCACCAAACCAATGTAAGGAACCATTCGTTTTCATGCAGACTGAATAATTGCCAACATTTGAAAATGCTCGGAAAAATGCTCTGTCTCAGATTCTCGAACTCACAAACACAGATACTCAGTTGACTACAAGTGCTTTTAATCGCATCTTTAGATGATAACATCGAAGGAAATTGACAGTGATATTTAGGCTCGAATAAAACACATCACCATCTTACACCCGATCAAAAACATGAACTACTGTTCCTTTTTCTCTGGATCCAACATTTATTTTCTCAATACCTTTTGAAACCCTAAAGCGTACTTGAGTATATACACTGTAAAAAAATTTCGTAAAATTTCAGTAGATGTACCGTAAATTAACGGTACTTGTACCGTTTTCACTCTTTACGGTATGAGTACCGTACTTCTAAGGTATAAAACATAAAAAAAAGCGTATATGTGCCATTTCGATTATAAACGATATTTATACCGTAAAATGATTGTTTTTCAGTAAAAAAATCGCTATTTATTACCGTATTTATTTATACCGTAAAATAATTACTTTTCAGTAAGGAAAAAGCTGGTAGCCCCGCCTCGGTGTACGACAGCACCTGAAGTGATGTTCTTGCTCTTGTTACGTAATGCGTGCAGGCCTGAGGACAGGGGGAGTGCAGCCGGTACATATACCGTCCAGTTAAATTACTAGTCACAAATTTGCCAATATATGTACCGTAATTTTTTACCAAAATGTCTTACAGTGTATGTGTGTATGCGTGTGTGGGAAGTTGTAACAACTTTTCATCTTTTTTTTATAAATAAAAAACTAAAAATAACTCTTTCGGTTTAATCAGTTTAAAATATTAAAAAAGTTCTAGGGTGTTATTTGTTAATATTGAATAATATTAAGTAACTGTTTTAAAATAGTTATTAAAATAATTATAAACAACATTGTTTAATCTTATATTATCCCAGTTAACGTAAACTGACGCGCTTCAAAAATGTCCTCATTAGATATAAATAATAATTAAAACATTAAAAATCTTTTGCAGCACTCATTTTTTCAATTATAGGTCGCATATCGATCATCCTTAATAATCCCTCGAGTTAACTTTACATTAAGAGATCCAAATTAAGATATATCACGGAAAACACTCTAAGTACCTGTGCAAAATACCGGCGTCACATAATGCATTCTCGTGAACGTCAAAATCAATTCTTGTGCATATAAGAGAAAGAGATACAATTAGGCGATAACGCGTGACAAGTTAAAGACTGTGGCTTGAGGCAACTGTGCACTTCCACAGGCCTCTTAAACACCTCTCTAATATTTCTAAACTTCAGTGGTTTAGAACAAATCACTTTTTCTGTCATTGCTAAATGTCTCAAAATTCATACAGAAAATGTTTTTATATTTTCTTAACTTTAGGTTAAAGTCATTTAGGTATTATTTGTTTGGAAGAACAAATGTAAAGTATTACTAATGATTCAATTCCGTTATTCATATTCCGCCTCTGTGGTTTATATTTCTCAACACATACGCTAACCCTGCTCAGTCGGTCGTTACATAACGCTGTTGGAGATGCTAGCACAAATTTAATGGTTCTAACCAGAATGATGGTAGTTAAGCTTTATTTATCTATTTGTGGAACTGGTTACGTGCAATATGTTACTGTTAAATGTCTACTTTATCAATTGAAAAAAAGTTTTATGATTTTTATGGAATCGTATTACATTTAATTTTAAACAGAAGCACGCGCTTATTTAAATCAATTACCTGTTTTGTTTGTTATATTGAGGACGACTGGAAAAAATCTATTTTCGAAAATAACTTCAATTAAGGCCTTCGCGGCGAACGGCGCATATACGTGACATATGGGACATGTGCAATCTTTAATTTTTCCTACCAGTATTTTTTAATTGTAATTTTAGCCTTATTTAAAAACACAATTTCTGAGTAATCTCTTCGGTACATCCCGGACGAGTTGTTAAGTTCATTAAACATTTATGTTCCAACGGTACTTTCAAGTACTATTAAAGAAAATGTAATATAAAATTTATTCAATCCGTCTATTAATAAAAGTAGATTTTAGTTTTCATAACAAATACTTTGCTCGATTACATTTAGAAACCAAAGTGAAGCAGTCGAAGCTAAATATTTTTTAAAGTGGTTATTGTCTTCACCATTAAAGAAAAGTAATATAAAATTTATTTAATCTGTCTAGTAATAAAAGTATATTTTACTTTTCATACAAAATACTTTACTCGATTAAATTTAGAAAGCAAAGCGAAACTGTCGAAGCTAAATATTTTTTAAAGTGGTTATTTTCTTAACCATTTATTCTCCGACGGTACTTTCAAGTACCATTAAAAAAATGTAATATAAAATTTATTTAATCCGTCTATTAATAAAAGTAGATTTTACTTTTCATAAAAAATACTTTGCTCAATTACATTTAGAAAGCTCAGCGAAACAGCTAAATATTTTTTAAAGTGGTTATTTTCTTAACCATTTATTTATTTGCCGACGGTACTTTCAAGTATCATTAAAGAAAAATGCAATATAAAATTTATTTAATCCATCTATAAATAAAAATATATTTTACTTTTCATACAAAATACTTTGCTCGATCACATTTAGAAAGCACAGCGAAGCAGTCAAAGTTAAATATTATTTAAAGTGGCTATTTTCTCAAGTGGTTATTTTCTCTATACAGATATAGCTTTTCTCTTATCATTAAAAAAATATGAAAAATTTTCAACAACAAAAACTAGTACATTTACAGATAGGATCACAATACATTTCTTTACATTGTTTTTATAAAAATTGCAAGATTTCCATAACAGGTTTTTTTGTTAATTAATCTAATTATTCTTGTCCTATATGTGTATATGTTTAAATAATTTACAATTAATCTGTATTTCATTTAGTTTAATTGGAATCTGATTTAATTTGTTTGATTTAATTTGTTTGAATTCATATTAAGAACTCAGTTTGATTATTGTATTGCATATGTATTTAAAGTACTTGCATTTAATTTGGGTTTACTCCATCTTTGTATTTACTTCAAAGTAATCTTATCTAGTTTGTTTGAATTTGTTTTAGAAATGTGTATGAGCTGAGCTTCATTGCAATATGTCATATGTGTATTAAATTTATCTTACTTTAACTTACTTATTTACTATTTAATTTACTTAGTTTAAATTTAATTTAACTTAATCACAGAGGACTGGTCAAAAAGAGATGAGAATGAATTTATTATTCACGAAACACATTGGAGAATGTATATCTTCATACCATCTTTCTAGAAGTTGTCCACATGCACTTAACCCAAAGTGTCTAACATTCCTGATATCAGGCTTGAACTTAATTTTTGTTAGAATCTTTTTCAAAATCATTTCCATCTTCTTTAAAATAACCACTGGTGTCAGATAAATCTAGCCTCGAGATTCCGATTTTATATAAAGGAATTAAAAAAACAGCAACTCAAAACTACACTGATGTCCAGAAATTAAGGGGCAGTGACCGACTTCAGACGTTTGTTGAATATCTACTGAAATTCGTGAGGAAATCCCATAGGATTATATGGGATTATATTGGTTGTCCTATGGGATTTCCTCCTCAATTTATCAATTTGCTCACTGTATTGCCTGCATCTTTTTGAGTTTTCACGATATTTGACTGGTCTTTTTATATGAGTTGTTCTATAATATTGACTGTGAAATCATGGCAAAAAATATTTGCTATAGTTCACGCATGCGCAGTTAAAATTAATTTCAATCAAATACCCATATCTCATCAAATATTCAATATACTAATATTTTAATTGCAGTATACTATTTCTACAAGTTTTTGTCAAGTTTTTGGAAAGCGGTGTTAAATTCAGTTAAAAACTCTGCACGCTATAAAAAAAATTTAATATTTCACAGAAACGTTAACATCTACAAGAATATGCCTGCTATTCTTACACCAATGCTCAAAAAGATGAACAAGACCTGTAAATTTATTATTACCCCTCCCCCCCCCCAATTGTCCTCGGGACTAAATCTTTACTGTTAAACATGAAGTAAAACATCTTATTTGCATCCTCAAAGTTAAAGGACATTTCGGTCATTTCCTCACGAATTTCAGTAGATATTCGACAAAACGTCTGAAATCGGTCACTGCCCCTTAATTTTTGGACATCAGTGTAAATTCGGATTATGTGAAGCATGAGGCACTAATTCTATTCCTTTCCGATCCATATAATGAGTAACGATTTCGCAAACGTGAGGACGTGCATTATTTATAGTCATCTGCAACAGTGACGGATCATTTTGAGCATTTTCTGTTTCTTGGTGAAACACAAATATTATTTTATTATTAAATTTATTACTACCCCCTCCCCCTAATTGTCCCTGGAACTAAATCTTTACTGAAAAACATTAAGTCAAACATGTTATTTACATCCTCAAAGTTAAAGGACATTTCGGCCATTTCCTCACGAATTTCAGTAGATATTCAACAAAACGTCTGAAAGCGGTCACTGTCCCTTAATTTTTGAACATCAGTGTAAATTCGGATTATGTGAAGCATGAGGCACTAACTCTAATGATTAACGATTTGGCAAACGTGAGGACGTGCATTATTGTAATGTAACCACCAATCAAATGCATGGAGCTCGGGATGTATCACTGATATCACATGATGCAGCCAGTAACAGCTGTATGTTCATGCATTCATGTTGATAAAATATTGCATGACAGCCAAAGAAACATTGCCTTTTCATAAGCTTTAAAGCTTTGATTTTCTTTAAAGAAAAACATCTTGATGGTTCCACGGCTGAGCTTCCTTTCAGGATTGCCATGGTGTAGCACATTCTCGTCAGTAGTAAAATTTGGATGTCGAATATCTCTTGCTATGTTTCAATTCGTGTCCCTACACACAATTCGTGTCCCTGCAAACAATTCGTGTCCTTGCACACAATTCGTGTCTCTGCACAATCCTTTCTTCCTTTTGCTCATAAATTAATAATCTTGATAGCCGTCTCGCATAGATGCGTCTCATCGATGCGATCGTGAAGCACGTTATAAAGACAATTTCATAAAAAATACGTAACACCTTCGTCAGTCCATTTTTTATTACTCGAGTATATTCCTGAATAGTGACGCGGCTATGCTTAGTATGACGTTGTTAATAGCTCTACAAGAGGCAATTGAACTACCTTGCTTTGAAACGAGAGATGTCTTTTTTCAAATTGTTTGAATACCTGTAATGTTTTTGTTTGTAGCAGAGCATATAAATCACACGCTTGCTGGAATATCTCATATGATCATGATTTCCGGAAACGAAAACAGCATTTCAAGATAATTATTATTCCTAAAGATGAAAAAGAACCAACTATAGTCATGTATTTACTTATATTTCATGCCAGTGAACAAGGAAACGACGAGACTTAGAATAAAATATTCTAAAATCACTCAACCAGATGATATTTTATATTTTGCATAGTCTGTAAAAAGAAAAATTTTATCTCAATAAAAATAAATTCAATGTAAACCTTTTATGACTAACTCTCGCATACAGGGAAGCGTGGTACACATTGACAACGAAAAGTTAGCAGTTTGTGTTTTTACTTCTGCATGCTAGGCTGTTCAGTGATGCTTTGTTTGGAGTGTTCGACGATCACACTTCAACCGTGGATTTTGTTTTGTTTAGAATTTGCGAAAGAAAGCAATTTTTTAGACCTGAAATTTACAACTTTAACTCTGTTACCGATCATATATTTTCACTCTAATTGTATGTATTATTTCAGCTTGAATATGATATATATAAGCTTCACTATGTCTCCAGTTAATACTGAGAATTTAACTCTAACGAAACCGGAACAAGAAGTAAATAATAATTTTCATTTCAACAAATCAAAGTTATGCGCAATGAGACATGGAATGCTGGTACACAGTGAAACAGGCAGTTAATACATCGATTCTCAGCAATCCAGGTATAACTATACCATATACCACATTGCTGATTGTGTCGATGAAACACTTAAAAAATCAGCTCTGTCTCTCTCAAGATGTGGTACATAGTGAAACAAATTTAAAACGATGTTTACAATTGTTTTTTTCAATTTCTATTCATGTAGATTATTAACTTTGGTATGTAAAATTATCTCAATATGAAGATTTATATATATAATGGTTAAAATTTCTTAACTGAAGCTAAATAAATTTCTAGCTCTTAATTAATATTTTATAAAACTCTGTCTCCCTGTGTACATTCTTCCCCATATGATATCCCTGAACTCTTGCCACAAAAAAAGGAAAGGTGGTTGCTACAAGGTAAACAATATTTGCCAAATAACTGGTGCCAAATCACTTATTTAGTCCAAAATACAGGGTGCATTGCGCCAAGCAAACCCCAGATTTCTAAAAAAATTAAGATTACATGACGAGAATTTCTATGCATGTCATTTAGTCAACGCGCAGTTATTGCGTGAGTAATATCCTTTTTTGGAAAGACAGAATGAATTCAGGTACAAAACCTTGTTATCAAAAACTTATAATTAAATTCGGTATCTGTATCTCTTCGATATAATTTCCATATTTAAATGTTTACAATAGACTTTTTACTCGCAATAAATAAACTTTGTTAAAAAAAAAAAAAAAAAAAAAAAAGTTGAGTGACTCCACTTGACTTTTCAAACAGTAGTGCACGTGTCCAGAAAGTAAAAAAAAAGGGGGGGGGGGATTTTTATAATTTTCTGACACAATGGAAGAATCTGGGCTCAAACTCTGGTCTTCTTGTTCTAGAACTGGAGACAGTACCTTCGCATCACTAATGCTTGATCCCATCGCTGCAATATTTATCATTTAGACTCTGCCACACATCCTTGGTGATTTGTCTTATAGAATAGATCGCAAAATGGTTTAAAAGTTATTTTAAAATGGAGTAAATACTTAATTCGCCGGCCGATTATTACGAAGATCTGCAGAGTTCTGGCGACAGTGATCAATGACATATTCACCAAATGGGATCTCAATCAGAAATTACCAGTTTGTAGTTATTGAATCCACTTTCTCTCTGTTTCACACACACAAACACAAGTCGTGATTACAGAACGATTACATTATACGATATACGAACCTGACACTATGCTGTCTGAAAGTAAGAATTTGTCAACCGTGTATCTCTGCATAAAACTCCTAAGTATCCTGATTCCAAATCTAAAAGGAAAACAAAAAATTACTAAGTCAAATGTTTATAACTTGTAGAATCACCTAGTAACTTTGCGGCCACCCTATATTTCATACGCCCTTGCGATCTATTCATACTATATATTTTTACACTCTTGCACAAATACGTTTAATTTCATTGATGTAGAATTAATGACAATCCATGTATCAGAACTCTTATAGCAAATCAATATATGTTATATTAGTTATATAAGGACAAATGTTACGTCAATACTGCATTCACCGGAAATGCTTCCAAAGAAATACCATTATTCCTTAAATATTAACTTTACATTGGAAATATGTGAAATAAAGTGCCACGATTAAAAAAATATTCGTTTTACATTGGAAATGTTTGCAGTGAAATGCCACTATAAGTGAAATTGTTCCTTTACACTGGAAATGTTTACAATGAAGTGTCACTATTGCAGAAATATTGGATTGACATCGGAAAATTGGCACAATTACAAAATATTTTTTCCAATATTAGTGTAATACTAGCAAATTTTAAACACCCTATTGTTGGGACAATATCTTATACAATATAAACCCTAATAGAACCGTGACAGAAATCGACCAAAAAGTAAAGGCACTGTGACCCAAATGCAAATTTTAAATTCCACATTAGCGTTACGTGACGTAGAAAATAAGTCAATATGACGTCACTTTGAAGTCAGCGAGGCTAACGAAAAAGACAGGCTACCGCGGTGCATTCCACTTATCTTTTTTTACAGACCGCTAGAGTGACGTGTGGCTCTTTTCGTACACCTGCATTGGTGCATTCGAGCATCACGTGACTCCGGCGGTCTGTAAAAAAAGATACGCGTAAAGCACCGCGGTAGCCTTTCTTTATCGTTAGCCTCGGAAGTCAGTATGCCTTATGTGAAGTTCAAAAGACTCAGAAATTCGTCATATTGACTTCGCAGTGCACTCTGTGACTCCACAGCGACTGCACAGTGAAGTTACGAAGTGACGTTTTCCTGAGGGTCATAATGTGACGAATAATGAACCTCCCCTAGTCAAGCAAAAACATTCGCAAGGGAATGTTAAATCAATGGCAACGTTATTTTCAAATTTTTCGTTTGCATTTCAATATTTTTAAGCGATTTTTTTCTGCATGGGATATTTATATCGATCTCTAACGAGGTCAATTTCTATTTCGGAACCGGTTTCGAAAGTGAGTCTCCTCATGAAAAACTGCAACCAAATTCAAAGAAGTAAAAAAGTACCTTTTTAACGATCAATCTCAACTATCCTTTGCAAAATAAATAAATAAATAAAAAATAAATAAATAAATTAAATGCAAACGAAAATTTTGAAAAGAACGCCATCATTGGTTAAACATTAGCTTGTGACCTGTTTAAGCTAGGGAAACCTGGCAGGTAGGGGCCTGGTCGCCGGTCTCAAAAAAAAAAAAAAAAAAAAAAAAAAAAAACATTAGCTTGTGAGTGCTTTCGCGTGACTAGTATAAGTTCTTAAAGATATCCCATTTTGACCCCCGTATATACTGTGACACGTTTCTGACCGTTTGCAACGCTACAATGACGACATATCGACTGGCTGTGGTACTAGGGATATTGAAAATATAAGCCAAGATATAACCAATACAAAAAACATTGGGCCAATATTTTATTACCCCCCCCCCCCAGTTACCATTAAATATGTATTCGGCATACAGGGTGCGTCAAAAAAATGTATACATAACATACAGGTCATAACTTTTGAATTTTTCTTTCTTTTCTAAGTGTCAATAATTTCACATAATGAATAGACAAACATTAACTTTTGAGAAAAGAAAATTTATTTTAAAATACTATTGTAAGCATGAAAATGTAGCAGAGGTAAAAAACAATATCGCAGGGAGTTTCAGGCAGATCCACCTGTGCGACTTACAATTCATCGGATAAAAAAATAAGTTTGATACGAATGTATGCTCATAGACAACGTTTCGGAACCGCAATATGCGCCACAATACCCAATGAAATGTTTGTTGAAGTTTGTGAATCAATAGCCCACCGTTATCAGCAGTGTATTGACCAGAACGGTCATAATTTTGAACATCTGTGGTAGGAGGAAAAGTTATATATACATTTTAGGTAGATTCTTTTGTAATTTAAATATTAATTATATGTGTCTAAAAACTGGTGTTATAATCATTCAAAGTGTGTATGCATTTTTCTGACGCACCCTGTATATCAAGTGATTATTCTTCTATAAACTTCATTTGTGATTCGTTGTTTCATATCACGCGAATGTTCTTGTGATAGTTTAAGGTAGTTTACACAAAGACCTTCGAATTTTGATGCATGACAAGAAATAGAACATTATTTTTGTTGTTGAAAGAATACAAAATGAGCCTAATTGTTTTGAATTACCGTGATTAAAAGATGAGTTAATAGTGGAAAGTATAATGATTGATACTCATGAATAAAAGAATATTCTCAAGTATTTCTTTAAATAGGACATCATTGTTTAATCAAAAACAGAAAATTCTATCCTTCGTATTCTATGTCTAATAAAATGAATCGAAAGAAATTCGATCCTTTGTGTATTTAGTCTTCTAAATATAGTTATATAATTGTTCTTCCGACTCCTAATGAATTTTAAACAGGTTAATTTTATCTTAATCACATTTTTTATTAAGTTTTCCTTGTTGCATTTAAAAGGAATATATCTACACTGTAAAAAAATGCAGCAAAGTATCCGGTCATTCGACCATTTTATAGAAAACGGTTACATAACCGTAATTTAAGAGTATTATGACTATAATATGGGCAATATTATGCTCAGAATAGCGCGTTAAATTACGGTTACTATTAAAAAAACGGTCGAATGACCGGATACTTTGCTGCAAATTTCTTACAGTGTATGGCTATAAACTAATCGATGCTATCGGCAGCAAAAGTCGATTAAAAAAATTTAGGTTTTTCAGATTTGTTGTTTTAAATGTTATTTTAATCTTATAACGTTATCGTTACAGTGAAAATAAAAGCAAACGACGAAATGTATAAGCTACAAAATCTGAAACTATTTCCTGATATACTAAAGCTATGATAAAGTTAAGTTGAAATTAATAAGCATTTTTTTCACTCTAATTTATAACAAAACTGTTTTTTTTCCCCCTCTGTTTTTTATTGCAGAAAGACTTCTTGATAATTGAAAATTTTGTACTGCAAATACACCGTAAAAAAATTAGTTAGGCTGGACATAAAAAATAATGACAACTACTTTACACCAAAAGTGGTATGATGGAACATTTCTGCCGTAATACACTATCTACAAAAACAACTTTTCAAAAGTAAAAAAAAAGCCAAGCGTAAAAAAAAAAAAAGTTGTGGCTAAAAAATGGTGTGATATCAAATTTCCAAGCTATTATATTACTTTTTTAACTTTTTTCCATTAAATAAGTTATCATATATATAAGTCGAGTGCCTACGTATATGTTAATAGAAATCGTTTTCTCCTGTACTAAATACATCCTAACGAGTTTCTGAAAATTCATTTTTTTTCAAATTATGCATGATGGGCTTGGCGGCCACCTTTGCATATTATTCACAAAATTCTAAGTATCCAAATCCGTAGTTAAAATCCGAAGTTCAAAATTGTTATTTAAGCAAATATTTTAAGCGTTTCATTTATAGATTTGTATGATCTGAAAATTGTGTCTTAAGATAATGATGACTTATCTTAAAGATTCATCTTATGATTTATTTTTTACAGTAATTAATAATTTCAAACTAGTAAAAATCAATTTCTCAAAATATCAGTCTTATCTAATTTATCTGTCCGTAGTTAAAATCTGAAGTTCGAAATTGTTATAAACATATTACATTGCAAACATATTACGCTTTTACTTTAGAAATTTGGGTGCTTAGAAATATGAAAAGATGGCCGCCAAGCCCATCATGCATAATTTGAAAAAAATTGAATTTTCAGAAACTCGTTAGGATGTATTTAGTACAGGAGAAAACGATTTCTATTAACATATACGTAGGCACTCGACTTATATATATGATAACTTATTTAATGGAAAAAAGTTAAAAAAGTAATATAATAGCTTGGAAATTTGATATCACACCATTTTTTAGCCACAACTTTTTTTTTTTTTTTTACGCTTGGCTTTTTTTTTTACTTTTGAAAAGTTGTTTTTGTAGATATCATTTCTTTTTTTTAAAACAGAATAAACATAATTTAAATAATCTAAACATGAGAAATAATTTAAAATTACATTTTACTTTCAGTCATTGTTTAAAAGGTTAACTAGAAATACCAGTAGATTTTTAAATTAAACTAATAACAACATACTAAATGTGGCTTGTTATAATACTTGTTATCACCCGTTAAAAAATATCACTGACTTATCGATGAAATGAATAAAAATGCAATACGTACATAGCGTGCCAGCGCTGCATTTGAAATCAAACGTGATATCACGCTCTTTTATTATTAGCACTAGCTGGCTTCGCCCGCTAGCGGACCCCTAATTTATATCGGGGCCTCGAATCTTGTAAAACCTCGAATAAGATAAACCTCGAACCGAACGAACCTCCGACCTGGTTCTCCGCTGCCTTCGGCACCGGATAATCCCTTAATTTGCACATCGAATAGTATAAACCTCTAACTAAACTAACTTCCGACACGGGTCCCCGCTGCCTTCGGCACCGTATAGCAGTCGTGCTGCGCACGCTCAAGTTCCATCTTCCACCACCAGGTAGCGCAATCTGTTCTGTATGAACCTCGGGCACTGAAATCGTTAAGGCTATAGATGTCGAGTCGAATGAACTGTACCCCGTCGTGATCTAGCCCATAGAACCAGAGATAGAAAAGTGCCCCCTGGTGGTGAAAAAACGAACTAAAATCGGAAAGCTCTATTGATGTCGAGTCGAATGAGCCATACCCCGTCG
Organism: Maratus michaelseni; assembly: GCA_963931845.1. Classification (NCBI taxonomy): domain Eukaryota; kingdom Metazoa; phylum Arthropoda; class Arachnida; order Araneae; family Salticidae; genus Maratus; species Maratus michaelseni. The sequence goes on along the minus strand of OZ007586.1, from coordinate 52,755,072 downwards.
TGATCCGACTCGTAGGAACAGATATAGGAAAGCGTCCCCTGGTGGTGAAAGCTAATCGCGCTTGGGGGGCAAAAGGGAGGATGAACACCGGAGATGCATAGTAGGATTAAGCGGTCACAGACCTTTCCAACGATGTATCACATGAGGGGTATGTGCAAAATTTAGAAAATACCCTCCCCCCCTCCTGCATATTATGATTAAGCGTTCACAGACTTTTCCAACGATATATCACATGAGAGGTGTCGGCAAAATTTAGAGAAGTGCCCCCTTTGGGTGGGAGGGCTGAAAGTGGGAGGATGGACCCCGAAGATACATAATATGAATAGCGGAACAATTTTTAGAATTTCTGAAAGCTGATTTTTAATTATTTATTTATTTATCTATTTTTTATTTTTTGTTTATTATTATTTTATTTTTTTTGCGTTGCCCTGTGCATGTTTGGAATTTCTTAGCAATTTCTTAGATTTACCTTATTTTATTCAATTAAACATTGTACTGTTACAATAAATTTAAATGGAAACTTCACTTCTAAAACAAAAATAATTTAACAACTGGATTTCATTAATTTATAGGAAAACTAGCAAGCTACGCCCGCTGCGCTGGTCGGTTTCTACAAATGAACCCTGAATCAAACGAAATATATCGTTTAATTTGACCTTGTATTTGAAAGCAATCTGTATATTTACGTGGAATATCCTTCCACATTACTGAAAAATGACGCGATTGCGCTATTATATTTTCTAATGTGCAGTCAAAATTTTAGCTGTTAAGGACCAACTCTTTTATTTGGTCATTTACAGTTAGGGTTTGCTAAAGAATGATAAAACTATATGCAATATACTAAAACCATCACTAAAAATTATCGAAATAACAATGCAAACCAATTAACTAACAAAATCCATTCAGAAGAAGTTTTTATAAAGGCTAATCTTTGATAATCTGATTATTGAACTTTTCCACATAATTCTAAAACAACAAAACGATATAAAATATACTAAAACAATCCTTACAAATTATCTACTTAACAATGCAAGTCGCAAAAAATACGCCCAGTAAAAACTATCAAAAAGGCTAATATTTCGGAATCGGGTTCACTTGACTATATAACCTTCACACATAACTGTTGGACTAAGCAACGTAGGACAATATATAGTACATTAACACCATTTCTGAAATAGCATCTAACTAACAATACAATTCTCATCAAAATCCGTTCAGTAGAACTTTTTTAGAAGGCTAATCTTTCATAATCGGAATCAAATATTGAAAAGGCTAATATTTGATAAAAAAAAATGGTCACCCGATTTTCGAATTTCCCCCTATAATACTAGAACTAAGCAACGTTATATAATAAAATGTTCCCTAGAAAATTATTTAACAGTATAGGTTCCATCAAAATACATTCGGCAAAATCTTTTAAAAAGGCTAATCTTTCATAATCGGATTGATCTGATTATAGAACTTCCCAGAATAATTATATAACTAAGCTACGTAGAACGATATGTTATACATTAAAACCTTCCCTTAAAAATTATCTTAGTTTAAGTTCTACGAAAATGCATTCAGCAGAACTCGAGTTATAAGCAGCCGGAACGAAATTTCATATATGTAGAAGTAAATAGAAGTATATTGCCATTAATATAGTTTGCATTTGAATAAACAAAGGTACTTTTCGGTTAGCCGGGCACCAGTGATATATGAACACACACACACACACACACATATATATATATATATATATATATATATATATATATATATGTATGTATATACATGTATTTGTGTAGATATATGTGTATATATGTATATCACTGGCGCCCGGCTAACCAAAAAGTACCAAAAAAAAAAATACTGCGAAAATGCAGTCGTACACTTGAAAAAAAAAACACCTTTTGGCCTAAAATCTCTCATCAAAACTGTTTTTCTTTTTTTTCTTTTCTTTCTTTTTAAAAAAAATAAAATTAGTAACAGTTTTTTCTTTTATTTTTCCAGATGTATAGCCATTTCAATCCTTTCTGCAACAAAAAAAGACACTTTTTGGCTTAAAATCAAATTGTTTGGGGTCAAAAGTAAAATCAAAATCGCCAAAAACAAAAGATAAATCGCCAAATTTGTTTCAATAGAAATCTTGCCCCTTGAATAATGTTTTAAGCATTATGAACATTTCTAATCATGTTTAAATTAAATATTTTCGTTTTATAATATTCTCTGATCAAAACTCTTTTTTTCTTTCTTTCTTTCTTTCTTTCTTTCTTTTTTTTTGGCTCAAGTACGGAAGTTGGGACCTAGGCGTTAATTCATACAATTGGCAGGATATATATCTGAACGATGCTTGGTAGTAGTCCGCCAAACTCGTTTGAGTCCTGGGTTATCTTCCTTTCTCTCCAGCAGCCCTTCACAACGGGGTATCTTTTAATGATGTGCTACATATCCACTTCGCCTTTTGCTAAAAAACATGTGGGGGTCGTCCTTAAACATTTTTAAGCTGCGATCAAAGATAAATGTACAGCGTTTGATTTTACTCGGGAAATAAAAGACCTTTCAAAGTCGTTTCCTGATTATTTTTAATAATAAAAGAAAGTTGTTTGTCTTGTAAGGAGTTGTCTGTGTAAGGAGATTGAATTTCTTTCTCATTTGTTCTTTTTCTTTCTTTCTTTATTTCTTTTTTTTATACTAATGAATGAAAGTGCCACAATACTCCCATTTTTATGTTCTAAAGATTTTAAGGGAAATCGTTTTTTAGGTAGATTTCGTAAGAAATACTACCTATTACATTCTCACCTAAGTTGGAAATTTTGAAAAAATTTTGCATATCTACGCCAATAATGACTCCCAGAACCCAAAACCACCCCCAGTTCAAAACTTTATATATCTATCTATCTATCTATCTATGTCACTTTTTTATGACCACGATAACTGGAAAAATTCTGCATAAATCTCTTCCAAATTGATACATAAAATAAAGGGACATAAAATCTCGGTCAAGTTCGTTAATGGGCAAAATCGAACCAAGGGGGGGGGGGGGGCTTTTTGAGAAAACAGAAAACACCCCATAATTTCTTAATTATTATACGTATCGAATCCGTTTAAAGTTATTATTACTTCTAGGAACAGGGCCAAAAACTTATGTAGGACAGATTTTTGATATAATTAAAAATGGCCCCAAGGGGGGAGGGAAAGGGGGATTTTAGAAGAAAAAAAATCATAGCTTCGTCAATTCACAAAATATCAAATCCTCTTAGATTTATTATAAATCCTCTTAATATTATCTAAAACTTTTATACTGACATGTTTTTTATACGACCAACTCTTACAGGGGAAAAAAAAAAAATCTGCTGGCTCCGCCTGCAAACAAGTTAGGTTTCGAAGTAGGCTTTCCAACTGCTGCATCATCGTAAAAAGTCATTTCTTCCGCAATTCCCGACAAACAGGCGCCCCACGGTCTGCGTCTTCGAAATCTACCTGTACCTGTAGGCCAAGCTCGTCAGGGATTTTTTTTTTTTTTTTTAGTGCGTTTAAATACGAGGTGAGAATTTAAAGAAATTAAATTTCTTTCTATTTTCTTTTTCTTTTTCTTTATTTTATTTTATTTTTTTGATGGGGAGGGGGGGGGGGGCAGGTGAAATTAAAAAAGTTACTTTTAAAAATTAATTGACTTAAGAATTTTCATGAGATATTTTTTTCTGAATTGGGGAATGGTGTTAGATTTAGCAGGAGTTATTATTGAGTACTCATCGAAAAATATTAATTTTAAATATTAATTAAGAAAAATAAAATATAAATAAAAATAAAATATATATAATTAAGAAAAATAAAATAAAAATAAAATATAATTAAGAAAAATAAAATAAAAATAAAATATATATAATTAAGAAAGATAAAAAAGATAATTAATTATGATCGGGATTTTATGGGAATGTTTTTAGTATTATTTGAATGTGTTTTTGTTTGATATGAATAGTATAGATGCTATGTATTACAAAATAATATGTAGATAAATCTATTAATTTATATATTTATTATTTATTTGTTATTAAAATCAGTTAGAGAAAATGTGTTAATTGCAATTAGTAATATAATTGACCAAGAGTTTGAAAACCAATTATTTTTATAAATATAAGAATATCTCAGCAACGCGTGAAAAAACGCTTAAATTTCAATATAGCTGCGGACAACTTTACTATAATTGATCGAGTTTAAAATATAATTACTTTTACGCATATTGCTAAACATGAATATTAAAAATTCGAAAATAGCAGCTGACACAATTTACTATATTAGGCTCTATTTTGAAAATTAAGAATGTCAAAACGCCAAAAGACGATAAAAATCGCGTTGAAAATCACATTAAAAATCGATAAAAATTTAAAAATAGCAGAGGACAAAATTTATTATAGCGAGCTAAAACATTTTAACAGTAATTCTTTCACGATTGTAAGAAAATCGTCGCTGAACGTGAAAAATCAATAAAAGCGCATAAAATTCCCCCAAATTAAAAAAATCGCTGTAGTAATTCTTAATAAACTTTATTCAAAAGGGGACAAAAATTGCTATAATAGGATATAATATTACAACGAGATTTACTTTATTAATGTGAAAAAATATCCGCGAGACATTAAAAAACAATATAAATCACATAACAACTAAAATAGAAAAATAAAAAAAATCTAACCCAGAAATTACGCTTGGAGATGCATAACTACAGATATAGAGGTACATTCAACTTATATATGAATTTTAACTTAAGATTAATTATATATACTTAAGAAAAGACGTGCTTGATATAGTAAATACTTATTTTTAATTAAAAAAATCATGAAATGACAATGCGAAAAAATTTCTTGCATAAGACTTTTTGCAAATAGCATAAGACTAAAATATATACATATACCCCCCACCCCCCCCTTCTCCCATCAACAACACGAAACTTTTTGACACATCTTTTAAAGGTGAAAACCTGAAAATTGCAAGCATGATTATTAAAGTGATTTGGAAAATATTCGATAAACAAATAACATCTTGAGTTATAATAGATTGTCTTGGGACGGCCTTTTCCCCCCATGTTGCCAGGTCCTGAAACTTTGTTCAAAACGCCAACTGTGAGAACATTTTCTTTAAGATTTTTTGCACCTTTACTAAAAAATTGAAAAACTGTTCGATTACAAACTATCTGAATAAGAAAATCTGCTAATTTGATACATTTGTGGACAAAAATGAAATAAAAAATATGTCAGAAAAAAGCAAGTTTTGATTTCATTACAATCTTCTCATGAAAATAAAAAAGGAAATTTCCATTTGAATGATTTTTTTTTCTTTTTGTAAATTAAAATGTATGAGGTATTAAAATATATGAAATTGAAATAAATTTATTTTTTATTTGGGGCCGACTGACTGTACACTCACTGATAATTTCCCTCTTCTGAAATTTAAAAACACTGAATCCAAAAACATTCATGAAATTATTTTTATTCTTAAAAGCATGAAATTTACATACATGATTAGAATCAGGAAATCAAATAGCTTTTCTCTTTACTTACGAAAGCAAAATGTCTTCCAGATAAAAGTTGCTGTCAAAGTTCACATTTCAAACCGAATTTTGGGAATTTTGCATTCACAAAAACGTTGTAACCACGACGAAATCGACTATAATTCAAAATTATTTACAAGAAAATGGAAAACGCTCTCTTCGAATCTTGGACATTTCATCTGTAACGTTTGTAAATGATAGTATTTAAGGATAAAAATTGCTTTTTGAATATAATATTTATTTCAAAAATATTCGATTTTACGAGGCAAAAGATAAAAAAAAAATTGAAGAACACTGTTAAAATATAATTACAGCCTCACAAATTTTTCCAGATAAATATAGAATTCAAATAAACATATTTTAAAGCATTTCAAATTTTCACATTTATTTATGAAAAAAAAAAACCTTAATAATTATAAAATAGAAAAATACTTCAATTGCATTCTCCATAATCTGATTTGAGATTAATTCCGTATTACTTACTACGTTTAGAAGAAGTTAAAAAACTTTCCAGTTTTTTTGTATATGCCTTCTCATTCTGTTTTCTTTGTCTACAAAAATTGAAAATATAAAATATTGTTCGAAAGTACTATTAATGTTGGAATTCTGATGAGAAAAATGATACTTATTCAAATTTAAACTAATTAATTCTATGTTTATTCTCCGGAAATGACGTTTCTTGACTCGAAATAAACAGGAAACCAGTTTTAATGTGATTGATAAATGAATTATCAAGAATTAGGAAGATGGTGGTATCAGGAGCTCCTTTGATGGGCAATCCCATTTGAGGTGCCTGCTGGTCAAGATTGATGTTAACTTCCGTTAAACGACAGGCACATTCTACTGGCCACCTGCATTTAATTATTTTTCTAGTAAAACATATCATTGCTTTCAGAATAGAAAAACTTGCAACATCTGGGATCATTTAGACACTGTTTGTTCCCCATAAAGATATCTTGGGGATGTCAGTTGCTTTGGGGAAGGGGTATGGAGGTTTATAGTTTTCGATCTTGTTTATCTTTAGTTTCTAATTCTAAAGGATTCCAACTAAAACGCACGTGCGGTCTGAAGAAACTATGTTGATGCTATCTAACTTCTAACTATTGAAAATTTAAACAGCAAGTGAACATCTTTATTTTGCATTTTTTTAAATTTGTCTTACCTTTAAACAATTAAAAAAGATAAAAACATTTAAAAACTCAATATCTTATTTCATGAAATTTTAAATTTGTAAATGTGTTTGTTCTTTTCAATATTTCATTAGTTTAGTAGGTCTTAGTGCCGGCCCAAGAATATTTTCGCGATAATGCGAGCATTCACTTGGACAATAATAATAAAATTATAAAAAAATAAAAAAAGCAATAATACCCAAGTAAAATTGTTTGGCATATTTTCCGTTCTTTTTTATTTATTTATTTTTTAATATTATTCTTAAATTATTCGTCTGTAAACTTTTATGCGCTGTTATCAGTTGTTCTTTCATATATTTTTTTAAGATACTTCTCAAATGATCTGCAGAACAGCACACAATTTTCTGACTATATTTCTTACTTATTTTTAAACGCAAAGATTTGCAGACCTGACTATTGAAGCGATTTGGAATTGAAATGAGTTTTCCATTTTTTTATCAATAAATTACTTACAAGTTATAAGTTATTCACGTCATATGACAACCCGTTTTTAGGTGCATTCGTAATTATATAAATACGTAGCACCTACTGTCGTCGTTTATTCCGTCCATCTGTCCTTCGGTCCGCATATAACAAAACAAAATCTGCCGAGCCAAATTGTTTAAAATTTTATATATACAAATTTTGCAGAATTTTGTTGAATCATTTCAAATTTTATGAAAATCTGATAAAAACTTAAAAAGCTATCTCATCAAAAAGTTACCTGTAACAAATGCAGCCAAGTCTGTCTCGTAATTCATTTACCGTAAAAAGTACTGACATCGTATGTAGCCAAGTTTAACTATCTTATTAACTCTGAAATTTTCATTCACAAATCACTCCTAGTCTCTACATCTTTAGTTAATTATTATTTTGTGACTTGGCAATTACGCAGCACAGGAAAGTTATTACACCTTACTATGTTAAAGGATGGGATGGGATAATTTAATTAAGGCAAATAATATATGCACACGGAAGTTATTACACCTTATTATGTTATAGTATTATTTGATTAAAACTAACTATATACATCACTTTCTCGTGCTACGTAATTGCCAAGTCACAAAATAATAACTAACTAAAGATGTAGACACTAGGAGTGATTTGTGAATGACAATTTCAGAGTTAATAAGATAGTTAAACTTGGCTTTATACGCAGGGCCGGTGACAGGTTTCACGGTCCCCTAAGCAGACCAAAAGCACGGGCCCCCTAGAAGAAAAAAAAAATGCGGAAATCCGCCGCTTATACGAATCATTGTATAATCGAATCAGTCATTTTTAAGAATTAGGAACATAACGTTAATTGTCGTTTATTTGAATCAGAACCACCCCCACTGATTGAATCAGATTCCGCTTTAGAAACATGGTTAATTTTAAAAAGTTGTTATTAAACTTTGATCGAATACTTGCCCTAAAATAATTTACTCAAGGATATTTTGAAATTTTACATTATACCTGTTTGACAATCCCGTTTCTGACAAATTTACAAACAAAAAATGAATATTTCAGCTAAGTTCAATAAGGTACAGAATTAAGAAACACGTTTCTCTCCCAATAGATGTGATGCATCTTTGATTATAATCAATTGCTACTTGATGACTTACTTTTCATGATTTCGTATCCCAAAAATTGTGTTGAAAAATCTATTTCGACAGTGTTCATAGGAATATAATTTTTTCAAATATTCATGTCATAATTTATATTTCACATACAAAAATTGTTAAAATGTATAAAAATCACAATATAATTGGAATGGTTAATACTAACGCCACAGAATATTCAGCGTGAAAAAAAAATTAGTATTACAGATAGGCGATATGAATAAAAATCAATTTACCAATTATAGAGGTAAACTTTACATCTTTACAATGCCAAAAATCTTGACTGAATAGCTTCCAGTTTGACATCCAAAGTGAAAATTTGCCCTAGATTCAAAATATAAAGCGAAATCGAATTTTAGTATTAGAAATTTAATTTTTTTTTACTATTTCAGTATGGGGACGGCTCCCTCAAACTTATTTTTTATTATACTTTTAAGAAAGATTCATTTTTGCAATTGAATTGCTATTTTCGTTTTTTCTCCGATAAAAATGCAAGTGGGAAGGGTTCTGTTTTGTTTTTTCTTTTCTTTTTTTTTTTTTAACTAGTTGTATACATACGACGCATAATGCTTAACAACATATAAATACTAGCTAACACACCCGGCGTTGCCCGGGCCCGTGATAATAGCCTTAAATATACCAACAATACAGCAAAAGCCGTGTGCGTACTTCGATTTAAGAGGCTAGTACATCACTCAGGCAAAAACACCCGCTCGCTAATGTTAATCCTATGGGGGAAATAATTTACGATATCTCGTTCGCATTTCAATATTTTTAAATGATTTTTTTTTGCATTGGATAGCTGAGGTCGATCTCTATACAGGCTCTTTTTAATTTATCGATTTTTAATGCTTTTTTATTGAGGATATTTTCACTTTCGAAACCTGTTGCAAAAGTGAAAGTACCTTAATAATAATTAAAAAAAACCCTTTTAATCAAAATCGAAAAAGTACAAAGAAGCGTGCATAAAGATTAACCTCAGCTATCCAATGAAAAAAAAACATTTAAAAATATTGAAATGCAAACGAGATATCGTAAATTATTTCCCCCATAGGATTAACAGTAACGAGCGGGTGTTTTCGCCTGAGTGAAGTAGCCTCTTCTCAACAACGCGAAACTTTCTGACACAATTTTAGATTCATTTTTTAACACAAAGGCATAAAATTGGCAGGCCTGAATACTGAAGTGATTTGGAATCGAAATGTGTTTTCCATTTTTAGGCACGTTCGTAATTATATAAATACGTAGCAACTACAGTCGTTGTCTAGTCCGTACGCCCACATGTAACAGAGCAAAAACTACCCAACCGTACGGTTTGAAATTTAATATCTATAATCTTCGCAGAATTTTGTCGAGTCATTTCAAATTTTATGAAAATCGAATCAAAACTTAAAAAGATATTAATAAACGTTTTCTTCATTCTATTAAATCGTATCATACGTAATATATATAATAACGAGTCAGATGTGTCAATCCCCAAAACTCACACAGGTTTCGCATACACTAAAAAAGAATCAGCACCCATTTATAGATAAAGGTCTAACTGAATCTAAAGTTTGATGAAATTCCGTGCATTAGTTCTTGAGATAGGACTATCGCTAAAATCGTGTCAATCCGGCAAAATGCAGCATAGCAGCGGCACCTGTTGGGAGATTTAGACCAAAACATAATCAACAACAACTTATGACAACATCTAACTGAAACTGAAGTTGGATGAAAATCCGTGTATTAGTTCTTGAGATAGAGTTATCGTTATAATAACGAAAAAAGTAGCATAGCAGCGCAACCTGTTGGACAATTTACACAAAAACGTAAGAAGCATCTATTTATGTGAAGGTCTAACAGAATCTAAAGTTTGATTAAATTCCGCGCATTAGTTCGTGAGATATAGCTATCGTAAAAATCGAGAAAAAGGTAGTATGGCAGCGCCACTTGTTGGGATATCTATACCAAAACGTAATCAGCGTCTATTTATGTCAAGGTCTAACTGAACCTGAAATTTTATGAAAATAAATTCATTAGTTCTTGAGATTGAGCTATTGCGGAAATCGTTAAAAATGCAGCATAGCAGCACCACCTGTCGGTCGATTTCAACCAAAAACTAATCAGCACCCATTTATATCAGGGACTAACTGGATATAAAGTTTTATTAAATTTCGTACATTAGTTCTTGAGATAGGGCGCCCACAAAAATTTTGTCACATACAGACAGAGTCACAGACAGACATTTTCTAAAAATGGTCAAATCGTGTTCAGGACCTTCTAAAACGTATAAATCCGTCGAAAACCGGAAGTCGAAAATTTTCATGAATCCAATACTGTCCTCCTGTAAAGATAGAAGAAAGTAAAAACGCAAGTTATGTGACTAAGGAAAACAAACACGGGTTGACCATTTCTTTTTTCATATGCCAGGCGGCCGTTTTTATTCAAAATTATTTTTTCGAATAAAATTGCGTAAAAGTTATATTTTTAGAAAGATCTTTCAAAAAATTGTTTGTTCGAAGGAGAAATTACATTCAAATATGTATAGATTCTGAGATAACATCAGTTGAAATTAGGTTGACAGCCTAAAATCTGAATTCATTAAAGTAAATAAACACAAGAGATTCGTTCATCATGAGTCATGATAAAAATACTAAACCATGGTGGCAATCATTCGCAAAGCAAGATCTCCATGGTTAATTTTGCAGCGATGTCTGGTGACGAAAAAAAAAAAATTCGCATCTGTAAAGTGGCATACGTAATAAGGGAAAAGGAATGCTCATTTCGCTCATAACAGACGATATAATTCATTTCATTGAAATAATAACAATTTTTTTTTTTACATTGTAAAACTAGTTATACTACGAACGCACCTCATTTGTCACGTTCAACGTACAATTTCCAACTGGTTTGTTAAATAAATTACTTATTGAGTTATAAGCGATTCGTGTCACGTGACTACGCGTTTGTCACTTTTCTAGCGCTGCAACATTGAGAGTCCGGTTCAAAACGCCCAATTTGAGAGTATTTTCTGAAAGCCTTTACCAAAGAATGGAAAACTTATTTATTTCAATTACAGAGTTTTTGCATGCATGAAAACACATGCCAATTGCATTCGTTTCCGAACAAACATGAATTGAGAAATGTGTCAGGAAGTAGCTCTTTTGGATTTGAGAGCAGCCTTAAGTAAGTGATCAGAAAAAATCTTGAAGCGACTTTCCGAAACGATTTTTTCCAAAAGGGTTAGTATTAATATTTTTTTTAAACCGAAGACATCTTTTTGAAGCTCAGTTTACGCTCCCCTCGTTAGCCGTGAACGATTTGTTTTTCATATTTTGATTAAAAATTCATGGTGCAGAACAAAAGTTGCGAAAAAAGACGAAGATTTTGAGAGTGAGTTTCGAAAAATATCTTCTTTGAAAGGGTTAATATCAATATTTTTTAAACGTATTGCAGCTTAGGAAAGAAAAAGGAACATAGATATGTTTTTTGATATTTGGAGTTCCGAAGCCAATCTCAATTTTTTAAACATCGCACAAATTAAAAAAAAAAAAAAAACGAAATTTACAAAAGTTAGTTCTATAAACGATTATTTTTCAAAGAGTTAACATTAATATTTTTAGTTTCTTCTATCTTTACAAGATGAAAGTTTGGATTCATGAAATATTCGACTTAGGGTTTTTGACAGATGTACACGTTTTAGAAGGTCCTGAACACGATTTGACTGTTTTTAGAAAATGTCTGCCTGTGAGTCTGTCTCTGTGTGTTCGTCTGTGACAAAAACTTTGTGGGCGCTCTTTCTCAAGAACTAATGGACGGAATTTAATAAAACTTTAGATTCAGTTATGCCTTGATATAAATTGGTACTGATTAGTTTTTGGTGTCAATTACCCAAAAGGTGGCGCTGCTATGCGGCATTTTTCACAGCAGCTATACCTCAAGAACTAATGCACAGACTTTCATTAAACTTCAGCTTCAGTTAGAAGTTGACATAAGTTGTTGCTTACATTTTGGCCTAAATTTCCTAACAGGTGGTGCTGCTATGCTGCAATTTTTCAGGACTTACACGATTTTAGCGATAGTCATATCGCAAGAATTAATGTACGGAATTTCATCAAACTTCATATTCTGTTATTGACGTTGAAACGGATGAAAGTGTTAGCATTGTTATTTTTTCGAACGAATTGCGGCGTTTTAAAAGTATAAGTACGATCTTTAATTCGGTGTAATCGTTTTTTCAGTATTTTGGTTAGTTATGGGACTGTTGGCTTCGAAAAATAAGGTAAGAACTCGAGTTCGACATTTATTAATTTTTTTGAAAGGGCTCATTTTAATATTTTTCCAAACGAAATGCTCTGTTTTAAAGCTTAAAGAAGGTGGTTTGGTGTCTTTCATTTTCCGTATTTCGAAGGGTTCGATTGATGCGCGCTTAGAAAAACTGGGCGAAATAAATGCCGCTAAAAGACTATAAGATCGTATTATTTTCAATTTTCAATTTTGATGGAATTTGTTGAATTTTCGAATTTTTTTTTTTTTTAATTTTCCGGGTTTTATATTTTTTTCTTTCTTTTTATCCTAAACACTACCTTTTTTCCAAATGTCAAGTTTCTAGGGCTACGGGATCTCCCTAATCTTTTTGATGACACGTGAATGAGTGAGTGAGTGACAAAAAAAAAGAATTTGAGTTCATATATCGTCTGAACTAGAAAAGACAGACAGTTGTAATTCTAAATTTTGGGCATGTGTGCCAAATACTCTAGAAAAACGAAGTTCCAGACTTTTGGGAAACTCCAGCGCAGAGATATGGGAGGGGGGGGGGGTCAAAAGTGCTCTAAGTTGCTTCTAGAAAAGGATGCTTAAAAATATTTGTTATTAATTTGATATTTTTTAATCAGTGCTTCTTTGTTATAGGAGCTTCCGAGGATTCATCGTCAAGATAGGCCAATATACTTATTTTAATACGGAAATTAATCAGATCGTAATAACAAACAATATAATTCATTTCAATGAAATATAGATCACCAAGATCACCACCTGAATATTTATAAAACTAGTTACAGTATTAACGCACCTCATTTATCACGTTTGACGTACAATTTCTAAATTGTTCTCCTTTCTGCATATGAACCATGCGAAATTCGGCTTAAAACGCTGATTTGACAGTGTTTTCTAAACGACTTTCTGTCTTTAACAAAAAATGGAAAACGTTATTCGATTATAAAGTTTTTGAACTAGAACACCTGTTCATTTCATGCATTTCTGAAAAAAAAAAGAATTAAAAAATGCAGTCTTTTTGAGAACAGCTTTAAATAGATCCAAAAATAAATGAAGGCATTCATATTCAATTCTATCGTTTAGTAAGTTTCTATTACAAATCCTAAAATGGAAATTTTAATTTTATAGTAAATATCATTCTCAATATGTAACATTTCGATCAAAAAAACAAAACACGATACATAATATTATATACCCAAAGACAAAAATAATAATTTTTCATTTTATTAAACTATACCCTAACACAAAAATAATAATTTATTATTTTATTAAACTATACCCTAAGAAAAAATAATAATTTATTATTTTATTAAAAGAAGAAACTATTATAGGTCTGCATGGGGTGGAATTTCCGGGCCCGGCCCCGACCCGGCCCGTTGTAAAAACTAAAAGTTCGGCCCGGGCCGTTTATGATTTTGAAGTTTACGGCCTCGCCCGTTTCAAAATCAGTGAAAACAGGCCCTGCCCGACAAGTGAAAAGATTAATTAAATCAGCCTGACTCAATGCCTAGAAAAATTCCAATGTTTCTTAACATGCAATAAAGATTCTTTTAATAGATATTATATATAGAATTATGGGAAATTTTTACTATATTTTTCTAAATTACTATATGTTAACAAGCCATTAACGTTAATATTAATGGTGAGCCAGATATATGTTAACATTAATGATCACGTAGACACTTAGTAAGCTATTACATTCGAATAAAGACATTAATTTTGTTTAGAATAAAAGATAAAACATGGTTAAATATCATAACTTTTACTGCTGTACAATAAAATATTCTAGATTTTTGGAAATGTTTCACTATAATTTATTAAAATATATTTCCAAAGATTCCGTTAACGGTAGTTCATTATCGTTCATTAGTTTAGTTTGAACCTTTTAAATTTGTTATATAGGGTTGGACCGGTCATTATGACCAATATTAGAATCAGTCATTTCGTTATCAGACCAATTTATTATGAAATATTTAGTGAATGCTGTTGAAACATGTATCGAAAATTGTGTTATTTATAGATTGCAGTCAATTCTGTCCCTAATTCAAGAACTATTGGCAGGGGCATCTATCCCTTATTAAAAGTATACATGCCCCAAAAGCACGGGGATATATCCCTCGCTTATGATTCGGAATAAGACGCCTTATTTATAATTATCAAATAAATTTGACGTGTGAGAATATATATATATTTTTTTAATCTTTAATATTTCGAAAAAGAAACCTTTTTCTTCTTTTGCTTAACCATGACCCTTTCGTGGGATCCTTACGTAACAAGTCATGGCGCGGGGAAATCGGATGGTGGGGGGGGAGCTAAAAAGATAAAAATATTAGATTAAACAAGTTAGAAGTATCCCATCGTCTGCAAATCATGTATATCCATTTATTTGAAGAATTGGGGATATCAGATATCATTTGATATGGAGGGAGGGGGTGTGTGGGTGGGTAATGCAGGATTAGTAAGCAAAACCTGTGAATTCAAAAAAGAAAAAAACAAACATAAATTTGATGTACACAGTACACTAAATCTAATGCAAATCCAGATTTTTAATAATAAATGTTAATTATCTATGCTTCCTATATTTTTGAGACAGGGGCATCTATCCCGATCAAGTGGGGCGTCTAACCTTGAGATCCGGGATATATGGCCAAAATCATTGATTAAGTTTTGTGATAAAAACACTATTTTATACGGTATTTATATTAAAATAATATTTTTTTTAATTAAATTCTACATAAAATTTGGAGTAGATAGGTTACATGTGCACTACAAAAATCATTACTATAAAAAAAAAAAAAATGAAGGGAAGAGCTTAAGCGGGTCAGCTATCCCGAACTTATCCTACGCATAAGGTGAAGTACAATATGCTTACTATAGAATACAATGTGCATTAACGTTGATCAATTATTTAGAGTAACACAGAAAATTATTCGGTTACAGATAATTACTGAAAGGGCCTTTTTAGTTGTGGAGATCGCTTTTAACACTTTCTAACACAGTTAATTCGACCGCCAAATTTAGTTATACAGTTTTGTTAAAGCTCAGGAGCAGGAAAGACCGAGCCATGCTCGGTCAAAATTAAATTTGAGTTCAAATATCATGACCCATGACCAAAATGACCCACTAATTGAATTTTCCCGAACATGTGACCAAGCCTAATAGTCTTCTTGTTCCCTAAACCTGTAGGGTGCTAAATTTATTTCAAATCCTCTGAACCGTTTTTAAGATAAAATAGCTTGACCCATAATGACCCATGATCAAAATGACAAACCAATTGAATTTTCTCGAACATGTGACCTAGCCCAACAGTCTTCTCGTGCCCGAAAACCATTGGATGCAAAATTTAGTGTAAATTGAGCCGCTTTTTAGATCTTAACCCACAATGACCCAGAAATGACCCACTAATCGAATTTTCTCGGACATGTGACCTAGCCCAATGATTTTATCGTGCTCGAAACTCGTAGGACACAAATTTTAATCAAAATCGTTACAGCCGTTTTTTAGATAAAATTCATTTGACCCGCGTTGACCCAAAATGACCCACTAATCGAATTTTCTCGAACATGTGACCTACACTCTAAATAAGAAAGAGTGACTTATTCACTCCGGAGGAGTGGATATTCACTCTATCGCAGAGTCAAAATTTGCCCAACCTCTTTGCCCAATTTCTTTCAGACGTGAAACTCCAAAAAATGTCGTCACGAGACAACAATCGTTTATTACACAAGTTGGTAATGCATTTATTGAAAATGGAAAACATTATTCGATTTCAGTGTATTTGCTTCATCAACACTATTAATTCTGTCCTCAGTTTCATAAACTTATTGACCAATTGAGGGCTTTAACTTTATTTAACTTTTTGCTGTGCGAAGAATGGGTAAGTATAATACTAGTTAACAAGTATTACAAATAATAAGATTACACAAATAAGTTACATTTTGTAAGTACAAGTAATTACATTTTTATGTGTATTTATGATTTTGTAAACATAAAAAAAAAAAAAAAAAAAAAAAAAAAAAAAATACCAGATGAATAAGAAATGTTTATGAAATAATTATTTACTCCTTTACTGTTTCTATATAAATTTGAATGGGACGTTTTGCTAAATATGTGAATGATACGTATAATTGATAGAACAATTACCGAAAATTCTACCATGCATGTTTATGCGGTTTATGTACTTGACGAACCATGTGATTAAATAAAAATCGTTATACATATATATACACATATATTAAAGTAATTAAAGTAACAAGATTACTAGCTTCTCACACATCTGCATCTTGTCAACGCATTTTAAAATGATCCCTGAAAATGTGAACCATGAAAACGCCATTAGTTTTCACTTATTTTACTTATCTGTCACATTCAAATATCATTGGATGTATTAGATAAATGTCTAAAGATATCAGCTTAAATAATGTTTTGTAAAAAAGTATTTTCAAAATTTGACAGTTAAGATTTTTGTAGCTTCTAATGTGATTGCTTGCCTCATCCCTATATCTATCCTGTATCTATTTTGCAACATCCCAATTATCTAAGTAAATACAAAACGCAGAACTACAAATTATGTACTATATGAAAGAATTTTAAACAGGCTTCTGACATTGCACACTTACATTTCATTAAAAAATGCTTTTTGATTAAAAATTGCAGATAATTAAAAATTAAATCAGCACAGTTTTCATAAATGAAAGGAAAAGTTTTCTTCAAATTAGTTGTGCCAACAATAATAAAATACAGGATTATGTGATGTTGAACAATAAATTAAAAAAAATAGTATAACCATGGCGTGGCATACGTAATAAGAGTATATTATTTATGTAATACATAATGCTTAGCATACATAATAAGTACAAGATGTATAAAGAGTGATTTCAATGTACGGATTTATTTTATACTTATGATTTAAAAGGAAAATTGAAATGTTTAGAAGAAAAAAACCATCAATCGATCGAAGTAAAATTATAATTTATTAAAATTTAAATCAGCATTGTTTTCTTAGATGAAATGAACGGTTTTTCTCAGGTTTTTTTTTTTTTTTCGAAACGAGTAACGTCATTCTCTAAAACAGTTAAAATACGACTATAATTTTTTTTTTCTTCTGCGTGTTTTTCTTTTTTTTTTTGGTTATCTTGAATTAGTTTTTACTGTAACGATGTAATAAACAGAAGATATTTTGGCTTTATTAATGGTGTTTTCAGATATTTATATCCTTTATTTTACTTTAAAAGTTTAAACCTGCTTCTCAGAAATATTAGATGTAGTGTTAAAAAATATTAGATTACGGTGCGAACTACGAAATCCTGGAATGGGTCCACTGGTTTTTCCTTATTTCCGTTCCAGATGTTAAAAACTAAGTGGAGGTGCCATTAGCAACATATGTTCAATCTTCGTCGTTTAAAAGGGGATGGACAGATTTGAAATACGACCTAATTGGAAAGAAATCTTCTAATTTAAGAAAACAGATTTTCAAGCAAATTTATCTTTAAAATGTTCTCATGGTTTCCCGTCCCTCATGGGTTTATGAGAACGATGACCGGAAATTTTAAGAACACTCCCACAAAAATTATATTTGCCCAATAGTCGTTAACTAAAAAGGAAAAAGCTCAAACATTGGAGTTTTCTAAAAGGTTTTACAGCCAATAACAAAGTTTCGCTTATCATTCATTTCTCATGTGAAATTTTTCTTAAAAAAGGAGTCACTGATTATTTCTTACCTGTCTCTTTCGATAATCGGTACTTTAATCCCAATTCATCCTGAATCACGATGGCTGTAGCTAGTAGACGGAATATTTGGTCATTCGAAAGATTTTATACAGAAGTGGTTGAGCTAGGTGGAAATAACGATAGACTTATTGAGTGGTTGATATCGCGTGGCCTTATACCACAAAGTAAAAATTGTGATGCTTGTGGAAAACAAATGTCTCTGATATTTGTTGATAAGTCGGGATTTGGAACATTTAGATGCAAAAGCATTACAAGGCATCCGAATGGAAAAGTGAAAGAAGTTTCTCGAGTAACAGGAACACTTTTTCAAAGTAGTATTATTCCTCCTAATCGACTGATGACGCTCATTTTTTCCTTTGCTCATAATCTTCCTTTTGAAACATGCCTTGAAATGATATCTCAATATGACGTAACTTCTCGTACCACTGTAAGTAACTGGCTCCAACGAATGCGAGAAGTAATTTCCGAAAGGGTGCTAGAAGAACAAATTGCAGAAGGAAAACTTAGTGGAGTGAATGCAACTGTTGAAATAGATGAAACAAAATTTGGGCGCAGAAAAAATCATGTTGGTAGAATTAGAGATGGAATGTGGATTTTAGGAATAATTGAAAGGGGGTCGCTTAGAAATTTGTCCAAATAATAAGCGAGATGCTGATACTCTTCTTCCATTAATTGAACAAGGAACAGATAAGTGGCGTGCCTATTCCGCTCTCAGTCGTAAGGGGTATTTCCACTTTACCGTGAATCATTCCCAAAACTTTGTTGATCCGAATACCCAAACGATAGAAGCTTCTTGGCGTTCACTAAAAGAAACTCTCCGAAAAAACGGTATCCATGCAGATGGAAAGCTGGGTGATCGCATGATGGAGTTTTTATTCCGCCGCAAGTGTCGAATCGAAAACATCCATCCATTTGACGAGCTTATAAGGTATATAAGCTTATCATATCCAGGTATATAAATTAAAAATACCATTATTTATTCAAACAGTCCTTTTTAGGACTCAAAAAGTCCTTTTCAGGACTAGGGTGAGGGCGTTTTCAACGCACTTACCCAAAATATTAAAAAATAGAACCACAATTTTTTTTTCACAATATATCATAAAATACAAGTAGCAGGAAAACAACAATAATTTTTCCGGAGGCTGCGACACTAGCTCCGTACCTCATCCTTGAGGTGTAATAAGGCCAGTGTCCGGCCGGCCAACACAAAAATTGTATTGTCCTGGCCCAGACTGTACAAAATATTTATTGGCCCGTTCGGTTATAAAAGCTAAAATCAAATCCCGAACACGGCCTGGTATAAAAGCTAAAAGTTCGGCCGGTGACAGGCCTGTGCAAGAACTAAAGAGGGATTTTTACCAGATATGATTAAAAATTGTATTCTAGAAGGAGTGCTGACAAAAAAATCCTTCGTTTAACGTTTTTTTTTAGTTTTTTTTTTCATGTTTATGTTTTTTTATTTTAAAACAAGAACGAAAAATCATGCGTCATTCATAGATTATGTAACACTTTTAACGCTTCCAAAATAATTTTACAAATCATTACTGTTTAATAAGCTGAAAAATAACATCTATGTAAACAATTTGGAAAACTCATAACATATTTAAAAACGTAATTTCAGAAATTTCCAACATATACAATATTCGGAAAAATATCCGAATACTTTTATTCAGTCCTGTATAGGATCTATAGATTTGTATATATACTACATAGGATGCTAAATTTTAGTTCAGTTAGGAAACGGGTAGAGCAGTTTAAAATTGTCATTCTGGAGTTTCTGTAAATAAACGGAAATGTGTTCGCGAACTTTTGTGCTGCACTGTATAGGATCTAAAGAATTTATACACACCAAGTAATAGACAAAAAGTGAGTTAAATTTAAAAACGCGTTCAGCAACTTAAAACGCACTTACATGAATTATTGTTAACAGACAGTAGAGAATTCTTTTGTGTGTCCCTGTAAATGAACGATGATTGCTACACACACACTAATCTGCAGTAAGTCTTTTGTAATGCACCTTAGTGATATATATAAATTTCAATGCGTTTAAAATAGTGAAACATTATTTAAATAAACCGCAGACGATTTTTCTCCATAGACGTAATGTAACGGAATTCTTTTGACTGTCCCTGTAAATTAACTCTAAGCGCTATGCACACCATATTCCATATTAAGTTACTTATAATGCACCTTAGTGATATATATCAATTACAATGTGTTTGAAATTGTGTAACATCATTAAAATAAGCCACAAATGATTTTTCCCCATAGACCGTAATGTAACGGAATTCTTTTGAGTGTCCCAGTTAAAAAACTGTAAGTGCTACACACTTCAGTTGAAATAGGGAACATAACGACAATAACATACAAAAATTGCAGGGCAATCCGAGCATATTTGCGGGAGTTAGAGCACGGCCAGACGGCCAGACGAACCGAAGTCATAAACACTTTTCAAATAGGTTGGAAAGTGTTAAAAAGTGCTGTGGCCTGCGATAATTATTGTTTTGAGAATCTCTATTTTTATGCAAATGTCTCAATTATGATTAATATCTAGAGATATACACAGGTTTGGAGACTTAAACATCTGAAAAAATACTATAAAGTAAAATATTCTAAGACTGAATTGCATACAAGAGAAGAAAAATCCCTAAAGTCTACGGGTTCTCTTCAAATAAACATGTTTATAGTCTGTTGTAAATATATTCAATTTGCATGAATCAACGTATTTTTCCGTTTAAGACAGGATTTCGGTATAGGTAAGTTTTTTTTTCACAGGTTTGAATGTAATTTAATTTTATTGTCTGGAATATAAAAAAATATTATTAAATTTTAATTGTAGAATAGTAATAGTAATTTAAAAAAGATTCATTTTTTGCGAAAATAGCTAGGTCGGTCTAAATTTCATTGATTTTTGAACGGGCAATATCGGGCTTCGAGGTCCCCAAGATATTACAGAAGTAAAATGAATTTTTATACGAAGTCCAAACTCGTTTTTGAAATACAGCTATGGTAGATTTATATTATATTTTTAGATAGGAGAGGTTGATCTCTATTGTTTGTATTTTTTTTCCTCGTTTTATATAAAGCAACTAATACATACTAATAAATACTAATAAATTGAGAACTTTCCTTCCACTTACAGTAGGAACCATATTTTTTTACTGTCGACCACATTTTTCGCTGTGAATAGGACATCGTTTCATTCAGACACGTTTTGTTTTCATAAATATAAAAATTCATCCGTCAAAAGCGTAGGAAGTTATGCATCGAATGAAACTCAACACACAAAACCTCAATTTACATCTACTTGTAACTGTTTTATTTTAATATCTAGGCGTGGTAATAGCTCACCCCAACTCCACAAGATTCCTAATCTCTTAATGAAGTAAAGTATATAGAACCACAGTTAACACATACTGACGTCAAACTGTCACTTTTTTTCTACCTGTCAGTTTAGTTTCTTGTTTTACGTACATCTCACATTTCGCAACAGCTCACCCCAACTCTATCATATGCCAAATCTCTTATTGAAGTAAAATGAAGTATATAGCTTCACCCTTAACACATACTGACCTCAAACTGTCACTTTTTATCTACTTGAAACTTTAGTTTCTTGTTTTACGTACATCTCACATTTCGCAATACCTCACCCCAACTCTATAATATGCAAAATCTCTTATTGAAGTGAAATGAAGTATATAGTTTCACCTTTAACACATACTGACCTCAAACTGTCACTTTTTATCTACTTGAAACTTTAGTTTCTTGTTTTAGGTACATCTCACATTTCGAAATACCTCACCCCAACTCTATCATATGCGAAATCTCTTATTGAAGTGAAATGAAGTATATAGTTTCACCTTTAACACATACTGACCTCAAACTGTCACTTTTTATCTACTTGAAACTTTAGTTTCTTGTTTTACGTACATCTCACATTACGCAATACCTCACCCCAACTCTATAATATGCAAAATCTCTTATTGAAGTGAAATGAAGTATATAGTTTCACCCTTAACACATACTGACCTCAAACTGTCAATTTTTATCTACTTGAAACTTTAGTTTCTTGTTTTACGTACATCTCACATTTCACAATAGCTCACCCAAACTCTATCATATGCCAAATCTCTTATTGAAGTGAAATGAAGTATATAGTTTCACCCTAAACACATACTCACCTCAAACTGTCACTTTTAATCTACATGAAACGTTAGTTTCTTGTGTTACGTACATCTCACATTTCGCAATACCTCACCCCAACTCTATCATATGCCAAATCTCTTATTGAAGTGAAATGAAGTATATAGTTTCACCTTTAACACATACTGACCTCAAACTGTCAATTTTTATCTACTTGAAACTTTAGTTTCTTGTTTTACGTACATCTCACATTTCGCAATACCTCACCCCCAACTCTATCATATGCCAAATCTCTTATTGAAGTGAAATGAAGTATATAGTTTCACCTTTAACACATACTGACCTCAAACTGTCACTTTTTATCTAATTGAAACTTTAGTTTCTTGTTTTAGGTACATCTCACATTTCGCAATACCTCACCCCAACTCTATCATATGCCAAATCCCTTATTGAAGTGAAATGAAGTATATAGTTTCACCCTTAACACATACTGACCTCAAACTGTCACTTTTTATCTACTTGAACCTTTAGTTTCTTGTTTTACGTACATCTCACATTTCGCAATACCTCACCCCAACTCTATCATATGCCAAATCTCTTATTGAAATGAAATGAAGTATATAGTATCACCTTTAACACATACTGACCTCAAACTGTCACTTTTTATCTACTTGAAACTTTAGTTTCTTGTTTTACGTACATCTCACATTACGCAATACCTCACCCCAACTCTATAATATGCAAAATCTCTTATTGAAGTGAAATGAAGTATATAGTTTCACCCTTAACACATACTGACCTCAAACTGTCAATTTTTATCTACTTGAAACTTTAGTTTCTTGTTTTACGTACATCTCACATTTCGCAATACCTCACCCCAACTCTATCATATGCCAAATCTCTTATTGAAGTGAAATGAAGTATATAGTTTCACCTTTAACACATACTGACCTCAAACTGTCACTTTTTATCTACTTGAAACTTTAGTTTCTTGTTTTGCGTACATCTCACATTTCACAATAGCTCACCCAAACTCTATCATATGCCAAATCTCTTATTGAAGTGAAATGAAGTATATAGTTTCACCCTAAACACATACTCACCTCAAACTGTCACTTTTAATCTACATGAAACTTTAGTTTCTTGTGTTACGTACATCTCACATTTCGCAATACCTCACCCCAACTCTATCATATGCCAAATCTCTTATTGAAGTGAAATGAAGTATATAGTTTCACCTTTAACACATACTGACCTCAAACTGTCAATTTTTATCTACTTGAAACTTTAGTTTCTTGTTTTACGTACATCTCACATTTCGCAATACCTCACCCCCAACTCTATCATATGCCAAATCTCTTATTGAAGTGAAATGAAGTATATAGTTTCACCCTTAACACATACTGACCTCAAACTGTCAATTTTTATCTACTTGAAACTTTAGTTTCTTGTTTTACGTACATCTCACATTTCACAATAGCTCACCCAAACTCTATCATATGCCAAATCTCTTATTGAAGTGAAATGAAGTATATAGTTTCACCCTAAACACATACTCACCTCAAACTGTCACTTTTAATCTACATGAAACGTTAGTTTCTTGTGTTACGTACATCTCACATTTCGCAATACCTCACCCCAACTCTATCATATGCCAAATCTCTTATTGAAGTGAAATGAAGTATATAGTTTCACCTTTAACACATACTGACCTCAAACTGTCAATTTTTATCTACTTGAAACTTTAGTTTCTTGTTTTACGTACATCTCACATTTCGCAATACCTCACCCCCAACTCTATCATATGCCAAATCTCTTATTGAAGTGAAATGAAGTATATAGTTTCACCCTTAACACATACTGACCTCAAACTGTCAATTTTTATCTACTTGAAACTTTAGTTTCTTGTTTTACGTACATCTCACATTTCACAATAGCTCACCCAAACTCTATCATATGCCAAATCTCTTATTGAAGTGAAATGAAGTATATAGTTTCACCCTAAACACATACTCACCTCAAACTGTCACTTTTAATCTACATGAAACGTTAGTTTCTTGTGTTACGTACATCTCACATTTCGCAATACCTCACCCCAACTCTATCATATGCCAAATCTCTTATTGAAGTGAAATGAAGTATATAGTTTCACCTTTAACACATACTGACCTCAAACTGTCACTTTTAATCTACATGAAACGTTAGTTTCTTGTGTTACGTACATCTCACATTTCGCAATACCTCACCCCAACTCTATCATATGCCAAATCTCTTATTGAAGTGAAATGAAGTATATAGTTTCACCCTTAACACATACTGACCTCAAACTGTCAATTTTTATCTACTTGAAACTATAGTTTCTTGTTTTACGTACATCTCACATTTCGCAATACCTCACCCCCAACTCTATCATATGCCAAATCTCTTATTGAAGTGAAATGAAGTATATAGTTTCACCCTAAACACATACTCACCTCAAACTGTCACTTTTAATCTACATGAAACTTTAGTTTCTTGTGTTACGTACATCTCACATTTCGCAATACCTCACCCCAACTCTATAATATGCAAAATCTCTTATTGAAGTGAAATGAAGTATATAGTTTCACCCTTAACACATACTGACCTCAAACTGTCAATTTTTATCTACTTGAAACTTTAGTTTCTTGTTTTACGTACATCTCACATTTCGCAATACCTCACCCCAACTCTATCATATGCCAAATCTCTTATTGAAGTGAAATGAAGTATATAGTTTCACCCTTAACACATACTGACCTCAAACTGTCAATTTTTATCTACTTGAAACTATAGTTTCT
This sequence comes from Maratus michaelseni, assembly GCA_963931845.1. Classification (NCBI taxonomy): domain Eukaryota; kingdom Metazoa; phylum Arthropoda; class Arachnida; order Araneae; family Salticidae; genus Maratus; species Maratus michaelseni. Next base: position 52,729,826 of record OZ007586.1, on the reverse strand, counting down.
TGTTTTACGTACATCTCACATTTCACAATAGCTCACCCAAACTCTATCATATGCCAAATCTCTTATTGAAGTGAAATGAAGTATATAGTTTCACCCTAAACACATACTCACCTCAAACTGTCACTTTTAATCTACATGAAACTTTAGTTTCTTGTGTTACGTACATCTCACATTTCGCAATACCTCACCCCAACTCTATAATATGCAAAATCTCTTATTGAAGTGAAATGAAGTATATAGTTTCACCCTTAACACATACTGACCTCAAACTGTCAATTTTTATCTACTTGAAACTTTAGTTTCTTGTTTTACGTACATCTCACATTTCGCAATACCTCACCCCAACTCTATCATATGCCAAATCTCTTATTGAAGTGAAATGAAGTATATAGTTTCACCTTTAACACATACTGACCTCAAACTGTCACTTTTTATCTACTTGAGACTTTAGTTTCTTGTTTTGCGTACATCTCACATTTCACAATAGCTCACCCAAACTCTATCATATGCCAAATCTCTTATTGAAGTGAAATGAAGTATATAGTTTCACCCTAAACACATACTCACCTCAAACTGTCACTTTTAATCTACATGAAACTTTAGTTTCTTGTGTTACGTACATCTCACATTTCGCAATACCTCACCCCAACTCTATCATATGCCAAATCTCTTATTGAAGTGAAATGAAGTATATAGTTTCACCTTTAACACATACTGACCTCAAACTGTCAATTTTTATCTACTTGAAACTTTAGTTTCTTGTTTTACGTACATCTCACATTTCGCAATACCTCACCCCCAACTCTATCATATGCCAAATCTCTTATTGAAGTGAAATGAAGTATATAGTTTCACCTTTAACACATACTGAACTCAAACTGTCAATTTTTATCTACTTGAAACTTTAGTTTCTTGTTTTACGTACATCTCACATTTCGCAATACCTCACCCCAACTCTATCATATGCCAAATCTCTTATTGAAGTGAAAAGAAGTATATAGTTTCACCCTTAACACATACTGACCTCAAACTGTCACTTTTTATCTACTTGAAACTTTAGTTTCTTGTTTTACGTACATCTCACATTACGCAATACCTCACCCCAACTCTATAATATGCAAAATCTCTTATTGAAGTGAAATGAAGTATATAGTTTCACCCTTAACACATACTGACCTCAAACTGTCAATTTTTATCTACTTGAAACTTTAGTTTCTTGTTTTACGTACATCTCACATTTCGCAATACCTCACCCCAACTCTATCATATGCCAAATCTCTTATTGAAGTGAAATGAAGTATATAGTTTCACCTTTAACACATACTGACCTCAAACTGTCACTTTTTATCTACTTGAGACTTTAGTTTCTTGTTTTGCGTACATCTCACATTTCACAATAGCTCACCCAAACTCTATCATATGCCAAATCTCTTATTGAAGTGAAATGAAGTATATAGTTTCACCCTAAACACATACTCACCTCAAACTGTCACTTTTAATCTACATGAAACTTTAGTTTCTTGTGTTACGTACATCTCACATTTCGCAATACCTCACCCCAACTCTATCATATGCCAAATCTCTTATTGAAGTGAAATGAAGTATATAGTTTCACCTTTAACACATACTGACCTCAAACTGTCAATTTTTATCTACTTGAAACTTTAGTTTCTTGTTTTACGTACATCTCACATTTCGCAATACCTCACCCCCAACTCTATCATATGCCAAATCTCTTATTGAAGTGAAATGAAGTATATAGTTTCACCTTTAACACATACTGACCTCAAACTGTCACTTTTTATCTACTTGAAACTTTAGTTTCTATTTTTAGGTACATCTCACATTTCGCAATACCTCACCCCAACTCTATCATATGCCAAATCTCTTATTGAAGTGAAATGAAGTATATAGTTTCACCCTTAACACATACTGACCTCAAACTGTCACTTTTTATCTACTTGAAACTTTAGTTTTTTACGTACATCTCACATTTCGCGATTTTCAAAACGATTACAAGACCTACCCTTTACTACGTATGATGTCAAAGTAAAATAATGAGACGCGTACAAAGGAGGAGGTGTACAAACAGAGTACTTCCAAAACCTTTTGATCGAAAAACATTTTTTTTTTAAAGAACCTTTTTAAAATTGGATATCCTTTTGAAGGGTGGTATAGACTTGTCACACAGAAGTTCACCTTTTCAGGTCATGAACTTTTCTTTGTGCTCGAAACCTTTTCTACAGGGCTCAATCTCTTGCACGCATTACGTGCTGTACCCCTCAAGGGGGCCGCGAATCCCCCCCTCAAGTTTGGGGGGAGAAGCGACATGGTCTATGAATGTTCTTCTCTGACATCAAGTCTGCCCTCTTCATAGGAACTATTTCGTAAAAAAGTAACGAAGAAAAGGGGTAAATTATCCCTTCTCTCCGTTTTTTCTTCTGTCCAAGAGAAGAAAAAAGTCACGAAACAGAAATCGAGTTACGGGGTGGGTGGCCAAGATGCAACAGATAGGAATTCGAAATTGTTACTTTGTTACTCTCGAAACTTCCCACTAAATTCAGATGACAAATGTAAAGTGTTTCATAATCTAAGCAAAACTGCTGCTTAAAAGTTTTATCTGTCAACTGTAACATTAATTTTAATTTTTGAGGGTAATATTATCATACAATAGGTTATTAGAGAATTAAAATTGATATTTCTACGAACATTACGCTCACTTTTAAAACATAGCTATGAACGATGATGTTTTATATATTATTTTTAACTTACGACAGAAAAGCACCGATATATTTTTTATGCTTTTATATTCTTCACTTAGCAAATAATATTTGTGTAATAATTTGTTACGTTTCTCTATGGTGATTCACTCACTGGAGGACACTCAAAAGAATTCTGTCACATTACGGTCTATGGGGGGGGGGGAATTTTGACATTCATTTGAATGATGTTAAACAATTTCAAACATATTGAAAAAGATATATGTCATTGACGTGTACTACAAGACCCTTATTATGTACAATAAAGTGTGCATAGCACTTACAGTTCCTTTACTCAAAAGAATTCCGTTACATTACGATCCAATAAGGTAAAAAATTGTTTGCGGTTTATTTTAATAATGTTTCACTATTTCAAATATATTGAAATTGATATATATCACTGATGTCGATTACAAGACGCTTACTAGAGAATATTGTGTGTAGCATTCACCGCTCATTTACAGGAACACATAAAAAATTCGGTACTGTCTGCTAATAATAAATTGCTGGAAGCACATTTTTAGTTTCTGAGTACAGTTTTAAAGTTAAACCATTCTTTGTTTGTTCTAACTTGATGTGTATAAATTACGTAGATCATAGGCAGGGCGGCACAAAAGTTCTGAACTAGGTTTCTGTTTCTTGACGGAATGGAAATTTTAAACTGAGCTACGCATTTCCTAACTGAACTAAATTTCAGCATTCTGTGTAGTATATATACAAATATATAGATCGTATACAAATATATAGATCTGCACAAAAGAATCTGGATATGTGTATGAAAATATCGCATAATCCATGCTTGACGCATGATTTTTCATTATTGTTCGCTATACCGAAATACTTAGAAACTTTAAATTTGGCATGATAGTTACTTATAACATGTAAATGCTCTCTATGAATAAATTCTAAAAAAAAAAAAAAAAAAAAAACACGAAATTTAAAATGGGGAAAGGAGCAAAAAGCGCTCTAAAAATACTCTAAATTCCAAGAAATATCTGGAAATAAAAAATCATTTTCAAAACTGATGGTGGCAAATTGATAGTGACAGTCCCTGGTCCAAAATAGGCTATGTTTTATGTCAGTGCCAATACACCCCGTGGGATGCAGGAGTGAAAAACGTTCTAACATTGCGCTTTTTGTGATACTGAATGACTTAGGAATTTGAAATTTGGCACTTTAAATACTTATAACATGTAAATGCTCAATAAGAATAAATTCTAAAAAATGTGAAATTGAAAAAGGTGAAATGAGCGAAAAACGTTCTAAAAACATTCTAAATCAGTCCCTGCTCCAACATAGGCTATATTTTATGTAGGTGCCAATACCCACAGGAGTTGTAGGAGCAAAATCGTTCTAAAATTGCAATTTTTGTGATATTTGAAATTGGTATGTAGTTAGTTATGATCAGGGCTTTAAAATTTGATGAAATCTGGTGGCCTGCAAGAAACTTCTAGTCGCCAGAACCCCCACCTCCCCCTATCAATTGATTTTCAAGCAGCACATTATGAATTAATCTAAAAAAAAAATAGTCGGATGTGCCAATCCAAAAACGTTCTTCTATCTCATACAGGTTTCACAAGCACCAAAAACAAATCAGCACCTATTTATATTCAGGTCTAACTGAATTTAAAGTTTTATTAGATTTCATGCATTAGTTCTTGAGATATGGCAATCGATAAAATCGTGTAAATCCTGAAAAAAAAAAACAGCATAACAACATCATCTGTTGGCAGATTTACATCAAAACATAATCAGCGTGTATTTATATGAGGACTAACTGAATCTGAAGTTTGGTGAAATTCTGTCCATTAGTTCCGAGATATAGCTATCGTGAAAATCATAAAAAATTCCGAATATCAGTGCGACCTGTTGGGCAATTTACACCAAAGTTCAATCAGCGTCTATTTATATGAGGGACTAACTGAATCGAAAATTTTATTAAATTCCGTGTATTAGTTCTTGATATAGAGCGCCTACAAAATTTTTGTCACATTCAGACAGAGTAACAGACTCACACACATACATTTTCTAAAAACAGTCAAATCGTGTTCAGGACCCTTTAAAACATATAAATCCGCCGACAACCAGAAGTCCAATTTTTTTAGGAATCCAATACTTTTTTCTTAAAATAAATAAATTAAAAAAAAAAAAAAAACGGAGATTTAAATGCAAAATGATTATAAGACTCTATGGGGCAAGGTAGCACAAAAGATTTCACTAGCGAAAGTTACCAAACGGCAAATGAATACTTCAGAATTGTTTAAAAATTATTTTCCCGCTTTTTAAAACAAACCACTTCCTGTCAGTCCCACAAACTAGACATTTGAGGCCTATTAACTGATGCCAACTGATGGACGAATAAGGGCGGGGGAAGGGGGAGAGAAAGGAACCCATTTGTAATCGTTTATTAGGTCAATTTTTGTAAAAAAGAAAAAAAAAGTACATAATTAAATAAAAAATAATAAAAAGCCAGATTAAAAATGTTGGTCGCCAGTGGCGACTTGGTGACCGCATTTGTTAAGCCCTGCTTATGATAATTACTTAAGAAATATATGCTCTCTAAGAGCCGTTTCTAAATAATTTGAAATTTAAAAGTATGACATGAGATAAAAGTGTTCTAAAAACGTTCTGATTTGCGATTTTTCTCGAATTGTTAAGGGCAGAAGCTTGAAATTTGACATGGCTGATATTTTTTAAGACACAAATGCACACACAAAACATTTTTTTAAAAATTTGAAATTTAAAGCGATAAAGGAGAAATATGTTATAAATTAAGATTTTTTTTTTTTTTTTTTTTTTTTTTTTTTTTATAATGAAAGAACGAAACTTAAAATTTGGCATGGAGGTTGCTTTTAAGATACGGATGCTTGCTAACAATAGTTTACAAAGGAATTAAAAATTTCAAAGGGTAAAATGAGCGGAAAACCATGTAAATCAGTATTTCTATAAAATTGTTAGGTATAGAATCTTCAAATATCACATTATCCTTACTTTAAGACATAAATGGTTTCACAGAACAACAAAAAATATAATCGAAATTTAAACAGTAAAATGCGCTAAGATCGTTTTGAGAACGTTTTAAATTATGATTAATATATGGAAGTGTTATGATAGAAACTTGAAGTTTGACATGACTGCTGATTTTACGACTTAAATGAACAGTTTTTAAAAAATTGAAATTTAAAGGCGTGAAAGCACTAAAAGTGTTCTAGAAATCTAAATTACAATTTTTTTAGTACTTTTACAAGGTTAGAAAATTCAAATTTCGCTACTTACGTAAATCTTCTCTTGGAAAAATTTTCTAAAAATGTGAAATGTAAAAGAGCAGGAGCAAAAAATCGTTCTAAAATTGCTATTTATTTTATACTGTTGGTATAGAAGTTTAGTATTTGGCATTGTGGTTACTTTTTAAATGTAAATGTTCGCTAAGAAATGCTGATACAAACATCGAAAATTTAAAAGGCTGAAATGAGGGAAAACTTTCTAAAAATTTTCTACATTATGATTTATTTGGATTTATTCCGGTCAAAAACTTGAAATTTAGCGTAGTAGTAATTTTTAAGATGTAGAAGCTGGGTATAATTAGTTTATTAAAGGAAGTTCGGAATTTAACCATTCCAAATGAACGGAAAATTTCTAAATTATGGTTTAATTAATATTGTTAGGGATAGAAACTTAAAATTTAAAAGGCCTGCTATTTTTTAGACGTAAATGCTGACACAGACGAATTTTTAAAAAATTTAAAAATGTGCAGGAGAAAAGAACTTTCTAAAATTGCAATTTTAGTGATGCTGCTGGTCTAGAAAGTTGAAATTTGACATGGTGGCTATTTTTAAGAGTTCGGTATTCACTAAAAGTTTATAAAAAACCGAAATTTAAAAGAGTGAAATGAGCGGTAAAATTTCTAAACTATGATTTATTTTACATGATTTATTATTGTTAGGGATAAAAACTTCAAATTGTACTTGGCTGTTACATTAGACACATAAGATCATCCACAGAACAGTTTTTAAACATTTAGAAATTTTAATGTATGCAGGATCAAAAAAGTTCTAAAATTGCGATTTTTGTAATATACTTGTTACAGAAGTTTGCTTAATTGGAAGATTGGAAATTGGCATAGTAAGTTTACTTTTAAAATATAAATATTTGCTTAGAACAATTTGTAAAAATTTCTAAATTTCAAATGAAAACTGAAATGAGCGGAAAACCTTCAATATATATTCTTAATTACCATTAATTTGAAATAAATTGTAGCTCTTCTCATTTATTTAAATGTTCGCTTAATGCAGTATAAGAGGAAAATTTACTCAAAATGTGATTTAATTAATATTGTTTGAAATATTTGTTACAGTATTCTTTCCTATAATAAAAATATCAAAGCCAAATACCATTTGGCATACTTCAACAATTACGTGAGCAAAGTCGCGGGTTTTGCTAGTTCATTAATATATCTGTAAGTACTTGAAAATTTATAATGACAACATTCTTCAATTTGTTTATTGTGCGTTTTAAAATTAAAATGTTTCCAAATTATTTTAAATGTCATAATAAATCAGTCAATTAAAATACAGCTTTCAAACAAATTACATTTTAAAGTAGAATTTTTTCCTATATAACGATGTAAAAATTGAAAATATGCAATGTTTAAAAATTTAATAAATTGCAATAGGAAAAGTAACAAAACCCAAACTTCATCGTGAAGCGTTGTCATTTGCAAAATGACGTCAGCGCTACGCACTGACACATTTGTCCTTTATAACAGCGGTTCCCAACCTGTGTGTACGTGGAGAGCCTGTTGGGGGTACGTGAAAATAATATCGGTAATGGCGGAAATTACAAAACTGGTTCAACTGAAAACGCATAAAAATGTTGATAGTTCCGGATTGCGAAATTAGTTTCATGCGTAACTCCAATATATTGCTCTCGAAATGCGGGAAAAGACTTACTAGGTGTGGTAATTAATTAATTGACCATTCGAGGCAACAGCCTTGTCACTATAGTTCTCAAAGAACCCCCCCCCCCCTCCCTTTAAAGTTTATAAATAATTCAATGTCGCAACCTTTGCCCGCCTCTAATCATATTGCAGGATTACTTTTGTTTTTCCCAATCTTCGTGAAAATTAAACAAAACCAAAAAAATCCCTGACGGCTCGGCCTACAGGCACAGGTAGATTTAGAAGAAGCAGACCGTGGGGCGCCTGTTTTTCGGGAATTGCGGAAGAAATGACTTTTTTACGATGATGCGGCAGTTGGAACCGCCTAATTGGAAACCTAACTTGTTTGCAGGCGGAATCGGCAGGGATTTTTTTTGTTTTATTTTTTTTTTTTTTGCTATAACGGTTGGTCCTATAAAAAACTTGTAAATATAAAAGTTTTAAATAATATTAAGAGGATTAATAATAAATTTAAGCGGATTTGAAATCTTGTGAATTGACGAAGCTATGATTTTTTTCTCTTAAAACCCCCCTTTTTCCCCCCCTTGGGGCCATTTTTAATTATATCAAAAATCTGTCATACATACATTTTCGACCCTTCTCCTAGAAGTAATAATAACTTTAAACGGATTCGATACGTATCATAATTAAGAAATTATGGGTTTTTTTCTGTTTTCACAAAAAGCCCCCCCACCCTCCCCTCCTTGGTTCGATTTTGCCCATTAACGAACTTGACCGAGATTTTTTGCCCCTTGATTTTATGTATCAGTTTGTAAAAGATTAATGCAGAATTTTTCCAGTTATCGTGGTCAGAAAAAAGTGACATAGATAGATAGATAGATAGATAGATATAAAGTTTTGAACTGGGGGTGGTTTTGGGTTCTGGGAGTCATGATCGGCGTAAATCTGCAAAAATTTTTCAAAATTTCCAACTTAGGTGAGAATGTAATAGGTAGTATTTCTTACGAAATCTACCTAAAAATCAGTGAAAAGCTTTAAGATACTTTTTATCTTTCACAAATACATGACGGAATAGCATTTCCGTCTTGAGATTATATGTGTCTTCATTTGAATCTGATTTTTTAAAACTCAACTCCAGGAAACAAGCCCAAAGATCCCATTGAGTGCATTAAAAGTCATTTTTGGATACTTGTATATCATGATATCAATATTTTTATAAACTTTCATAGTAAATTATTATTTTTTAAATGTTAAATGTTCAAATGTTTTTTAAATGCTTTTGATGTTAAGCGAATATTATAAAAAGTAAAATTAACTTTAAAATGCAAGATAGAAAAAAAAAAGTTTAGAAAGGTCAATGTAATTTGAGTCGGTTGGTTTCACTCTGCTAAGAATATTAATGATTTGATGAAAACAAGCATGCTTGCGTTATGTAGGCGAATAGGGGCGTGTTTATGAGAAAAGGGGGTACTCCTAAACGAAAAGGCTAAGAAAGGGGTACATGAAAGAAAAAAGGTTGGGAACCGCTGCTTTATAATATAGATATAATAAGAAGTCGCCATACGCGCGCGTATATTTTAAAAATGAGCACGGCCTTCGTAGAAAAATCAGTTTTAAAGCTTTCGTAATACACTATAGTATGATAGAATTATCGTAAAAAAGTTGAGTAAAATTAAAACTAGCCAATCATGGAAACTGTGAATAAATTAAGACCTAAAAGATGTATGAAAAGCAGTCTAAACGTGGTAAAAATCAATCTAAACGTGAAGAATATTACCTTATAGAAAACTGCTGTCCTATACCTACATTCAATAAAATATACGCATATTTCAATAGACTATCGCATCGGATAATAACTATAAGTTGTATAACATTGAATTTTAACTCGGGCTCGAATCGCCGCATAAAAAAATGTAATACATCATTATTGAAATATAAAGTTACCTTTTGCCTACCTTAAGAAAAAAAATGGGGGGGGGGGAGGGGAAGAAAAAAGAAATGGAAATCATCCTCTCCTATCAAAAATAAAATAAAAACCCATCATACCTAATTATAAAAAATATGCATGATACTTGTAGAAAAAATTAATTTTAAGATCTCACTATCCAACTATAAAGTGACATCAATGCTAAAAAGTTGACTAAAATTAAATCTACCAAGTAAAATCAAGTGGAACAGACAAAAAAAATAGCGAATATTCAATTAAATCTAACCAAGTCGCTAAAACTTCACTATTGTTCTTCTACTTCACTAAAACTTTACTAAATTTGAGTATTTCCTTGTATTACGATTGCCTGAGTGTTAAAATTAAAAAAAAAAACTACCGTTTTACAGTAGAATAAAATAAAATAAAATTAAAAGTTCTTTAATCTTTTGGCCCAGGGTTATAAAACATTAAAAATCTGAGTCTCAGCACTTGTCGCATGGTCCTGCAGAAAGTATTTACATGCAAATGCCGTAAAATTAAACAAATAATCGAATATGAAATGAAACATGCCGAAGTAGCAACCTACACTTAAACGCCTGTATACGATAGATGACCCCTCAATGAGAATAGTGGATGGGTAATTGCTTTTAGCTTCAACCCCCTTCTAGTGGGGAGAACCTCTGAACCTACTACAGAGGTTGCCCACTTTGTTTATTTTATCGCGTGCTTTCATTTGTCGTTCGCGCCAACTGTAAGAAATGTCGCCTAGGTCCCAACGGCCGTACTTGAGCCTTTTTTTTTTTTTTTTTTTTTTTTTAAATAAAATTAGTAACAGTTTTTCTTTTATTTTTCGAGATGTATAGCCTTTTAATTTCTTTCTGCAACAGTAATGATCGCCAAAAAATTAGCAATGGTAACCTTTTCGGCCAAAATAACAGAACTTTCTATCATAATTCGGTAGCTGTTATACGTAGAACGTTGTGTTACATACTAAAACCTTCCCTGAAAAATTATCTCTCGAACAGTGCAAGTTCCATCAAATTCCATTCAGCAGATCTCGAGTTATAAAGGAACGGAACGAAAATTCCGTTTGTGTTTTATATATATAGCGAGGCTAACGAAAAAGACAGGCTACCGCGGTGCGTTCCACTTATCTTTTTTTACAGACCGCTAGAGTGACGTGATGCTCTTTTCGTACACCTGCATTGGTGGATTCGAGCCTCACGTGATTCCCGCGGTCTGTAAAAAAAGATACGCGTAAAGCACAGCAGTAGCCTTTCTTTTTCGCTAGCCTCGTATATATAGTAGATGACGTGAAAGGTATTCCTGCGAACGAAATGCCTGTCCTTTACCGTGTTTTTTTATTTTTAGAAATAAATGAATCACATTTAATTCATTTCAAAATTTTTGTTTACGTTTGGAAAGAAATTTTAAATGGCGATAACTCTTAATGTGTACATTTTAGAAGGTACATCTTCCCTCAAAAACTAATTTATTTTTAAAGATCTTTCTAAAAACGTAAATTATATATTTAAAGCATAAACACTACGTCTGATTACATTATTTATAAGAACACGCATTTTATCAGACAATTATACACTAAACAAACATGAGTGAAAAAGTGACCTGGGCCTGGACTTGAACCTGGGACCTTATGCGTACCATGCCGACGCTCTGCGACTGAGCTACCCAGATCCATATCCGTAACCGGCAATTTCTCATACTTATTCATGTTAGAAACAATCATCTGCCACAGTTTGCAATCATATTTAATTATTTGAAAAAATATGTGTTCTTATAATTGTGAAGTTTTATTTAAAAAAAAAATACCTTCAGAAGAAAATGGCTGACTTGCAGATGAAATTTGATGTGGTTATATTATAACCTGTAACTGATTTGTGCTATTTTAATACAGATGGTACATGGTCGTTGGCGGGTTTTATCTCTGTTTTGGCATAATTTTTTAATCGCCAAGTTAATTAACAGTTTTTTGCTAATTAAGGATAGAAAATATTTTTTTTTTACACTGAATTTTATAAAAGCACATAGATTACGTAATTACTTGTCCAAAAATGCAATCCTTTTTTTATTCTGCCCAATATTAAGGCCTGTAGCTTGTTTGAAAAAAAAAAGGTTGACGAAGAAAATAGTGATCATTTTAAGTAACTCGACGTTTTTAAAAAAAAGCTATATCTCTGTTTATAAATCACTTATGAAGATGAGTTTGGTCTTAAATTGAAGAAATTCTTCCTTAGATTCTTCTAGTTTTCGTTTTTTTTTTCTACGACGCTTGGTTTGTTTGATATCTGATATTTTAATCTGGCATGTTTTGTCGATTTAACATTGCGAAGTTGCTTTCTGTATATAAGCATTAGCGGTCTTTATTCCAGTTCTTGGCGTTGTTTGTGTGGCGTTTTTTTTTAAGCTTGGCTTGGCAGAGCGACCGCCCTGCTTGATATTGCCAAAGGTGACCGGTCACTTGCGATTTTAGACGTTTTGTTAACTATCTAGAAAAATACATGAGTAATTAACCTGAAACTGCAGGTGTGTAAACAGTATAGTACATGTTACATATTTCCGTGAAGATTTTTTCCCGAAACCCCATAGGGGCCTGTCAACAAATTGAAAAAGAACGAATATCTTTTGGAAAACCCTGTAAAAACTAATATAGCCAAAGTTTTCAAACTCGAGATTATTAGTAAGTGGTTTATTATAATATACTGTGTTCATTTTTATGAGAATAGCATGTATATTCGTAGAGAAATTAAGATTTTTATAAAAATAGTCCCAAATTTCGCCAAGTTTTTTGCTTATAATTTGCAGAGTTCTTGATATAAAAAAAAGTTCTTTTCAGAAAATACGACAAACAACATTGTACATACAAATATGCAATCAGAATTAAAAAATAATAAAAATTGGATGAAAAATGAGCAGGTTTACTAAAAAATGTTTCACTGCGCATGCGCGATTGCAATCAAAATATAATATGCATAATGTATTAGCAAAGTATATAGAGCAACTTTTGTGAAAGTCTCAGAATCATAGCTTGAAAATTCTGAAAATTATCGTCTATAGAATAAGCTCGAAATCCGTTGTTCCCAAAAAGAAGCAAGAAGATGAGGGGTTGTATCAAATATTATCTGTTGATTAGTGCCAAGATAGCGTACACATAGTATTGCATACCCTTCATCTTTTTGCTTCCTTTTGGGAACAACGGATTTCGAGCTTTTTTTTATCGACGATAATTTTCAGAATTTTCAAGCTATGATTTTGAGACGTTCACAAAAGTTGCTCAATATACTTAGCTAATACATTATGCACATTATATTTTGATTGCATTCGCGCATGCACAGTGAAACATGTTTTAGTAAACCTGCTCATTTTTCATTCAATTTTTATTATTTTTTAATTCTGATTACAGAGTATTGTGTACAATGTTGTTTGACATATTTTTTCAAAATAACTTTTTTTTATATTAAGAACTCCGCAAATTATAAGCAAACAACTTGGCGAAATTTGGGACTGTTTTTATAAAAACCTTAATTTCTCTACGAGTATATATGCTATCCTCATAAAAATGAACACAGTATAATACAATAAGCCACTTATTAATAATCTCGAGTTTGAACTCTATTGCTACATTAGTTTTTACAGGGTTTTCCAAAAGATATTCGTTCTTTTTCAATTTGTTGACAGTCCCCTATGGGGTTTCGGGAAAAAAATCTTCACGGAAATATGTAACCTATACTATACTGTTTACACACCTGCAGTTTCAGGTTAATTCCTCATGTATTTTTCTAGATAGTTAACAAAACGTCTAAAATCGAAAGTGACCGGTCACCTTTGGCAATATAGTGTAGAACGCAATCATTAACTTTAGGTGTAGAAACCTAACCAAGAATTATTCTTGGTTATAATGAAATACCAAGAATTATTCTTGGTATAAGGAAGCACCAAGGAGAATTCCTGCTGTAATAGAACACCAAGAAAAAATTTTGATCAAATTCAGCAATAAATTCTCAACCTGAGACAACACTGACGTAGTAATAACATTTTTCACAATACAGAACAACTAAAATCACTTGCATTTGTATTTCCCAAAATATTCATTTTACAGCAGGATACCATTTCCCCCTAAAATAAAACAATAAACATAACGTATTTTCATTAAAAAATACTTTTGAAAAAAACAGGAGAAAAAATAGAAGCCTCTATTATGAAGTATATTTCCAAAGGTGACCCTTTTTTCCTACGCTTTTAATTTTTACTGTTTAAAATGAATAATTGAAATGTATAGAAAAATGCTGTTCTGTATTTTCAAATTGTCAGTTATGTCTGTTTGCATCTCAGGTACAGAAATAATCTTCATATAAAGTACGCGTAATGAAATAATATAAATTTAGTGTTGAATCAACGAATTCGGTATTGCGAATTTCAGATGTTCAGTTACGTAACTTTACATAACAAATTGTAAGTCACCACTAAAGAATAAATAATTTAGAAAGTAAACAAATTATATTAATTCCGATTACTTTTTTATCGCAAATTTCACATGATTCTAGCTTAAGTTTTTAGCCATGAAGTGTCTTTAGAACACGAAAATTTTAGCCAAAATAAACCTCGCTCTGTTAATAAAATGTTTTTTAATCAAAATTGTAGTAATTTACAGTGGTGCTAGGAAATAATATTGTCGTCCAAAATATATTTATTTAATGTGAGTTATTTTTATCAATATTTCCTAATAAAACATTCCTAACACGCAAGCGTCATCTGTTGGTAAAATTTCAAAGTAATCTTTATGTTGCATAACTCATTTCTGGATACTCTAAATAGTATAAATACCAAAGCTTTTTAAAATATTCCGTATAGTTTATCTTGTAGAGCCCTTCAAACACGTGCACTTTAGGCAACCCTGTAGTATTGCAATATTCTTCACGCCTATTAGTATTCATTTCTATATACCCCCAGCTGATATCACATGATGGATAAAGATCATACATTGTTTCTGAACAATTAAATAGTTCGTTTAAAACTTGGAGAAATGGAATTTTCTTATAAAAGCTTCTAAGGAGAAACTTACATATTTTTGTTATATTAATAAAATTACCGGAAAAACTTCCAAATTTTTGTTACAAGAACAAAATTACCGGAAAATCCTACACACACTCTAAAAACGACATTTTCAAAACTGAGCAAAAATACTCAAATCTGAATATGTCGCATAGTCAAAATTTCTCCGAAGCAAAATGACTCAAGTTTGAAACATGCATATACCCTTTCCTGAAAACATGCACACACTCAAGAATAAAACATCATGTGCTCCTATTTGAGTATGTCCATGTTTCAAAAATGAGTATCAACGGACTTCTATGTGCTCATTTTTGAGTATGTCCATGTTTCAAAAATGAGTTTGAACTGATTCTAATCCTTTTTGAGTACGTCCATGTTTCAAAAATGAGTATGAACAGACCTCTATGTGTTCAATTTTGAGTATGTCCACGTTTCAATATTCTGAGTATTTCTGGTATTTCAGAGCTGAAAGCATTGGGTCGTCCTATTTGAAACAAAAAGTTTCATAACAAAATGAAAACATCGATTTACTCAGATTTGAAAGTGTCAATTTTCTCAGTGCAGTGACTTCGTATAGATCGCAGGTTATCAAAGTCACAAGTTTCGTTTCTAACGCTTACTTAAGTTCATAAAAAATTAATAATGAATATGCTAATTATAAAATCACTTGAGCCAGTGTTTATGAGCTGTAAAAAACGGAGTTCATTCTGTAGACAAATTTTGAAATCCAATGCCGTTGACAAAATTCTGCAAATAATGTAGATGACATAAGTAATGCAGGTTTGCTTTTTGATTGTGCTATATCGGAAATTTAATTCTTTTCTTGCTAAGTTCAATTTCATCACCTCCAAAATGACAAGTTGTTGTCTTGAAATGACAAGGTTCTAACTGCTTGGGTCACTCTCTTGAGAAAAAGAAAAGAAATATTTTACATCTTTGGAGGCAACAATGCAGTTAGAATCTTTTTAATTCGCCAACTCTCCAAATGCTCGGTAGAATGTGTTGTATGACAGCTCAAACTGTAGATAAGTCTAAGTACATTCAGTAGATGATGTTTTTTTATTTTAGCCAAATTTGTCAGTTAGAAACTTGTTTTTTCAAAGTCATCATCTTTCTAAAGCATTTTTAGGATGTCCTTTTTTACTTTCAGGACACATTAACGTATTGCAATCATGAAAAAGAACCGAAAAAGAATTTTCGTATAGATGTACGTTTTGAAGTCTTCTGAATCCGCTCTTGCTATTTATTCAACAATTCTAAATGTATGCGAATATCTATGTGTGTATGCTGGAACTTCCTTACATTTTCAGGTCCCCAGAGACCATTTGTGGGTGTTTTTATGCTAATGCGTGCGTATGTGTGTGTAAGTGTATATGTGAACATGATAGCTTAAAAGTGGTATTCTCGATTCAGCTCAAACTTAGCAGGTATATCATAGGCCACTATCGCAAGAAATAGATTTTCCAGATAAATCTCTAAAAGTGTTATCTAAGCCATTTTCATTCAATTTTAAACCTTTTTTTGTGCTTTGTGTCAGTTTCTATAAGAAAAACACCAAATCAATATGACCGAGAAAAACCAATATTATTGTAACGATATTAAAAATTCACTATGGCTTAGAGGTAACATCTGCTGATTTAACATGGAAGTTCCTGTTTTTGAATCCTAAATATTACATTGTGTTGGAAAATAATTTGAGCGTGAAGTATTCAAAAGTTTAGTTGTGTCACTTCAGATATTTTAAAAATTGCGCAGAACGCTCGCAAGTTTTGAACAGCAATATTATGACTCTAAAATAATTTTCTATATTAAACATCCCTTACGGGACGCATCAGCTAAATACTTGAATAATTTATCCGTTTAACACAGACCATATATGTAATAGAAAGGAGAAGTTTCAAAAATAAAATTTCTCTATATTGTTTTTGTAGTGTCACTTCGGATTTTTTTTTTTTAATGAGCTGAACGCTCACAAGTTTATATTGTAACAGCAATGTTACTACGCAAAATAATTTTCTATGAAGTAACACCTACATGACGCATCAGCTAAATACTTGAATAATTAATTTATCCGTTTAACACAGACCATAAATGTAATAGAAAGGAGAAGTTTCAAAAATAAAATTTCAATATATTGTTTTTATGGTGTCACTTCAGATTTTTTAAAAATTGTGCTGAAAGCACATACAAGTTTTTAACAGCAATGTTATTACGCTAAAATAATTTTCTATAAAGCATCATTTACGTGACGCATCAGCTAAATACTTGAATAATTTATCCATTTAGCACAGATCATAAATGTAATAGAAAGGAGAAATTTCAAAAATACAATTTATCTATCCTGTTTTGCGGTTACGAGAAATAATCGATAGCGATGTCTTACTGATAAGGAGCTTTTTGTCTTTGGGTTACATGCACATATATCCGTGACAGATATAGTCACATAAACTCAGCGATCCATGCAGCGCTCGTACCCTCCTAACTTACAGGAATTGGGAAATTATTTTACGAAAACTGCATCAACAAGATAAGTTATGTCCGTTAAAATTGTTAAATAAACTGTTAGCGTGAAACTTTTATGTTATGTTTAACCTGTTATTCAGAAACTGCATTACCGTTTTTTAAAACAAACAAAAAAATATGTAAAATGTGTACAATTGAATCAGAGTCCTTATTCGCTGTTATATTTTCTAAAATTAGAGACAAATAGTTCCAAATCAGTTGGTTTGGATTTTTTTTTTTTTTTTTTTTTTTTTTAAAGAAAAGAAATCGAATATGAATACGGAGAATACGAATTTGGATACTTCCGTATTTTCCGAATGCCAATGATAATAACCAAAGAAATCAAGAAAAATATAATATCATGTATGTATTCATTATATGTATGTCTTAATATGTGCGTATTTGTATTTCCATATTTATGATATTTCAAATTTTAATTGCATAAAAGGCGCAAAGCCAACATAATGAAAAAGTACCAAAGCCGGGACTCGTGACGTTCTACCAACTGAACCACTTGGGAACGATACTCAGCTTGGAACTTTCTCACCATAACATGTTGACAAGGCTACAAACGCAGCACAAGATGGCATATTTTCCGCGAGCCACCAACCCTGGGGCAAACACGAAACCAAAGAAAATCCAGTAAATTTGAAATATTATGAATTCAAAGCGTGTGAAATTTTCTATGGAAAAATTTCCAAGTATTAAATATATGATTTACATATTTATGTTTGTATAGTGAAATTTCCGTAATCGGGTTTGCAGGCAATGGGCGTATTTTAATGAGCGTGGCACACATTTAATTTTATTGTATTAACCTGTTTATGTTTTACTTTCTGTACACATACAGTGTAAGGAACGTATAAGAAGTAACCATGATGAAAAACCCGATCTGAATTCGTGGGCACCAAGCGTGGAAACACTAGATATTACGAGCTGTGGACATGCATCCGTCCCGAGCTCTCCTTAAATAATCCAAGGCACACACGCTTACACGCACACAATTTTTTTTCAATCGTAAAAAAATTGTCTTTAGTTCTCATTTAGAGTTCCCTGTAAAATCTGGTTTAGATGCGGATCCTTTATTCAAAATATTTTGCACTCATATGTTTCTTCCCTTTCAGCGTTTGAGGGTTTTTCTGTATTTTCACAAGTATGCTTGTAATTCCCAGGATATATATATTTTTTAATCATAGTTTAATGCTATAATATCTTTAATATCCCCTCATTTTATATACGGTTCAAAAAATTATTTTGTTAAAAATATTTTTGTCTACAGCCTTTTTAACGTGACTTCTAGTAAAGGAAAAATCACGGGCCTAACACTCAAAGGGTTAATCTAGGAAATTATAATATAACTACAAACGAAAATATACAATAACATCTTCCTCGTTTCCCACGATTCCCAAAAGTATTCTTTATATTTAGAAACCTCATAAACTAATATATTTTTAAGATCTAAAAATGTATTTATAAACACATTGTATCTTTTGCTGGAAAAAAATTTCAGAAATGTTTCGGATTAGTTTTTATAGTGTATTAAGAAGGTATCTCAAGCTAGCATATAGGTTTTTCGCATGCTGTCAATTCCCTTGTAAACATTTTGATGTTCTACAACCATGTTATACTTATAAACACGATAAATTAACATTAACAATAATATTATTTTGTTAATCTTTCTCGTATAAATTCAGTTACGCAGCTGAAAAGATTAATTGAGAATTGATAGTATCCCAAAACCGAAATTCCGGTTTGAAAAAACTGATTAATACATTATAAAAACTATACACGAAAACGTTTCTGAAAAACATTGGTAGTAGAAAAAAAAAAGCTTTGTTTTTATAAATGCTTTTTTAAATCTCGAAAATATGTTAATTTCTGAGGTTTCTAAAAGATAAAGAACGCGTTTAAGAATCGTGGGTAACTCGGAAGACGTTATTGTATATTAGGGTGGATCAAATGAAAACGAAACAGAAACCACAGAATGAAATGACATTGTTTATTTCAAACGTAATCTCCAAAGTTACAGAGGCACTTGATTCACGGTTTCACCAAATGGTGAATACCCTCATCCTAGAAATTTTTTGGCTGCAATTGGAATCAATAGACAAAGCTTCATCTATTTTGTAACAGCATTTTTCCATATTTCTTATGCTTATATATGATTCTCCTAAAGAATTCTGCATCGTGTTCTACGTTCTGCGATATGTCGTGGAGAAAGACGATGAACATTATGTTTTTGGCCTTTTTGAAATTTAAATCAGTGTTAATAATTTTGTTAACAGCTGACAGAGCCTTTTAACGATTTAGCAACAGTCATATGACTTGGAGGATTTTTTTTTTTTTTTTTTTTTTTTAACCATAACAGATCTTATCTTTGCAATATTTGAAGAATTCCTTTTTGTTCTTGGGTATATATTTGGAAAAAAAATTCTACTTTAAGCCAGACATTCACGTTTTCTCCCTGTCTTATTGACAATATTACTACTGGGGCTTTAGATATTGAAAACACATGCATTTCACAGCGTTTTTTTAATATCCGAATAGTGCAGAAATATAGCTTTCCATACATCGGTTCTTTAAAAGAGCCATTTTGCATGCAAAAGAAAATTTCAGTTGCCAGACGAGTATTTATACTTTCAAAAACATATTAGCTATGAAAAATAATTTGTCTATGCAGACGATTTTTTTTTTTTTTGCATTAAAACAAACTCGTCTACAAAATGAGCGAACAGCATTTGTATATATATATATATATATATAAAGGGTGTATCTGAAAAAGTGGATAAAACTTTACGGAGTGATAGAACGCAGCTATACAAGCAAATATCGTCATAGAATGTATGGTCGGAACGCAAGTGGTGAGAAGTTAAAAGGTCGTTTTCCACTGTCGCAGTTAAAGAATTAACACAAGAATTAGAGGAGTTACTTCCGAAAAAAAATTATTAACAGCAATGTAATTAATGTATATGCTCAAAGAAATTGCTCAAAAGATCCTCAGCCAACTGTGATGCATGCTTTACACCTGCAGGATAGGGACAGACGCACATTTGCGAAGACACCAGGCATTTCCCGAATATCCCCGGCAACAACGGCAATCCTGGCGACTAGATCCATATCGGTTTCAATGGGTCACTCGTAGTTTAGGCTTTTCATATGGCCCCACAGGAAAAAGTCCAAACACGAGAGATCCGGAGATCTTGGAGGCCAAGATATGGAAATACCTCGACCAATCCATCGCCCTGGGAACTTTGCATCTAAAGTGTTCCGCGCATCCAAGGCAAAGTGTGCAGGCGCACCGTCGTGTTAAAATCACATTCTCGACCTGATGGGGGTTGGAATCGGACGTAGCAGCGTCGGTAACACCTCTCGTAGAAATGTGTCATACCATTTACAACGCCACTTAGTGGCTCGTGCGGTCATACATTCTATGACGAAATATACACGTATAGGTGTGTTCTTTCACCCTGTAAAGTTTTGTCCACTTTTTCAGACTGTACTTTTCTTTCGTACTTTTTCAGACTGCACTTTTTTAACTGTATATATATATATATATATATATATATATATATATATATACAGAGTGTATCTGAAATGCTTCAACAAACTTAGAGGGATGATAGTACTCATGAAGACGAACAAAAACTGCATAATGACGTCTAAAGGATGAAAATCGAGGAAATGTGTCTGGAAATGGAAAAACTGAGACAAGAAAGAAACACTCCAGAAAATTATTTATTGCAGAGAACAGGTACATCACAGCCTGTGATGTCCAGAGAAAACAAATATTCTACAACAATTGTTCAAAGTGTCGACCGCGGACATTAGTACTCAGAGTACATTTACGGAGGAACGACTGGCGGACACGCTTGAAGATTCCGGGAGTTTCCTGGATTTCTCCTGCAGCGGTCACAATACGCGCGACTACTTCTTCTGGCGTTTTTACTGGCGTCTCATAAATAAGGGATTTCATCTGTTCCCAGAAGAAGAAATCCAAAGGGTTAAGGTCCGGCGAGCGTGGAGGCCAAACATCAGGGCCACCACGTCCAATCCATCTTGCCGGATAAATTCCATCAAGGTGGTTACGCACGTCCACAGAAAAATGAGGCGGAGCACCATTGTGCATGTACCAAATTTGTTGCTGCACGCCGGCTTGTGTAGCAGAAAGCAAACCTGGTAGGATATTTATTGGTCTGTTTCTAAGAAGATGGAAAATTTGCATACGTGGATTCCTGCTCACAGATTTGTTTGGTTTTCCACCACGTTTTTGTTATCTCTTTCTGAGCGGATATTCACAAAGTGAAAGGCAAACCAGCTTCATGCTACTAGCCAGTTCTGCAGAAAAGCAGCATGCGAGATTTCAATATTTTTATTAGTTTTGCGATTTTCACCCTTTAAACGTCATTTGCGACCCCATGTTCCATTGCATTTTTTATTCGTCTTGATGAGTACTATCACCCCCCTAAGTTTGTTGAAGCATTTCAGATACACCCTGTATATATGTATATATATATATATATGTATACAAATGTAATGAATGACATATTTTATGTGGTCAGAATTGTTGTTCATCTTTAATTAAAAAAGTATTTTTTTTAACAGACAGAAACATTTATGAATGTTAAAAGATACTAGGAAATTAAGCTCACTTGTAGAACGACACATAGTTACATTATCATAATCGGATTTGTGGTATGACAGTTGATTCAAACAATCAATGTGGGAAAAGAAAACTGTGATGATTCCGAATGAAGTTCAATAGTTTATGAAATTATCTTTCTTCCAATTTGGAAGAAGTTTCTGCAGAATTTATTTTTAAATTTAATCTTATATAAAACGATTGTTGAACAATTCCCAAAGCATTTGATAAATTTATTCTATTAAAATAATAATAATAATAATAATTCCAGCAGTAAACTTTTAAAATTCAGTTAATCATAATTCAAACAGTAACAAGAAAGTAAAATCATGCGCCAAGCATAGATTATGACACTTTCCACCACATTCAGAATAACGTAATAAAACTTCACCGTTTAATAAAGTGAAAGATGATGTTTGGGAAAACGCATAACACATTTGAAAAGCCAATTTTAGCAATTACCATCTATAGCCAGAAAAAGATTCGAATTCTTTTATGCAGCCTTGTATATGATCTATAGATTTATATATATACTACATAGTATGCAAAAAATTCATTTTTTTAAGAAACGCATCATACATATAAAAACGCACCTACAACAATTTCCGTGAATAAACGAAAATGTATTCGAATTTTTTTTATGCAGTCGTGTATATGATCTATAGAATTTATACACACCACGTACTATGCAAAAATTTAGTTAAACTTAAAAATAAAAATAAAACTTGAAAACACACTTCCAGCAATTATCGCTCATATCATCGCTGTAACCGAATTATTTTGTGTGTGAATAAATGATAAATGCAAACAACACCATACTTTTCAGTAAGCAAGTTATAGTGCACCTGAGCAATTCATATAAATTTCATTATGTTTGAAATAGTGTAACATCATAAAAATACACTGCAAACAATTTCCCCCGTACACTATTGTGTAACAGAATTATTTTGTGTGACCCTGTAAAGGAATATTAAATGCTTTGCATCACCCTATTATATAGAAAGCATGTTTTAGTAACACCCCAGAAATGCATAAAAATTTCATTAAGTTTCAAATAGTGCAACATTATTAAAATGCACTTGAAACGATTTTTTTTCCCATTGACCGTAATGTAACGGAATACTTTTGACTGTCCCTGTCGCTTCAATTTTAATAGCGATCGTGCTTATAGTAAATGTCAATAACATATAAAAATTAAAGGGCAATCCGAGTATATATTTACGAGAGTTAGAGCTTAGACAGACAAATAGAAGTCATAAACACTATTCAACTATGTTGGAAAGTGTTAAAAATGTTTTTTTTTAATCGCTTTTAAATTAAATCACGTAATAAAATTATAGGTCAGTGATCAAAAACTTGTCTTCGTGGCATAATATTGTTATATAACTTTTAAAAAGATATCAGATGATACTAGAATAAGATGATACTGTTTAAAATACAAGACGAATTTTGTTTACAGAAAAGGGCATTAAATATGCGCATGTAACGCCCAGAAATTGTGGGTCATTTCAACTACGTAAATTAAAAAAACAATAAGAAATTAATATAGCGCTTGCTTTTAGCGTATGGTATCAAGGCACTGTCGTCCACTGTATCTGGGGTCACTTTCCTTTTTGGTCTTTAGGCAGTAGGAATAGCTTCAGAGTCAGAGGACCTAATGTTGCTCAAAAAAGCTGTCCAAAGTGGTCGGTTTCTACTGCCTCTTTAAGATTTGCCTAAAATGGGGCAAGACATTATTATTAAACAAGTTGCTTACAAGAAACTTTCTTTAGTTCCAAGATGGAGCACTCGCAATCAATAAAAAAAACAAAAAAATACACAGGAAATAAACGAAATCCGAGGCAACCGACGAAAACCGAAACAAATTTTTCGCGGAAAAAATCGACGAAACCCGAAACCGACGATAACCGAAGTGAACGGGAACCGAGGTATTACTGTATTAACATACAATATAGGGCAGTTATAGCAAAATCCATAATGGCAGGAATCCTATAGCGTCACTAGTGACAAGGTGGAAAAACTAAAAAACTTCCGAAATTTATTCTGTTCCTCCGTGATTTTATCTGAAATCCGTTTATCTTCTATGTTTTTAATATTTATTATTTGATATTCTTCGACGCAGACACACGTTGTTGTAAGGTTTCCCTTTTAGGTGTGTTCGCAATTATATAAGTACGCAGCACCTGTAGTCGTCGTCTGGTCCGTCCGTCTGTCCGCATACAACAGCGTAAAAACTACCCCAAAAAATGGTTTGAAATTTAATATATATAATCGTTGCAGAATTTTGTCGAATCATTTCAAATTTTATGAAAATCGAATCAAAATTTAAGAAGATATTAATGAAAGCTTCTTCATTCTATTAAATCCTATCATACGTAATCATATCTCATGATAGGTAATGATTCTAGGTTGCCCTGGTGATTACGTCCTATTTAAGAGGGAGTCATATTATTTCCGTATTACTGAATTCAAAAACCGAATTTGTATACTTAAATTATTTAATTATAACAATCCTATAATCTACCAACAGTTTTTTAGATAGATGTTTCAGGAGAAATAGATATTAAATAGAAAAAGAGTCAAAATACGGATTTCAAGTTCTGAAATTTTCAAAGCTAGGCTTAAGTTTCCCATTGGATTTTTCGGTAAATGTCAACAAAAGATAAAATGTTGTCAACTTAAAATGTACTTATTTCATTACGGAAATGAATCATATCATAATAACAGACGATATAATTTATTTTTTCAGTGAAATAATGACGATGATTTTTTTTACATTTTCTTGTATTGGATATTTTCGCATAGTATAATTTTAATGTAACAAAATTGTAATTAATTGTTTGTAGAAGTGTATTGAAACTTAATTTCATAAAATAAAATTAATATCTATAATATGAAAATCTGCATATAAAAAAAATTTTATATTCATGCATTTTTGCATAAGAGTGTAATAGCTATTGCACCAAGATATGAATATTTATAAAACTAGCCATAGTGTCACGTTTGACGTACAATTTCCACCTTGTTATTTTTCTTTGTAATAAGCTTCAATTTTTAAAGATAATCGTATATAACAATTGTTTTATTACATTAAGCTTAGTAACTTAATGAAACATCTGCTAAAAAGCTTTCCCTTCCAAGTGGGAAAGTTTATTTATGGAATTTCCGATTTTTATTGGTATTTTCTCAGTAACATAAAGAATTAAAAAAAAATCTAGGAATTGTAGAGTATAATTTCGTATATTTTTAGGGTATACCATTGCTGTATAGAGTTTTAAATCCGATTATATAGTATTTACATGATTTATAACATTAAAGACAATCAGTTGCAGCTCGTGACTGGATTTATTTGGGGCACTAAATGCATGGCTGCCAAATTTATTATTTCCATGCCACTATTTTTTCAAAAGAAAGCTTTATTTATTGGTAGAAAGTTATGCCATTTAACCCTTTATAAAGCAATTGTAATTATTTTACCACTTAAGTTTAATCCCAAAATTCCAAATTAGTATCAGATTCTTTTTTAATGAAATTTATATTTTACGTGACGAAATCCATTTAAATAAATTTGTTCTTAAATTCTGGTGGCATTCCATTATTTCAACATCCTATCAACATAAATAATTTGCCTTATAAAGTATAAGGCTTCTTTGAAAAACTAATGGTACGAAAATATTAAATTTTACAGCTATGCATTTAGTGCCCAAAAATTGCCACTCACAAGCCGCCATTGCAGACAATAATTTTTTAGTTTATGTTTTGTTGCATTTATATCGCTTTTACCCTTCACTTACGCGAAAACAAAGAACCCTATAATATTCTATTGAAAACGTAAACAAGACGTCTGTTGCCATTAAAAAAAGAAGGATCATAATAAGGTAGTTGCTCAAAAGCCTAAATATTCCGCATATGCAAAGTTACCTCCCCCTCGTTATTGCGTTATCATTACGCTCTATGTACTGCCCTATCTTGTAAGTTGATCTGAGTAGTAAGTGCAGGATGTGCAAAACCCTTGAATTGGATACCAGTCATTTCACACACAAAAATTAACCTTATCTAATCACAGAATTTCAGCGATTAAATAATACAAAAATTTCTTATGCAGAAAAGTGGAGTAAAAAAAAAAAAGAATAATAGTAATAATAAAAGAAGCGCAATAGGCGCTCGTTGTGAAAGGACTCAATTCTTAGAACACTTACCGTGGATAATTCTATGTTTTGCTCACCATTTTTTAGCAGTTGTTTTTCTTTTTTTTTTATGCTCGTTTTGAAGGAATAAATATGGTAGCTTGGGACTCAATTCTTATTTAATCCTGTATTTTACTCAATATATTTTTTTTATTATTATTATGGATTATTCCATGGTAACTTAAGTTACATTTAGAATAATTTTCTTTAGTAATTTTAATAATATAACACCAACAAATATTGAAAATGTAATGTTGATATGATTTGTTAATTAAACCTATCCAAAGCGAAATTTGCATCAAAATTACCTAACTTTAGTGCTATTTTTTTAACACTGGCCATTATATTTATTATGGTAACTTACGTCCTTTTTGTCAGAAACTTAAGTTACCATAGTAAATATTATTTTTAGCGTTCAAGAAATAGTACTAAATTTAAGTAATTTTTATCCAAATTTAGCTTTGTATAGGTTTAATTAAGAAATCATATAAACATTACATTTTGAATATTTTTTAGTGCTATATTACTAAAATTACTGAAGTCAATTATTGTAAATGTAACGTAAGTTACCATGGAATGACCCTTATTATGCTCGTTGGGAAAGGATTAATATGGTTGCTTGGGACTCAGTTCTTAGTTAATCCTGTATTTTACTTACATTTTTTGGCAGTTGTTTTTCTTTATTGACATCCGTCGCGAAGGGGTTTTAATACGGTTGCTTGGGAATCAGTTTTTAGTTAATTCTATTTTTCCACTAGAATAATTTTAACACAATTAATCAAATTGGTAAAGAAATCACATGAGTTGTAATTTTCCAACTGGACGAAAAATGTCCGTGTGTCTAAGTGTAATCACGTATCCAGCGTTTACTGGAGTTCCATTACCTGCGATCTATTCTGTTGAGCTGATTCAAATATCAAGCCAGCTGCTATGATCAATAAGGTTAACTTGATGAATTATGCCTCCAGATTCGACCGGAATAGCTCAGTTGGTAGAGCATGGCAGCTTTAGCCAAGAGATCCCAGGTTCGAATCCTGGCCCGGACATTTTTCGTCCAATTGGAAAATTACAACTCATATAATTCTATTTTTGCTCAATATTTTTTTATCAGTTGTATTTATCACCCCCCCCCCCCCCGAAATTTCCAGAAAAACAAGGACCTTTGTCCAACGGAACGTGCTCAATTACGCAAAATCTCCAGATTCCATTAAAAACTTGTGTTCCATTAAAAACCCTTTCTTTATAATTGAAATAACGAATTACAAGATTTAACAGTTTAATCGTTTTCATCTTTTCATAATAATAGGATGCAACGATGAATTGAAAAGGATTTTTTTTAATTAATAAACACCTATCAGAAGTATTATTTAAGAACTACAAGTGATAAATTAAAAAATATAATGACACTGGCATTAACTGTGACGGCTATTGCTGTCATTATGAGTAAACCAGGCCGTTCAGTTTTACAAGGAGAGCACCAAGAGTTAAGGTTTAAAAATAATGTTTATATAAACTAATCGGGCTGGAATTGAGAAGGCTGCTACTAATTTTCCTCACTCCAAAAGAAATAATTAAACTTCTTCCCGAAGCTATACACCGTAATATATATAACTTCAAATATTTTAAATATTAAGATTCAGAAACTAAGTCGCAATTTTGAAGACAGCCACAGGTTAGGATGCCTCTAGTAATAATACAATTCCACGCTGTAGACTCAGCGGGCGCAGTACGTCCGTCCAGGCCAAAAGCAACTTCGTCAGCTTCATATTATTAATTCAAGCGCAGGATCTCCAATTACTCGTATTGAGAGAGAACACGATCTCCGAATACTAAACGTAAATTCGAAGCTTATATATCCCAAATATCGATTGAACCAGCTACAATAATTTGCATGAATATCGATAAAAAGCAGAAACTCACAAGTTCAGAGAATTACACAGTCATCCGTCGAAAGTTAGAGAAAGAGAGCCTTGATAAACTTTTACGCACATGGACACTTAGAGGGCAAAAACTTACCTTATCATTCAAAACATCGCCTACTCACATGATAAGAGTAGTCGATCCATCACATAACTTCCATTTTTCTTAAAAGCACTTTTTGCGCAATATTTGACCTTCGAATTTTCATCCCTGGCCTATCCCTAATCAGTACCTATTACCGGGTAATTCAGAACAGATCTTATGGCAATTATTTGTTAACCCCTTGAAGGGCAGTGGTTCACTTTTGGACCACTTAATTTATATCCTTAAATGCCAAATTGGCACCAGAATTTGGAATGAAATTTTTCCTTGTATTAAGTACGTGAAGAAAAGCGTTTATTTATTTTTAAATAAACTTATGTGAAAATTCTGGCGTCACTCAATCATTTCAGACTTTTACGAATAGAAGTACTTTGCCAATGAAAGGGTTAAACCATTAAGGATAGAAAATGTTTACTTGACATTTTGTAGAACATTTTCAGGTTCAACAAACATGTTTTACTCAGACAAACATGATAAATTACAAGCATTAACATTAACATTAAAATTAATATAATTTTCATACGTATAAGTGCGTATAAATTAAAAACTGAAAAAAAATTATTTAAGAATAAACAACATTATAAAAACCTTTATTCCGGGTTAAGAAATGTGGTTAATACACTATGCAAATTACTCGGAAACAGTTCCGAAAATCAGTGGCAGCGAAATAAATTTTCTTTTTACAAATGCTTCGTTAAATCTAAAAAATATATGGGCTTCTGAGGTTTCTACACTGATAAAAATGACACTTTCAAATTTGAGTAAATCGATGTTTTCATTTTGTTATGAAACTTTTTGTTTCAAATAGGACGATCCAATGCTTTCAATTCTGAAATACCAGAAATACTCAGAATATTGAAACATGGACATAGTCAAAACTGAGCACCTAGAGGTCAGTTCATACTCATTTTTGAAAGAAAGACATATCAGGGGTCGGAAGTAGCGCCTTACAAGTAGCGAAACTACAGTAGTCGGTAACTTTTTTCAGTAGTTTGTAAGTGTAGCGCACTACTTTTTGAACAATGTAGTGTAGCGAGTAGCGCGATACAAAAAATCAGCAGTTTGTAGAGCGAACTGACGCTACTTTTAACGCTAATTAAGGGAAAAAATGCAATATTCTGCAAATCACGTGACTGAAACATGATTCTATTGTGAAAAAAATTATTCTGCTGAACAATTTGCTAATATCAGCTACAGTGTAATAACAACGCAACGCATGAAGTCATAGATTTTTACCACTGACACTTGCTGCTAAAATCAAGTACTAACCAACCAAAGGAATTAATTTTCTTGCTGGCAACAATTGTCTATTTACTCGTTATTAGGTCTTCCTGTTTTAACTCTACATTTCTTATTATTCGGAATTTCGTTATTTACAGATGTATTTGTTGTTCGCATTTAGAGTTGTATCTCTGTAATTTTCTAGATTGTAATATCTCTCTTAATTTTGCTACGAAATTTCTAATGTGTGTATAAACTAACATCTTGAAGACAAATTACAAAAAATTTCTTGTATGTTATCTTTCTTAATTTTTTAATCCTCTCGGTGATGTCGCATTTATTTAATTACTAGCTAACCCGCCCGGCGTTGCCCGGACCCGAGATAATTACAATCTCAGAGAAAGGCGTTAACCCCCTCCCTCCCCATACCCGCAAATATAATGAATAATTTGTTCAAGAGAACCACCGTCACGTACATTAACGCGATCATTTAAAAAAAAATTACATTTTTCTGATAATTAGAACATAACGAAGACGCTACGCTAAAATAGCCGGCAGATGACACCCCTTCCCGACCTCAATTTCAAATCTATATCTTAATTAGTTACCTAAATATTTGTTCATTAGTGAAATTTGGCAATTATTTCTTTTCATTTTCGCAAATTAAATGAGAGGGATCGGCCAGAGAAACAGATCTCTTTGTAGCTCAGTTTTTAATGAAAGCCGATCCCTGTCTGAAAATTTCTGGGATCGTTTTCACTGGCGCCAGCAGATTTTTGGCAGTTTTTTGCGTAAATTAAAAAAATATACCAACCGAATTTTTCAAAAATCACATAGTCAGAAACAGAATATTTTTTTTACATATGCTCAGAAATTTTCAAATTGATATCTCAATTAGTTTTCTTAAAATTCGCTAATTAGTAAAATAATTTGGAATTTGTTCATTCCCGCTCGCAAATCCAACGCGTTCATTCGCCATTTTGTTTCAAAAGATGACATTTTAGAAGCGATGGTTAATGAGAATCTAATTAATATCTAGGCTAATTATCAAAATATTAAAATTCTGAGGCTCAGGTGCACATGGCCAGACCTTGGACTATCTACTTCTAAATTTCCAGACTTCTAGGTGGGCTAGATTTTGCTAGCCATCGCCAACAGACACACACACACACAGACAGACACACACACGGACAGACACACACACGGACAGACACACACACAGAGCGAAACTTTCTTTTATTAGTATAGATATCCTGGCAGACGCGATATAACAAGGGGTCGCTTTATTATTTAATCCGTTTCTTAAATTTCTAATGTAAATTGAACCCTTTGACAAAATCTGAAAGTATAGCAAAGTAGTGACTACTTTTGAAAAGTAGCTTGTAGTCGCTACTTTTTAAAACAAGTAGTTGTAGTTAACTACATTTTCGATAAAGTAGTTGTAGTTGTAGTTCGCTACAATAAAAAAGTAGTTTTTCCGACCCCTGGACATACTCAAATATAAGCACATAATGATTTATTCTTGAGTGTGTGCATGTTTTTAGAAATGAGTATATGCATGTTTCGAACTTGAATAATTTTGATTAGTAGCCATTTTGACTATGCGACATTCACATATTTGAGTATTTTTTGCTCAGTTTTAAAAATGTCGTTCTTAGAGTGTACAGATAAAGAATGTTTTTCGGAATCATGGATAACTTGGAAGAGGTGATTGTGTATTTTCGTTAATGGTTATATTGTATTCCCTCAGATTAAGAATCATTTGTCTGTTTTTGCAGTGAACTCATAAATCTTTTTACCAATATTGTACATCTTATCAAAGAAAAATGGCGGAAATATAGAGTACAGCATATCTAAACTACCTATTGACCTTTTGCTTAATTTTTTTAAACTGATTGATCTAATAATATTGCATATTTATAAATAATATATAAAAACCTGTGCTCTGATATTTTACATCTTATTCATACAACTTTGGAGTCGGTGTAATTTCTGTAAATTTGCGTTTCTCGTTCATAAAAAATATTATAAAACAACAGGTTAACTTTGTTATAAATTTGATCTTAATTTCAGAATTTATGCAGGGTGTCTCACAAGTCCGTTTGCATTTTGAAAATTCA
This sequence comes from Maratus michaelseni, assembly GCA_963931845.1. NCBI lineage: Eukaryota > Metazoa > Arthropoda > Arachnida > Araneae > Salticidae > Maratus > Maratus michaelseni. The sequence goes on along the minus strand of OZ007586.1, from coordinate 52,698,482 downwards.
TAAAAAATTTTGAAATGGAGTACGGTTTACACAATGAGACTTATCAATGAGTTGTATTTTTTGTTGCAATAGGGGGGAAATATGGCGTGACTCAATTAAATTTTCCGAAGACTTGTGTATGTTTTCAGAAAGTTAAAAAAAAAAAAAAAAAAAAAAAGAATTTTTATAAATCTGGGACACAATCAAATTGGCTGAATTCGAACACTGACGCCCCTGTTTTGAAACTTAAGGCCTTACATCTGCGCAACTAACCCTTGATTAAAGCTCCGCAATATTTTTTCACTAAAAATATTATAAAACAACAGGTTAACTTTGTTATACATTTGATCGGAATTTCAGAATTTATGCAGGGTGTCTCACAAGTCCGTTTGCATTTTGAAAATTCATAAAAAATTTTGAAATGGAGTACGGTTTACACAATGAGACTTATCAATGAGTTGTATTTTTTGTTGCAATAGGGGGGAAATATGGCGTGACTCAATTAAATTTTCCGAAGACTTGTGTATGTTTTCAGAAAGTTAAAAAGAAAAAAAAAGATGTTTTATAAATCTGTGACACAATCAAATTGGCTGAATTCGAACACTGACGCCCCTGTTTTGAAACTTAAGGCCTTACATCTGCGCAACTAACCCTTGATTAAAGCTCCGCAATATTTTTTCACTTATAAACGGTTACAAATCCTTGGTGATATTCCCTATAGAATCGTATAAAATGGTTTGAAAATGGTTTAAAATTGGTTAAATACCTAAACCGTCGTCAGCCGATTTGTACGGTTTGCGACTGTGGTCTATAACATATTAGCCAAGTGGGAGCTCTTCATTCTCTGTCATTACAATATTTTTCTTATGTGTTCGGAAAGTAAAAACAGTTCAAAGAAGCCCATAAGTAAATTCAGATTACAAAAATTCATACGAATTAAAGAAATTGTCGTATCGAAGTGCGGTTTGTATCATAAGACTTGTCAAAGAGTTGGATTTTTCTAAAAGATATTCTCAAGTGTAAATAAATAATGCTTTTCAGAATATTGTATATTCTTATTCAGTACCTCTCATTTTGACAAAAAATGACAATAATGTCGAATTTTAGATTTTCATCCTAAAATGAACCTTAATTTTTAGAACATTGGATCCAAATTTCTGGACGATCTGATAAATAGTAAAAGATATATGACTAATTTTACGCATCTCTCTTTAATATCTCTTTTTCGTAAATGAAATGTTAAAACTCATTTCTCTCAGTTCTTATTTTTTCCTATTCTCTAAGTAAATCAAAATACTAAGGCTTCCACAACACTGTTAAAAATTTACAGCAAGCTGTCCAGTCATTCGACCGTTTTTATAGAAAACCGTTACATAACCGACCATAATATGGGCAATAATATGGTCAGAATAGAATTAAATTAAGGTTATATAACCGTTTTCTATAAATACGGTCAAATGACTGGAGCGTTTGTTGCAAATTTTTAACAGTGAATCTGAGCAAATTGTCTGAAATTTTTTTTTTTATGTAGCTTTAGATTCTATGAGAGATAACTAAGCATCGATTTTTTATATCTTTGAAATTTATGTTAAAAAAAAAAAAAAAAACCTCTGAACTTAAATATATGCGATTTTCATAGGTTTATTCCATATACGTACATCCAATATTTTTTTTTTTCTGCCGATCTAATCTTTGTATTAAAAATCAAATCCAATACTTAGGTTTGTAGAACAAGATAGAAAATAAAGACAAAAATCTAGTTTGAAATATCAAAATTGGAAGAGAAGAAAAAAAATTAATATTTTTTAAATTCAATTTTTAAAATATATATATTAATTAATTTGATTTAAGGCCTTTTTTATCTGTATTATTTTTGCTTTATTGGAACATGTTCCAAAAACTTTCATATAGGTGTTATTTACAGAATATATTTTTTTTGTACTAGCCCTCTTAAGAGAAAATTACCTGTGGTTATCGCTATTACCCACCATACGTAGTATAGAGTAAGTCTTGTAATCGTTTTAAAAACGGAAGAAAAAAAATGACGGATTTACACGTTTCAGACACTGGAGAATCCGATAAACATATTTTTAGAAAAATTAATTTGCCGTCTGTGTGTCTGTAAACGCTCTATCTCCCGAACAAATTGAGATAGACACTTGAAATTTGGTATGTACTTAGTATGCAATAATTAGAAGAATCCCATTGAATTTCAGTAACGTCGATTATCCGGAACTATTTTTTTCGGACTCTCGAAATATTTGCTCTGATAAAAGGTATATACAAATTTTCGAAATTGTTTATTTTAAGGAGTGAATAAAAAAGACAATGAAAAAACATAAATTTTGCATAAAGAATGAAAACGATTGGATAATGAGTTGCCGAGATATTTGTAATCCTATTTTTCACACTCTTCAATTTTTCATGACACTGTATTTCATTTAAATTTAAATTCAAAGATATATTTTAATTGGAAATGAGATGCTCAATCCGACGCAGTAAACCGTTAGTTAATAGGATTATCAATTTTGGAGTTATAAGGATGTTTCTTTTACGCAATTCAGTAATAGAGCATTTAAAGTTTATGACGTCATCAAGGCACGATTTTATTCGAATTGCAATGCATTTTATAAATAGTTTACACATAATTTATTTGCATATTTTATAGTATGCATATTCATGATGGGTAAGTAATACGGTGGCCCCAAACGACTAGTTTTTTTTCGTCTTTTGTGTAAAATAATAATTCAAAGAGTCCCATAAATCCGTTCACATTTCAAAAACTCATAAATTTGTCGTATCCGAGTACGTTTCGTAACATAATACTTGGAAAATGGCCGCAAGTTCTGCATAAAAAAAAAAAAAGTTTTGAAAAATTCAACTGCAGTAGAACCTGTAATTAACGAAGTCGCTAAATTCCGACCAAAACTTCGTAAAATAGAAGTTAGTTATTAAAAATAGATACTGCTCAAAAAATCTGTTTCAACTTGATTTATTACATTAAAATCAACTCAAGTATTTTAATGTAGCGCTATTTGCCGATTAATCTTTCAGTATGTATTAAACAACATTTAAAATATTAAAAATAAACATAAAAATATACACAATGATAAGTATGAAGAAAGCATCAGAAATTGTGTCCGTGTACAATTAGAGAAGAAAACGTTTTTATGCTGAAACATAGTCTGCTGTTCTCTGCTGTCCTTTCGAAACAGTTTCGTATTTTTCAAAAAATAACTCGCATCTTTGTAAGGAATTGAATACGTCATCGGGTACATTTTCTTGAATTTGAATCCCATGTCTAATTGTTTCAAACGCTTTGATCATGTTATCGTGTGAAGGTATGAGAAAACATTCACTATCCTTTTTATTTCGTGGAATGTGCGTAATTTGACAGCAAAGTTATATACTGAATTATCTGATCAAGAATTAAGAAAATGGGAGCAAGGAAAAGGAAAACAAGATTCCCAAGCAAAAACACTTCTGAATAGTCTTCGCATGGCTTCGTTAAATAGAGGTTTTGCTTCGCTATATAGGAGTTATTTTACATGTTATTTTTTTTTCAAAGTTCAAAGTTCTGGAAATAAATTCGTTAAATACAGGAATTCGCTAATTAGAAGTTCGTTAAATAGAGGTTATATTGTATTTTTTTCTTTTGCCTCAAAAAATTCCGATACTTTGACAAGTCTTATAATGCAAATTACACTCTGATACGCGATAGGGAAAAGGAAAATAAGATTCCCAAGCAAAATCTCTTCTGAATAGTCGTCGCATGGCTTCGCTAAATAGAGGTTTTTCTTCGCTATATAGAAGCTATTTTACATGTAATTTTTTTTTTTCAAAGTTTAAAGTTCTGGAAATAAATTCGTTAAATAGAGGAATTTGTTTATCAGAAGTTTCTTTAAATAGAGGTTCTTTTGTATTTTTTTCTTTTGCCTCAAAAAATTCCGACACTTTGACAAGTCTTATAATGCAAATTACACTCTGATACGAGATAGGGAAAAAGAAAATAAGATTCTCAAGCAAAATCTCTTCTGAATAGTCGTCGCACGGCTTCGTTAAATGGAGGTTTTGCTTCGCTATACAGAAGTTATTTTCATGTAATTTTTTTCAAAGTTCAAAGTTCTTGAAATAAATTCGTTAAATAGAGGAATTCGCTGATTAGAAGTTCGTTAAATAGAGGTTCTATTGTATTTTTTTTTCTTTTGACGCAAAAAATCTGACACTTTGACAAGTCTTATAATGCAAATTGCACTCTGATACGACTTTTCAAAATCTAGACAGATTTGTGGGATACCCTGTACTAATGCTTTATTGACAAGTCTTATAATGCAAATTGCACTCTGATACTACTTTTCAAAATCTAAACAGATTTGTGGGATACCCTGTACTAATGCTTTATATGAATTTTGGATAGGTTTCATATTAATATGGGCTCTTTTAAACTGTAAAATACATCTTTGATTCAGATGATGAGAAAGAGCTGCTTGCCGGTGTTTTACAAGTTTTCTGCCCCAGTGGTCTCGACGAATCGCGCGCGGAAGACTCGACCTTACTCCTAAGGTCTGTGACGTCACTGCCATGGACGATTTGGCCTGACGAAACCCGAATCTTCACTCAGTGTTGTCCTTTCATCTGAACACCATCTCTTCCGAGCATCCTCGTAGATATTGCCGGTTGAGAATCAGTTCGTGCTGGGATCGACTGCATCTTTTCCGTTAACGGGACATTTACCGTCAAGGAGATTTCCGTGTGCCTGTAATTATGTTTTCCCTTGTTACTCGATACAAATTTTAATTGGCGGACATTCATATAGTTGGTGATTCGTATCATTTAATAAATATATAATAATTTCTTCTGTTCAACGAAATTTTAAAGTGCTTGGATTTTCAAAGGGCGATTTATTGTGTTGAAAAGAAGGAAATCTGTGTTTAAAAGAAGTGCATTTTTAAATCATCTGTGGTTGAGAAGGAGAACTTTAACAATTGTTTTTTTTTTTTCATTTTATATTTTTCTTTTTTTTTTAATTTTCTAATCTTATGCATGCTAACTAGTGCTTAGGCTACATCTACCTTGTTCTTAAATCTTTGCAGCAATTTTTTTTCTGCTTATACTTCTTATAGATTTTTTTTCTTCTAGAATATTTTATTTAAAACAGAAACATAGCCAACTAAATTTTCTATATTATTCTTCATTTCGTTGGATAAAGCATCTTTCTTATTCTAACTAATGCTTAGGCTACATCTACCTTGTTCTTAAATTTTTGCAGCGATTTTTTCTTCTGATTATAATTCTAATAGATTTTTTTCCCTTCTAGAATATTTTATTTAAAGCAGTAACATAGTCAACTAAATTTTCTAAATTATTCTTCATTTCGTTCGAAAAAAGCATCTTTCTTTTTTTATTTTTAAATGTTTTTATTCGATATTTTATTAACGAATTCTGTAAATCTCTTCGTCTTTTACTATATTCCTAGAGTAATTTGAGTTTATCTTCTCGTAGAGAATTTCTATACTCTAATACAACAAGAACTCATTTTCATGGATAACCTATAATTCAAGACACAGCTTCTCTTGTAAGTAATAATATCTATATATATATCTATATTATCTATCTATATATATATTTAACATTTTGTTTTAATTTTTTCTCAATTTTATCCTATAATTTTTCGAAAAATATTTCCGGATAAATTACGCGTGTTTTGTGCGTTTCTTAACTAAGAACTTCTCTTTTTACTCATGAAAAGTTTCAGAAAAATTAAGAACTTCCTATATATACAATATCTAATAATATAATATATATATATATATATATATATATATATATATTATATATATATATATATATATATATATATTATATATATATATATAATATCTAAATATACATATATATATAATTATAATATCTATGAATTTCAAAAAACATATCAAGTTCTTGTATCATTCTACTTAAATCTATATATATATATATATATATATATATATATATATATATATATATATATATATATATTAAATATATATCAACTTCTCTCTTTACTCTTGACGATTTCATCAAAATTAAAAAAAAAATTCTAGCATCTTTATTTATATCGTAATAACTTTTAAAAATTATAAAAACCTGATATATTTTTACGCTATTTTAATATATTCATAATAATAATATTTGTTAATTCTGTTAGGAATCATATTGATTATTTTAAAACTATTTTTATATTTACATAATAATAATATTTGTTAATCATGTAAAGAATCATATTGATTATTCCTGTCATAAAAATTTAAGTTATATCTTGCTTGTATTATTTCAATCAATAATACATTTTTTAAAAAGGCAAATATAAATGTAATTATGAGTGAGAAGAACTATTAGTGAACAGGAGAACAAAATGTAAATGATGATTGTTTTTCCTGCCTATTCCAAATCCGGAGTTTAATTGAATCCATTTATGATTCATAAATAATAGATCAGATATCAGATATAAAGTATGATCATATATAAAACCTAGTACATTATTTTATTGCAAAGCGGAAATGTCTTTTTTATTAGTTAACTATTTTATTATACAATTTATGACATCGTAACACTCTTTTAAGTGCATGTGATAAATTGAGAATCGTAACTAATTATTTAAATTTAAGTTTTTATTACAATTAAAAGTCCCTTTAAATGGAAAAAATAATATATTAAAATCAAAATTTTGATTTAATATTTTTCCGTACTACGTGTTTATATTAGACTTATTCTTCCGATTTATGATTTTATTTTAATATGTTTGAATTTAATTTAAGTTTGATTTATTATAATATGTTTGAATTTAGCTTAAATTAGGTTTAAGTTTTAGGGATTAAAACTATTTTGGGTGTGATTTTATTTAAATTTAAGCTGTTTAAATTTAATTTAAATATGATCTAATTTATTTTTTAGGGATTTGAATATGATTTCATTTAATTTATGTAATATTTAATTGAGTAAAATCTATGCATTTATTATTTCTTTCCCTTGAGTGAAAATGTCTTTCTTATTAGTTACAAATTTTTGTTATACAATTTATGACATTATATCTTTTTTAAAAATCACATATGATAAACTGATACTAGCGACGGATTATTTAAATTTATTACAAATTAAAGAAAAAAATCAACATATTAAAATCACGGCTGTTTGAAATTTGTTTATTAAATGTTTTACTTTAAAATTAAAGATGTTTTTAATAAATGCTTTTTATGTCACTAATCTTTTTTTATCATAAATATTAATAATATTTATTTTTACCGGAATATAAGTGTATTTAAAATAAGAGAAAAATTAACTTACGGTGTCTTCCCTATCTGTCTGATTTATTCCACTGTTAAAAAGTTTCTCTTCTTTAATTTCTTTGCATAAATTCGTTTTTAGTGTTCTGTTAAGCAACAGGTGCGAGTTCAAAACAAAAATCTCCGAACTGAAAATACGTGCTTCATTTAATTTTTAAAAATTACATAAACATTCTCTTAAGAAACAGATAGGTAGAATTGAAAATGAAAATATCCAAAATAAAAAAGAGTTTTTCGCATAAGATTTTTGTGTTTTTCTAAAAATTATATAAAGAATTGATTTTATTATAATACAGCTGCGAAATGCGGCATTTATTAAACCGGGAAAAAATGATGTATCAATTCCAAAGTATTTTAAAGTGTAAAATTTTCTGTGCTAAATTTCATCATTTAAAATACACATTTGTCCAAACCAAAAAAGCGAAAATTTCAAATAGCGCCCCCAAGCGGACTTTTTAACATCTGTGAGAGTTACTGTATAAGTATCGCATCCCGCAGTTTATCTCCAGTTATCGCACTTATCATCAGAGATTTTGGCTCTCAGATATCACGATACCTAACAGCATACAGTATGTAAATTTTACGTATTCTTTTTTTTTTTTTTTTTGAGCTGCTTTAAGCAAGGAATAGTTTGTTCTCTTAAATATTTTTTGCAATATTCAATAGTTTTGCTTTTTTTTAATTGTATTTTTATTATTTCTCTTTTGTAATGCTACTTATTATTTTTTTTAATTTGTTCTACATCTGATTTAATTTTAATGTGTTTGAATTTGAATTTTATTTTATTTTATTTTATTTTAAAGAAAATAAATTAATTTGAGTTGATTTTATTTAATTATTTAATTATTTAATTATTAATAGTAATAGTTATAAATTTTTAATTATTTTTAATTCTTTATGTAATTGTATAATATAATATTGTGTAAATAGAGCTAATTTAAACAATATTAGTACGAACGCGTTACCGAAATGTAACGAAAGGTAATATATTTAATATAATGAGTTTCGATAGAACACTCTATACTTTCTTTTTATTGCTATTGATCTTTTTACCGAATTTTCGATATTATGTTACTCGAATATCAGTGTATTTTGAAACAGATCTCTTAAGGAGTTTTTTCCGAACTTATGACACATTTAAAAAGTTTCTCCTTTGTTTTCTTCACGGAAAATCGGTTTCAATGTTCTTTTGCAACAAGTGCAAGTTCACAACAAAAATCTTTGAAATGAACATTAGTTTTTCATAAAATTTTTGATGTAGTTTTCTGAAAATTACATAAATATTTTAAAATGAAAATATCTAAAATAAAAATGAGTTTTTCGCTGATTTTTTTTTTTTCAAAAATTATATAAAATTATATATTTTATTCTAATACAGCTGTAAAATAAAACATTCCTTAAACTGACAGGAATATGATTAGTGTAAATAAAAATTATTTTAAGTATTTTCACGTGTAAAAATTTTGACGCTAATTTTTTAAAACACATTTGGAGAAATTCTTTTGTAAACAGTTTTTATTTTAGTGTGAACATTTTGCGTATATAAATAACGGTAAAATGTTATAAAATTATGAAATATAAATTAGTTATAAACATGTTACTTGTTTCTTTATTTATAACTGCGGAAAAATTATAACGGTCTTAAAGGGAGTATGTTACTAATCTGTAATAAAATGATATTTTTTATTTAATGTGTTTTCGTACAAAAATATTTCTGATTTCTTTTAAATTCCTTGATATTGATATTTGTATCTATTACCCTATTCTGAAAAGCAAATCTTTTTGATATATGTATTTAATATTTAAAAAATGAGTATTAAAAGCAGGAGAATCGGCATATTCGCAGTGCATATGCTTTATTTGTTTACTTTTTACTGAAAGTAGCTAATCCTTAGTACTAGTTACAAGTACGTTTTAATGATAAGTTCGATAATAATTTTATTTCATGTAAAATTCTTGGATTGCTTATCGATATATTTTTTTGAAGGGTTCATTTGAATTACATATATATAGTAACATATTAATTTTGCATTTGTATACATATACATATAGTAAATGAATACAGTATATGATATAGTATATGAGCATAGTGTATTCCGCAATAACATTTTTATATTCTAAAATACCTTTCTGTGCTCAATGTGTTTTTTTTTTTTTTTTCTGCGATTCCGCAATAGAAATTTGTAAAAATAGTTTCATTATAGTACAGAACCACCTGGCGGAGTAAATTAACATTTGCTTAAAATTAAAAATCTCACTAGGCGGGTTTTTTATCTGGTTTAAATTCCGAACAGCGCCCCCAAACGGACATTTAACACTTGTTATAGTTATGGTATATAAACCTCGTAACCGCTTTTTATCTGCAGTTATCGCACTTTTTATCAGAGATTTCGGATCTACGAGATCAGGATCCCTTTTAGATATTAAGTATGTAAATTTTACTTATTATTTCATTTTTTGAAAATAATAGTTTGATCTCTTAAATATTAAATATTTTTGCTATATTTTAATTTATTTTTAATATTTCTATTTTGTATGCCTACTTATACATATTTTAGATTTGTTCTTAATGCATCTGATTTCATTTTAATATGTTTGAATTTATGTTTGGATTAATATTTAATATTTTTTGCTATTTTATCTTAAAGAACTTAAAAATCATTTGAGTTAATTAATTATTTAATTATTATTTATAATAGTTATAAATTCTTAATTATTATTATTATTATATTTGTGTGTATTTTAATATATATAAATATATTTATTAAAACTATGCATTTATATATTAATTGCTATTCTTAATTCTGTATTATTTCATTAGTAATATTTCTTTTATTTAATTTAAGGTGTTACATTTATTTTGAATATGATTTAATTTTCTTTTATTTAATTTGAATTGATTTTGATTACATTTTCTTTTATTTTATTTTATTTTAATGTTACGAAATTTTATTAAATTTTAGTCTATATTTTTAAAAATTTAATCGTGACATAATTTAGTCAGTTAATTTAATTTAATTTTGATTTAATTTCGATAACTTTTTATCTGATTTAATTTTAATTTTAATTTTTGAGTTTGAACATTACGCATTTCATTTATATTTTATAAAAAATTATATTTTTTAATTTTCGAATTTTGAAAATTTTGAAAAAAAAAACTATACCTGATTGAGTAAATTAACATTTCCTTAAAATTAAAAATCTCACTAGGCTGGTTTTCTATCTGGCTAAAATTTGAAATTGCGCCTCCAAACGGACATTTTAACACCTGTTATATTTATGGTATATAAACATCGCAACACGCAGTTTATCTGCAGATACCGTACTTACATCAGAGATTTCGGCTCTCAGAAATCAGGATACCTATATTTACAGTATGTAAATTTTACGTATTATTTCTTTTTTTGAAAAGAATAATTCGGTGTCTTAAATATTAAATATTTTTGCTATATTTTATTTCTATTTTTAATATTTCGATTTTGTATGCTAATTATTCATATTTTAGATATGTTCTTAATAATACATCTGATTTAATTTTAATATGTTTGAATTTATATATATTTTTTTCTATCTGAAATAACTTTCAAATAATTTGAGTTAAATTTATTTAATTACTCAATTATTAATAATAATATTTATAAATTCTTCATTATTATTATTATATTTATATGTCCTTTAATATATACAAATATATGTATTAATAGTATGCATTTATATGTTAATGATTATTCTTAATTCTTTACTATTTCATTAATAATATTTCTTTTATTTAATTTAATGTGTTGCATTTACTTTGAATATGATTTGAAATTTGAAATTGAATTTGAATTTCATTTGAACTGCATTTTATTTTATTTTATTTTATTTTAATTTAAAGGAATTTTTAATTGGTTTTATTCTGAATTTTTAAAATTTAATCGGAATATAACTTAGTTATTTAATTTAATTTGGGTTGAAATGACTTTTTTTTAATTTTAATTACTTTTTATTACATTTATTTTTAATTGTAATTTTTGAGTTCGAACATAACACGTTCAATTTATATTTTATGAAAATTTTAATAAAAATTATATTTTTAATTTTTGAATGAAAAGAAAACACCTGGCGGGGTAAATTAACATTTACTTAAAATTTAAAATCTCACTAGGCGGGTTTTTTATCTGGTTTAATTTCCAAGCAGCGCCCCCAAACGGACTTTCTAACATTTGGTATAGTTATAGTATATAAACCTTGTAACCCGCATTTTATCTGCAGTTATCGCCCTTTTCATCAGAGATTTGGGCTCTAAGAAATCGGGCTACCTAATATATATTTAGTATGTAAATTTTACGTACTATTTCCGTTTTTGAAAATAATAGTTTGGTCGCTTAAATATTAAATATTTTGCTATATTTTAATTTATTTTTACTATTTCTATTTTGTATGCCTACTTATACATATTTTAGATTTGTTCTTAATGCATCTGATTTCATTTTAATATGTTTTAATTTATGTTTGGATTAATATTTAATATTTTTTGCTATTTTATCTTAAAGAACTTAAAAATCATTTGAGTTAATTAATTATTTAATTATTATTTATAATAATTATAAATTCTTAATTATTATTATTATTATACTTGTGTGTATTTTAATATATATAAATATATTTATTAAAACTATGCATTTATATATTAATTGCTATTCTTAATTCTGTATTATTTCATTAGTAATATTTCTTTTATTTAATTTAAGGTGTTACATTTATTTTGAATATGATTTAATTTTCTTTTATTTAATTTGAATTGATTTTGATTACATTTTATTTTATTTTATTTTATTTTAATGTTACGAAATTTTATTTAATTTTAGTCTATATTTTTAAAAATTTAATCGTGACATAATTTAGTCAGTTAATTTAAATTTAATTTTGATTTAATTTGGATAACTTTTTATCTGATTTAATTTTAATTTTAATTTTTGAGTTTGAACATTACGCATTTCATTTATATTTTATAAAAAATTATATTTTTTAATTTTCGAATTTTGAGAATTTTGAAAAAAAAAAACTATACCTGATTGAGTAAATTAACATTTCCTTAAAATTAAAAATCTCACTAGGCTGGTTTTCTATCTGGCTTAAATTTGAAATTGCGCCTCCAAACGAACATTTTAACACCTGTTATATTTTTGGTATATAAACATCGCAACACGCAGTTTATCTGCAGATACCGTACTTTCATCAGAGATTTCGGCTCTCAGAAATCAGGATACCTATATTTACAGTATGTAAATTTTACGTATTACTTCTTTTTTTGAAAAGAATAATTTGGTGTCTTAAATATTAAATATTTTTGCTATATTTTATTTCTATTTTTAATATTTCGATTTTGTATGCTAATTATTCATATTTTAGATATGTTCTTAATAATACATCTGATTTAATTTTAATATGTTTGAATTTATATATATTTTTTTCTATCTGAAATAACTTTCAAATAATTTGAGTTAATTTTATTTAATTACTCAATTATTAATAATAATATTTATAAATTCTTCATTATTATTATTATATTTATATGTCCTTTAATATATACAAATATATGTATTAATAGTATGCATTTATATGTTAATGATTATTCTTAATTCTTTACTATTTCATTAATAATATTTCTTTTATTTAATTTAAGGTGTTGCATTTACTTTGAATATGATTTGAAATTTGAAATTGAATTTGAATTTCATTTAAACTGCATTTTATTTTATTTTATTTTATTTTAATTTAAAGGAATTTTTAATTGGTTTTATTCTGAATTTTTAAAATTTAGTCGGAATATAACTTAGTTATTTAATTTAATTTGGATTGAAATGATTTTTTTTAATTACTTTTTATTACATTTATTTTTAATTGTAATTTTTGAGTTTGAACATAACACGTTCAATTTATACTCTATGAAAATTTTAATAAAAATTATATTTTTAATTTTTGAATTAAAAGAAAACATCTGGCGGAGTAAATTAACATTTACTTAAAATTTAAAATCTCACTAGGCGGGTTTTTTATCTGGTTTAATTTCCAAGCAGCGCCCCCAAACGGACTTTCTAACATTTGGTATAGTTATGGTATATAAACCTTGTAACCCGCATTTTATCTGCAGTTATCGCCCTTTTCATCAGAGATTTGGGCTCTAAGAAATCGGGCTACCTAATATATATTTAGTATGTAAATTTTACGTACTATTTCCGTTTTTGAAAATAATAGTTTGGTCGCTTAAATATTAAATATTTTTGCTATATTTTAATTTATTTTTACTATTTCTATTTTGTATGCCTACTTATACATATTTTAGATTTGTTCTTAATACATCTGATTTCATTTTAATATGTTTGAATTAATATTTAATATTTTTTCTTATTTTATCTTAAAGAACTTTCAAATAATTTGAGTTAATTTTATTTAATTATTTAATTATTATTTATAATAGTTATAAATTCTTAATTTTATTATTATTTTAATTATTATTATTTTAATTATTATTATTGTACTTTAACATATATAAATATATGTAATAAAAGTATGTATTTATATATTAATTATTATTCTTAATTCTTAATAATAATCGTTTTATTGAATTTAATGCTTTTACATTCATTTTGAATATGATTTAAGTTTTTTAAATTTAATTAGAATTAGTTTTTATTACATTTTATTTGATTTGATTTTAATTTTAAGGAATTTTTAATTAATTTTAGTTAGGATTTAAAAAAATTTAATCTGAATATAATTCAGTTATTTAAATTAATTTAATTTGATTTAATTTGGATTGTATGTAATCATTATTTTTGTTGTTACTTTGATTAATTTTTATCTGTTTTAATTGTAATTGTAATTTTTGAGTTTGAACATTACACATTCCATTTACATTTTAGGAAAATTTTACTTCAAAATTATATTTTTTTAATTTTCGATTTTTTTAAATTTAAATTTTTTACAGAGCATATTATATAATGCTCTTTTTCTGATAATAAAATAACATTGCATGTTTTCCTATTTAATTCTGGAAATTTCTCTTACGCTATTTTAAATTGGAAATTTTGGATGGGCTTTAAGCAATCGCAAATATAATTTTTATTTTAATAATTTTTTTAAACATTAGATTTGAAGCTTCTTGTACTGTTATATATATTATCCAGCACCAATTTATTTATTTTAACGTTTATTTCTGTTCTTTCACATTTTTATTACAGTTATTTGACTGCTTATTTTTTTCCGTTTCCCATTCTTAATGAAAACAATTCGCGTGTTTTTATATTTTATTTTTCAAATTTCTATTTTCTATATTATATAATGCTCTTTTTCTGATAATATAATAACACTGCATGTTTTACTATTTAATTCTGGAAATTTCTCTTACGGTATTTTAAATTGGAAATTTTGGATGGGCTTTTGGCAATCGCAAATATAATTTTTATTTGAATATATTTTTTAAACATTACAGTTGAAGCTTCTTTTACTGTTATATATATTATCCAGCACCAATTTGTTTGTTTCGGTTCCTTCACATATTTATTACAGTTATTTGACTGCTTAATTTTTCCCGTTTTCCATTCTTAATTAAAACAATTCACATGTTTTTATATTTTCTTTTTCAAATTTCTATTTTCTATATTATATAATGCTCTTTTTCTGATAATAAAATGAAATTGCATGTTTTTATATTTAATCCTGAAAATTTATCTTACGGTATTTTAAATTGGAAATTTTGGATGGGCTTTAAGCAATCGCAAATATAATTTTTATTTCAATAATTTTTTTAAACACTAGATTTGAAGCTTCTTGTACTGTTATGTATATTATCCAGCACCAATTTATTTATTTTAATATTTGTTTCGGCTCTTTCACATTTTTATTAGTTATTTATGCTTAATTTTACATATATCCATGATACAAGGAGATAATTCGGATAAACCACGATTGCCAAAAGCAAAATATAATGACAGTGACAAAAATAAGTATAAGTTTTTCCATAAAATTATGAAAATTTTAAAATGCACGATATATTCCTAAAGCCCAAATCACCGATATTTCTCGAAATAAAATATCTACGATTTCGTCATTTACCCAGCTTTCCGCTAATAAGGTGCAATACTTGGGCTATCGTACGTATAAACCCACGAAAAAAAGGAGAAAATCAGTTTAAAAAAAATAATAATAAAATTGAATGAACACGTTAAAAGGACCAATAAATCTTCCTCTCTCCTTTTTTCTATCTATCCAACTATATATCTTTCTAAATATCTATTTACCTAATCTATCTACCTATCTATTTATCTATCTGTCTGTCTGTCTATATTTTCGTTTTTTAGAGAGTTTAGTCAAATTCCTAATTTTACTCTATTTCATTTTCAGTCCCTACGGCCGTGTTCTATCAAGGTGCCATCAACACGTCTAGATAAACAAGTAAGTGCCACCTTTATTATTATCAGTGTCCGGATGTTGTTAATAAAAAAAATTATAAGTCCATTTAAATATTGAAGTTTTTTTTAAATTAAAAACAAAATGATTTTCAATTTAAAAATACTATATTAGAATTTTTTAATGGTTGAATTTTGAAAACTTGACGTGCTTAACAGATTTTTTTCTGTTCGGTCGCATTTGAAGCGTTTCAAACTTTTGCGATGATACGAGCGTCTGAGGGCTTTCCTGCATTAAAAAAATGTTCATAAAACTAATAATAATTTAATCTTTCTTTCCCTGTTTGTTTCTAAAATAAACTTTATTGTCTTTATTTTCAGTAGGGGAAGATCGGGTAGTCCCGGACACGTGGAAAAGTTGCAAATAAAAAAGAAATGATTGAAATTTCTGTCTTTATTTTACACTTAAAATAAAATTACGAACTTCTTTAATGATTTTAATTAAACATTGCTAATAATATCGAATTGGTTAGCTAGTTTGTCCTTATTTTTTTGGCGTCACAAGTAACGGCGGGTAGCCCCCGGACATATTAATCAATGCTGTGCCAACCGTTTTTTAGGTATTTGGCCTTACAAACATCACAATTATAATAAAAATCTGATGCATCGATATAAACACAAGCTTAATGTCTAATAAAGATCATCTAAAATAAGATCTAATTAATCTAATTAATCTTTATTAATAACCTGCAATAAAGTTTGAAAGGAGCAACGAAAATTTATTGACGAAAACAAAACACTCACTCACGACTAACTTACTCGGCGCCCACGTCGCAATTAAACTGTATTTGTTTCGACTCTAGAGGGCGTTCATTTACAATAACTCTTTATTTACGCAACGCTTTGAATTTCTCACCCGAATTTTCGAATATGAGCAAACCGCTTAGATAGTTAAAAGCAGTAGATAGAGATTTTCTTAATTTTATTGTAAACCACCAGTGAACTTAATGCAGAGGAAGAGTATTTTGCCCTGAATAGAAAAATAATTTCTTCTTTGGATGAGATTAAAAGCAATAAAATGTTGCTCTGCAAGTAATGCCAATACAAAAATGCATTGAACAAAATTTGCAAAAATGCTGAGTTCATAAAAGCTTATCCACTTTCTGGATATCCTCGTTTTGATATTTTCTGGAGAGAGAGAGGGGTGGGGGGGTCATAAAGTTTAGTACAGTTTAAAAATTTTTAATGTTCTAATTTTTGAAAAAAAAAAGAGAAATATTTTTTTTTAAAAAAAAGGTCCTAAAATATTGCTCACAGTTAAAGACATAAATACATAAAAATTTCTAAAAAATACCCTAAAAGAGCAAACAAACCCAGAAATGAGAAAAGTGAGCTATCAATATCCGGACTCATGATTTTCTTTTCTTTTCTTTTTCTATATACATATTTTAATTTTACTGTGTAGTATATAAAATTTCCTGTATGATAATAAGTGAAGGGGGCGGGGCAAGAGAGTGAACATCTGAGATATAAATATATATATCTGAGATATTGAATATCTGAGATATTTCAATTTGAAAATTTGATCCAATGCTCAAATCAAGATATATAACATAAAGTTTTTTCGCCAATGTCTTAGAAACATATAAGATATTCTGAGTAACAGTATGGCATTACTTTAATGATATTACTATTAAGATTTTTGTAAATTAGCTATCTTCTATGAGGGCATAAACCTCTGGGGCAAAACGAAATCTGGGACATATGCTGCCACCAAGTGACATTAGAAACAAATTAAATGTGGGATATTAAAATTTACATTAATAAGCAACATATTACAGCGTTAGATTTATTTCACCAAAAATGTGGCTTGGCACTTTCTTTCCCCGATCCCCTCAATTTTTTGCGTTACATTATTATTCGACTATAAGTAAAAAAAAATGCATATTACTGTAACATGCAGATCTCGTTAAATAAAAAATCGAAAGAAATATCGTTTGAATTATGACTGTCCCCCCAAAAAGGGGAACAAAAAAAAAGTAATTTTATTACATCTTAGAATAACTTGGCTATGAAAGCTTTTCCTATTTTTCTTTAATTTACCGAGAATATAGAACATTTCCTAAAGAAAAATTTTCATACAAAGCGTTCGAAACTGATTATCCCCCAAAAAAGGGAGCAAAAAAAGTCTTTGTATCTTAGAACAACTTGGCTTATGAAAGCTTTTCAGATTTCTTCTATATTTTAACCAGAATATAGTACATTTCTTCCCGAAATGGTTTCATACAAAGCTTTGTGCTAATTTTAATTTACAAATAATTCAAAGTATTACTTAAGGAACAATTAATCCACATTTCTGTAATATACAGATCTTATGAAATAAAAAATTGAAAGAGAAATCATTCGAATACTGATAATCGCCCCAAAAGGCAAACAAAAAAAGTCTTTGTATCTTAGAACAACTTGGCTTATGTAAGTTTTTCAGATTTCTTCTATATTTTAACCAGAATATAGTACATTTCTTCCCGAAACGGTTTCATACAAAGCTTTGCGTTAATTTTAATTTACAAATAATTAAAGGTATTACTTAAGGAACAATTAATCCACATTTTTGTAATATGCAGATCTTATGAAATAAAAAATTGAAAGAGAAATCGTTTTAATTATCATTATCCCCCCAAAAAGAAACAAATAAAGAGTCTTTTCATTACATCTTATAATAACTTGGCTATTAAAGCTTTCAAATTTATTCTTTAATTCAACGAGAATATAAGGCATTTATTGCCGAAACGGTTTTACGCAAAGTTACGTTAATTTTAATTTACAAATAATTCAAAGTATTAATTAAGAAACAATTAATCCACATTTCTCTAATGAGATTATAGATTTCATGAAATGAAAAATCGAAAGAGAAATCGTTTTAATTGTGATTATCCCCCCAAAAAGGAACAATGAGCCTTTGTATTACATCTTAGAGTAACTTGGCTATGAAAGCTTTCAGATTTCTTCTTTATTTTAAACAGAATATAGTACATTTCTTCTCGAAACGGTTTGATAGATTTCATGAAGTGAAAAATCGAAAGAGAAATCTTTTGAATTATGATTATCCCACCAAAAAGGGACAAAGAAAGAGATTTTGTATTACATTTTATAATAACTTGGCTATGAAAGCTTTCAGATTTCTTCTTTAATTTAACGAGAATATAGAACATTTCTTGCCGAAACGGTTTTACGCAAAGTCTTACGTTAATTTTAATTTACAAATAATTCAAAGTATTAATTAAGAAACAATTAATCCACATTTCTCTAATGAGATTATAGATTTCATGAAATGAAAAATCGAAAGAGAAATCGTTTTAATTGTGATTATCCCCCCAAAAAGGAACAATGAGCCTTTGTATTACATCTTAGAATAACTTGGCTATGAAAGCTTTCAGATTTCTTCTTTATTTTAAACAGAATATAGTACATTTCTTCTCGAAACGGTTTGATAGATTTCATGAAGTGAAAAATCGAAAGAGAAATCTTTTGAATTATGATTATCCCACCAAAAAGGGACAAAGAAAGAGATTTTGTATTACATTTTATAATAACTTGGCTATGAAAGCTTTCAGATTTCTTCTTTAATTTAACGAGAATATAGAACTTTTCTTGCCGAAACGGTTTTACGCAAAGTCTTACGTTAATTTTAATTTACAAATAATTCAAAGTATTAATTAAGAAACAATTAATCCACATTTCTCTAATGAGATTATAGATTTCATGAAATGAAAAATCGAAAGAGAAATCGTTTTAATTGTGATTATCCCCCCAAAAAGGAACAATGAGCCTTTGTATTACATCTTAGAATAACTTGGCTATGAAAGCTTTCAGATTTCTTCTTTATTTTAAACAGAATATAGTACATTTCTTCTCGAAACGGTTTGATAGATTTCATGAAGTGAAAAATCGAAAGAGAAATCTTTTGAATTATGATTATCCCACCAAAAAGGGACAAAGAAAGAGATTTTGTATTACATTTTATAATAACTTGGCTATGAAAGCTTTCAGATTTCTTCTTTAATTTAACGAGAATATAGAACTTTTCTTGCCGAAACGGTTTTACGCAAAGTCTTACGTTAATTTTAATTTACAAATAATTCAAAGTATTAATTAAGAAACAATTAATCCACATTTCTCAAATGAGATTCTAAATTTCATGAAATGAAAAATCGAAAGAGAAATCGTTTTAATTATGATTACCCCCCCCACACACACACACACACCAAAAAAAAGGGGGGGGAACAAAGATGGAGTCTTTGTATTTACATCTTAGAATAACTTGGCTATGAAAGCTTTCAGATTTCTTTAATTTAACGAAAATATAGCATATTTCTTGCTGAAACGGTTTTAAATAAAGCCTCACGTTAATTTTAATTTACAAATAATTCAAAGTATTGTTTAAAGAACAATTAAGTTAATACATTTATTAATTTAATTAATAATAACTTGCAGTCACATCTGTTGCAGTAAGACAAAATAATAACTGATACCTAATAATAATTTCGTATCAATTCTACTAAAGTACTGTTTTAAACGACTTCGAATGGAGGTCTTACAATTTTTTTTTCTTTCTTTTTATGTATGTCTTTTTATGTATGTTATGTCTTTTTATGTATCCGTAATTCTTGAATGATGCTCCTTTTTATAACTTTCCAATTGTATTGTGTAAAGAAAATCTTGTAATAATGATTTGTATGTGTGTGAGAGAAAGAACATTAACCCAAACGTTACTTCAGTTTAAGTTAATGTTAATATGTTATACACCACTCTCGCAAGAATTGTATAAATTTTCGTACAAATAGCTGAAAGATTATAAATTTAATCCATTTTTAAACCATTTTCAAACCTTTTTCTGACCGATTCTATGCGTAAAATCGCCAAAGGACTTGGATAAATTATAAGTGATAAGTATTGCGACCACGTTATCAAGTATTAGTGTTGCACAGGTAACGTCTCTGGTTTAAAAAATGGTGGCTCAGCGTTCAAATCCAGCCGATTCTATTATGTCAGATATTGAAAAAAAAATCCTTCTTTAATTTACATTTTGAGCACGCTGTTCGGAAAGTGTAGAGGAGACAATTCAGATATTTTTTTCGTTGGAAAGGTCCTGTTCTACTGGTGAATTCCGTTTCAATTTCATTAGGATATATAAATGATATATTGATTGTTTGTCTGTTTTCTTGTCTTCTTTTACATTATAGGAGTTGACTTTCATAAAAAATTGACAAATGTCGCGAATTCCGTGTATTAAATCATGGTATTACTTTACGTTTTTAAGATAGTCGTTGTATCGTGTGTAATTTTTTTACAGGGACACGTCAAAAGTTTTAATATATCATCGTCTAATGCGCGCAAAATGAGGCTATAGTAACATTTAAAATGAATGTAGATTACGGACGTACATCGGGTCAGGTAACCGGATTTTTCCTGACTACGACCTGACCCGCGGTTCGAGTCGTGGGTTGGGTTGATTATTGACGGCCAATTATCGACACTAGGGATATAGGCCCGGGGGGAGTGCCCTTCGTGGGGGTCTTTCTAAGGGAACCTAATCCGTATTTACGCATGGAGAAAATCCACGGCTCGAAAGAAAACCACGAAAACTCCGAGCGATTAGGCCGACGGGCGCGATTGGGATCGAACCCAGCACCTCCCGTCTACCAGCTTCGAGAGCACAACCTCTCAGCCACTGGTGGGGCTGGTTCGAGTCGTGTTTGGGTTGCGCATCGGTTTGATTTCAGATAGAATTTTCTGTTTTGGGTCGTTTATAGAGTTCTGCGAATATTCTGCCTAAACTAAGCCGGTAACCCGCTCAGAACCCGACGCACTTCAACCCAAAACTAACCCGAACCCGAAGAGAAATAATATTAACCCATATTTTGATACAATTATATCTCTAATATAATTTTTTTCTTTTTTTGTATAAAAATAAACACATATATGCTTATTACTACTCAAATGTGTAGTTTATTTTTTTTCATTTGAAAAATATTGAGGTTGGTTGGTTGGTTGATTGGTTGATTTACGACGGCCAATTATCTACTCGAAGAATATAGGCCCTAGGGGGGAGTGCCCTCCGTTTGGGTCTTTTTAAGGGGTCCTAACCCGTATTTACGGCAAGGTTCGAAGAAAAACCACAGAAAACTCCGAACGGTTAGGTCGACCAGCGCGGCAGGGGTTTGAACCCAGCACCTACCAGCGAAAAATATTTAGGACTTTCTTTTGAAAAATCGGGTCAACCCGAAACCAAACCCGTGATAGTCAAAATCCTACTCGAAACATTTAAAACCAATCCGACTCGAACCAGACCCGCAACGACAAAAATTATCGTCGACCCATGGTCGGGTCGACTTTGGTAGAACTAGATTACTGTTATTATAGCGTAAATAAGTAATTTATAACATGTAAATACGCCCATTTGAGAACAGATAGGGCTACGTCCCTCGATAATTTAGGCAAGAGTTTATAATATTCAGTTAAAGGCAGAAAAAATTAAGATCCAATTGATTATTTGGGCAGGATTCAACGTATGAAGCACTATTGAGATTTAAATTCACAATATTCAATTAAATATTAAAAATATATATATTTTATTTAAAGGCTAGATTACAATCTGGGTGGCATTACTGTAAGAGAAACTCAAATTTACAAAAAGTTAATTCATACATTTTTAACGTAACCAAAATCATTTTTAACAATAATGAAAAACATTCGATAAAAGAGATCGATTTAAAGTCAGTCCAACCCGAACTAGACCGAAAAAAAAATTCTAGCGTCGACCCGCGGTCGGTTCGTTTCTTATTACCCGACCTGATGTAGAACTGTAGTCGGGTATAATCTGAACCGTGTATAAGACACTAATGTCGATAATATTAAAGGGTTGCTACAAAACACAAAAATAAGAAACAATCCTTGAAGTTGGTATTATTATTTTTTCTTAAAAATTACTTGAATGCTTATAATTCTTTTCCATTGTCAAAACTTGAATTAGTTTATAAGTCCACATATTTATTTATTAGTCCACCACATTAGTTTTGAAGCACATATTTTTATTTTTAAATTCCGTGTGAGCATTATTCGAGAAGATTAAGAAAAATAAAGAAGTATTAAAAAAGTTTTAGTTTGAATAATTTTAAGAATTGTGATAATCTCAAACGAAAATTCTAAAAATATGTCAGAGCGGAAGGCGTTTAATAAACTGTATATAAATTACAAAATTTATATTAAATATAATCATGTTAACATATTATAAAATAATTCTTTGATATTATAGTCAAATTTATTCATTTCCTGATTCATGAAGAAATATTATTAGAAGAATTTTATAAAAATAACCCGGCGATAATTATCTCAATTTGTTCTATATTTTAAGGTATTAGTGTCTTTATGAACTCACTGACTAGTTAATGTCTTGGGTTACTTTCGTTCTGAAAAGTCACCTTTTTATCTAAGCTTTGAAAAAGTACAACAAAGCTATATTTGGTGGCGGTTTTAAAAATTTGCCCCCTACACAACACCTTCTAAAATGTAAATTAGAATTTAAAACCCATATTTTATGTGAAACAAGAATGGGACGAATATAAACAAACAATAAATAAAAATTATTTAAATATATAATTGGCAGATAAGTAGTTTAAGATGTTAACTCCTACATTTCTTATATACGAATTCGGTTATTAATAATATTGCAAAATATCTAGAGATTGAAAAGAAATAGATTTTAATATTTAATATATCCGATTTGATTGTCAAAATGGCTAAATTGTTCACATTATGGTCAGTCATCTTAACTCAGCTTTTTAATTATCGTCGTTCAAGAAAATGCTCATTCTAAAAATGAATTAGTTACAGACGTTATTTTGAAGAACCTTAAAACTATTTCAATATTTTGAAAAGTTCCGACAAGTTTTTGTTGGCGTAACCCGTGACACATATTTTGTATTCCCAAGTCATTTTTTTCATTTAGTTTCAAATATTGTTTTAAATGCACGTATTCATGACCATACTTGTCATCAATATCATCCGGGTAACTTGACATAATTCTAATGTATATGTGTCTATTTTTTAATTACATAATTGCGGATATCAAAAAGGGTTTTAAGCCTATTGCGAATGTTTGTGCAGTCTAATATAAATGAAACTAGTCGTTGGGGTTCACCGTAATACTTACCCATCATGGATATGCATAATATAAAATACAAAAATAAAACATGTGTAAACTATTTATAAAACGCATTGCAATTCGAATAAAATCGTGGCTTGATGACGTTATAAACTTTAAATGCTCTATTACTGAATTGCGTAAAAGAAACATCCTTATAACTCCAAAATTGAAAATCATATTAACTAACGGTTTACTGTGTCGGATGAAGCGTCTCATTTCCAATTAAAATATATCTTGGAATTGAAATTTAAATGAAATACAGGGTCATGAAAAATCGAAGAGCGTGGAAAATATAATTACAAATATCTCGGCAACTTATTATCCGATAGACTTCATTCTTTATGCAAAATTTATGTTTTTTATTGTCTTTTATATTCACTCCTTAAAATAAACTATTTCGAAAATTTTTATATACCTTTTATCAGAACGAATATTTCGAGAGTCCGAAAAAGATCGTTCCGGATAATCGAGGTTACTGAAATTAAATAAGCTTCTTCCCATTATTACATACTAAGTACATACCAAATTTCAAGTTTCTATCTCAATTTGTTCGGGAGATAGAGCGTTTACAGACACAGACAGATGGACGGCAATTTTGTTTTCTAAAAATATGTTTTTCGGTATCTCCAGTGAAACATGTAAATCCGTCAAAAAAAATTTCGATTTTCAAAACGATTACAAGATTTACCCTATACTACGTATGATGGGTAAGTAAAAATGAATACTATTAATTTGGTTGGTTTTTCTTTTCTTTTCAAAATATTCTCTGTGAAAAATTTGCCGCCGTATGTTTCAGCATGCTTAACTGATTGAGAAATTCGCCACTGGCACTACATAAAAACAAAGTTAAAGAACAAAAGAACGTACGCTTACGGCATTACTAAGCTTTGGCTTAATTATTATTGACATACATATGCGTTATTGCTAGTCAAATTATTAATAACTATCATGAGAGAATTGTTCTGTGCATTCATAAGAGAGTTATTCTGTGTCGCGACACATGAAAATTGTATTTTTTAGATATGAAAGTGATGTTTTAGAAAATCGATGAGTTTGTATTAAGATAGATATATGTTGGTTAACATAAAAATAATTTTTGGCTAAAATATACTAAATATTAGATATCTTCTTGAAATGAGTACAATATTTTTAGTGACAAATAATTACCAGCGTTTCAAACAGTAACTAATAGTTGGGAATGGGAGAAAAATTGCAATTACAGCAAAAATTTTAAACATTAATTTTCTTTTATTATCCATTACATAAAACTACGTTTCAAATATAGCGTGTATTAAATATATAAGTCAAGAGATATAGCGCAACTTGTGATAATTGTGTCAAAGTATACAAACTTGCATAAACTTTTTTTAAAAAAAGGATGATAAGATTATAGTTTTAGAAAATATTTTTTTTTTTAATGTAGAAGTAATTTAACATTAAAGTGACAAATTATTGAATAATTTTGAATAAAATGAACATTTCGTCCGAATGATCTTAAATTTGGGTTTGAACTTATTTTTAACTGTAGTTTAATATTTGGTCAAAATTGTGTGTTGCTTTCGAAAATTGTAATGGTAGTATAAATTTTAATATGAAGCTTCAAGAAATTCAATGCAAAATATTAATTAACGCTAACATATTCCTTTCACTGTAAAAAACTCACACACACATGCACACGCGCACACACACATATCTATCTATATATATATTACAAGCTTTAGAACTAAAAAATTAACTTTCAAGGATGGCGTAACGAAAATAACCGTAACTCTATTAAATATGGTATACCGATATTTTTTCAATAGTCTCAGACAGCGCTACAGAAACATAATTTGTGCATGGTGCACAAAATATTCTTGAATTATTGCTCATAGTCAGTTTATGGATAAAGATAACTGATGATACCGATAAAGATTCTAACGTTCTTACCGACCGTACCACACTTATAGCGTTCTAGTCATTCTACATTCAGCTATTTTAACTTCAATCTGAAATTAAAGATTTAAAGAATACCAAAAATGCTGTAGCAAAATCTACTTAATTCTATTCAGTTCATATAATAACCAGTTCAAATTCTTTGTCTAAGTATACAAAACTATTGTGAGTCTAAATAACTTTAAGAATTTTAAACTAGAAATTTTTCCGACTATAATTTTTTTTTATCCAGGTTCTTGATCTGAGGTTCGAGGGGGTACAAAAAAAGTTTTCTAACTAATAAGCACATTTAACTTTTATATTTTAAAGAATTAAATCAGTTAAATCACACTCAAAATAATAATAATAAAATACATATAAAAATCCGTGAATTGAACGAATTTTATCGTTGATTTTATATCGTTAAAACCCGAAAAAATCATCTTTAATTTGTTCTTTTTCCCTCAAAATTCATAAATGTCCTATAACGTAAATTTAACTTAAATACTCTAAGCTAAAGCTGCATTTTCATCAAATCACGGAGTGCCATGATTGAAAAATCAGCATGCTATGATTATAATTTTAGAAAATATTGAAAAAAATATGTTCTATACACTATAGAAATTCGAAATATTTTAAAAATGAAAGCTCGATTTTATTTTTTTTCAAGGACGGTAACCTCTCCTTAACAGTTGGCTCTTTACGAATGGATATCATTTCATTTCGCAAAAACTCAGCATAGACGGACACACCCGTCTATACTATAGGACCTCGAAACGTAATATTGTCGTTCTGATTGCCATATGGATTCAGTTAACATAAAATATTTCGTTTCGATTCCGATTTTTGTTCCCTTAAAATAACGGTTCCAGTTTCCGGTTCGGTTCCGAATGAATGAACCAACTTCATTTTTGTCATTCGAAAAAGCATGTAATTTTGTTTTATTCAGCTTTCTTATTAATTGCAATGCGATACTAATAATTATTATTCTGAAAATTTTAAAATATAAAATTAGCCAATATAAAAATGTAATAAATTTTACAAAATTTTGCAAATTTCTTGTTTTAATATAAAAAGTTAAACATTCTGTTCAATTAATATCCTAAATCTTAATCAATATCCTGCATCCTCTCTAAAAGAAGGGGATCGTCGTCATTGTTTTTCTCCTTCGTATGGCTACTTCGGGCAAGAGTCCTATACGAGTCGGGTTATACCCGACCTTAACCCGAAAATTCTGCGTAAAGTCAACCCGAAACCCGACCCGAACCCGACACACTTCAACCCGAAGTTGACCCGAGCCCGAAATCCAGTGAAAGCAACAATTTTTAACAAAAATCAGTGCATGTTAATGCGAAAAATGGTAACTGAGATCAGAATATTCTGTAATAAAGGAGGTGTAAATTAAAAATGTACTTAACATTAAGTTTCGCATGTGACGTAGAAAGAACTGTTAGAAAAGATGAATTAGAAAAAATACAAGCACATAGTCATATAATAAGCACATAATATGCTATATACTGCATGCGTAACGAGAACATATGCAATGAATCAGCCTCTTTTGAATTACCTAAAATTTGGCACGAGATGTTTTTCAATTTTAAAAAAGCAATAAGGAAATATTAATTTTCACGTTTACAGCTGACCATTTTTAAGCAACTGATTTCATTACACATATGATCTCGCGGTTTATGTTTTTCAAAAGTTTATTTTCAAATTTTTGTGAGACTGTTTGTCGTGTAAATCTTGATAATGGCGCCGTTTGCACGTTTCAAAACATGTCGATCATCATATTAAAAGTTTTTCTAACCTTTTTGTGTTCTGTTATTATCACTTTAAGTATTTACATCTGTATTTTAAATACAAGCACGTTTAAGAAATTTCAAAGACATATATATATATAAGCACTTTATATCTGACAGATATATATACGCACGTTTAAAAAATATGCCATGAAATGTGAGAGTTTTAATTTCAATTCATACTATTCAGTAATAATGGGAGGAAAATGTAATAGTTAAAAACTAGATTGCAATACATAAAACACTTTTATAGGAGAAACCTAAATAAATAAATACAGAATAAAAAAACAGCTTAAACATTAAAAAACAACTACGTTCTTTAAACAAATAACTACGCACCTTTTATCAAAATCATCGCAAACTAATGCAAGAATCATTAAAAAACGAAAATGAAAAAACTGCTCTTTTCCAAATCACAACAATAATCATGCCTGCTAGTCTCATGCTTTTACGATGAAAAATGTGTCTGTAATTGTGTTTAAAAGTTTCGCGTTGTTGAGCGGGGAAAACATTTGTTTGAGAACAACCTTTTGAAAAAATTTGAGGCACATCTAAGGTCCTCTCAGTTGTCACCGGTTGAGAATCACAGCTGAATAATAATGTAAAAATAAAAATATATATTATTTAAAGATCATAATATTCAGCAATGATAGAGGGAGGGGATAAATAAAAAATGTATTTACGTTAAGACAATTCTAGAAATCATCGAATCATATAAGCCTAATTTAAAAGAAAATTAAATTAAAAAATCCGAACTCGGTTTAAAAGTTTAAAATATATTACTAAAAAAAATATTTCACATATATACGCCCATTCGAAAAAAAAAGTGCAATGAAACACAATAATTTAAGTTAAATTTAGAATTCTGAACTACGTAATGGAACATTTTTTTCCCCCAATTTTCTGCAAATACAGAAGATCTTTTAGAAAATGTCAAAGTTTGCGTTTTTAATGAAATATCCCGGCATGACAGTGCTGGAAAGAGAAAAAAACTGCCGTCATGACACAAAAATTGTTTATAACTCAATATGTAATTCATTTATCGAAAAAAAAATGCTATATTTCCAAATCACTTCAATAATCCGGCCTATAAGTGTCATGCTTTTACGATTAAAAATGTTTTAGAAAGTTTCGCTTTTTGAGCAGAGGAAAATATGTTTTTAAAACCACCTTAATTGGAAAAGTTTGAGGCACATTTAAGGTCCTCTCGGTTGTTACCGGTTGAGAATCACTGCTCAGTAATAATGTAAAAATAAAAATATGTATTATTTAAAGATTAATATTTAGCAAAAAAAGTACTCTAAGAAGAATCTAAATAAAAATATATATGTATAGCCAAAAATTAAACAATAATAAAACATGAACATTTGAAAATAAACAATTGAATTCATAGTGCCCTGGAAAAAATTGAAAAATAGACACTATATTATTTGAAGATTAAAAAAAAATCGTTCTGATACATAGACCTAAATATAAAAAAAGTTATAAGCAAATAGTTAAAACATTCCGAAAATATAACTAAGTGATTAAAAATAAACACCGCCTGTGTGTAATTAAACAACGCGGAAAAAGCATAACATATTTAAAAACCTAATGTTAGGATTTACCAACAATTTTCGGAAAAATATCAGAAATCTTTTGCGCAGCCATATATAGCAGATCTATAGATTTGTATATATTACTTCATAGGATGCTAAATTTTAGTTCAGTTATGAAACGCGTATCACAGTTTAAAACTACCCTTCTGGACTTTCCGTCAATAAACGGAAATATACTCTCCATCTTTTGTGCTGCCCTGTATATGATGTATAGAATTTATACACACCAACTAATAGGCAGAGAATTAGTTAAATTTAAAAACGCGTTCCGCAAATGAAAACGCACTTCCAGCAATTATTGTTAACAGAGAGTACATTAACCGAATTATTTTGTGTATCCCTGTAAATGGACGATGAATGCTATGCACACAAAATTCTATAGTAAGCCTCTTGTAATGCACCTCAGTGATATTATATCAATTTCTACATGTTTCAGATAGTAAAACATTATTAAGATGAACCGCAAACGATTTTTCTCCATACACCGTAATGTAACAGAATTGTTTTGAGTGACCCTGTAAACTGCTATGCATATCTTATTCTGTAGTGACCCTCTTGTAGTACACCTCAGTGATATGTATCAATTTCCATATGTTTGAAATAGTGATGATTTTCCCGATAGACCGTAATGTAACGGAATTCTTTTGAGTGTCCCTGTAAAAGAAACTATAAAAAGTACACACTTCATTTTTAATACCGAACATAGTAAACCTCAATAACATATATCAATTGCATGACAATCCGAGTAGATTTATGCGAGTTAGAGCACGGATAGACAGACAGACAAACCGAATTCATAAACTCTTTTCAACTATGTTGGAAAGCGGTAAAAAGTGAGGCGGGTAGTGTGTTCATAATTAAAATAGATGAGTTTAGAGATCGATTGTAAAAAAAAAAAAAAAAGAACTCACTGAATGAAACGCAGCAAAACTTGATGTACAGTACGTTAAAAACAAAAACAAAAGAAATAAAACAAAAAAGAGGATAGTTATAACTACAGTTCTAATAGTCCCAAAGCAAAGCTGTTTGCACCAAGCTTCGTTGTTTATGATTTACTACACTCCTGTTGTCTGGAAATTTTCGTGAGGGACCATATACATATTTATTTTATTACGAACTTATTGCGAAAATATCAGTTAGGATCCCCCATATTTATTTCATTCGATTTGTCATCTTTCAACTACCCAAAATGCAATTTTGTATAGCTGTACCTTGAAACATGCTACTTATGAGTTAAAAAGTATTCGGGGACTTGTTAATGTTGAATATTAAGTGATAGCAGATGACCGTATACATATTTATTTTATTACGAACTTATTACGAAAATATTAGTAGATCCCCCACATTTATTTCATTCGATTTGTCATCTTTCCATTACCCAAAATGCAATTTTTATAGGTATAGCTGTACCTTGAAAACATGTTAATTATGAGTTAAAAAGTATTCGGGGACTTTTTAAAGTTGAATATTAAATGATACTGTGTCTAATGTTGTTAAAATTATGATATAATAATAATTTATTAAAGAGATTAAATCTCGAAATTCACGAAATCACGAAATTCATAAATATATCGTTGACGTGTTGTATTAAGCATACACGAAACATTTGAAACAAGACTATCAACTTTAATCTTAATCTTAAATATGGCGCCTTAAGAGTTGCCAGCTTTATATATTTGATGAAACTTGAAAAATAACGGTCAGATGCATACAAGTTTGTATTGAGAAGTTTTCGATCATGAGGGATGTAATCAGTGTTGCCAGATGTCCCAATTTGCAAGGGACGTCCCGATTTTCATGGGCTTCAAAACCCGTCCCGCAGAACCACTGCGCGGGAAGCTAAAATTCACGATATTTCATGATGCACAAACGCCTTTAAATTTCTTTTAGTACTATGCTATACGTTAGTCTGTATCGACTGGACTTTAATACAGTTAAACCTGTGAAGACAGAAATTTTTATAGTCCCGCCGAATACAAATGAAAACTTGCAAAAAATAAAATAAAATAAAATAAAATAAAATAAAATAAAATAAAATATTCAAAATCCATAATTTTTCCACATTTATTTTTTGGTTTTGTTATAACTATAAAAAAAAAAAAAAAAAAAAAAAAAAAAAAAACGTCAATTTGTTGATTCGTTAACTTTTTCAAAAGTTATCGTGACAAAACCACTGAAAAACAGTAATTCGAGATAATTGATTTTAAAGTTTTGCCTTTCGCAGGTATCACCGGGTCGCGGCAAAACATTTACGTCTTGCACAACCTTAATTTTAGAATTTTACTATTGGACTAAACGTACCACATTCTTAAAGATTCAAACATTATTAAATAATAATAATAATAAACACATTTTTTCGTCATTTCAAACCTTTATGGTCCCCTTAAAGAATAAACTTTTAAATACAAAATCTCTTAAAAACCATTGTTTCAGAATAATTGAGACTGAGTTTAAAATTTTGCCTTCACAGGTATCGCCGATCTGGGGGCTCAACGTTTACGTCTTGTAAGACCTTAATTTTAGAATTTTTCTATCGGACTAACTGTACCAAATTCTTAAAGATTAAAGCATTTTAAAAGAAAATAATAATAAATAAATTTTTTCGTCATATCAAACCTTTATTGCCCCCTTAAAGATTAAAATTTTAAATACAAAATCTCTGAAAAATTATTGTTTCGAGATAATTGAGACTAACTGAGTTTAAAGTTTTGCCTTCGCAGGTATCACCAATTTACGCGGCTCATCGATCATAATTTTAGGAGTTTTGCTGTCGGACTAGCTGTATGACATCTTTAAAAAGTTCAAACATTATAAAAATAAAAATAATAAAAAATACGTCATTTCAAACTTTCCTGGTCCCCTTAAAAGGCCACTAAAAAAGGCACAGAAACGAGAAAGAAAAAAAAAAAGTGAAACGTTTCACGAGTTTATATAACATTTTATGAAATCTTTAGCTCATATGCCTTAAAGATTTGCTTTCGGCTGTGGGGGCAAAAATTGGAATTATTATTTTTTCTTTTGTTATTTTTGTCAATTTACTCCCCATGTTTCCCCATTTTCTAATTAGTATTTACACCAAATTTTGTTGTTTTTGGCCGAGTGAATTTTTTTACTGTCGCGCTAAAGATTTCTCATTATAGCCACTTTATAAATTTGCGACTAGCAAGTAACGTTGAAAGCATTGTTAAAAGAGACATATAAATTTACAAAAGAAAAACTTAATACAAACATTTTGTGCTAAAAAAAATGTATTTATATAATTTATAACATGGAATATAAATATATGTCAAAGCACAATATAAATAATTTATAATTTAATATAATATGTGCACAGTTCGAAACGAAATGTAAATTATAATACAATTTATAATTTACATTTAGTAATTAGGGTGAAACCCCCTGTAATTGACACTTTAAGGATCCTTTCTTGTTCAAATCACTATTACAAAAACTTTAATCTACTTTATACTTACTTTTGTTTTTGAAAGGATAGTAAAGATATATTAAAAAAAATATTGTTGGCAAAGTTTTGAAAAATTATACATTTTATTATAAAAAATTAATTTTATTCATAAATATGGTCAAGAACTGCTGTAACTGACACCATACCTGTTTTGAAACACCAATAACTAACACAAAGTGAGCCAGTGACTGACACTTTATTTTAAGAGATTAAAATGCTTTATAAAACTCAATTATTTATTATAAAAACAAAATACATTATTATTTATTATAAAAAGTGGGATTTAGTAAGCTGTACTGCATTATTAGTAATACAGAGTATATAGTAAGAATATATAGAAGTGATATTTAGTACTGCATTATTAGTAATGCAGATATCCAATAACTGACATTTATTAACTAGTAATGACATCTGATGCCAGACACTGATAAAACAACTTAAATTTTAATGGTGTTTATCGCAAGATAAATTTACTTTGTTATTTTGCATTTTTAAACAGTTCAAATAATAGATTTCAACTTTCTTTAATATAACCAATAACTAACACCTCTGTCAGAGACTGGTGAAAAGAAATTCTATGAACCAGAAACTGGAACCCCCCCCCCCCCCCCATTAAGCTAAATTAAATAACTCTAAATCCTAAATCACGGCCCTAATATATTATATGCATCTTTAAACTAATTTCTACAAGTATAACTTTAAGAAAAAAGTTTAGAATGGTTGCATTACAAATAGATTAGAGAGAAACACTTTTACTTTTAGAAATAAGATGGTTGCTTCAAAATGGCACTTTTCGTATTCTTAAAAGTTTCTTCCTCATTAAATATGTTCTTGGCCATCTAGTGGTGAATAAATTGACTTCAAAATAAAAATAAGTGTCTCATTTACCACTAGATGACATTACTTTGTAGAATTTTACAACAAAATGCGTATTTAAGTTAGATTTTCGCTCAAGTGTCAGTTACTGGTTAGGTTTCAATAACTAATGGTTTTACCCTGGTAACTGTCATATAACCCGACAACTGAGAATGTATTACATCATAATGAGTAAAAACTAAAAAATATATTGGGCCACTAGAATTCAGCTGAAAGATTAACATATATATTTAAAAACATATATATGCATTTATATTATATTATTTTTAATATAAAATAATAACATATAGGAGCAAAAAACAAACAAATAATTTACATTAAATATGACTATGGTCAGAATTTTCAAAAAGGAATAAAATGCAATACAATCATGGTTATATAACGCGATAAACGAGATTTTACTGACATATATTGAGTAAAATTGAAAAAAAAAAAAAAAAGAGTAAGAAACAAAATATTTTTTACACACTAAAATGCAGTTAGAAAAAATTGCTAAAAGAGTAGTAGAAATAATTAAAAACATGCATTCTCCAATTTACAAAAAAATATACACATAACATAATAATAATAATATATAATACATGTAAAACAAATAAATATGCACAGAGATTTGAAAAACGCATTAACGTGTTAGCAGGGTGCGTAAAGATTTACCACATTATTAGTTTATTTCGAAAAACATATATATTAATTTTTGAAAAAAAAAATGTGAATTGTAACCTGTGAATTTCTTAACAGAAATTGATTTCTAGAGGCTTTAAATATGCTAATCCAATTACATCTCATTCCGCCAAATAGTTTTTGAGTTATGTTTAAAAAAAACTACCCCATTGCAATTTGTTTTGCAACGATTACAAATTAATTTAACGTTAGAAATTCCAAATTTAAACCTTCATAATTTTTAAATGACTGGACCGATTGACGTCCTGTTTTTATATCCTAGGTATAATTTACCGAAAAAGCCAAATAAAATGTCAAAAATATGTGTTCGTATTGAACATTTCAGAGTTTGGTACAGTTTCTATATGAAGACAACCTAACAAGCTTTTTCAAACGTAAATTGAAAATAGATTTTATTTCCAGTGGTTTTCCTGTGCTAAATTAAAATTTGTGATTTTTTTCTTTTTTTATACTTTTGTTGACTGTACATTTACTTTATAATATAGCTTTGTTCAATCTTCTATTATAAATAACTGTCGAGCGATACATTTGATCAAAACTGAATTCATAATATTCCGCAAATAGAGAAAGGGAAAAATGATCACATTAAATATTTAAAAGGAATAGGAGGTAATGTAAAAAATTCTATAATAATAGAGAATGGATAGAATTCCAAATATTAGAAATTCCACATTACAAAGTAAGAAATTCAGAAAATATAAATTAATTGCGCGCATAAATCTAATGCGTTTAACTACAATGGGATATCAGGGTTGATATTTAAGTTTATAATATTTAGTAACAATTAGTAATATTATTAATAACGTTAGACTTTTTAATACAGGGTTATTCATAATTCCCTCCGGGGTTTCGAAACGTTATAGTAAAAAAACGAAGACGAATATGAAAAAAAGAAACATATGAAATTATTCCGAAACTATTCAAGTTTTACTTACATACATTACAGGTGTTCTATGTGTGAACCCTTGGTCACACGGCATACATCCATGCGATAGTCCAGTTCCTGCCATACTCCGTTTCTTTAAATTTCCGGTACCACACAGGAATTGTTTTGTCAGTTGGTCTCTGTTTTCGATATTTATTACGAAAGGCCCGTTGAACTGACACCACTGATTCAGATTTAAAGAAACGGAGTATGGCAGGAACTGGACTATCGCATGGATGTATGCCATGTGACCAAGGGTTCACACATAGAACACCTGTAATGTATGTAAGTAAAACTTGAATAGTTTCGGAATAATTTCATATGTTTCCTTTTTTCATATTCGTCTTCGTTTTTTTACTATAACGTTTCGAAACCCCGGAGGGAATTATGAATGACCCTGTACATTGTTATGAGAAAAACAAATTTTATATAAAAAAAATACACAATTAAATCATTTTTTTTAATTACAATACTAAATACACACATTGGAACTAAAATTACTGCTACGCATTGCAGTAATTAAGATTTAAATTAACAGTGTTCATTCAAAAGGAAAAAAGAAAAAGAAGGAAATGTTAAACATTTAGGCATTATATTGACACTTAGAAAATACTATTGTTAAAGAAAGCTAATCTTAAACATAATTCGGAGGCGTAAATAAGTAATTTATAACATATAAATACGCACATTTGAGAACAAATATGTTTAATGTAATTCGATAATTTAGTCATGAGTTTATAATATTCTGTTTAAGGCAGACAATTTTACGATCCAGTTGATTATTTCGACAAAATTCAACGTATGAAGCACAATTGGAATATAAATTCGTTATATTCAATTAAATATATATTTTTAAAAATCAAATATATTATATTTAAAGGCTATATAACAATCTGGGTGGCATTATTTTTAGAGAAACTCAAATTTACAAAAGGTTAATTAATACATTTTTAACATAACCAAAATCATTTTTAACAAAATGAAAAACATTCGACAAATGCTACTAAGTAGTTCCTAACTGAAAATTGGTGCAATTTATAGCAAAACTTGGGACGTAGACTGTCGACAGTTGAAATTTGAGATTTTAGCTCATGATATTAAATATTAATGGAAAACATAAATTAAAAAATTAACAAATAATCGTATTATCCAGGACTATAAAACAATCAACTAAGCACTTGTAAGAGATGTTCATAAAATGATAAAAATATGCAAGTTCAATTAAACATTTAAAACTTTTCTAAGTTATTTAAAACACTTCAAAATAATAATAAGTCAAATGCAAATTGATGAAAGAGATAAATAAAAAATAATAATAATCGCATTATCCAGAATTCTAAAACAATCAAATAAGCACTTTTAAAAAGATGTTCATAATTTTTTTAAAATATGCTAGTTTTATTTAAAATTTAAAACGCTCCTAAGTTATTTAAAACACTTAAAAATAATAACAACTCAAATACAAATTAATGGAAAACATAAATAGAGAAAATAATCAAATAATTAGATTATCCAGGACTATAAAACAATCAAATAAGCACTTTTAAGAGATGTTCATAAAATTAAAAAAATATGTAAGTTCAATTTAAAATTTAAAACGCTCCTAAGTTATTTAAAACATTTCAAATTAATAACAATTCAAATACAAATTGATAGAAAATGGAAAACATAAATTAAGAATTAAACAAATAATCACACTATCCAGAATTTTAAAAACAATCAAATAAGCACTTTTAAGAGATGTTCATAAATTTTTAAAATACGCAAGTCCAATTTAAAATTTAAAACGCTCCTAAGTTATTTAAAACACTTCGAAATGATAACAATTCAAAAGCAAATTGATGAAAACAAAAATAAAAAAATAAACAAATATTCGCATTATCCAGTACTTTAAAACAATCAAATAAGCACCTTTAAGAGATGTTCATAATTTTTTTTAAATACGCAAATTCAATTTAAAATTTAAAACGCTCCTAAGTTATTTAAAAATTTCAAAGTGATAACAATTCAAATACAAATTGCTTTTGATTGAAAATTTTCGAGCTGAATTTTTAGTATTATGTAAAACTTGGAATGAGAAAAAACAATCAGCTTGAACATTTTAAATCAGTTTACACAGGACAAACCAGGCATTGCAATTCAGAAAACATTTTATAACACACATAATATACAATAAATATTCCTAAATTTAAAATAATAATAATAATAACTCAAGTAAGATGATTAAAAAACAATGCATAACGTTCATTAATTTATGCACTATGAATAACTTAAAATAAAATATGACAATAATTATTTCTCTATTTACCAAATATTGCGCATCAATTAATAAACATTAACACAATTTAAACAACGACAACTGTCATATAACAGTAAAATTGAGAATTGACTGAACAATATTCAGCCGAAAAGAGAAGAAAAAAAAACAGAAAAAAATATTATTGGAGTGAAACTTGCTAAGATAAGATCGAAAAGGACCGAAAAAGAATACCGTTTTAGGCAGGTTTTTGGCGTAGTAAGTACGCTGTGTCTTACTAATCCTTTTCTATCTAATTCCATGTATCGTATTCTTTTTCCGCCGTTACTATTTTTTTTCTACTTAAGGAAGTATTCAGCTACATACAGGTTCCTTCTACACTGTTTTTGTCAATAAAATCTGATAAGATGGAACTATTATAAATATTCCTAAATTAAAAAAAAATTAATAACTCAAGTATCATGATTCAAAAAATGCATAGCATTCATTAATTTATGTGCAACGAATATAAATAAAATATAACAATAGTTATTTCTCTATTTACCAAATATTGCGCACAAATATGTTATAATTAATAAACATTAATACAATAAACTAAAACAACTGCCATATAACAGTAAAATTGAGAATTGACTGAACAGTATTCAACAGAAAAGAAAAACAGAAAAAAATAATTTATTATTAGAGTAAAACTTGCTAAAATAAGATCGAAAGGAACCGAAAAAAAAAATTCATTTTAGGCAGATTTTTGCCGTTAGTCGTGTCTTACTACTCCTATTTCATCTAATCCCGTGTACCATATTTTTTTCGCGCCATTACCGTCACTTTTAGCGCATGTATTTTATTTAAATTTTTCAGACCACTTATAAAACACTATTTATTTCACAAAAGGACGTTTCCGTCCATAAAAATTTTTACACCTTATTTCAAAATTTGCTTAAGCTCTAAAAAGTACACATTATATGTCATATCATAGTTTATGAAACTTTAAAAAGTAAAAGTAAAATTTCCAGTTCGAGCGTCTTAAATCCACTTAAGTAGTTTATATTATATTTATATTGGTATTCTATTGATAAAAGATTGCCGTCAAATTACTCGAGGGATGGAAGTTAATTTTAGAATATTTAGAAAAAAAATTAAAATTATCCAACTATATATTAA
Organism: Maratus michaelseni; assembly: GCA_963931845.1. Classification (NCBI taxonomy): domain Eukaryota; kingdom Metazoa; phylum Arthropoda; class Arachnida; order Araneae; family Salticidae; genus Maratus; species Maratus michaelseni. The sequence goes on along the minus strand of OZ007586.1, from coordinate 52,659,908 downwards.
AGAACAGAAAACAACGCGTGAAGTATGGTTGCAAAAAAAACTTGAAAAAATTTAAATGGACATTGAAAAATTACAATATGCACAGAAATCTTCCCAATTTAATATGTACACACAAAATAAAAAATATATATATTATTATATAATGCAAGAATTCACTGCTTAATATTTAACAGAAAAAATGAAAATAAAAAATGAAACATTAAATTAATTCTCGCAAACAATTAAAAAAATGATTGTTATAAATGTACTCCCAAATCTAAAAAAATTCTTTGTTTTTTCAAAAATTGCAAAATAGAAATTTAAGTAACTTAAGTACCTAAGTAACTTAAAATGCAATAAATGAGACATTCATTTTGAAAGTAAAGAAAGCCCGTTTTGTGAAAAAAAAAAGTTAAAAGTTAATCTTATTGCAAATTAACACAAAATCTATATTTTTCACCAGTTCTCAATATATTTTAATATCAATATAAAAATTACTAGTTATTTATTAGGTCAACGATATTTCAAATGCGATGATTTTGAAAGTGAGATCAGTCCACTTTAAATGCAATTATTTTTTTATGTTGCATAATATTAACAAGCATAATCAGAATTTCATCATAAATACTTTTTTAATCTTCCCTGTCTAAATTAAGAAATATAATTATACACATACAACTCATTGCTGAATATTTTTTCACTTTTTTCTATAAAATTAAGTTTTTTTTAATTGTATTTTTTCTAAAGAAGAATATAATATTGAAATAAAATAAGTAAGTAACACGGATAACCAATATTGCATATTAAATTTACATAAAATAAGACAACAATAATAATAATATAAATAAAAACTTACCCTTCTGAAGTGCAATGAATGATTTGTTCTGGTTCATTTGGTTTTGATTGTTTGCCACCATTTTGTTCCTTATTATCACATTTATGAATTCCAGATGAAAAAAAAAAGAAAGAAAGAAAGAATATTTTTTTTGTTTTTGTTTTTTTTCTCTCCATAATAAAAAATACTTCTCCAGACAGCAGTATTATAACATAAAAATTAAAACAACGAAGATTCAAAGGCAAAAATATTCTCGGGCTCCTTGGGGCGAGGCAGCACAAAAGATTTCGTTAGCGAAATAAATTGTTACCAAACGAAATAAGAACGAAAAATCATGCGTCAAGCATAGATTATGTAACACTTTCCAACGCTTCCAAAATAATTTTACAAATCATTACCGTTTAATAAGCTGAAAGATAACATCTAAGTAAACAATTTGGAAAACGCATAACATATTTAAAAACGTAATTTCAGGAATTTCCAACATATATTTCCAACATATACAATATTCGGAAAAATATCCGAATACTTTTATTCAGCCCTGTGTATGATCTATAGATTTGTATATATACTACATAGGATGCTAAATTTTAGTTTAGTTAGGAAACGCGTAGCACAGTTTAAAATTCTCCTTCTGGAGTTTCTGTCAACAAACGGAAACGTGGTGGCGAACTTTTGTGCTGCCCTGTATATTATCTACAGAATTAATACACACCAAGTAATCGACAAAAAGTGAGTTAAATGTAAAATCGCGTTCATCAACTTAAAACGCACTTCCAGGAATTATTGTTAACAGACAGTAGAGAATTCTTTTGTGTGTCCCTGTAAATGAACGATGACTGCTATGCACACACTATTCTGTAGTAAGCCTCTTGTAATGCACCTTAGTGATATATATAAATATCAATGCGTTTAAAATAGTGAAACATTATTTAATTAAACCGCAAACGATTTTTCTCCATAGACATAATGTAACGGATTTCTTTTGACTGTCCCTGTAAAGTAACTATAAGTGTTATGTACAGCATATTCCATATTAAGCTTCTTATAATGCACTTTAGTGATATATATCAATTACAATGTGTTTGAAATTGTGTAACAACAATAAAATAAACCGCAAATGATTTTTCCCCATAGACCGTAATGTAACGGAACTCTTTTGAATGTCCTTGTAAAAAAACTATAAGTGCTACACACTTCAGTTGAAATAGGGAACATGCTATAGATAACGACAATAACATATAAAAATTGCAGGACAATCCGAGCATATTTACGGGAGTTAGAGCACGGACAGACGGCAGAACCGAAGTCATAAACACTTTTCAACTAGTTTGGAAAGTGTTAAAAAATATAAATTTAAACTATTACTGCTTACGAATATTTTTAAACGCATTCAAATGCAAACCATTAAATGTATATCAATGAACTTGCCCCATTTTCAAAATCAACGGCTCAAATGTACTCCTTCTGAACAAGAACGAAAAATCATGCGTCAAACATACATTATGAAACACTTTCCAACACTTCCAGAATACTTTAACAAAACTTAACCGATTAATAATTATTAAGGTGTAAGTTGATGATAAGTAAACAAGGTCAAAGTCAAACCGGTCGGGGAGGCCTATCTTTCGGCTTAAGCTCAACTAGCCCCACCCATGTTAAGTAAACAATTTGGAAAACGCATAACAAATTTTAAAACCAAATTTTACCAATTAGCATCAATAGTCAGAAAAATATCCGAATTATTTTCTGCAGCGCTGTATATGATCTATAGATATGTATATATACTACATAGTACGCTAAAATTTAGTTCAGTTAAGAAACGCGTAAGAACAGTTAAAAATTTCTATTCCGCAATTTCCGTCAATAAACCGGAATGATAACTTTGGTGCTACCCTGTATATGATCTATAGCATTTATACACACCAAGTAATATGTAAGAAATTAGCATAAGAAATTAGCAAGATACGCACATTTAAAAACGCGTATCACAGTTGAAAACGCACATCCAGCAATTATTGTTCATAGAAGTACAGTAACCAAATTTTTTTTTTGTGTGTCCCTGTAAATGAAAGATCAATGCTATATCCACCATATTCTATAGTAAGCCTCTTGTTTTCCCCCCTAGACCGTAATGTAACGGAATTATTTTGAGTGTCCCTGTAATATGCTATAAATGCTACACACTTTATTTTCAATACCAAACATGCCATAGTGAACCTCAATAACATATATCAATTGCACGAGAATCCGAATATATTCTCTCGACTTAGAGCACAGACAGACAGACAGACAAACCCATAATTCATAAACACTTTTCGACTACGTGGGAAATTGTTAAAAAAAAACATTAATATTTCCCCTTTCTAAGACAGCAAGTGCCACGCAAAACAAGGTTATGTCATAATCTTCAGTAACAACGGACTAAAGATGAAAAATCAATAATTTCAAAACTAATAATGAAAAGTTATAAATGTAGTCTGGAGTTGAAATACGTAATGAGCACAAGTAAATCATTCCATGAACTTTTCTGGTCTGTTTTGTAACATAAAACATAAGGGTGGTCCTCCTAACATAACAAGGCAATGAAACGCAAAGGAAAAGATATGAGAATTGATATTCGGGGAATAAATAGCAAATAAAAATTATAAAAGCAGTTAAATAAATGATCTGAAAAGTTCAATAAAACAAAAAAATAGATTGTTTAATAAAAATCAAAATACAAAAATATCCCAGACAGTTATTAAAAACCATAGCTTAAAAATATTTCATGAAAATTATATGGTAGATGCAGAAATGTAAAAGTTATACCAATAAAAAATGAATGCACTTAAACGATGAATTGCGTTTATTATGCAGTAGTATGCTTTATTCACGAATGTCTTGTGCCATCGTTTTAAATGATTATTTGTGGAGGATGATTTCTTTTTTTATATCAATAATTACACCAGGTAAATTTTTTTTTTCAAATACAGATTTCAAGGACATTGTTAAACGGTCATTAAGAACAGCATCGGATCATTATTTGAAATTAAAAAAATAATTTTCATGTACAAAAGAATTTTTTATAATTCCAACTTCAAGACGGCTCTTAAAATGCCCAAATAACCCAAATCATGCGCATTAAGTAAATTCAAGGACGAAGACAATGAATAATATTAAAGAATAAAACTATTCCTGTTATCTAAAAGAGTATTATGCTTTAAACGTTTAAAAAAATCAATTAAAAATATTCCGTGAAATAAAAGCATATTTCTTTAATATTAATTTTCAAAAACCATGACTTTTACTTTAGTTTGTTTTTGCACAGTTGAGAAAACGATCAATTTCTTTCACTGACTGAAATACGTTGTTATGTTCTACTAGTTAATTAAGCAACAATATATATATTTTTAATTGCTGAGCACTGTGGAATACACACAGACACGCACACACGCACAAAAGTAGTGTATTGCGTACTTCCCCATACACTAAATGCATGAGATATCACAACCAAGATTTTCGAATTCGAATTACACAAATAAATGAAGGGTCAGGGGTAGTGTTGCCAAGTCCAGTCTGTCACACACACAAAAAAAAAAGCTTGACAACTAACTGCTTCTAAATCGGGACATAAAAATACAGTAAACCTTATTAAAATGGATCCTGTTTATACCGGAATCCTGTTTTAAATGTAACACTTTCATTGTTCTTACGGTAAGAATATGTGCAATTATACTTGCTAAGACAAAACCAGTTTAAAACGGAATTTTTTTTGCCTCTTGCTATTCCATCTTAGCAGGTTTTACAAAAAATATAAGAACGACAATCTCATAGAGTAAAACCTGTGAAAGAGGAATGAAATTTTTACTTTTAAAACAAAATTCCGTTATAAACAGGTCAAATTTTACATGGTTAACTCAACAAAGCTTTAATGAATAAAACCTCTAAAAATAGAATCGCTATGAACAGCAAAAAAATTACGTTTTAGACAGGTAGATTTGTAAGGTACTATATTGTAAGGGACTATAAAAACTGTCCGTAATAGACAGGCTCTGTCTTCGCAGGTTTTACTCCACTAAGTTCCAATCGATGTAGACTAACGAATAGCAAGTTACGAAAAGAAAATTAAAAGAATTTGTGCATCATGAAAAATCGGGACTTTTGGCTGGTTACGCGGGACAGGTCTTGTAGCGCTTAAAAATCGAGACGAACTGCTTAAATCGGGACATTTGGCAACACTAGACAGGGGGGGGGGGGGGGCTGATACTCGCAGATTGTTACATGATAGTTGTAACCAAGAAAAAGCGGATTATCTGTCTATAACTGAGAAAAGTCCGTTGAGAATAAGGATATAAAACCGAATAACTTAATTAATTTTAGCTTTCAATAATACAAATTTAATTTATATAATAACTCAGGCTATAAGAAAGAGATCCAAAGGATGCACCAGCGTGCTGAATCTGTCAGGGGAAACTCTGGAATTAATATTTAAATATCAAAATAATATATTGGTTTAAATTTTAAAGTATATTACAAATTCTTATTCCTATTTTTAACCTTTCTTTCACAACAAATAAGAGATTTTTTATATTTTTTTCAGCTTTCAAGGCGTCTAATACTGACGGATTTTGGATTTTATTGACTGGATCATGTGAGTAATCATTTTCGTTTCTGTAAATCTCTATCTATTCTATGGTCTGTGAACACAATATTTTTTAAATCGGCGAAAAATGTTCGAATGCTAAATTAGCGTAAATCATTACATTTCAAAATTAGATGCCGAATAGTTAATTATGCTTCGCTTTTCGTTTATTGTTTCTGGAGTTAACTAGAAAACAAAAATTGAGGGAAAAACGAACAGAAATCAATTTCTGGGAGCTTCAAATATAGGAATGCAAAATTACAGCTCACTCCGCCAAGTAGTTTTTGAGTTATGCTTAAAAACACTACAGGCATTGCAATCTGTTTTGCAACGATTATAAATGAATTTAACATTTGAAGTTCCAAACATTAAACCTTCAAATTCCTAAATAACACTGACTGCACAAGTGGTCATTAGAAAAAAATATTTTTCAATCTCTGTCGTAATATACAGTGGTGGCCAAAAGTTTGGACATTTTTTGAAAGTTTCATGTTTTTTAAGTTTGTGTGCTTGTAGAATATATTAATTTTCACTTAAATACAAACGTTTATACATCAAATTGAAGATAATTTAATGTAGAATTTAATAATAAAAACAGTATTACAATATCTGTATTACAAAAAAAGTTATGCTCATTTTAGTAGAACAAACAAGCACAAATCGTTTTGAATAAGGACGTGTTTTATAATAAAAGCGTACTAGCCAATCACAAACACTTTTCTGAGGACCAATCAAATGTCTGTAACTATAGTTTAGGTTATTTGGATGGTAAAAGAGTTATTGTTGTGGAAATATTTTTCGGAATGATGTATACTAGTACAATTAAATAGAGTATTGCTGTTTTTAAATATTTAAAGTCCTTTTTTTAAATTAAACTAATTTTAAACAATGTCATCAACAAGAAGAACTAATTGGACATCTACAAAAAGAAGCCGAAATGTCATATTGAGAGAAAATGGCCTCTCTTATGCAGAAATTGCAAGACAAGTTGGTGGCTCAGTGACTTGTTCTGGTGTACGAAAGTTCTGTTTACGCTATGAAAAAACGAAATCAGTGGAAAATAAAACCAAATCAGGCGAAAAAAATGCACAAGTGCTACTGCCGAATGAAAAATTAAACGGCTATGCCTACAAGATAGAAAAATTTCATCAGATACCATTAGATGTCAAATGAATGCAGCGGGTATTGCAGTAAGTTCAAGAACAATAAGAAGAAGGTTATCAGGATTTGGACTACAAGCTAGAATTCCAAGGAAAAAAACCATATTTAAATCAAAAGCAACGCAAAAAACGAGTTAAGTGGGCAAAATAACACATTAAATGGTCAGAAAATCAATGGAAGCAAGTAATCTGGAGCGATGAGAGTAAAATATCGCTCTTTGGTAGTGATGGTAGAAAATACGTGAGACGTAGAGTAGGAGCACACAGGCATTGAATCATCATTGAATCACTTCATCCTGATTGCATTGAAGCAACTACAAAAAACCCAACAAATGTCATGATTTAGGCATGTATGTCTGCAAATGGTGTGGGCAGAATTCAAGTGATTGATGGCATCCTAAATGCCAAAAAATACATCGAAACTGTCCTGGAACCAAAATTGATACCTTCCATCAAGGATCTCTTCCCCAACAACGCACCATTTATTTTTCAGCAGGATTCAGCTCCATGCCACACAGCAAAAGTATGCAAAGCATGGTTTCAAAATAAAGGCATAGATATATTACCATGGCCAGGAAACAGCCCTGATCTCAATCCAATTGAAAATTTGTGGCGACGTTTGAAAATTCTTGTACGAAAAAAACGTCCATCCAATAAAATACAACTTATTGAAGCTATAATTGATTCTTGGCACCATGTGATTACGAAAGATGAACTCCAAACACTCTTTCACTCGATGAAAAGACAATGTGAAGCTGTCTTACAAAATAAGGGTTATCCTACTAAGTATTGATTGTGTAAGTATCACTTTAAAAAAATGCAAATCTAAGTTAGATCTTACTATTAGTTGCATAGCTTTTTTTGTAATACAGATATTGTAATACTGTTTTTATTATTAAATTTTACATTAAATTACCTTAAATTTGATAGATAAACGTTTGTATTTAAGTGAAAATTAATATATTCTACAAGCACACAAAGTTGAAAAACATGAAACTTTCAAAAAATGTCCACACTTTTGGCCACCACTGTATATATATAGACAGTTATTTATTAATTATTTTATTTTGCAAATATTTTTGTTTAAATAGTCAGAGACAATGTGAGAGATTCAGATATATAACATTATTCAAGTCTACATTTTATGAGATTTTAAAAAGTATATTCCTTTATTTCCTTTAATTTTTTGCTCAAACAAGTTTTTTTTTTTTTTCAAATCCACTCCTTGGTTAAATCGGGACGTCACAAAGTGTTGGAATTTTGGTCACAGGTGTGACGTGACTTCTGTGACTTACAGTTTCGTCACTGCAACGTCACAAAAAATTTGAAAGCTGTCTAAAAACGTTAACAGCTTCTTGAAACATACTTTTTCTAAGAAATAAATATGTTTAATGATTGTCAAAAATTTTAACTTAAGAAATTAGTCGTTAGTAAATCAAAAGTATCATCATCAAAATCATCAAAAGTATTCATTAAGAATATTTCAAATAATTTCGAGTTTTCTTCAAGCTTGAATGTACACATTATGATTATTTTTCTGAAAATATTGTGTTCACAGACAGTTTATTTTAGATTGAAGTTTGTTATTGCAAATGCATTAAAAATTCAAGGATATTTTGTATTAGTTATTTCATACGCTAAAATTATTTTAAGAATTTTTTTTCAATGATGGGTGGAGAAATAAGATACACCCAGAAAATGCTGGTATTTCTTAATTTTTTTTTTTAATTATAGGATATAAAAAATTAGTAAATGTAAAACCCCATAATATTTATTCATCAAAAATTTAATTGTTTAACGTCTTGGTTTACCTAGTCTGAATCATCTTACTGCCATATTTGAAAAATATGGTAGAACATTACATAATACATGATTTAAGAACATTACATATTTAAGAACATTACATAATACATGATAAATCTTTTGACTTCTAAAATTGTTTTTCTAATGGCACTTGTATAGTAAATATACGTGGGATTTTCTATTTCTGCTTGTAATTTTAAGATTTAGAACAGTCATCCAAAACCTACGACGCATCTTACATTGCGGAGCTGCCAATTCCCCGGATATTTTAGATGCCGTTATAATCGAGTAAGGTTCGAACAAGAAATGGGGTTACTAAATTTTAATCTTATCATTGACAAAATAATTATATGCGATGCTTATTATTTTTTTTACAGATAATTTGAAGCTCATTGATTCGTAATTACAACACTGTTCTTGTGCTTTCTCTTTGATTTAAATCATGAGAGAAAAAGAAATAAAACCCTTTTAAAATGTTTTGTCAAACACTGCTGTAATAAATAAAATAATGAAGTTTAAATAATTTTTAAATGAAGGACAGAGAAAAATAACTATTTATCGAATAATTAAGACATATAAAGAAAATAAAACAGCAAAATACAAAAAAAATTAAAGGGTGCACACCATCTAAATCTACACTAAAAATCATTCACAAAAAGAGGATATCAAAAAAAAAAAAAAAAAACTTTAATTTCCACCTGAGCAGCTTCTAGAAAATTGAGCTTAACTCAATCAACTGCAATGTGTATTTTAAGCTAAAAACCTGGGGATTAGAGCATTTGTAAAGCAAAAAAAACTGCTCCAAAATGCACGGAGTATCGAAGCAGATGAACAAAATCAGGGTGTCGAAGCGTCTATAGAAAAATGCTTGGGAAAAGTCTCATTTTGGATCATGAAACTCGTGTGCCTAAGCCTAAAGCCCAGCAGATATACCAGTACGTAAATATTTCCGTGCTTCTAATCGAAAAGAAGTTGAATGTAGTCTTAAAGTCAATCGCAAATAAAAGTTTTTCCATAAATTTTAAGTTTCACAAGCCTTGGATGATGCTGGGAATGTATCAGATTCGTTTGTTTGTGATGGCTCTTTGAATGTTAAAATTTATCATGAGTAATGTATCAAAAAGTATTCGATTCCTATAATTAAGAAGCATTATGAAAATGATGAGATAATTCTTTGGCCAGATATAACCTCTTCACATTATGTAAAAAATGTAACTGGTTATCTGAAATCTGAAAACATTGAATTCATAGAAAAATCTAAAAATCTAAAAATGCGCCTAAGGCTATAGAGGGATAGAAAAATTTTGGGCATTATGTAAAAAGGAATATAGCAAAGAGAAAAAAGTTCCCAAAACAATTAATGGATGTCGCCAGATATGGAAAATAATAAGCTTTAAAGTAGCACGTGAACATGAGAAAAAAATTGATGGATCATGCTCGTGAAAGTGTCTGCTCAATATTAAAATGCATTGTATTTTATTTTATAAAAACAAGTCACTTTTATTTGCAGAAGTAATTAATTTAGTAACTCTACTTATACTGTTCAAACTTTAGATTTTTTTTGCTTTATTTAAAGCAAAATTCTGCGATTAAATAAGATAAATATTTCTATTCGGAAAAATAGTATTTAGAAAGGCGGAGGGTGGCAGCTCTGATATTGGTTTTGTTAATCCGTCCTCCTTTCCACTTTATATAACCTCACAAGAATTTTCTTTTCTTTTTCTTGCATTCATCATTTTTAAATGCATTTAAAAAGCAATACAAATAGGATAAGTTATATTATAATCAGCCTGTATTTTGACCCTTTTTGGTCCAATGTTGTTGTTGTTGTTGTTTTGAGGAGAGGGATTACTTTTACATTAAAAAATTAAAAGCAGCTATCAAAATCACAAAAGTTTAGTGAAATCTAACGAATATGTCATGACATTTACAGAAATTTAACAAATATGTCATTTTCTGAAATCTAACAAATATAGTTTTTTTTTTTTTTTTGCGTAGTATTCATATGGCAATTGGCTAACGAAGAATGTTTGAAGACGTTTGGAAAATGTACTACAACAGGATTAAACAAACATAATAACTTTCTAGTATTTTTTTTTAATTATAAATTGTTCGCTATAAAAAGCAGCCAATAGTTTAAATTTAAAGAGTGAAACATGTGTTTGAAACAAAAGAATCGCCATCGGTGCAAAGAGATTTAAACAAACGATATATTTGTCTTCTTACTAAATGCTGAAAAATAAATGAAGTAATAGTAGTAAATGCTTAGACATATACTACATGCAGATAATAACAAAAATAGTTGCTAGACAAAATAACAGTCAATGTAAAGATATGTCCTATTAATAGGACGTCATATCCGAACGGGTTGCAATATATTAAATACTCGTGGCCGCTTCTTTTGCTCTTTTCCAAAAAAATTATAAATGCATCTTTTGAAGATGTCAGCAGAAATATGAATCATATGGAATTTTTTTCTACTAGCTAATTTAGAATAAATAAGAATTTATTTTAATGAATTTTTAATTATGTATAAAAAAAAACCCTAAAAAGATAATTTGTCATATCTGCTGATTTCTATTTGTATTAACTTATCGCACATATTCTCAATCGAATATTTTGAATTCATGTCATACACATAGACGTAAAATAATTCGGAATTTTTGAAATAAAAAAAATAGTTTGCAATAAAAATGAAATATTTCTTTATTGTAATATAGTTATATTTCTTGCTATAATTGTATTTATATGTTTGAAAACTAATATATAATATCCTTGAATAATTAAGCCTCGAAAGGTTTGTTTTGTTCTATTTTAGAGGAGTCAAAATTTTCAAGTCATTCGAAAATCATTATCTATTTCTTTTTTTCTTTTTAATTAAAAAAAAAAGTATAAAAATTTCTAAATGAAAAGGAACTTGTATTAAATTGCATTATAAGCCATATGTTTTTTAATAAAAATAAACTCTTAAAAACTGAACATAAGAAATGATTTTTCCTGTAATATATATATATTGTATGAATTTATTTAAAAAAGTTTTAGAGAAATATAATTCTTAAAATTAAACAACTGTTACGAAATATAATCTTTCAGAAATAAATACATATTGATTTTCCTATGACTGAAAATGATTAGAGAATTGCTTTTGGAAGTTACTTAGAGCTAAATGAGTGATATGTGGTATATATACGAACATGTTAACAATTATTTAGGATTCTTTTTTTAATTTTTATTTCTCATAGGAAATAAATAATTTTGCATGTAATGCCAACCTCTGTGATTGACTGTTTTTATACATTTTCTTTAAGACTGTATTGTTTACTGTTAATCTAACAGTTTAGCAGATGATATTTTAAAAGAAGTAATATACATACATACATATATATAAACTATATGGCCTAAAATCAATAGACACTTTCGCGTTTAGACGTTTTGTCGAATATTTAGTGAAATACTTGACAATTTTTTCGGAAACTTCGGTAAAATAAAGAAAATGTTTAACCTTATAATTTGCAGCGAAAGTTTCATCCCTGGAAATCTAATATATAGCAAAAGTTTACGATTAATCGTTTTTCTTTTTCTTTTTTTCTTTATGCTTAAATAAGCTTAAAAAATTTATTGTTGTAAATTTTAAAATAGTCTCGATTTTATATTTTCTTTAACAGTTAAAGCAAAAAAAAAAAAAAAAAAATCTATATCATAATAGCCACATATCACTTGTAAATGCTTTTATAACTAGGTAAGTGTATTATTTTATTTAACTTTATAAGTATTTTAGATTATATGCAAAATCTGGGGAAACTGATGATGAAAAAAAATTAAATTATGCTCTTAAGTATAATATGTTATTTGCTTCAGAAGTAGAAATAGGGTGTATAGCGTATCTGATTTTAAACACACTGGATTTGGGTAAAGTACCACTTCGTTTTACTGTGTATTTGTAACTTGTGCACTTAAGTACAAGTACTGAATTTTAAACACACTGGAATTGGGTAAAGTACTACTTCGTTGTTACTGTGTACTTCTAACTTGTGCAATTGTGTACAACGTACTGATTTTAAACATGCTGGAATTGGGTAAAGTACCACTTCGTTGATACTACGCTTGAAGCACTCCTTTAGTCATTTTTAAAATTAAATAAACTATGTTGTAGGGACCTATTTTTCTTTAGAATGGAACCATATGTGAGGTATTCACAGGTAGAAATAACACACACTCGGGAAATCGATATTGACCGAACTTATTTATTTTCCAATTCAACAGTACATCAGTTGTTTGTGGGACTTCGATGTTTTATTCAAAGGTCCCAGAGCCAGAAATATGGTCAGGTCGCGTAATGGTCCTCTAAAATGTGCTATTGTTTGCTTACTTCTAATTTTTTCCAGTAGAGGGAGAGCGATTGAAATGGGCGTTTACTTATCTTAATTGTTTAATATTTAAATCTTTTAATTGATATCTTGGTCAGGCCTTGCAGAAAATCCCGGACAAATTTTCAGCTCTGTCTGACTACAAGAAATTGAGAGTTGCACTTTATCAAAACTTTTTAACTTTAAAACTGGGTAGAGATTAATTTCTGAACGTAGTAACTGTTCGCCCGAGAAAGTTAATTTACAGGGTGCAAACTGAGAATTAAATAGAACAATTTGGAGTTCAATTTAAATTTTATATTTATAATGGGATTTTAGTATTTTATTATCTTTCATATAAGATGGTTAATTTCGGAACACTATGTGACACATACACAAATAAATAATATAAACTTTGATTTCTGTACAAAATTTTCTATTCTTCTATTAGCTAATTTCTTCTATTCCTTATTGAACGTATTTCTCTATATTGGAATATGTAATTATTTCCTTTCCAGTTTTGAAGTTCTATCGCCTGATTTAAAACGTTAATAAACCTTTCATAATCCTTGTAATTATTTCCTAGTAGTTGACAGACTTGTGTGACAATTGGGGTGGGATGAGATTGGTTTTAAGTTAAAATAGCTTGTTTCATGATTTTTTAAAAAAAAAGTCTCATTTTTGGCTAAAATCATGGGAAAATCTCACTGATGACGTTTCTCCTAATGTATCCCGTATTACGTTGTTTTTCTTATCAGTTTCTCGTTGACTCCCTTTTTTTCCCTCTCCTAACAGTTAATTGACTAGTTACATGTATATCGCGTTTTAGTCTATGTTATATTTATTATGATTATTATTACTAGCCAGACTTCGCGCGTCTAGACGGTAGTCTCGAGTACCCCCAACGTAAATTTTACATGCGAACAGAAAATAAATAAAATACTTTATTCTAAATTATGTGAAAATAGCTAATATTTATATAAAAGAAAAAAATGTAAATAAAGATTTTGTGATATAAATAAACTAAACATTTTTCATGAGATCCCCTGAGATATTTTCTTTGAGGGGGATCCCAAACTTTCTCTACCAAATAAAATAACAAAAAGAAGGAATACCATGGAGTTTCATACCGCTTGCATCGCCACATTTCGTTTAATTTCTGACCAGTAGTTCCTGGTAGAAATCGTAAATAATCACTAAAACAGCGCACTCTAATTATTATTATTATTATTATTATTATTATTATTATTATTATTATTATATAGATATTATAATATTATATACACACACAAGAGGTAAATTATTTAATACTTACATATACAATAGTCGAAATAATTTATTCAAAACGCAATATATTTCTATAAAATGTTTGAACTTTACATTTTATGTAATAGAATAGTTAAAGAAAGAGTTTTCCAGACTCAAGAATACCCGACGCCAAAACCTTTTTGATGGTTCAGTGCGCTGAACGGCAGTATTTTTTGACTTCCTCAACTGAACAATCAAAAGTGGAAACATTTTTTCTGTGTTTTTATATTATCTTGCTACTTATATTTACAAGTTTTTTTCTAATGTATTTTACCAGTTTTAACAAAAATAAAGTTATATTTAAATTTTTAGCAAAAGTATTTCGGTGAATACATTTAATATCAGCTGCATAAATGTGAAGTATGTGACTTTTATTGTATAACTCCATTACTCTTATTTAGGAAATATGATAAGCAGATATCCAAAATCTACGCTCTAAATCAATGTTTCTCAATCTTTTTTATCGCAAGGCACACTTAAACCCATAATTGAACGTTCTCGGCATTTCTAAACCCATAATTAAACGTTCTCGGCACACCTAAACTCATAATTAAACGTTCCTGGCACAACTAAACTCATAATTAAACGTTCGCGGTACACTAAAATTATAATGATGAAAAAAAAATATATGAAAAGATTATACGTAACTTTTAATTTATTTACTAATACAAACAAAATGCTCCATCCGAGCAAAATAAAAAATGCAAAATTTGTAATAAAAGAAGATTCAAATTCTTATAAACTTGTTATTTTTATTTCTCTATATATACATTAGCATTTAAATAAATATCTGAGCTTGACTTTTACTTAATTATAATATTTTCTTTGTAAGATTAAATTTTCGAATAGACAGATTCTTAAATCCTTTGCGATGACTACTGCATTTTATATTGAAACCCTTTCACTTACATAATTTTTGTCATTAAATTTATCTGAATATATGAAACCATTTTCAATACTACCCCGCATGATCTTATAAAGAGCACATAAACAGAGAAATAAACTTTAAAAAAATGCAAATTCAAGACACTAAACTTAATTTGAAAGTAAATCGTAAACATGAAATGCTAAAGTATCGATACTTGCATTAATTTTTAAACATTTGATTCAACTTGGTGTGGTAAAGAAATCAAGAGACTTCGGAGTATGGAATAGAAGATTGTAGTAGTATCTGAAAATATGTGAAAATTGTTTTCGATGGGACATAAGCACATAGGTCCCGAGTGACGTATAATGATTTTCAAAAGTTGTTCCGGCAACAACTCGAGATGACGACATCCTGTTGAGAACTGGAAAAGTTTTGTTTGGACGAGAAAGAATCAAGAAGAATTTGACGAAGACTTTTGCTTTATTTTAAACGATGAGAAATGACATATCCAAGAACTTATTCCACAGTTAAAAATTCACAGGCATAAAGAATCACATCTTGTATCATGACGATCGCCATCGAGGGTGACAATCTAAATTTTTGACAGAGGAGCGAAGTAAGAATATCGAGAACTTAGGCTGCATACCAGAATTTTGAAAGTGTGAAAGTATTTTTGGAGAACACCATAAGGGTGGCCAAGGGGCCAGATTATTTTTAGAGATGTTACATCGGCTGAGATCAGAGAGTAAAGTGTTTTTAAGATAATGATAGCGTGCGTTGGAAAATAGCCAAACGATTTACATTTTTATAGCCAAGAGAATTGTATTTTTGCGTGGGATGCTGTAACCAATACTGATACATCATATCAGCTTCATAACTGACGTCAGGGGTAGGGAAATCTTGTTTGGCGAAGAGTGCACTTTGGCTAAAAAGAGAGTGAAATAGAATTTTGACGGTTAGTTGTTTTGAGAAAATGCAAGAAAGATATTTTGGAAATGTTTTATAAGGCGCCAGAACGACGGGAACATCTGGATGCCTTATGAAGTCAAAACTGACCATGAGAAAGGAAACATTTTATGGCTTGTATAATTTCATTTACATTGATATGTGGGAGACCGAATAAAGTACGTTAATGATAATTTAAAAACAATATGTATGATTTTGACTAAAATTTTTTCGTTGAAAGAACATGACAAAACGGGTGCGCATAATAACAGCTGGGAATGTATATAAAATACGATAGTGCCGAAAGGGAAAATATATTTAATAAAAATACTTAAAATATAGATTTCTTAATTTTTGAAAAAGATATATATGGTATCTTTACCATACTTGGCTTCCAATTTCCACTCACGGCGCACCGCGGCACACCGGTTGGGCACCAATACTATAAATATTAGTTTCATCTTTCACATTTTCGCGAGAAACAAAGTAATTATATCTTTTGGTGGATTAAAACGTTTTTAAAATTGCTTGTAATGTGTGAATGTATTTCAATGTAAATTGAGTTAAAGTTTGAAAAACATCTTTTAAAATATGCTCTATTTTGAACCGACTTGAAACAAAGAAAGTTATACAATTCAATTATATATATATGTGTATATATATATATATATATATATATATATATATATATATATATATATATATATATATATATATATATATTATGTATATCCGTAACCTTTGGATGGATGCTCCGATTTCGATACTTCATTTTTTTCTGATATGAAAGGGCAGGTAACATCGTATAAATATCATTAGGAATCAACAACGGTATGTTTGTCTGTCTCGGTTTATTTTTACTTTCTAGGCTCCAACTTTTATAAAAATTGCCCAATCGACGTGAAATTTTAATATGTTTTTAAGGTACACTGCAATACTTTATATTTTAACAATAATCAACGTATTGCGTATAGTTTTGCTTTTACAGGGGCACGTCAAAATGATCAACAATGAGATTTAAAGTGAATATAGATAACAATAAAGATGTGTCACAAAAACGCTGTGTTGTGCGAAGCCACTCTTTTTAAAACACACCAACTTCCGTGTAATAAATTAAGAGATAATTACTTGAAATCGGTTTTATGTGTAAATAATAATATAAAAGTTTAATTTCTTTCTTTTCTTTTTTTTTTTTTTTCTATTCTCTGAAAATACTGAAATTCTTTGTTATCAAATCTTCCTAGAATACTTACCGAAATTATTTTTTTTTTTATATTTTATTATAAATTGTAAAGGTTGGTTGGTTGTATAGGGTTTTATGGCGCAAGGTCCCATTCGGGACAAGCTGCTCCAACATAAATTGTAAAGGAACATAGCTATCAGTGTAACTGAAATTATATTTTCTACTTACTAGGCGTTATTTGCGTAAATGTTATTTAAACACATTGAAAAAATTCCCTCCGTAATCGTATAATTATTGAAATAAGTACAGCAGACACAAGTTATAATGGACTGACATGGGACCGGTAAAAGTGGTACGTTGCAGAATAGAAAATGCAATAATATACATTTTAAACAGAAATTTTATGCATTTCTCAAAATTAAGTAATCCATCAAAAAAAGAAAGAAAGAAAGAAAGAAAACAATATTCTACATATTTATTTAAAGAAATAATCTGTTATTTATAGGAATTCACTTCTGTTATTTATAGGAATTCTATTATTCACTCGGACCAAGCCTTTGAGTACGTTATAAGCGATATCCCATGTACGTTATAACCGGTGCCTACTGTATATGCAAAAAACATTCTTCAATTGAATGCCTTCTTCAAATAAATTTGTTTGTACATTTAAGCTCACCCACTATACGATTTTAGATGTAAAAAAGAGACATAAGTTCTTGAATGCGCAATATACCAAGAAAATAGTTTAAATAATAAAAACGTGTAATTATTCCGCATCACAAACTTTGCCATCTCCCATCGTAGCACTATCAACTATCAATTACGTAGTATACGTTTACGGCATCAGTTTTTTGATAACGATGATGGTGGCGTAACATGTGAAAACAATTCAATGTCAAAGACATTACGATTAGAAAAGGTTTTTGTTTAAGTGTTAAGTATACCTTACACTGAATCATCACTGTTGCTTTTATTCTTAAGCTGTCAATGAGTATCACTTGAAAAAATATATAAACGCTCACCGCGTATATTTTATTGTATATTTATATTGTAAGGTCATTTTATTTGTAAATTTTTATATTCTATAAAATACTAAATACAGTATTTTAAAGGGTCTCAAGAGTCTTATTTTTCCTCCGAAGGTGCAAGTTTGCATCATGTCCCATTTTATTTTATTTCTGATTTCATATAACACACAACGAAATGAAATTTTTACCACTAATAGGTCAATATCTGCTTGATTTAACATAATTATTTCAATGTTGTACATTTCATATTTAATTATTGTAAAAAGTTTAATTTTTTTTTTTTAAAGTTAAAAAAAAACTTTTTCACCTGGTATCTACTGCGCGAAAGGTTGTAGAAAAAATATTTCTTCAAAAATAACAAACAAAACTGATAATGATGTAAAATTGATGTATCTTGAAATTATACTTCAAATTCAAGCAATTAAAAATTTAATTTTTTTTAATTTAAATTGTAAAATGTTTAAAAATTAATTTTTTGTTGAAAAATGACAATTAAAAAAAAAATTAATTGCTTGAAATCGAAGTATAAGTTCATTGCAAATCATTGCATCAAAAAAAATATTAGTTTTCACCCATATTCTATAACCCGGGAAGCCCGGGTTAAATCCGCCTAATTTTAGTAAAAATTCGACACATTGTAATACAAAATAAATCAATCAGGATAAACAAAACATACAAAGAACTTGCCGCACTTTAAAGTAATTTGTCTCTTTTCTTTACCATCGTGGCTTTTAACACTACATCTTCTAATTGTGCGACATACTGGGAAATTTGTTCTGTTACATCAGACTTTGATTGGTAATATCGGCAAATAGCCGACAGCATTTTTTGAACCACTCACGTTTTCGGTGATTTCGTTGTTTTCTTTCTCTACATCACTGTCCCTGATCTTTCAATAAAAGATGTGGCACCAAAGTTGCTTTTGAAAAAATAATGTACGAAACCAGTTTCTTTTGATTTTTCCCGATCAGTTTAGAGAAATTTTGTCCGCATAACCGATAAGTAGTACGCATTAAGCGATGTCCTTAACATTTATGCAAATAGAAAATGATGTGGAAAACGAAATCGTCCTCATTAATCGGAAATACATCTTAAACAGGAGACGCATTAATAAAAGTCTACTGTATACGTTTTACCTCAATAATTTATAAAACAAAATTAGAATATTTCACGATTATGTAATATTTTAATGTCAGACGTGTATCATTATTTTTCAGTCCAATCGTCGGAATAATGAATATAAATATAAATACAGTGTAGGCCAATGGTTCCCAACGTGGGAAGTAAGTCCACAAGGGTCAATTTGATTTTTAAAGCGACCAATTCCAGATTCGTTATTAATCCATTCTCTGTCAGTTTTTTTTTTTTTTTTTTTTTTTTTGTAAGCTAAGAATAAAAATAGTACATGCCGATTTTAAAAATAAAATAAAATAATCAGGTTTTTTTTTTTTTTCAAAACATTCTTAAACAAAAGTTCAAAATACAATAGTAACTGGAATAATTATAGGGAAAAAACTTGATGGTAGCTATACAATGACATGAAGCGCTACTTTTTATAACTAAAACCTTTCATAATTTTTATGGTTCAGGTTGTATTTTAAAAATTTTCTAGAATTTTTTCTTTTAGTATTTATTGAATTGGACCTGTATTTCTATTCGCTTTGTACTATGTCAGACGAAAAAATTGTTACACATGAAACTATTTAAGGCTATATCTAAAACTGACTATATTGAACACTTTAAACCTGAAATATTTGAATTATCTTAACGAGATACTACCAACCTAATGAAATTAATAATATCCCAAATGGACAGCACAAAAGGAAGTGGATGAAATTCTTATGGCTCTGGTGTAGGCATATATACGTAGTGGAAGGTGGCCTAAAATGATCACCTTAAGGGAAAACTTGTGTAAAATATCATAATTGTTTAAATAAAACTTTGGCCCTTTGCTAGTATGTTTTACACTATATTTTACATTATAAACATATTTTAATAATATTTTAAACCCATATTGCGTAATGAAAAAAATAGATTTTTTTAAAAGTGTCCAAAGGATCATTTTACCGTCAACAAAGGGCAAAATGGTCCTTCATTTAAAAATAATTGTAAATTGTTTTTTTATCGGCAAGATAAAGGATGTAAAAGTAATTATGACAATACATAAGTATAATTCACATCTAAAAACTTACGCCATTAAGTAAACCAAGTGCTATTTCTGTACATGAAAGACTGTATATCTAAATAAATATGAAAGTTAGTGCTTTGGGTTTTATAACAGATGTTATAAAACCCAATTTTTCAAAGAATTCTATTTAGACACGTAATACTGAGATCGCTTGTATACCACCATTGCTTCTTCTTCACTTTGCACAACTTAGTTTGTGTTACCCGGTACATACCGCGACCTGTCTTTAAGAAAACATATGTGGATCGTTTTGCCCGCTACGATCATTTTAGGTCACAAAATAAAACATGCCTTCCCCTATACATTAAAAAGTAAATTTCAAATTTTAAAATCAGTTTATACTCGGCCGTCAATTAGAAATAAAAGAGAAGCGAAAGCCCGCTAACACAGAAGTGTATTATGGTGGGAAATAAAAATGGCTAATATTTAAATTGATAATGATTATAATCGAGAAATGCTTCTTGTTGTATATTGTGTTATGTATGTATATTATGTATGTATATTATGTTGTATATTGTGTGTGCAATATTGTGTTAAAAAAAATTTCTACTTCTTAATGACGTACTGTAATCAATTATAAAATGTATCAATCAATGCCCTCAAATTTAGTGTCAACTATGAAAGTCTCTTCTTAAATAATAAGAATTATATGTCATATAGAGAGGGGGGCATCATAATTTTAGAGATGTTTAGGTGGGACGTGATTAAAAAAGGTTGAGAACCACTAGTGTAAGCAAATATCGAATTGAGCTACATTATTAAATATAATAAACAAAACCCGGAAGTAACATTCGTGACATGTGGTATCTTTCAGTTATTCAAACAAATATCATCGATTAGGATTCAGCACATATTTTTTGAGAACCTATTTATATGCATAATTATTATTATTATTTGCTTGATATAAGATGTCCAAACGTCCTCGAACCCGGAAATTTGGCAGCCGTAGTTTACGCAGTTCCCGTAGTTTTCGATTTAAAACAAATATTATATTTTAATCAGAAGATAAATTCGTAGGAGACAAATAATAAATATATATATAAACCTTAAAAGTTATAAATTTTAAATTATAAAACCTTTAAAAAACCTACCTTATGAAACCGCTATAAAATGTGGTCACCCTAGCTTACTTTGTCCCAATAACCAATATTTGCTTTTTCGGAAAATTATCTTGAAAGTTTAACAAAATTTTAGAATGAAACATGTGTGATAAATGCTTATCTTTATTATTTGCATTATATTGGTATCACAAATATTTTCTCTTATAACACAAATATATATGCGAAGCTTTTTTTTTCGTAAAAATTCGTTGCTATACAAGAATAACAAAACAAGGAGCCATGCCGTGTTTTTGCGTTAAAACAACATTGTTAAAAGCTAAGTTGTGCAGAATTAGAAAGTTAGATGTTTCAGCTTTTTGAAATGCTCTATTACAGAATGAAATAGAACCAAATGATACAAAATGTTAAAAAAAAAAAAATCTTAAAATTTCGTATTGGAATTTCAATAGGGCTATTGTTTTATTTTAATGGTTCTAAGAAATTTACATTACATTGCATTTAGTTATAAGATATTTTTCGAAATTGATATCACCGTAGTATTATTTTCAAACGCTTGAAATAAAAATCCCTTACGGACCACCCACTAACAGCTTTAGATTCTGCTTTCTAATCCTCTTAAATCCTACAGCTTATTTTAAACTACTGTCATCACATACTTTTAAATCCGAATAAATTTTGAGTACGTTTCTTCCTGTTTTATTGTACTATTATAGGCTAGGAATGTAAATCAAAATTTATATGACAGTAAAATATTTACCAAAGATTCTCCTTTTAAAGGTGCTGATTGAAGTCTTTAAACTAGAGGTTAAAAATGATTTAAAATCGCTTTATAATAGCTTAAATGTAACCTCAAAAATCCGGGAGAGTTTTTTGAATTATAATGATATTTATTAAAGGTTTATATATATATATCAAACAAACACATTAAGATATTTTAATCTGAGAAGAATTTTAATTGAATAGCGTAACTTTAATTATGTTAACTAACAAAGAATAACGTAAAAGTCATCATGTACAATACATATAAAAATTTCATTGAATCGCATTTCTCACTTCCTAACAGTGAATTTCATAGCACATTCGATAGTTTTTACTAATATAATTACTTTAACATTACTATTTATTACTATTTATTCAACAAATCTGCGTGAAATATATACTTATTAAGAATTAATAGAAACAATTTACATCAAAATAAACAGTTAAAAGTAATGCATTCGCTTATGAATCATTACTATATCAAAATATATTAAAATTCAAAGTATAGGCAGAAGACATGCACATAGAAATACAATTTATTGCATAGAAATGCAATAATTTGCATAGAAATGTACAGAAAAGCATTGGGTTTTTTTAATAAATAAAATTTCATTGACAGAATAATTGAATGGGTGTTTGGAAGAACATCTTAAGAGGCTACTTCACTCAGGTGAAAGCACCCGCTCGCTAATGTTAATCCTATGGGGGAAATAATTTACGATATCGCGTTCCCATTTCAATATATATGTTTTTTTTTTCATTGGATAGATGAAGTCAATCTCTATGCACACTCCTTTGTATTTTTTTCGATTTTGATCACAATTTTTTATTATTCACTCTCACTCACTCTTTCACTTTCAGAACCGGTTTTGAAATTGAAAGTATACTCAATAACAAGAGGGGAAAATTCTGCTATAAGGCCGAATGTAGATTGCCACACACGGCTTTTATTGAAAAAATAAATAAACTAGCTGTAACCCAGAATAAAAACGCAATGACAACAAACAATTTTAAAATATTTAAATAACAAATAAAAATTCCCCTGTTAAAGTGTTGAGTTGTTCAATAACCATTCGATTTAGAAAAATATTTTTCTACCACTGAGCAATTTTTTTAATGAAATTTAATTCATGTTGCTATGGCAGCAGACGATAAAACGATATCTTTGGAATAAGGGAATAAATAGAAGAAAAATTTTGTTGATGTTTGTGATAAAATGTTTTTCTTTATTTTTTAAAAATGTATATACATAATTCACTTTTATATTTTGACAGAATAATAAGTTTACTATAATTCGTTACTCATGCTATGGCCAGTATACACGATACACGTCGAGCCGCAATGCCTTTATCATTATCTTTTTACGCGTAAAAGTTTTGCTACGGTACTCCATTATGAAGTTTTGTAATTTTTGAAATCTAATATTTGAAAAACGACATAATCATTAGATTTGAAATTTATATCAAGAAAAATATAATTTTTTACCATTCTAACACAGTTTGTAAAACAATTTTGTGACAAATACTTTTCGAGTTATTAATTTTTTAAGTAACTTCAAATGTTTCATTTTCCGAGATTAATCTGTGGCAACGATGGATTGCTGTGACTTTTCATAAACATGAAAAATGATAGAGATTGAAAGAATAAGCCACCCTGTGTGTGGCTAAAAAAAAAAAAAAACTGCAACAAAAATCGAAAAGTATAAAATAGCGTGCATAAAGATTGACCTCAGCTATTCAATTAAAAAAAATCATTTAAAAATATTGAAATGCGAACGAGATATCGTAAATTATTTCCCCCATAGGATTAACATTAGAGAGCAGGTGTTTTCGCCTAAGTGAAGTAGCCTCTTAAGTTACAAATTTAAAATTTTACAGAAAGCAGGAAAAAACTATTAC
This sequence comes from Maratus michaelseni, assembly GCA_963931845.1. Taxonomy (NCBI): domain Eukaryota; kingdom Metazoa; phylum Arthropoda; class Arachnida; order Araneae; family Salticidae; genus Maratus; species Maratus michaelseni. Next base: position 52,635,923 of record OZ007586.1, on the reverse strand, counting down.
TGTCATTGGTTAGCAATGTCCTGAGCACCCAGTGCAATATAGGCCTTTCTTCAAATCTTAATGACCCTCCACATTTGTCTTCATGCTGAACATTAACATGTAATAAAAAGCTAGGTAGGTGAGTAAGGAAAGTAATAATATTATTTTTAGTTTATTGCTTTCCTGTTTGACTTAAAGTAAAGAAAGTTGTATATTATTAAAATTGCAAATTTTAACACTAGATAATCATCAATCATTCCACATTGGCTCTTCCCTTTTCCAACAAAAAATCAAACTTTCCAAAATTTGTGACAAAGGTCCTTCTTCCAGAGACTCATTCAGTTGTCTTATTTAATCGCGAAAATTTAGGATTAAATAAGCCAAACTTTTCTGTTCAAATATAATGACTGGAAAAAAAAAGAGTAAAAGTTGGCAGCTATGCAAATATGTGAGGATATTCAGAAAGATACAGTAGAACTCCATTATAACGATGCCGAAGGGATCACAGCAACAGTATTTTCTCGTTATAATCTCCCCTGTAATTCCTGTCCAGATTTGGGCAAATTTGTCATTGCAATTATCTGCAAAGTAATTACAATTTCATTGTATATAATTAATTATAGTTACAATTACATACCGTAAACAAGTCTTGCAGAAATGTAGCCGGAATCGCCCTCCATATCATTATTTAATGAAATTACTGTGTTTGAATGTGTATAACTACATACAATTACATACAATTGAATTGTAATTACATTGCAGATAATTGCAATTACAAATTTGCCTAACTCTGCCTGTCACAAGATGGCTTAACACTCCGACGCTCATAAGTAAACTTAGAATTTCTTTTTTCAAATTCATAGGTTTTATTATATTGTTTTCGCTAAAAAGTAAGTACTAAAAAATCATCTAAAACACATATTATCAAGTAAGCGACGTACAAAAAAGAAATGATGCGTTCACTTTTCTAATAATCCTAATAGTTCCTTTATCTAATAATTAAGCAGCCGACCTTAAACTAGCATAACATAAATATTTATCGCTGCACGCAGTAAATAATTAAATTAACAAATGGCGGATATATAAAAGGATAACTTTAAAATATTAGCATGTCATGTAAATTAATAAGCAGATAGATAAGTTTTGTTATTTATTTGGCTTATTTTTATCATCATAAAATATTTGCCGCCTTCATTGAATTTCACCGCAAATATCGTTAGGTTCAAATGATGTCTAAATGATTGATACTGCTACTTAATATGTATCGTGTGTATTAATACTTACTATGTGGAATTACAGTCGGGCGTATCTCTTTACAAAAAAGATAAATTCAGGCTGTTTCCAGTATTGATTCTAAACAATTCCCCTTCATTGATAAATCGGCGCTTCTTAGATACGATGTTTTAGACAACTTCTAAAACCTCTAAAATAACACTTTTTTACATAAATACATTAATTTCATTGCATCTCTACTGAAGTAGCGAGGAAGATATCTTTTTTTTAACCATGACGTGATATGCATGGCAAGTCTCACAATATGAACATGCCTGAATTCAATGAATATTCAAACTGCTGAGCTATTTCGATAGCTTTATGAATTCCTTGACCTTATATTTTGAGCTTTTTTTTCATTTTGTTGTTTTTAATTTAAACGTTTTAACCTTTTTATACATAGGACAAGAAAAAATATCAGAATTGAGTAAATATTAAACAAACTTAAAAGAAAAAAATAGAGGAGATTTTCAATAATAGAGCATTTCTACGTATAGTCCAGGGGGTTAAAAGTGATCACCAACTATAATTATGTAGCAAAACTTCGCATTAAACAGCTATAACAGAAAATTGATTGAGAATAATGTCTAATAGTTAATGCTATACCTAATTTATGCTTCAGGGGTCGCCTGCATACATAAAATTGCACCAACTTTTTCAAACGGTAACACCTACTTTTGACAGTGTTTAGATTTCCTCCAATCTAAACAGCCCGGAAAAGTGTATAATTAATACATTTTTTCTTAAATCTTCATCGAGTTAAAAAAGGTCGAAATTTGAAGATTTCTACGTGATAAACTTTATCCGCCCAAGAAATCATGTAATTGTAATGATTTTTTAATGGACCCAAACATAATCTAGGCATTTTTTAAATTTATAAGTATGTTTTAAATTATGGCAATTATCAATAAATTCATACTAAACAAATTATGTATTAAGACCTGCATCAGTTTTTTATATAAAAAGAATAAACTTTGTCAAAAAGATGGCTATGTGAATTTACAAACCATTCCTATCACCATCATTTTTTGGGGATATAAAGAAATATAACTTTTTGGCCTAAGAGGGGCATCTCCTGTTTTCGTTTCTATATACAGAAAAGAAAATTTTAGACAGTAACCAGAAAAGTTATACTGAATTATCTTTTATGTAAAGTAAGTTTATTCTACATTTAAATTTTCCATCAATATTTTCCGATTACAAATTAAATAACTCTTGTACTTATCCCTATACGATTTTAATTATAGTTTTCTTAATTTATAGATAAATCCATAACACAGTTTCTTTTATAACTCTTTGAAGATTTCAGTAAAAGTGCATAAACTATGTACTTTTCCGGGATGATTTAATCCAAGGAACGCAAATAAATTGTCATAAATGGGCTACTTTAAAAGTGAAAGTTGGTGATATTTTTTAATATGTAGCCGACCCTGCGAAACATAATTTATATATAGCACTAATTAGTAGACATTAATCTCCGTCGATTGATACCTATGTCATTTTTATAAGATTGACATTTTTTTCCCATATCTGTAAATGCAATGCATTTGATACATTTTTGCTCGAAAATGAACACATAATAGATTGATTCTATGAAGAATCTAATTTGAATTTACACCATAAAAACTACAGAAACATTTTCTAACATGACAGAAACGTTTACGAAAATTTAATGCAACCTCGCAAAATTTTACAGTTCTCTATGATTCTGAAAAAAAAATCCTCTAATTAAGAAACCATGGGAGAGAAACCAATTCGAAATTTTAGTAGCCAATGATGGGTTTCCAAAATTTACAGAAACATTTTAGAAATAAGAAGATCCCTTTACTTCCCGTATTTTTTAGAAAAGTTACGAAATAGTTGTTATAGTAAAAACTATGCAATCTAGTTATATCGAAATTTGAATGAATTTTTGAGAGAGAATAGAACATAATTTTTTTGAGAGGGAGTGACTTCAAACTGATGTCAGATCGATTGGCTATGCTGTTAAGACAATACATATTTGCTACACCTTCCCTTTATATCACTTTGTTTTGAGTACTCACAATTAGCTTTTGTGTTCAAAAACTAGCATTTTGTGTTTATCCCTTAATTTTTGGGCACCAGAATACAAGCATTTAAAAATAAGATGGAAAATGTACGTTAAACGTCGCAAATGAGGTGCGTTCGTACTATAACTAGTTTTACAAATATTCAGATCTTGGTGCGATAGCTGTTGCACTTTTAGGCAAAAATGCATAAATACAAAATTTATTTTATGTTCAGATTTTCAAATTAAAGCTATTAATTTTTGTTTATGAAATTAAGTTTCAATACACTTTTACACACAACTAATTACAATTATGTTACATTAAAATTATACTATGCGTAACTATCCAATACAAGACAATCTAAAACAAATCATCGTTATTATTTCAGTGAAATGAAATATATCGTATGTTATTATGACATGATTAATTTCCGTAATAAAATAAGTACATTTTAAGTTGGCAACATTTTATATTTTGTTGACAGTTACTGAAAATTCCAATGGGAAACTTAAGCCTAGCTTTGAAAATTTCAGATCTTGAAATCCATATTTAGAGTCTTTTTCCATTTAATATCTATTTTACCGGAAACATCTATTCGAAAAACTGTCGGTAGATTATAGGATTCCTATAATTAAACAATTTTAGTATACAAATTCGGTTTTTAAATTCAATAATACGGAAATAATAGGACATAATCACCATGGCAACCTATAATTAGCACCTATCATGGGATATCATTAAATTTATTAAGTATGATAGGATTTAATAGAATGAAGAAAACTTTTATTAATATATTTTTAAGTTTTACAGTTTGCTGCAAATTTTTAGCAGTGTAGATGTTGCTTTTATTAATTGTTTTCTTTGTTTCCATTTTTCTAATCACGCTTTTTACTGGTAAAAAAATAGGAAGTACTCCAGATACATGTAATTTTTCAAGGAGGACGTGTTACATTAAAGTTTGGGAATCACTGTTCTACACACTCTTAAAATCTGCAGCAAACTGTCCAGTCATTCAACCGTTTTTACAGAAAACGGTTACATAACCGTAATTTATCTCTTATTCTGACCAATGAGAATGCTTCATAATATGGCCAAATAACCATTATCTATAAAAACGGTTGAATGAATAGACAGTTTGCTGCAGATTTTTGACAGTGCAGTCTTCTATAACTAACCTGAGGCGTGCGTTACGTTGCAAGTGTTTGTAGGAAACAAACAAACAAAATATTAGAAAGACACATGACATTGATTATTTACTTCCGTCTTTGAAAAATCCATCCACACCTTCTACACAGACAACTCGATAGCATCTAGAAAATGTCACTGAAGCGCTTTTGTGATCCTTAGAACTGGTAATTGTTCAACTCACAGTTATCTCAAAACATTGTTTAACTTATGATTAAAGCGACACTGAAAGTGCTCCGAAAGGTTGATGGAAATTACAGTAAGGCTTTGTGTGACTTAATTACTTTGTTAACCTGAGCGAATCCACAAAAGAAAATACTGAGATGTTATCGCTGTAGTCTTCACTTTTAAACGCAGCTATTATATGAGAATTATAAACATCAAGTTTTCAAGTGCATAGTGGTAAAACACGATTATTTATATGGTGGCAATGTGCGTGAGGAAATTTACACCTACTGTTAAATTAACAACTAGGCAACTATTAAGTATATACTTTCAGAAACGAAGCAGAAGAAATGTATTCAGTCTTTACCTAAGCATTTATTTAAATGACGTGTGTAGTACTTGATGGCTACATGATATTAATGAGGAATTTTCGAATTTGATGGTAGTTTTCAGCTCAAAATCTTTTGCATCTCTATGCAAAATGTATTAAATGTTTCGGGACAGATTTTTGTTTTCTTTTTTCACGCTTGTGACACCGTTTCCACTTCAAACTTCAAGTTTTCAAGAGCATAGTGGTAAAACACGATTATTTATATGAGGGCAATATGCGTGAGGAAATTTACACATACTGTTAAATTAACAACTAGGCAATTATTAAATATATACTTTCAGAAACGAAGCAGATGAAATGTATTCAGTCTTTATTTCGGCATTTATTTAAAAGACGTATGTAGTACTTGATGGCTACATGACATTAATGAGGAAATTTCGAATTTGATGATAGTTTTATGTTCAAAATATTTTGCATCTCTATGCAAAATGTTTTAAATGTTTTGGGGCAGGTTTTTGTTTTCTTTTTCACACTTGTGACACCGTTTCCACTTCAAGTTTTCAAGTGCATAGTGGTAAAACACGATTATTTATATGGTGGCAATATGCGTGAGGAAATTTACACCTACTGTTAAATTAACAACTAGGCAAATATTAAATATGTACTTTCAGAAATGAAGCAGAAGAAATGTATTCAGTGTTTACTAAAGCATTTTATTAAAAGACGTGTGTAGTACTTGATGACTATATGACATTAATGAGGAAATTTCGAATTTGGTGGTAGTTTTATGCTCAAAATTTTTTGCATCTCTATGCAAAATGTATTAAATGTTTTGGGACAGATTTTTGTTTTCTTTTTTCACGCTTGTGACACCGTTTCCACTTCAAACTTCAAGTTTTCAAGAGCATATAGTGGTAAAACACGATTATTTATATGGTGGCAATATGCGTGAGGATATTTACACCTACTGTTAAATTAACAACTAGGCAAATATTTAATATATACTTTCAGAAATGAGGCAGAAGAAATGTATTCAGTCTTTACCTAAGCATTTATTTAAAAGACGTATGTGGTACTTTATGACTACATGACATTAATGAGGAAATTTCGAATTTGATGGTAGTTTTATGCTCAAAATATTTTTCATCTCTATGCAAACTGTATTAAATGTTTTGGGACAAGTTTTTGTTTTCCTTTTTTCACGCCTTTGACGTCGTTTCCACTTCAAATATTAGTTTGGAAAAATATTGAAATTATGCTTGGAACCTCAATAGTAGGTTTCTTTTACTTCAACCTAAAATAACATTATAGTTTTATACATCCAAATTTTTTGCAAATAAAAAGTAATCTTTAATGGAATTTTAAAGGATTACTTAAACAAAGCTGCTTAATGTATCCTATTACGATTCACACCTATTTTTTAATAAAGCAAAAAAGTGTGTGATACCTACTGATTCGAATAGATTAGAATATAAAAAGACAATTTCATCTGTTTTATAAATTATTTTGATGCAGTTCATTTTAATTTTTTAAATTTCAAGGAAAAATAATCCACTATACTTAACAAAAGTGTCCGCACGACAAAAATAATAACAGTTTAATATTTTCCTTAAATATGTAATATAAGTTATTAAAAATGTAATGAACTTTAATCTAGGTCATAGAAATAGTATAAACGCTTCCAGAGACATACCCATTCAATTATCACTTTGGTGATTTTTCATATATTTTCTGTATGTTAATTTATAAAAATAGCTATAAGATATCAAGGCATTCTCAGATATTTAAGCTAATAATTCATTACACCCACAGCATCACATGAATAATGGGTGAACAATCTCTATCTATAAATAAAACAATAACAAAATAAATATAACAATAATTATTGGAGATAGAACGTTTTTCGCGACTGATTGTTCGTAAAAAAATGATTTTTTCCAGAAAAAGTATTAATTTATTATTTCCAAAAATCTCTTCGAAATATACACCACAAGTTCTTAAAAATCTCCCTATTTATATGTTGTACCTTCCTCAATCTCAATATTAGAATATATTTTATTTTTTAAAGTTATTTAAACACACATTTACGGTTACTTAAATGCAAACTTCCGGTTTGAGAGCTGAAATAACTACACTTCCAATGGCAATACACAGACAAACAAAACCACCTTGGATAACAAATTGTGCAGTCTTCGAAATAAAACAATAAAAATATTGTATGATATTTGCCAAACATTGGCTATTTAAACACACATAGCCTGATAACTTAATTATTATTTATGTTGTTTTTTTAAGTTCTTAAAAATTATGAGTTATTTAATAATTAAATTAAAAAACATGAAAAAAATTATATAAAGTCATTTCAAGACACAAATAATAAAATAAGCATAAAAGAGTAAAATAAATTAACCTATCTCGTCCAATTAATTTCAGTAATAACATTCCGAGATTTGAAAAACAAAGACGTTTCCTAGTGAAATAAACATGAAAAAGAAAATTATTAAGTCATTTCAAGACAAAACTAATAAAATAAGAATAAAGGAGTAAAAGAAATTAACCTATCTCGTCCAATTAATTTCAATAATAACCTTTCGTGATTTGAAAAACAAAGATGTTACCTCAAAATGTCTGCATTTTTTGCACCTTTAAAAATTTAGAGTGGAAAAAGAATGCAATGATTTCATTATCACCACTTTGCATAGTGAAGCCTCGTAACAGATGACAGTTTCTTCACTTGTAAGGTTACAACTACTATTGAAAATGATAATCTTTCATATATTTGACACCTTTTGAAGTAAATTTTGCAGAAACTTTATAAATACAGTAGAATCTCGTTACAACGAATGTCACTTTAACGAATTTTTCAGTTCAACGAATAGTACTTGGATTAGAAAAAAAAAATCCTACACTTTGCCATTGCAAAGATATTCAATTTAACGAATTTCAGATTTACAATATTTTCAAATTAACGAATTTATTGAAGTCTTAAAAAGTATACTTATTATAGTTTAACGAACGTAAGTTCGCAAGAAAACCAATCTTTATCGAAAAACTAGAATTCCGAAAGAAAACTTTTTTGTATATAATTATAATTTTTGTATGGTTACAACTAAAATCATAAAATTCAATAAGTTTAATTATTATAAAAAATAGGTTCACAATAATATACTGTATATTTACTCTTTATTGACATCTCTTCAGAAATGTAATGTAACTTTAGTAATAATATATAACTTTTCAAACTAACGAATTTAATGGGTGGCCTCCACAAATTTGTCGTAACGCAATTTTACTGTGTTGTATTAATGATTTAGATTATGTACTGATACAGTATTTTGAAAAATTGTACAGAAAAATTGATTTGTGATGTATTGTTCCTCGCAGTGGCTATGCATTCAGGATTCTTAAATGGCGTACGATTTGCTACATTATTGCCAGAAACCAGAAACATTAATTTCAAACAAATCTATATATATTTTTCCATTCGTTTTACTGAAATAATTCCCAAAACAGTTGCCTAAAATTATAAGTAAACTTTAACCTGCGGATGATCAAAAAGATTCTTAAAGGAACCACAACGTCAGTTTTTGCTAAATAGTTATTTAAGTTAGTTATTTTAGCTCAATGCATTTTTGTTATAATTATGTCTTATATATCATTAAATATCTTTAAAGCTGAGTGCTGTATTTTATTTGATATAGTAAACAAATAAGTGTCTTTTTTTTTCTTTTTTCTTTTTTTTTTTTTTTTTACAACGGAGGTCATTGAATTACCCCACATGTCCTTTCATATTTTAAAATTTCCCCTTATCATTCAAAAGTTAAAACGCATTTGATTTTTTTTAACGTCTTTCACGCAATTTAAATATTATATTTAATTATATATTTTTAAAATATACTTCCGATATGGGAATATACACCTCAGTTTTAATTGCTATTTCACATGCATTAAGTTACAATTGATCATGCTCTACATAAGTGATCGGGTAAAGAAACAAATCATTAAAATGCCAGACACCGCCGGCATATTCAAATATAAAACAAAGCAGATTCTACAAGAGCAATTGTTCAATGTCTAATTCTTTATATAACGCTTGAACAATTCCAGTTAAGCCTTTGAACCCGCTTAAGAAGTTAATGTAACTGTCACATGAAAAATTGTTTCAGTGGATGAACTTGGGTTAAAAGCTGGTTTATAGACTGATTTGTCATAAAATGAAATGTAGAACAACAGTCTAGCAGCATTGGGTTATTTAAATCGATTTTACAAAATACTCTTTTGTAGCTCTTTTTTGTGAATTTTGAAATTCCTTTAAATGAAATGTTGATTTTATTCTCAAAAATTTTTATGTTATGTTATGAAATGCTTATATTACAATTAGAAAAAAATTGCGTATCTTTTGATCCTATTTCACTATTAATCATCACTAATATCCTCTAAAAATTTAGAACAACGGTCTAGCAGCATTGCGTTATTTACATCGATTTTACAAAATATTCTTTTGTAGCCCTTCTTTGGGAATTTCGAAATTCCTTTGAATGAAATGTCGATTTTATTCTCAACATTTTTTATATTATGCTATGAAATGCTTATATTACAAATAGAAAAAAATCTGCTTGTTTTTTTTATCCTATTTCACTATTAATCATCACTTATCCTCCAAAAATGTATGCTTAACTTATGTTAATTTATGTTATAAGTTTAGTTATAAATATATACTTAATGATGATTTCTATGAAGATTTTTGATGGTACACAGATTTTTTTGTCAGATTCGAAATAAGAATGATTATTTAGATCAAGTACAATACATTAAATTGTCTCATACCTTTTAAGAGAAATCGAAACAGGAATCTGTTTAAGAAAAAATTGGGTCCTTTTAAGGACTCTTCACAATCTTTTATTTCTAAACAGAACCCTTCACAAAACTTTTCATCTCAAAAGAAAACCCTTCACAAAACTTTTCACCTTAAAACAGGACCCTTCACAAAATTCTATGTCTTAAAAACAGACTTTTCACAAAATTTTTCCCTCTCCAAACTGAACCTTTCACAATTTTAATCATTTAAAAGTAATCTCTGACTCACTTTTACATACATACAGAAAATTGTGTATTTTAAGTACATATATCTTCTTAAAAATGTATAAACAAGAACCTGAACATAACGATAATTTCAAATTCACAAAATTATGACTAAATTTTCCCCAAATGCTAAAAGCTGTTCACAATTTCACAAAAGCAGGACCCTGGGAGAAAAGTCTGGGTAGTCCCCTCGAAAGGTTTGAAATGACGAAAATTGTCTGAAGTTTGATCGTGTATTAGGTATCCTGTAATTAATTTAGACTATTACATCTTTTTGCATTTATTTAGTTATGTTTCATAGATACAAAAAAAATTGTTAGTTGTAAAATACGATAACAAAAGATTTAATATTGTACAAGGAAATTAATCTTGAAAAATTAGTTATGCTACCTAGTTACTCCAGTTTCCATATTTTGAGTAGTTTTTTCTTTTAATACCACTTATTACGTTGTCTCGTCTCTCAATTTTACCAAAAAAATTGTAAAAATGTAAAAAAAAATTAAATTCAAAATTCAAAATCCATAAAATGTGATCCTATTTTTTATCATAACTTAAAAAAAAAAAAATGTTTGTTTGTTTGTTTTTTAGGTATATTTTGAAGAGAATTTATTTTTCTTTATTTAAAAAATAGAAACATTTAAATCCGTTAACTTACTCAAAAGATATCGTGGCAAAACCGCTGAAAAACTGTGTTTCCAGAAAGATTGAGTTTTAGTTTTGCTTTCGCAGGTATCGATTGTCTACATGGCTCAACATTTACGGTTCGTAAAACCATAATTTTAGGAATTTTCATATCGGACCAACTGTATGACATTCTTAAAGATTTAAACATTATAAAAACAGGAACGAAAAATCATGCTTCAAACATGGATTTTAAAACACTTTCCAACACATTTAGAACACTGTAACAAAATTTCACCTTTTAATAAGGTGAAATATGAAGTCTCAATGAACAGGGTCAAGGTCAAACCGGGATAGGAAGCCTACCTTTTGGCTTAAGCTCAACTATTGGAAAACGCATAATACATTTGAAAACCAAATTTCAGCAATTACGATTAATAGTCAAAATGATATCCGAATTCTTTTGTGCACCCTGTATATGATCTATAGATTTGTATGTATACTACATAGCCTGCTAAAATAGTTCTGTTTAGTTAGGATACGCATAACACAATTGAAAATTCCCTTTTACCAATTTCCATCAATAAACGGAAATGTACTGGAGATGTTTTGTGCAGCCCTGTATATGAACTATAGAATTTATACACATCAAGTAATATACAAAAAAAAATTGTTAAATTTGAAAACGCGTACCACAACTGAAAACGCACTTTCAATAATTATTGTCCATAGACAGTACTCTAGCAGTACTTATATATCTTGTTCTATTGCAAATTTTTCGGTGCGGTTTCTTTTAATTGATTCAGAATATTTTGCAGAATAAAAATCAGCATTTTTTACTTTCTTCTATCTTTACAAGAAAGTATTGGATTCATGAAAATTTTAGACTTCCGGTTTTCGACGGATTTATACGTTTTAGAAGGTCCTAAACACGATTCGACTCTTTTTAGAAAATGTCTGTCTGTGAGTCTGTGACTCCGTAATTCTGTCTCTCTGTCTGTCTGTATGTGACAAAACTTTGTGGGCACTCTATCTCAAGAACTAGTGCGCGAAATTTAATAAAATTTTACATTCAGTTAGTCTCTGATATAAATTGGTGTTGATTAGTTTTTGGTGAAAATCGCCCAATAGGTGGCGCTGCTATGGTGCATTTTCCGCGATAGCTCTATTTCAAGAACAAATGCACTTATTTTCATGAAACCTCAGATTCAGTTAGACCTTGACATAAGTAAACGCTGATTACGTTTTGGTGTAGATATCCTAACAGGTGGCGCTTCTATACTACATTTTTCATGATTTTTACGATAGCTGTATCTCAAGAACACGGAATTTAATCAAACTTTAGATTCAGTTAGACCTTGATATAAATTGGTGCTGATTCTTTTTAGTGTATGCGAAACCTATGTGAGATTGAAGAAAGTTATGAGATTGGCACATCCGACTAGTTTTTAAGGATTTTAAAAGGTACGAGACCCCTTAAAATAATTGTCCTAATGAAATTTTTATACTCAATACAAATTTTATCAGAAATAAATTAAATGTTCATCATTTGACTACATTTTTCAACTATCACCCAATATATTCTCTCCCTGTACGATAATATGTAAAGATAAATAATATTTGACAAGTGTGTAAGGAAACTATTGTGTAAGTGACGGCCACGGAAAATTAAATTAATGACTAGACAAGGTAATTGTAGGAAAGAAAAATGTTCATAGGTCCTATGATGTGATGCATAAACTAGTTTCAAAATGATGTTCAAAAAACAACACAACGTATCGAGGAAATGATTGCGATAAAAGTACCAGGCATAGGTGTTGAAATTTCGCAATTATAATGTTTGAAAGTACATTAAAAAAAATGGAATTTTATACAAAGAAAGAGACGTCACTGATAAGTATAAAAGTGGCTGATATTTATAAAATAATTTAAAACATTTTCTCAGTGTTAGAGGGGAAATATTGAAAAAATATTTCCTTGTATTTCTTGATATATATTGAAAGCATTAGCTTATTTCCAACATTCATCAGAAAAAAATACTTAAAAGTATCCTTTAAAAAAATGAAAATCATATTATTCACAGTATCTTGCTATATATATCCTTAACATAAATGAATTATTCTTAAGACGCTCCTATGACGAAGCCATAAGATATATATATATATATATATATATATATATTGGAGCAGAAACTTGGACACTAACAAAACGTATGGTACAAAGATTACAAACAACACAGCGAAGTATGGAAAGATGTATGCTAGGCATAACCAGAAGAGACAGAAAGAGAATAACGTGGATAAGAAGTCAGACGAAAGTTTTTGACATCATCGAGAGAATTAAAAGGCTAAAATGGAAATGGGCTGGGCACATTGCAAGAAGACAAGACAATAGATAGAGCACAAACACCCTGCAGTGGTATCCCAGAGATGTAAAACGACCAAGAAGACGACCTCAAGTAAGATGGAATGACGAAATCAGACAAGTGGCCGGTGTTAATTGGATGACTAAAGCACTAGACAGGCAACAATGGAAAAATCTGGGGGAGACCTACATCCAGCAGTGGATTGAAAACGGTTGATGATGATGATGATGATGATATATATATATATATATATATTTAAAAATGAAAACACATGTGAAAAACAAATGATAAGACATTATAAAAAGCATATATATATATATATATATATATATATATATATATATATATATTCATTCCTTTGTCTTACTAAGAGATATTTTTAAAATACAGTAGTGGCCAAAATTGTGGATTATTAAAAAAAATTAGATAAAATTTAAAATTATACTTTTCTTGTTAAACGTATTTGAATTATGTGTTTTTCTTTTAATAATTCAGCATTAAATTCTCTATGAAATGATAAATTACATGAAATTGAATTACATAACATTACATTGAATATTTCATGTTTGACAAGCAGGAAAATTTTGTTTAAAAGTTAACACAGTTTTATCCACCTCTGTATATGGTCTTGTCTTCTAGCCTTTCAAAATAGCATAAAATCATGCACGGATGCTGATTTGGAGAATTTTTCATAAATTTTTATTTATGAAAAATGAACAAATATCTCCCATTTGTTTTTATTACCAGCTTCAAATAAATGAACCAAAAGTATAACTTATAAATGTAACTTACCCGTATAATATGTCTCAAATAAAATAAATCTCTTTTTGTAGTATAGAATAAAAAGTTATGTAAATTTTACTGAATTTACTGAATTCATAGCTTACAAATCTTCCTGTTTTTGAGTACCGATGCTTCCGAATTACAATCTCCGTCTTATTTATTCACAAACTTCTTTCAGTTAGAGAATATTTCTATTCGATTCAGTTCAATTCAACATAAATTTTCTTTCAAAATAGCATAAAATCATACGCTGATGCTTATTTGGATAATTTTTCATAATTTTTTATTTCTGAAAAATTAGCAAATGTCTCCCATTTGCTTTTATTATCAGCTTCAAATAAATGAACCAAAATTCTAACTTATAAATATAACTTACTCGTATAATACGTCTAAAATAAAATAAATCTCTTTTTGTAGCATAGAATAAAAAGTTATGTAAATTTTACTGAATTTACTCTATGAATACATAGCTTACATATCTTCCTGTTTTCGAGTACCAGTATTTCCGAATTACAATCTCCGTCTTATTTATTCGCAAATTTCTGTCAGTAAGAGAATATTTCTATTCGAGTCAGTTCAATTCAACATAAATTTTCTTTCAAATGAGAAATATTTTCATTGTACGAAACATTTTGTTTTTTCATTTGCATACAAATTCGAAAATTTCAAAAAATGCCTATAATTTTGGCTACCAGCATATTCAGGTAGAATTCCCAATTTTGTTTGATTATTGAAAATGTGCTATTGGATATATGCTGAGCTACTTTCCAATTCAAAAGTTTTAAATGGCGAAAATGTTATAGAAGTTTTGTTCTCTTTGAATTTGCACCCTTACAAAAAATTAAATATTTTATGCCATGAAATAAAAATTCAAAAATAAAAATTAATTAATATTATTCAAATTTCTTGTTGAATTGAAAAAAAAGATACTTCAGATACCTTTAATGCAAAAATGTTATTTTCATTTCATTTCAAAACAAAATTTCAAACGGTATTTTTCATGACGTAATTGAAAAATAAATATAGAACGTAATGAAATCAAAATCAAAATTAATTTCTGAAAAAGAAAGAGTTTTTAAAAAACCTTTTAATAACTTCTTCAGCTGTATAAATTTTAAGATCTAACATATTTCACTTTTCGTATTCACAACACGCTATACAAGATTGAAACGCATAGACATATTTACATCATAAAGATGATTATGACACATTCTACCACAGGAATTTTAATAGATTTCATAATTTTATGTACCGGAATCTATAAAAGCTATCTACCAGAAATTCGAGAACAACGTGCTTCATATGTATGAATTTTTGAAGCGTTTTTGTTCTTCTGATTTGCAATTTTCGCATCTCCGGTAGCACTTTCTCCAATGCAGCCGTTGAATAATTTTACAGGTTATGCTTTTCTGAATTGTTGGTGATTATTATTCAATAAATCTTGCTGATCAAAGTTATAAATTAGTCATACAAGTAGTTACGCGTTGTTCTGCAGAAATAGATTCTTAATGCAAATGGGACAGTCTCCTAGAGACGTACAAAACGATGTCACAGAATATTTATTAAAAAAAGTAATTGCAATTGAAAATATGTTCTAATGGAAATGTGATGTGGTATAACCGTCCACTACATGTATAAAATTAAAGAATAAAACTATAAATTTTTCATAAAAATATAGTGTACACAGAGACTGACAAATCATGTCCATGGACAATTGCAGTTCTAGTTTGAACCATTTTCTGGGTCTATGAAGTTCATTTAAAACTTTTTTTCATGATTCATTATTAATTTTTAATTCATTGTATTTTAATTCCTTCGCGATTAGCGTACTTTATAGAAGCTTCAATCTTTTTTCACCGGTAATTAAAAATAGAATTTTTTGCAAAATTCAATCGCAGAAATGCTGTGACTAAATAAGGCAAAATTTTACTATTAAAATTTACTGGTAGAATAATCAAAGATTCTGAGTACCCATACGTCACGTATATGTGACGTTCGTCGCGAAGGTGTTAAATCTAATCTCAGATTCAATATCAATGCGTAATAATGTTTATAGTTTTATTCGATAAATAATTTCACTAAAAACAAATTGAGTCATGTCCATGTTACCATGTTAATCAATCTTTCACAGAAATTTCAATCTTTTTTCACCCGTAATTCGAAATAGAAATTTTTGCCAAACTCAATCACAAAAAGGCTAAATTTACCGTTCAAATTTACTGGTAGTAATAATCAAGGTTTCTGAACAATTTATAAGTCACGGGTGACACTCGTCGCGAAAGGTGTTAAATCTAATCTCAATTTCAATTTCAAAAGTTAATCATGTTTATTAATAGTTTTATTCAATAAATAACTACTGTAACAAGAAATTGGTACTTGGACAGAATGTCAATTATTCAACAAAATTCATGTCCATGGACTGAATGTTAATCAATCCTTTACAAAAATTTCAATCTTTTTTCACCGGTAATCCGAAATAGAAATTTTTGCCAAATTCAATTACAGAAATGCTAAATTTATACCGTTCAAATTTACTGGTAGTAATAATCAAAGTTTCTGAGCAACTTATACGTCATGTATACGTGACGCTCGTCGCTAAGGCGTTAAACCTAATCTCAGATTCAGTTTCAAAAGATAATCATGTTTATTAACAGTTTTATTCGATAAATAACTACTGTAACAAGAAATTGGTACTTGGACAGAATGTCAATTATTCAACAAAATTCATCTCCATGGACTGAATGTAAATAGCTGCTAAATAGCTCAAACGAAGGCAGCAAAAAAACCTTTAGCGAGAAACCTGTTATAGATATTAAATGTAGCAATACGTTGCAAATTTTATCTGTGTAAAATATATTTTTTTAATAACTGTGAAAAAATCATGAATGTAAAGATAACAACATGTGTTTCATGGGCAAGATAAAAACAGGCAATGGTTATAAATCGTGAAATAAAATAGTTAAGTAGAATAACATGTAATATTGGTTACATAAAACTTAAATAAGCAGCATCATTCAATTCAGTGTAATATATTTAGTGCGTTACAAATAATTAACGAATAAAAAAAGGTCAGGCCTGTGGACATCATTTCTTCGAACTTTATGACCACGAACATAGCGTGCATAATCTAAAAATATATTTTTAATAAAATATTTCTCACAATCTGGAAAAATATTGGCATGATGAGTTCAAAGAAACATCAAAACCTTATGTTTACCTCAATTTGAATTTTTTCTACCGGAAAATTTAGTTCAGAAAATGTAGGTTTTTGGGAGAATGAGCCACAAGTAGTTGCGCGTTATTCTGCAGAAATAGATTTTTAACCCAAAAACTCCAACGTTAGACCCACTAGCGGCTGAGAGGTTCTTCTCTCAAAGCTGGTAGACGGGAGATGCTGGGTTAGAACATCGGGTCTGGTTACTCGATTTTACACATACCTCATACGACACGTGGGTTGGCGTGACTTTAAACGTTTCGGGTTCGGGTTGGTTTCGGGTTGAGCTTTGATTCTATCGGGTCAGGTTTGTGTTGACCCGTCATTTCAAAAGAAAGTCCTGAATATATTTTTTATGAAAAACTGTTTATTTGAATAATAATGAGTGTATATGTGTTCATTCTTATACAAAAAGATAAAATTTATATTAGGGATATAATTGTAGACTATCTTTCCATAATTATTAAAATATGGATTAATTTTCTTTCACTTCGGGTTCGGATCGATTTTGGGTTGGGTTTTGGGTTGAATTTAAGCAGAATTTTCGGGTCCGGGGTTGACTCTAATCAGAACCCAAGTCGCGCTTGTCGGCTTGACGTTCGGAGTTTTCTGTGGTTTTCTTTGAACCTTGCCGTAAGTGCGGGTTACGATCCCTTAGAAAAAACCCCATGTAGGACAATACACCCCTCCCTCTTAGGCCTTACATCTCTCGCATATAATCAGCTGTAACAATGTACCACCACCATCACTCCAGCGTAATGTCCTGGGGATTCATTTGCCCATACTTTACAATAAGTAAAACTAGTATGCTGTAGCCATCACAACGCCATGGTTCAGTCTACATAAATCATATCGTCTTCATTAAAAATTAAATGACAATATTCGTTCTCGAAATATTGCTATAGCGGAAATTGTGAAAAACAGAGCATAGCAGCGACACCTGTTGGGCAGCATACACCCAAACCTAATAAGGATCTATTTATGTCAAGGTCTAACAGAATATGAAGTTTGATTAAATTCCGTGCATTAGTTCTTAGGTATAGCTAACGCAGAAATCGTGTAAAATGTAGCTTAGCAGCACCCTCTCTCAGACGATATGCACTAAAACCTAATCAGCACTAATTTATGCCAAGGTCTAACTTAATCTGAAGTTTGATTGAATTCCGTGCATTAGGTCTTGAGATAGAGCGCCCAGAAAATTTGTGTCACATACAGACTCACAGGCAGACATTTTCTAAAAACAGTCAAATCGCGTTCAGATCCTTCTAAAACGTATAAATCCGTCAAAAACCGGAAATCGATTTTTTTCCCGAATCCAATGATTTCTTCTTGTAAAGATAGAAGAAAATAAAAATTCACGACCTGACTTACGGGTAATACTAATGATAATGATACTGCGTTTAACTTCTGAAAAATATCGGGAATCTTGACTTTTGATGTTAATATTGTCAATTTCAGCCAGACTTTAACGGTTAATTCATATATTACTGGCTATTTTGCGAAAAGCTCTCATATTCGATATTAAATAAATGTGGCTCAGTTAATATCCAGGAGTTTCTTTTTACAATAAATTAAAGATTCTTCAGCTTTCAGCAGACTATTCAACATTTGATAGTCTGTTTATAATTGCGTTACTGCGTTCTTAATTTCTGAAATATATCGGCTATCGTGACTTTTGAAGTTAATATTGCCAATTTATCTAGACTATAACATTAGTTAATACATTACTAAGTCTTTTAGTGAAATGCTTTCGGATTCAAATTAATAATTTAAATATAGTGCGCAATAAATATCAAGAACTCACACTTTACATTATAAAAAGCTGTTTAAACTTTCAACGATAAATAAAATACCTCATAAATAGAAATTGATAAATTACAAGCATATGTGTTACAGAAGAAAAACATAGTGAAAAAGAAGATGTATATCGTAAATAATAAGTCAGATCGAAAGTCTTGTTTATATCTCAAAAACTGTTAGTTATTTAAACTTATTTTTTAATTTAAAAAAGCTCACCAAACTTATATAATACTAGACTTACTAAGCATAAACTTACTAAATAATGCTATTTATTTAAAAGATAATAGTTATGTAGTTAAAGAAAAAACTGTCTTATGCGTTTTCTAACGGAACTAAATTTTAGCATATTACGTAGTACAAATACAAATATCTAATTCATATACAGGGCTGCAGAAAAATATTAAACTCTCTTTCCGACTATGGACGGTAATTTCTGAAATTGGGTTTTTAAGTGTGTTATGTGTTTTTCATACTGTTTACTTCGAATGGGCGGGGCTAGTTGAGCTTAAGTCGAAAACTAAGCCTCCCCGCCCGATTTGACCTTGTTTACTTCAAATACTTTAATAATTATCTTGTAAGGCTTTGCCACATAGTCAACAAACCTGCTGGGTGTGGCTAGTTGAGCTTAAGCCGAAAGGTAGGCCTCTCCGCCCGGATTGAATTTGACCTTGTTTACTTCGAATATCACCTTTCACCTTATTAAACGGGGACTTTTTTTACAATAATCTGAATGTGTTGGAAAATGTTTCATAATTTATACTTAACGCATGATTTTTCTTTCTTGTTTAGGTTTAAATCAGTTTAAAAAACTTTTCTCAAAGGATTTTCGTATTCATTCTATAGACTACAGTTTCAATATAATATTAATACAAGTTGTGTGTAAATACGTTCATTCTAAACTTACCGGATGATGATACAACATTTAAATCTTTTATTTTAATAGTGTGATATTAATTTTTTAATTTTAATCCATAAAAATGCTTATTTTATAATTTTCTATGTATTGAAAACAACCTTTAATATCTTATAAATTTTCGTGTAGTTTCAATACATTTTTAAGAAAAGCAGAAAGGTTTGAATTGATGAAAATTGACTAAAGTTTGAATGTCGATCAGGAAACGTGTAAATAAATTAGACTATTACGTCTTTTTGCATTTATTTACTTATGTTTTATAAAATTTAAAAAATATTTGTTAAATTGTAATAGACAATAATAAAAGTTTCAATGTTGTACGACAAAAGTATTTTTGCAAAACCAGTTTTGACACGATTTTGTGGTCCAGGTTCCCTATATTTGAGTCGACATTTCTTGTTTATATCTACTTATTACGTTGACTTTCAATTATACCTGAAACTTAAAAAAATTCGAAATATATAATAAAAATTTCAAAATCCTTAAAAATGGGTCATTTTCTTTCTTTTTTTATAACTAGAAAACTTTTTTGTTTGTTTTTTAGTTTGTAGAGAATTCAATTTTACTTTATTAAAAAAAAAAAAAAAAAAAAAAAAGAAAGAAAGAAACATGTAAATCCGTTAATTTGTTCAAAATTTACTGTGACAAAACCGCTGAAAATCAATGTTTCTAGATAATTGAGTTTTCTTGGCATATATCACCGGTCTGAGCGGCTCAATGTTTTCGGCTCGTACAGCAGTACTTTTAGGAATTTTCTTATCGTTTTTAAGGTCCAAACGGAATAATTATAATAATAATAATGGTAATAATGATAATAATAATAGTAATAATAATAATAATAATAATTACAATTTTTTTTCAAAAATTTTTGGTCCCTTAAAATTTCTGGTCAAACACACTTTTTGTATGCATTATGAAATTTTAAAAGTTATGGGACCCATTAAACTATTCAATAAAAATGCATTTTGTTGTCAATTGTGCTCTGTGATCCAAAAAATACGAAATCAAAAATTCATATCACATAATTAGAGACATCTTTAAGTATTTGACCATGTTATAAGATTTTAAGCAACATTTCAGTTTTCATTAAGAAAGAGCTTTAATGGACAAAATCATTTTTTAAGATGATGTCGCATTACAAATTTGGTAAAAATCGCAAAACTCGCAAGAAAATTAAAAGTTATACATTACTAATACCTTTTATCGTAAAACAACTTTCTAATTCCCCGGCTGAAAATTAAAAAATAATAATAACGAACTGACAATTTAAAAACCTAATCATCAAAGAGCAAGCCACTCTAGTAAAAATATATATTCCAATTAATCGATAGAATCATTCTTGGTGGTCTTTCTCATGCTCAGATTTAGTAAAAATCATAAACTTTACCAAAAAAAATAATAATAATAATAATAATAAAGTTTTTTTCCTTCTTTACATTCTATCGTAAAACAAAGTACCTGCTGAAAATTTAAAAATGAATGATTTACTGAATATTTAAAAACCCACACTTCAAAGTGAAAATCACTCTGGTATAAGTATTATTTTCCAATTAATTAATAGACTTATTCTTGGTGATCTTTCTTGAGAAAAATCTCCAAATAACTCAAATTTAGTAAAATACATGAAATATACAAAAGAAATAAACGTACAATTACTTTTCTTAATAAAACAAATTTCCCAACAAAAATGAGTAAAAAAATAATAATGAAATAACTATTTAAATACCCAAACTTGTAAGAGAAAGTCACACCAGTATAAATATATACAACAGTGCTTTTAGGAATTTTCTTATCGTTTTTAAGGTCCAAACATAATAATAATAATAATAATAATAATAATAATAATAATAATAATAAATACATTTTTTTTAACTTTCTGGTCCATTACATTTCCTGGTCAGTCGAAACAGACACTTTTTGCATGAATTATGAAATTTTAAAAGGTATGAGACCCATTAAACTATTCAGTAAAAATGCATTTTGTTGTCAATTGTGCTCTGTGATCCATAAAATACGAAATCAAAAATTCATGTCAAATAATTAGAGACAGGTTTAAGTATTTGAGCATGTTATTTTAAGCAACATTTCAGTTTTCATTAAGAAAGAGCTTTAATGGACCAAATCATTTTTAAAGATGATGTCGCATTCCAAATTTAGTAAAAATCGTGAAACTCACAGTAAAATTTAAAGTTATACAGTACTAATACCTTTTATCGTAAAACAACTCCTTATTTCCCTGGCTTAAAATTAAAAAATAATAATAATAACGAACTTATATGATTTAAAAACCTAATCACCAAATAGCAAACAACTCTAGTAAAAATATCTATTCCGATTAATTGATAGAATAATTCTTGATGGTCTTTCTCAAGCTCAGATTTAGTGAAAATCATAAACTTTACCAAAAATAAAGTTTTTTTCTTTCTTTACATTCTATCGTAAAACAAAGTACCTGCTAAAAATTTAAAAATTAATAATGAACTGAATATTAAAAAACCCAAACTTCATAGTGGAAATCACTCTGGTATGAGTATTATTTTACAATTAATTGACAGACTCGTTCTTGGTGAAATTCCTCAAACTCAGATTTAGTAAAATCCATGAAATATACAAAAAATAAACGTACTATTACTTTTCATCATAAAACAAATCTCCCAACAAAAATTTCGAAAAAAAAGTAATAATGAACTAACTATTTAAATACCCAAACTTGAAAGAGAAAGTTTCACGAGTATAAATATATTTTCCAATTAATGGATAGATTCATTCTTGGTGGTCTTAGTAAATTGTGGTAATTTAGTATATTTCATGAATCCCCAAAAAAATAAAAATAAAAGTACATTTACCTTCTTTAATTGCAAAATAAAACCCCCCGCCGGAAATTTGAATCAGTAATTATAAAGTGACTATTTAAAAACCCAAATGTCAGAGGAGGAAATCACTGAAGATGATTTTCCAACTGACTGATAGACTCATTCTTGGTGGTCCTTCCCAAGGTCAGATTTAATAAATATCTGCAAAATATCTGCAAAAAATCCACAAAATTTTTTGAAATAATATTACCGTTTATGATAAAACAAATCTCCCGCCGAAAATTTGAAAAAATAATAATGAACTGTCTATTCAAAGAGCAAACCTCAAAGAAAGCCAATCTATCATAAAATATCCTTCCCAATTAATCGATAGACTCATCCTTGGTCGTTTTAGTAAATGGTGGTAATTTAGTAAAAATCGAGCAATCCACAAAAAAAAATTAAAAATACTTTTAATTTTATCGTAAAATAAACATACCCATCGAAATTTTGAAATATTAATAATGAACTGACTATTTAAACCCAAATCTCAGACAGGAAATCATTCTAGTCTAAAGGCAGACAATTGCAGTATTTTGAGATAATTTTCCAATTAATTGATAGAGTCATTCTTCTTGATCCTTCTCATGTTTAGATTTCGTAAAAGTCTACAAATAAATTTGAAATATTAATAATGAACTGACTATTTAAAAACCCAAATCTCAGAGAGGAAATCACTCTAATATAAAGGCAGTATTTTGATATGATTTTTCATTAATTAATAGACTTATTCTTGATGGTCCTTCTCAAACTCAGATTCAGTAAATGTCTACGAAAAATCCACAAAAAATTTTAAAAGTTATATTACCGTTTATGATAAAATATTATTTCCTCCGCAGAAAATTAAAAAAAAATAATAATGAACGCAAACCTTAAATAAAGCCAATCTAGTAAAAATCTATTTTCCAATTAATCAATATACTCAATTTTGTGGTCTTAGTAAATGGTGGTAGTTTAGTAAAAATCGTGCAATACACAAAAAATTTAAAAGTACGTGTACTGTTTATCAAAAAATAAATCCCCCACCGAAAATTTGAAAAAGTAATTATGAACTGACTATTTAAAAACCCAAACCTCAGATAGGATATCATTCTAACATAAAGGCAATATTTTGAGAGGATTTTCCAATTAATTCATATACTCATTTTTGGTAGTTCTTCTCAAGTTTAGATTTAGTAAAAATCTACAAAAAAATCCACAAAAAAATTTAAAGTAATAATAGCGTTTATCGTAAAATAAATCATTCACCGAAAATTTGAGAAAATAATAATGAACTGACTATTCAAAAAATCAAACCTCAAAGGAAGTCACTACTCTAATATAAATATTATTTTCGAATTAATCGATAGATTCATTCTTGGCGGTATCAGTAAATGGTGGTATTTTAGTCAAAATCATTCAATCCACAAAAAAATTAAAAATATGTTTACTTTTTATCGTATAATAAATCTCAAACATTAAATTTGAAAATATAATAATGAGTTGACTATTTAAAAACCCAAATCTCAGAGAGGAAATCACTCTAGTTTAAAGACAGTCTTTTGAGATGATTTTCCAATTAATTTATAGACTTATTCTGGATTATCATTCTCAAGCTCAGATTCAGTAAAAGTCTACAGAAAATCTATAAGGTAATTAAAAGTAATACTACCATTTATTGTAAAATTAATCCATCGCCGAAAATCTGAAAAATAATAATGAACTGACAAAAATTCAAACACCAAAATCCAAACCTCAGAACAGAAATCCAAACCTCAAGGAAAGTTACTCTAGCATAAAATAAATTTTGCCATTATTTTATAGACCCATTCCTAACGGTCTTTCTCAAGCTCATATTTAGTAAAAACCATGAAATACATAGACAATTAAACGTAAAGGAAATCATCTAACAAAAATGTGACAAAAAAAATAATGAACCGACTTTTTAAGTACCCAAATTTGAAAGAGAAAGTCACTCTTGTATTTTGCAATTAATCTATAGACTCATTATTGGTGCATGGTATTGGTAAATGGTGGTATTTTGTACAAATCATGAAATACACACAAAAAAAAAATTATAAGTACGTTTACCTTCTTTCATCGTAAAATAAATACTACCCCCCCCCCCACACACACACACACACTGAATATTTGAAACCGTGATAATGAGCTGACAATTTAAAAACCCAAGGAAATCACCCAACTTTAAAGCCAGTTTTTTTAAGAGAATTGTCCATTAATTGGTAGATTGGTGGGTTTTGCAAGCTCAGATTTAGAGTCTACATAAAATCCACAAAAAAACTTAAAGTAATGCGCAGTTGACTACGCAGTTATTAAAGTTTATCACAAAATTAATCCCCCGATGAAAATTTGAAAAAATAATAATACATTGACTATTCAAGAGCCAATCTACTAGAGAAAATCACTCCAATTTAGAGACAATCACTCTAGTATAAAACATATTTTACAATTAATAGACTTTCTTGCTGTTCTTAGTAAATGGGGGTATTTTAGTAAAAACCGTGTATTCCATTAAAAAAATTAAAAGTACGTTTACTTTTTATCATAAGATAAATCTCCCACCAAAAATTTCAAAAAGTAACAATGAATTGACTATTTACACCCCCAAATCTCTGAGAGGAAATCACTCTGGTATACAGACAGTTTTTTAAGATGATTTTCCCATTAATTAATAAATTTATTCTTGATGATCTTCCTCAAGTTTAGATTTAGTTATAGTCTACAAAAAACCACAAAGAAATTAAAAGTAACTACCACTTATCGTAAAATAAATTTGCTTGTATATATATATATATATATATATATATATATATATATATATATATACAGGATGTCCCAAAAATATTTACCTCGGCTTTTATTCCTTAAATATATCATCATAAATAAATATATCATTAAATATATGATCATAGACATATGTTATAAATTACAAAGTTACGCAAAAAAAGTACTGAATTTTATGAAAAAAGTTTAAAATTTTCAGGGAATTAAACGGGGACTAAAACGTATAAATCTGTCGAAAACCGGAAGTGGAAAATTCTCACGATTCTAATTCTTGTATAGATAGAAGAAAGTCAAAAATGAACTGGCTATTAAAAAACCAAAACTTCAACGAGGAAGTCACTCTAGTGTAAATAAATCTATTTTCCAATTAATTGATAGACTCATTCTTGGTGGTCTTTCTCAAGCTGACAACGACGTATGTTGAACAAGTGAAAGAAATTGTCTTTATTATGAATTTCCCCTTCTTTCCTGTGGCGAAAATAAGATGCGGCTTTCGTTCAGTGAGAAGAGATTATGCTGTAAGGAGTTTGTTGCTTTCGACAGGTCGTGCTTGTCTGGAAATTGATAGCGTTGACTTGCAGGAAGTGAATTGGACATGAGAAGAATTATCAGTTTAGAAAGGAGTTGTCAAAAGTGTGGATGAGAAAATCGTATTTATGTACTATAAGGCCGGCGGCTTCCTTCTTAAATAGAAATAGAAAATGTTATATATAGCAACAGGTATTGTTAATAATTCATTTGAGTTTAAATTTGAAGGAGATGATAAGGTGTACAGCGTTATAAATCAATAGCATAAGATAATAATGAGTTTTGGGAAAATATCGATTGGATATGTCAGGTTACAACGATATTCCCATTGCGTCTCCAGGGCAGATTATGGGGCTGAATTCAACGCCTAGTTAAGGACATTTCGCCATAGAAGAAGGTTTTGAAGAGTTTATGCCAGATATAGCCTTAGCAATTGCATTAGGCACCTGGTGCGAAAAAGTTTGTTTGTCTTTCTATCAATGATCGGTGACAACTGATGGTGCCTATAAAGCGTCTGTTCGGCATGTCACCTGGTGCTGTGGAAGCACTCGCACCACCCTTGTTGCGGGAAGAAGAAATCAGGAGAAGAAATGCAGAAAAATTATTAAAATATGTTTGAAAAACTCCTGATTTCTGGCATCATAGCCGCAGCGAGGGTGGTTGCGATTGGTGCCTCTTCATCTATATAATGACGACCCCGTAAGCTTATTTTTGACAAAAATTTGAAGATGACATAATTTCTAGTCAAATGGCTATTTCCATCTTTTTTCTAGGTTGATTTGGTGATTAAAATTAATGAGGTATTATCTTTTTATTTTCTTTTTGCCGACTGTACTTCCACTGGTAATTCATTGTAATGTATGTGGTGATTAATTGAATATTTTCTTGCACAAACAAGTGATAAGTTTCTGGAAATATCACTGTTTAAAATTTGTTGAATATTTCATTCAGAATTCAGAATTTTTTGTAGCTAGACGTTTTACTTATATACATTAGTTTCATGAAATGAGTCATTTAAAATGTTATTTGTTTGTGTTATAAATAAACTGGCTGCGTTAATTTTTCAGTCGTTCACTGCGAGAAATTATCTAGTCTTACAAAAATTCTGTTAAAACGAGATGCTTAAAATACCTGTCCTTCTAACGTCACCCGTAAATTTCAACGCAGAGCCGATTTGAAATGAAATCTTAACCTAATATGATTATTTATATAGGTTCTTTTTATTTACAACAAATGCAGAACTAATCTGTAAGACATGTGGGAATGTAAAATTAAACGCTTGGTTTCATGTAACATTTGACGTGTTCAATATGGGAACATTCTTAGAATATTACATAACATTCAGTAAGATATGGGTCATTATCACAGATATGGCACAATTACCTATAAAAATTGTTTTAAACTGTTGAATTTATAGAATGTAATTTTTTTTTTTAAATAATGCAAGTCAGATTTCATTACTTTTCAAATTTCTGTTTGTGTTTGAGACCCTCTTATACTCCACACAATGTCTGATTAAAAACTGAAAAACTATACAATATCTGTAAAAATGTATATGCCAAATCAGAAGACAAAAATTAAGTTTTGAATTTTTAAGTATTTTCGTTTTCAAGTTGCTAACTTAGTGCAATAATTTTTATTAAATGCAATGTTAAAGCTAACTGAAATTTGTATTATAATTATAAATCAACTTCTTATATTACTTATGATGACCACGGACTCACTGAGATATTTGCCAAATTACAAATGGAACTAATAAATTGGAAAATATTCAATAAATTCAGAACAGAACAAAGAGTTATATCTAAAAAACAAAATAGCTTTCAATCTCGCAAACTATCTAATGATGATTTGGTAAAAACAGTCATCTATGGTACTTTTTTAAAATTTATTTTCAGTGTCCACGGAGGGAGACTATTTTGGCTAGGGACAAAGTTTAAAATTTAATTCCTTAGTAAAAATAAAACTTTTTTTTTAAATATTAAGTTAGAATTTAACTAGAGACTTTTAACTAGTTATAATTGAAAAAAAAAATTTAAAAATTAAAATTGTTTCAAAATTAGTGAAAATTAGTTTGTGTTTTATATATAGGGACGTCCATGGAGGGGGGTTTCGACTTGTATATTAAAGATTAAAGTTAAATATTAAATCATTTTGTCAGAAATACATTTAATAACTTACTTGAAACTTAAATATATACTGCAAATTTTTAGCATACACTCGGAACACAGATGAAACACTTTGATTCAAAAAAAGTGTTCCAGTTACCTTAATGTGTACTGAAATGTGTTCCGAATATACTCCGCTATAAAGAAAGTGTTCCGAAAGTGTACCGAAAGTGTTCTGATCAGGATATTTGTTAAATATAAACTTGGGAGCACATTTGGGCACGCTTGTGAAATCATCGCTTTCAAAAAGTGCGTTAGATAGTGTGCTTGAACTAAAGAAGTGTCTCAGAAATAGTCTAAAAACTGTTCCAAAATGTGCGCTTCAAAGTGTACTAAAAGAAGTGACAAAATAAGTGTTCTAAAAAGTGTTTTGAAAAGTGTATCAAAATTTACAGTGTACATATGAATAAAAACATTAGGAAATTTTCTACACTTCCTAATACTTATCTCTTTGTGACCGTAAAAAGAACTTTTTCCTGAGAATGACTCTTATACGGATAAATGGATATATATTCGCGACCTTAAACATGAGTTTGATTTTTTTCAACGAAATGTCGGATATTGGAACGACTTCTTATTTTTCATTATTATAGACCAAATTTTTGGAGTTCGTTTTTACGTCTCTGAAAGGCCATTATGAAAGAATAAACAATGAACTAGAGTCATGCATCGGATGAGATAACCCTATTAAACCCGACCCGCATTCCGGGTAGACTAGAGTTAATGCTAATTTAATTTGTTGAGGGTCGGGTTGACTTTAATTGTTTCGGGTTCCGGTCGGTTTCGGGTTGGGATTTCAAGTTGAGCCAATTTTTGAAAAAGAAAAGTTTATAATATTTTTCAGTTGAAAAACTATGTATTTGAACATTAATGAATATGCATATATGCTCATTTTTCAATATAAAAGATAAAATTGATATTAGAGATATATTTGTTTGACTATTTTTTCTTGTATTAAAATATTGAGTGATTTTCTTCCATTTTACTTACCCATCATACATAGTATAGGGTAAATCTTGTAATCGTTTTGAAAATCAAAAAAAATTTTTTTTTGATGGATTTACACGTTTCAGACACTGGAGATTCCGAAAAACATATTTTTAGAAAAAAAATGTGCAATCCGTCTCTCTCTGTGTGTGTGTCTGTAAACGCTCTATCTCCCGAACAAATTGAGATAGAGACTTGAAATTTGGTGTGTATTTAGTATGTAATAATGGGAAGAAGCCTATTGAATTTCAGTAACTTCGATTATCCGGAACTATTTTTTTCGGACTCTTGAAATATTCGTTCTGATAAAAGGTATATAAAAAGTTTCGAAATTGTTTATTTTAAGGAGTAAATATAAAAAACAATTAAAAAACATAAATTTTTCATAAAGAATGAAGTTAATCGGATACTGAGTTGCCGAGATATTTGTAATCCTATTTTCCACACTCTTCGACTTTTCATTACCCTGTATTTCATTCAAATTTCAATTCAAAGATATATTTTAATTGGAAATGAGACGCTTCATCCGACGCAGTAAACCGTTAGTTAATATGGTTATCAATTTTGGAGTTATAAGTATGTTTCTTTTACGCAATTCAGTAATGGAGCATTTAAAGTTTATGACGTCGTCAAGCCACGATTTTATTCGAATTGCAATGCATTTTATAAATAGTTTACACATGTTTTATTTTCATATTTTATATTATGCATATCCATGATGGGTAAATATTACGGTGGCCCCCAACGACTAGTTTCGTTTGGGTCGGGTTTGGGTTGATGTGTGTCAGTTTCATGTCTGGTTTCGGGTTGACATGAAACAATACGGATCGGGTTCAACACAACCCATGCAGGACTCTACAATGAGCTAAGCTAAATGAATGCTATTATGTAATCTATATTTGTTCAACTGTAAATGTTCACTATTATTTGTGCATGTACACACTAAGTTTTGTGCTCGTTAAGTAGATACAATGCTGCGTCACTCGAGAAACTGCCGTCTCTCATGATATTTAAATATTATACGAGAGAAAAATAATGAATAATTTAGCTTGCATTAATCAACAAACTCGTTATGTCGCATTAAAGGAAACTCGTTTGTTTGAACAATATTCTTTGATAAATAAATATAAATAGAATGCAGAAAATGATGAATTTTTCTCACCTTTGGCGAGGATTTTAAAAACTGTTCAAGAATTAGCGAATGGCATATCGCTCTATAATTGTCATAAATGCATCCTTAATATTCGAAACATTCAATATGCAATGTTTATAATTGGAATTATTTTCTAGGTCGCAGGTGGTCACAACCAGGGTTCGGAAAAACTACTCTTTTATTGTAGCAAACTACAATTACAACTACTTTATCAAAAATGTAGTTAACTACAACTACAATTACTTGTTTTAAAAAGTACTGGCAACAAACTACTTTTCAAAATATGTCAGTACTTCGCTACTTTTAGATCTTGTCAAAGGATTCAATATACACTAGAAATTGAAGATACTAATTAAATAATAAAGAGACCACTCGTTATATCGCGTCTGTGAGGATACAATTAAATAAATGCAATATAACAGAATGCATTCAAAAATTAAGAAAGATAACATGCAAGAAAATGTTTTGTGTTTGTCTCCAATGTGTTAGTTTATACAGACACATACTACGTTGAGATTCGCAAATTGTTGAGCAGAAGAAATTTTGCAAAAGAGAAGCAAGTTTCGGCCACATGATTTGCAGAATGGCACATCCACCCCCCCCCCCTCTCCTCAAAGTAGCGTTAAAAGTAGCTTCGTTTCTCGCTTCAAACTACTTATTTTTTGTATCGCGCTATTCGCTACACTACATTGTTCGAAATGTAGCGCGCTATAACTGTAAAAAGTAGCAACTACTGTAGTTTCGCTACTTGTCTTTTGTATCGCGCTATTTGCTACACAACATTGTTCAAAATGTAGCGCGCTATACTACAAACTACTGTAAAAAATAGCAACTACTGTGGTTTCGTTACTTGTCGCGCGCTACTTCCGCCCCCTGGTCACAACTAATATTGATATTTTTTCAAACTAAAATGCAACTAGGTTAAAGTACCAAAGGCGAAAATTTGGGCAAATTTAAGCATTTTATGTATATGTCAAAAACGTAATCATCTTCGCTAAAGTAGTCGAGAAAATGACTCCAAATTTTCCTTACCAAGAAAAGTACAAGCATCTATGTTTATTTATTTTTTCTTTACGAAAATGCTATTAAATATCTTCTTCCATGTCATTCCGTGATTGAAAATAGATAATAATTGTTAAAAGAAGTTTTTAACGATTTAACATGTATGGAATTAAAACCAGAATCTACCATCATTCCATTTGGCAAAAAATTCAAGGAAAAAATTTCTGATAAGCCCATAGTGTATTTTGGGGTACATTATATGCTTAAAAACAACCTTCACTGGTAATAAAACTAAAACTAAAAAATTCAAATTTTCAATGTCCAGGTTTTTACGGTGTTTGTTCCATTGTGTGGCGTAATGGCCCATTCCATTTTAAACGCATACGACAACCGGCGTTTTGTACAGCAGTTATAGTGTGATAAAAATAAGCAGGAATCGATTCAGAAGTAAAATCTTCTTCCATTTTTGACTATTTTATCGAAAACAAAACTGAAATTACTTTTTTAGTCATACGAAATCGTACTTCAGGTATAAAAAAACTTCAATGTCCTCTTAAAATGGCAAAAAGTACCATATTAAAATCATAGTAACAATTGTATTATAATAAAAAATAAACATAAAATTTAATGCTTCTTGTTTTAAATTTTTTATTTAATTTGCTCTAAAGTAAAATACCTCCCCCCCCCCACCCCCTCCAACCTTCCCAAACGCTCCTCAGTCCATTTTCAGTGTGGACATTAGAGGATTAACAATTGTTCGCTTTTATTTCGGTTGAACGGGGCATATTTGATTCTATAATTTATTCTTTTTTCATTTACGATATTAAAATCACAGTATCAAGCATATTATAATAAGAAATAAACGTAACATTTAATGCTTCTTTCTTTATCAATTTTATTTTATTTACTCTAAAGCAAAAGACCCCCTCCACCTTCCCATAATGCTCCCCAGTCCCTTTTCAGTGTAGACATTAGATGATTAACAATTGTTGGCTTTTATTTCGCTTGACAAAGACATATTTCATTCAATATTTTATTATTTTTTCATTTACCATATAAAACCACACAATTTCATTTATCATAAGATCATAGCATCAAACATATTATAATAAATAATAAACATAAAATTTAATGCTTCTTTTTATATCAATTTTATTTCTTTTACGCTAAAGTAAAAGAACCAAGAACATCCACCTCCCCAAATGCTCCTCAGTCCATTTTTCAGTATGAACATTAGAAGATTAACAATTGTTTGATTTTAATTCGTTTGACAGAGACATATCTGATTCAATCATTTCCTCTATTTCGTTTACCATATTAAAATCATAGTAACAAAATATTATAATAAGAAATAAACCTAAAATTTAATGGTTCTTTCTTTTTCAATTATATTTTATTTACTCTAAAGCAAAAGACCCCCTCCACCTCCCCATAACGCTCCCCAGTCCCTTTTCAGTGTAGACATTAGATGATTAACAATTGTTGGCTTTTATTTCGCTTGACAAAGACATATTTCATTCAATATTTTATTATTTTTTCATTTACCATATAAAACCATACAATTTCATTTATCATCATAGCATCAAACATATTATAATAAATAATAAACATAAAATTTAATGCTTCTTTTTATATCAATTTTATTTCTTTTACGCTAAAGTAAAAGAACCAAGAACATCCACCTCCCCAAATGCTCCTCAGTCCATTTTTCAGTATGAACATTAGAAGATTAACAATTGTTTGATTTTAATTCGTTTGATAGAGACATATCTGATTCAATCATTTCCTCTATTTCGTTTACCATATTAAAATCATAGTAACAAAATATTATAATAAGAAATAAACCTAAAATTTAATGGTTCTTTCTTTTTCAATTATATTTTATTTACTCTAAAGCAAAAGACCCCCTCCACCTCCCGATAACGCTCCCCAGTCCCTTTTCAGTGTAGACATCAGAAGATTAACAATTGTTGGCTTTTATTTCGCTTGACAGGGACATATTTCATTCAATAATTTTGTTATTTTTTCATTTACCATATAAAACTATACAATTTCATTTATCATAAAATCATAGCAACAAACATATTATAATAAATAATAAACATAAAATTTAATGCTTCTTTTTATATCAATTTATTTCTTTTACGCTAAAGTAAAAGAACCAAGAACATCCACCTCCCCAAATGCTCCTCAGTCCATTTTTCAGTATGAACATTAGAAGATTAACAATTGTTCGATTTTAATTCGTTTGACAGAGACATATCTGATTCAATCATTTCCTCTATTTCGTTTACCATATTAAAATCATAGTAACAAAATATTATAATAAGAAATAAACCTAAAATTTAATGGTTCTTTCTTTTTCAATTATATTTTATTTACTCTAAAGCAAAAGACCCCCTCCACCTCCCCATAACGCTCCCCAGTCCCTTTTCAGTGTAGACATTAGATGATTAACAATTGTTGGCTTTTATTTCGCTTGACAAAGACATATTTCATTCAATATTTTATTATTTTTTCATTTACCATATAAAACCATACAATTTCATTTATCATCATAGCATCAAACATATTATAATAAATAATAAACATAAAATTTAATGCTTCTTTTTATATCAATTTTATTTCTTTTACGCTAAAGTAAAAGAACCAAGAACATCCACCTCCCCAAATGCTCCTCAGTCCATTTTTCAGTATGAACATTAGAAGATTAACAATTGTTTGATTTTAATTCGTTTGATAGAGACATATCTGATTCAATCATTTCCTCTATTTCGTTTACCATATTAAAATCATAGTAACAAAATATTATAATAAGAAATAAACCTAAAATTTAATGGTTCTTTCTTTTTCAATTATATTTTATTTACTCTAAAGCAAAAGACCCCCTCCACCTCCCGATAACGCTCCCCAGTCCCTTTTCAGTGTAGACATCAGAAGATTAACAATTGTTGGCTTTTATTTCGCTTGACAGGGACATATTTCATTCAATAATTTTGTTATTTTTTCATTTACCATATAAAACTATACAATTTCATTTATCATAAAATCATAGCAACAAACATATTATAATAAATAATAAACATAAAATTTAATGCTTCTTTTTATATCAATTTATTTCTTTTACGCTAAAGTAAAAGAACCAAGAACATCCACCTCCCCAAATGCTCCTCAGTCCATTTTTCAGTATGAACATTAGAAGATTAACAATTGTTTGATTTTAATTCGTTTGACAGAGACATATCTGATTCAATCATTTCCTCTATTTCGTTTACCATATTAAAATCATAGTAACAAAATATTATAATAAGAAATAAACCTAAAATTTAATGGTTCTTTCTTTTTCAATTATATTTTATTTACTCTAAAGCAAAAGACCCCCTCCACCTCCTCATAACGCTCCCCAGTCCCTTTTCAGTGTAGACATTAGATGATTAACAATTGTTGGCTTTTATTTCGCTTGACAAAGACATATTTCATTCAATATTTTATTATTTTTTCATTTACCATATAAAACCATACAATTTCATTTATCATCATAGCATCAAACATATTATAATAAATAATAAACATAAAATTTAATGCTTCTTTTTATATCAATTTTATTTCTTTTACGCTAAAGTAAAAGAACCAAGAACATCCACCTCCCCAAATGCTCCTCAGTCCATTTTTC
This sequence comes from Maratus michaelseni, assembly GCA_963931845.1. Taxonomy (NCBI): domain Eukaryota; kingdom Metazoa; phylum Arthropoda; class Arachnida; order Araneae; family Salticidae; genus Maratus; species Maratus michaelseni. Next base: position 52,601,036 of record OZ007586.1, on the reverse strand, counting down.
AGTATGAACATTAGAAGATTAACAATTGTTTGATTTTAATTCGTTTGACAGAGACATATCTGATTCAATCATTTCCTCTATTTCGTTTACCATATTAAAATCATAGTAACAAAATATTATAATAAGAAATAAACCTAAAATTTAATGGTTCTTTCTTTTTCAATTATATTTTATTTACTCTAAAGCAAAAGACCCCCTCCACCTCCCGATAACGCTCCCCAGTCCCTTTTCAGTGTAGACATCAGAAGATTAACAATTGTTGGCTTTTATTTCGCTTGACAGGGACATATTTCATTCAATAATTTTGTTATTTTTTCATTTACCATATAAAACTATACAATTTCATTTATCATAAAATCATAGCAACAAACATATTATAATAAATAATAAACATAAAATTTAATGCTTCTTTTTATATCAATTTATTTCTTTTACGCTAAAGTAAAAGAACCAAGAACATCCACCTCCCCAAATGCTCCTCAGTCCATTTTTCAGTATGAGCATTAGAAGATTAACAATTGTTTGATTTTAATTCGTTTGACAGAGACATATCTGATTCAATCATTTCCTCTATTTCGTTTACCATATTAAAATCATAGTAACAAAATATTATAATAAGAAATAAACCTAAAATTTAATGGTTCTTTCTTTTTCAATTATATTTTATTTACTCTAAAGCAAAAGACCCCCTCCACCTCCTCATAACGCTCCCCAGTCCCTTTTCAGTGTAGACATCAGAAGATTAACAATTGTTGGCTTTTATTTCGCTTGACAGGGACATATTTCATTCAATAATTTTGTTATTTTTTCATTTACCATATAAAACTATACAATTTCATTTATCATAAAATCATAGCAACAAACATATTATAATAAATAATAAACATAAAATTTAATGCTTCTTTTTATATCAATTTTATTTCTTTTACGCTAAAGTAAAAGAACCAAGAACCCCCACCTCCCCAAACGCTTCTCGGTCCATTTTTCATTGTGGACATTATAAGATTAACAATTGTTTGATTTTATTTCGCTTGACAGAGACATATCTGATTCAATCATTTCTTCTATTTCATTTAGCTTATTAAAATCATAGTAACAAACATATTATAATAACAAATAAACATCAAATTTAACGCTTCTTATTTTATCAATTTTATTTCATTTAGTCTAAAGTGAAAAAAGCTCCCAAACGAGTAGTCTATTTTTCAGTGCGGAAGTTACAGGATTAACAATTGTTAACCTTTATTTCGCTTGACAGGGACAGGTTTTATTCAATATATATATATATATATATTTTTTTCATTTACAACAGTTTCTTCGCGTTTATTTGACAACCGTAATTACTGATTTGTGTTATAAATGATCATTATACCCTCGATTATCTTTCTAATGAATGATAGTGGAATTTAAAAGAAACGTCCTAAAGAAGTTACCATGTTGTGTATTGAATGCGTCATCGTACAAATTCTGTTGTGGTTTAGATAACTGAATTCTATACTACGAAACAGCAATAATTTGACATGAGTGGAATTTATTTTTAACCAATTTAAATTGGTTGAATGGGTAAAGTAACAAACAGTTACTTTAATTATACGAGAATTAAAAAGTTACGCAGTGTGTGGGTGCGATTAAACGTTATGCAGTTTTTAAGTTCCATAAAATTGTATAATGTAAAAAAGAATGAGGAAGTTTGTTTTTTGGCTGGTGTAATTAAAATTACTGCAGGCAATACTGGCAATTAAAGAATGAAACACTTTTTACGTGAAGGAAAGCGTAAGCACAAGGCGAATAATATAACATTATCTAATTATAATATAACATTCATTTGTTAACTATAACTATAACTATATTCATACTACATAACTAGTATTAGTATAACTATTAACTATATGCATTTGTTAACTAGCTAATAATATAACATTCATTTATTAACTATTATGTAGTTATTGAATGAATTGGAGAATAATGCTGATATAAATCATGCTGATATAAATGATATAACACAAAATTAGAAATAAATGATATAAAATAAAATGTGATGATATTGATATGATATAAAATGAAATATGATGATGATGATGATGATATGATATAAAATAAAATATGACTATGACGGTATGAATTAATAAAATAAATGAATAAATGATGATGAAATAGAACAAAATGGGATATATGATATAAAATAAAATAAAAAATGTGCATGTGCATTTGTTACTTATTATAAATCCATAGTTTTGATTTTTTGTACGCGATAGTATTTATTTTCATAAAATTTCTTTAATGCAGAATTTACAGAATTTTAAAAATATCTATTTCATAGCTTCCGTTTCCTCGTATCAGTAAAATTTATGAACCTTTTTAACGTTCTTTTTTTTACCTTATTCTTCGTTTTCACTGATTGCTACCCTGCAATAATGCAAGATAGACTAGTTGAATCCTTATTTTAAATTCGCTTTCACTCCAATTGCCTTTGCTAGAATGTCACCTTATGCGATGGATTTAACAGTTACTATAATCCAACTTAAGTTTTTATTGCTTTAAAAAACAGAGAGAGTTCACCCATGTAATACGAAAACTGTGATGTTTGCAATCTTCGAAATGATTTTCTAGGGAAAAACATATGTTTCATTTTTGGCGTGGTTAACTGGCGTAACCAAAGAAAATTAGCTTGAATGTATCATTTTTCTGTTTAACTTCTTATTCAAGAAGTAAGTAAAATGCCTTTGTGTTACGTTTAGCTTCAATTTTTATCTCTCTCTCTTTTATTTATTTAATTATTTATTTTTTGATTGTTTATGAGAGCGAGAAAGAGAACGTGAAACATCGTTTATACCATAGGGCAGTAACTAGACGAGGGTGGGGTAGACCCACTCCCCATAGTTTTAGTTAGTCCCCATTTCTCTAGAACCCTCTAGACTTCGTGATATTTCAATACTAATATCATCTATATTACATTTAAACATTTCAAAACTTTGTAATCAAAAGGTTAATGACAGGAGGTACGGTACGGAAGAGGACTTGTCCTCTACTTAGATTAAATTAGAGAAAAATTATCTATTAAATCAGAGGAAAAAAACAAACTGTGAATTCAGAGGTCGATGCAGGATTTCTTTCTTGGGGCCCATTTTGTGAAAAGTAAAAGTTATTTTTGTAAAATTTGTTATATTTTTGCGAAAATTATCATATTTTTAGCGAAATTTATCATATTTTTGCAAAATTTAATGGATTTTTGCGAAATGTATTATATTTTTTGCAAAATTTATTATAGTTTTTTGAAAAATAACATTTTATAACGAAACAGGAAATCCAGTTACTGAAATTCGAACAAGCATTTATTAATAAGAACTTCTTTAAGTCCATCTGCTAAAGATTTTCTTTAACTTGAACTTCTTTCGTTTGGCAATTACACATTTTAAAACCTTAAAAAAATAATTAATGAAGATTAGGTTTTATGGAATGGAATTTTGGGCTTATTTTATTAAGAGGAATTTTGTGAAGGTGTTTGTTTTATTAAGAGGAATTTTGTGAAGGTGTTTGTTTTATTAAGAGGAATTTTGGGAAAGGGACCTAAATAGGCATCAAATGTTGCCTAGATCAACCCCTGGAATCAGCCTTACAAAAAAATTTCAAAGCCACTCTGACTTTGCCGACTAGTTACCGCAATGGTTTTTACCATTGAAAAAAAAATCACTGAAAAAAAAATCCGTTGATTGTTAGTACAAGTTCCGTATTTTTACTTTTTAGGTACACTCTAAAATTGGAAGGAGTGAGAAGTTGACTCTTTGGAAGAGTGAGAGGCATTTTCACTCTTTTAGGAGTGAATTTTATAAATATGCACTCTTTAAAGAGTGGAACTTTCCACTCTCTAGAAAAGAGTGAAATATCTCACTCCGTTGTCGAGAGTGACTGTTCACTCCGTTGACAAGAGTGAGATATTTCACTCCGTTGAAGAGTGAGGAAAAACAGTTTTTTCCAATAAAATCACAAGATGGCACCAGCTGACGGATGAGAATCCGAGTAATCTCCGTTATCGAAACGAAGCACCTAAAATGAAACCCTTTATATATAGTAGCACGATTTAAAAAAAAACTGAAAAAGGCATTGAAATAATAAATGAATCGATAGAATTATGGACAGGAAATATATTTTATGCTTTACAAATTGCAGGATTTGCCAATGCTAAGAAAAGTGCAGGGAAAATAAATATTTGAAGTAAATTTATGCTTAGCTGCAACACAATTTTGCTTCTATTTTATAAACAGAAATTTAATATCTCTGAATGCTAATTATTTTCCTCTTTATTTAAATAACCTATTCTGCATATTTTACATCATTTCTAACCTCTTTATGAATATAAACAAAATATAACTATACAGATTAAATTTTCTGTTATTTTTAGCACGTTTGAAATTAAACATAAGAGAAATGAAAAACGTTGCATTTAATCACTGATTTTATAACATTTATTATAGAAAAAAAAAGAGTATAAATGTGTCGGAAATAATCTTAGGAAAAATTTAACAGCTATAATTTAAGGAAAAAAAAAAACGTTTTTTACCCTGACTAAAATTTCCCCCCTAAAAATTAGTTTTGAAAAGTAAATTTGGGGGCCCCTTTGTATTTCAGTGAGTAAACTTCGGCTTCACGGGCCTATTTGGTAAACAGGCCCTGGGCCTCGGACAATCTTAATCGGGCTCTAATAATTATGGAAACATTATTAGCAAGAAAAAAATGAATGAATAAATAAATAACTGCTTTGTTGTAACGGAATTTTTGTCATAGCGGAAATGTACAGACGGGTGTTCGCACATTTTTTAGACGATTTCGGCGTTGTTGTTTTTAACGTTTAAAATATGAATATTGCTTTCTGAAATAATCTGTATGATAATCTTGTTTCTTGATTCTAATTCTGCATAATGCTTTCGATGGATATCGATGGATGTTTTCGATGTAAGATAAATTTGCGATAGTCATAAATCCTTACTTGAAACTTCGTTTTCCGCCTTGAAATGGGCTCTTTTTTTTCCCTGTTTTTTTTTTTTTTCATCTGATATCTTTTTACTAAGTATATGTACTGATTTTTGGAATAGCACTTTCCAATCAATTGTTATATTTATTTCGCACTAAAAAGTTTTTATATTATGCGCTTTGCAATCATTTTAAACTGTGGAATTAGCATACTTCTGTTCGGAAGAAGAAAAAAAAAAACGCAAACGCATCTTCCCATTCACAGCTTTTTTAGCATGCGCAATCTTGAAATAAGAATAAATTTGAAAGTATCAGACGATAATATAAATTACACATAATAAGTTGTTGTCAGAATTTTTTCCTCTAAAAGAATTCCATCTTTTTAAATAATTTATCAAATTTGTCTAAAAAATGTGCGAACAGTCTCTGTATTATATGATACAAAAAGAAGGTTTCAGTTTCTTATTTACACAGTTGAGAAACACCGTAGATATTTATGATTTCTACACAAATTTAGTAAGTGTGTTCGAATATCACAAAAGAAACAAAGCTAAAATAATGTAATAAGAGCTTTTTAAATTGTAAGCGGCTGTAGCAAGCTGTAGGTACCAGTTCTCGTCCGAGCGCAGAAGTCAAGCAGCAGCGAGCTCGGTTACTAGTTGGGAGGGTGACCGCCTACGAACAAACGTGTGAGTTTCTCTTTTTTATTCAAGAATTTTAGTCACTCCTGAAAGAGTGACTATTTACTCCTATCAGGGGTGAAAAAACTCACTCCTGAAAGAGTGAGTATTCACTCTTTCAGGGAGTCAAGAATTTCACTTTTTCCTAGAGTGAATAGTCACTCTAAAGAGGTTGGGCAAATTTTGACTCTGCGATAGAGTGAATATCCACTCCTCCGGAGTGAATAGTCACTCTTTCTTATTTAGAGTGTAGATTTCGTAAGAAATACTACCTATTACATTCTCACCTAAGTTGGAAATTTTGAAAAATTTTTGCAGATCTACGCCGATCATGACTCCCAGAACCCAAAACCACCCCCAGTTCAAAACTTTATCTATCTATCTATCTATCTATCTATCTATCTATCTATCTATGTCACTTTTTTCTGACCACGATAACTGGAAAAATTCTGCATTAATCTTTTACAAACTGATACATAAAATCAAGGGGTATAAAATCTCGGCCAAGTTCGTTAATGGGCAAAATCGAACCAAGGGGGGGAGGGTGGGGGGGCTTTTTGTGAAAACAGAAAAAACCCCATAATTTCTTAATTATTATACGTATCGAATCCATTTAAAGTTATTAATACTTCTAGGAGAAGGGCCGAAAATTTATGTATGACAGATTTTTGATATAATTAAAAATGGCTCCAAGGGGGGGAAAAAGGGGGGGTTTTAGAAGAAAAAAAATCATAGCTTCGTCAATTCACAAGATATCAAATCCGCGTAAATTTATTATTAATCCTCTTATTATTATCTAAAACTTTCATATTGACAAGTTTTTTATAGGACCAACCGTTATAGCAAAAAAAATTTAAAAACAAAAAAAATCCCTGCCGGCTCTGCCTGCAAACAAGTTACTTTTCGAAGTAGGCAGTTCCAACTCCCGCATCTTTTCGAAACTGATACATAAAATCAAGGGGCATAAAATCTCGGTCAAGTTCGTTAATGGGCAAAATCGAACCAAGGGGGGGGGGGGTGGGGGGGCTTTTTGTGAAAACAGAAAAAAAAACATAATTTCTTAATTATGATACGTATCGAATCCGTTTGACGTTATTATTACTTCTAGGAGAAGGGCCGAAAATTTATGTATGACAGATTTTTGATATAATTAAAAATTGCCTTAAGCGGGGGAAGGGGGGGGGGTTAGAAGAAAAAAATTCATAACTTCATCAATTCCCAAGATTTCAAATTCGCTTAAATTTATTATAAATCCTCTTAATATTATCTAAAACTTTTATATTGACAAGTTTTTTATAGGACCAACCGTTATAGCAAAAAAAATTAAAAACAAAAAAAAACCCTGCCGGCTCCGCCTGCAAACAAGTTATTTTTCGAAGTAAGCGGTTCCAACTCCCGCATCTGTTCGAAACTGATACATAAAATCAAGAGGCATAAAATCTCGGTCAAGTTCGTTAATAGGCAAAATCGAACCAGGGGGGGGGGGATGGGGGGGCCTTTTTGTGAAAACAGAAAAAAAACCATAATTTCTTAATTATGATACGTATCGAATCCGTTTGAAGTTATTATTACTTCTAGGAGAAGGGACGAAAATTTATGTATGACAGATTTTTGATATAATTAAAAATTGCCTTAAGAGATGCGGGAAGGGGGGTTTTAGAAGAAAAAAATTCATAACTTCGTCAATTCCCAAGATTTCGAATCCGCTTAAATTTATTATAAATCCTCTTAATATTATCTAAAACTTTTATATTGACAAGTTTTTTATAGGACCAACCGTTATACCAAAAAAAAAAAATAAAAAAAAAAAAATCCCTGCCGGATCCGCCTGCAAACAAGTTAGTTTTCGAAGTAGGCGGTTCAATTTGCCGCATCATCGTAAAAAAGGTCATTTCTTCCGCAATTCCCGACAAACAGGCGCCCCACGGTCTGCGTCTTCGAAATCTACCTGTGCCTGTAGGCCGAGCCGTCAGGGATTTTTTTTTTCTCTTATGAAATGGTTTCATGAATGTGTCATAAAATAGCGAATATGGATTAAAGAATATCCTTAATAAATAATAGTTGCAAAACATCTTGTAAATTTGTCAGGTTCGTTAAGGCTTTGAGATTTTTATATTTTAACTCTCTAAAAAGAATTTCCGTATTTTGCCAATGCAATTTCTGTAATTTTACAGATATTTCTTACTTTTGCTGTGTAATAATAAAAATAAATCCTACAGATTTACAGCAAATGAAAATTGAGCATTATCTGTCAAGGATGCACTCAAACCCATGTTCGCAATACTTTTCACTCATTCACAAAATCGCTTTCATCAAAAAATAATAATAATAATCCGTAAAAATCCGAAAATTTCACTAGCTAACAACTAGTGAACTTTCTATGAACATATATAACATACATGTTATATAACAACTATGAAACTATCATAAGTTATGATTAAGATTTCTGAACATATTAAAAATATAAAAAGGTTAGTCATCCCTGCTCTAGAGCTTTAACCCTTAATTGCATAGTAATGTAAATTTCCATCACTGTTTATTTAACTTTTAATAAATAAATCAACTTCTTCGCCACCACTATATTTATATAGAAATATTAATCCACTAAATTTCCCGTGAACTATGTTGCTGAACAAAGTTAAAAATCTTTCTGAAAATTTCTGGTGTCTAATATTTAATATATGTATAAAAAAAACACAATTGTAAAAGAAAAACTCATGCAAAGAAGGGTTAAGGAAAATATAACGCAAGCAGCATATAAATACGACAATTTCAAACTTATTCATTTAACATGTCTGCAAGAGGAATTTATTGCCGAATGATTTTTTATATATGAGGCAGGAAACTTTTGGATCTTACTACTTATGCACAATCTGCTCCATCTGTTGAAAGGACCGTTAATTAATTGTTCATGAAATTATAGTAAATATGTCATAGAAAATTTAGTTTACGAATTTACTGGTAGTGTGAACCATAGACATGTGAACCCCTGACGAGCCACTAACTGCGCGCACATACAAATGTTCGCCATCCCTGCCCTAGAGCTTTAAGGAAAATATAGCGCAAGCAGCATATAAATACGCTAATTTCAAACTTATTCATTTAATATATCTGCAAGAGGAATTTATTGCCGAATGATTTTTGGCAGGCAACTTTTGGATTTTACTACTTGTGCACAATCTGCTCAATCTTTTAAAAGGACCGTTAATTAATTGTTCATGAAATTATAGTAAATATGTTATAGAAAATTTAGTTTACGAATTTACTGGTAGTGTGAACCATAGACATGTGAACCCCTGACGAGCCACTAACTGCGCGCACATACAAATGTTCGCCATCCCTGCCCTAGAGCTTTAAGGAAAATATAGCGCAAGCAGCATATAAATACGATAATTTCAAACTTATTCATTTAATATATCTGCAAGAGGAATTTATTGCCGAATGATTTTTTATATATGAGGCAGGAAATTTTTAGATTTTACTACTTATGCACAATCTGTTCAATCTGTTAAAAGAACCGTTAATTAATTGTTCGTGAAATTATTGTAGATGTGTGTATGCTTTTTCAGAGTTGAAATAAATTTTATTTTATATGAAAATTAGGTATATTTTTTGTAATGAAACTAGCAAAAAAAAACTTTTTTTTTATTTTCAAGAAAACAAAAGGAAAAAAAAATAGAAAAGCGTGATGAATTCGGGCATGTGCAAAGTCTTCCATCTTGAAATAAGTAACAGTAATTTGAGTTTTTGTTAGTTGCATAATCGCGCCCAACCCTGACATAATGCGTCTGTTACGTATTTAACGATGCGAAAGCTCGGAAATGTAACTCTCTGCGACAAGTTCTGGGTCAATCCTCATTCGCTCGATTTGAATAAAAACATTTCATTTCGTTCATTGTTGTTGTAGGAAGTTGTGCATGTAAAAATTGTGTTTAACACGATGAAGTGATGGGTGAACTTCTCTGAACTTTTATCTTTTGAGGAGGTAACTACATGTGTGGTCGTAGAAATTGAAGATATGTAAAGCCTGCTTTCTTGAATATGATGGTCTTATGATAAATACTTAAACTAAATTGACAAAAATGATCATTATCAGATCAAACTTAATTCCTCTATTTCAAAATTAAGGGGGTCCAGGGGTCAAAATTCTCAAAAAGTAAGAACGAAAAATCATGCATCCGGCATAAATTATGAAACACTTTCCAACACAAACAGAATATTATTAAGAAATTTAATTTTTTTCATACGAGAAAAAATGAGATATCTAAATAAACAATTAAAAAAATACATAACTCAGTAAAAATCCATTTTCAAGAATTGCCGCCCATAGTCGAAGTCTTTCGTGCAGCCCTGTATAGGATATACAGAATTTGCAAACAACACTTAATACATTAAAAATGACATAAAATTGCATATCACAGCGTACTTCTAGCAATGACCGATCCTAGTCAATCCTTTAACCGAATTCTCTTGTGCGTCTCTGTATATGAACGATAAATCCTACGCACTCCATAATCTCTAGAAAATAATTTGGATTGAACCTTAGTGATCCTTTTAAATTTCATTATCATAACATGTTCAAAATGCATCGCACATGATTTTTCCCTATTGATCATAATGTATAGGAATTTTTTTGTACGTTCCTGTAATTGAACTCTAAATGCTACTACTTATATACTCCGGTAAAAGTATGCTGTAGTCCACCTCAGTAATGCATATTAATTCATTATGTTTGAAATGTAACATCCATAAAATGCGCCGCAAACGATTTTGTTCCATAGATCATAATATGAAAGAATTCTTTTGTGTGTCCCTGGAAATGAACTATTAATGTTACGCACTTCATTTTCAATACCGAACATTCTATAGTTAAATTCAATAATGTATAAAAATTCCATAACAATCCGAGTTATATTTATGAGAGTTAGAGCACAGACATACAAACAGACAGACAGTCAGACAAACCGAACTCATAAACAATTTTCATCGATGTCGGAAAGTGTTAAAAATGCACATTATGTGTTTTCGCTAATAAAATACTACAATGTTAAATAAATTAAATAAAGTAAATCGCACATTTTGACGATGAATACATCAGCAGCTATAACAATTTTTGTGTTGCAATATCAGACTCTTCCCGCCCGTAACTAAAACTTAAACTCCATTTATCTCAGAATGGATTTTTGGATAATTTATCACATTTAAAAGGATATATCTAAACTTTCTTCCAAGATATAGGGTAGATGTGACAGTAATGGACCGCCTTCCAGTAATGGGCCACTTTCAATATTTTTGGTTTATAAAACAATAACTAATAAAAATTCAGCTTTTTTTATTTCATTAATATGTTTTCTTTAAATTCTAGTTTTAAATACAATCATAATATCAATTATCTATTACTTTTTGTGGGGTGTCCATTACTGGAATTTAGGGTGTTTTGATTTATTTCTGTTATTTACAATTAAATTTCGATTCACATTGGGAAATGTGACTATGAGCATGGTTAAATATTGTTGGTAGATTAATATAATATTAAGAAATGTGGAATATAACAATTATAACTATTAATTAAAAAATAATTTTTAAAGAAATTCCTTAAGGGTGTCCATTACTGGCACATCTACCCTAGTATGAAATTTTATATAGACTTTTTACGTTATGTTTTTAATAAATTATCTTCAGAATTTTTTTTTCGTGTGAAAATTTTGAAAATATAGTCCTCGAAGTAAAAAACACGCTAAAAATTCTCTTTTCTTTACTTTTAAGTTTATTATAAATTTTGTAAGTAGTATTTTTTTTTTTTTTTTTTAATCCTGAAGATAATCTTACAAGAAACATTTTCTGCACGCAATAGTGGAAAAAGTAATGAATTCGGGCAAGTGGTTCAAGACTTAAAATGAAAAATTAAACTAATTAAAAAAAATTTTAAAATAAAACCTAAAAGCTTTCAAAAATTTTCTATCTGAAAAGAAATCTTTATCATACATTTCAGAGAGCAAAAAGCATTAAACCTATAAATAAATAAAATAAAATTGTAATCCCTGGATCCCTTTAATTCCTCTATTTCAAAATTATCTTTGTAAGGGTGGATATCCACAGAATGCAAAATCCTGTACGAGTGAGTGAAGGTACTTTCGCTAAGATAAAGTTGGGCTGAAATAGTCTTTTATATCGACGTTAACTTTCAACAGGCATGTGTCGGCGGAAAAGCGTTTTAGTAAAAATTATAAAAATGTTAATGCAATGGGATTGACAAAGGTAAGTAATATATAGGAATGCTTTTATGGGTTTGAATTTGCGTGAATTTATGCTTCTGCTGTTCAAAAGGCCAAAGCGTGAAACCTTGTAGATTTACAACTAAATTAAGCAGTGATTGCCCTCAGACTGAATTTCATAAAAAAAAATAGCTGTGTGTTTAGGTCGGTAATAAATTTAACCCTGCAATAGTCGCATGTGTATCTCTGTGATACGAGCCGCCATTTTTTTCTTGTAAGTTTTGAACCTAGTAGATTCGGAACCTGTGGCTTCTTCGACCTTCCTCCTACCGGTATCAATTTTTTACCCGTGGCAGTTGTTCTCGAATCGGTTAATGCATTCAAAACTTACAAAAAGGAAAATATGGCGGCTAGTATCACAGATACCCATGTGACTAACGCAGGGTTAATAATACATTTAACTCATTTGAATCAACGCGATTTGCAGCTTCAATGAGCTGAATTGCAATTTAGGAAAATAAATAATATTTGTATTGAATTGTTCCACTTTCCTCTTCCTATTCCATACAATAAGCCGAGTATATTTTAATATCAATGTCAATAGTAAATCACATATAGTACGGCTGCGCGAGTCAGTATATTGAAGATTACAACCTTTTAAAATAAATGTTAATTAAGAGTACAAATACATTAGTCGTAGAAATGTCTTTCGAGGCTTGATAAAGTTCAATTTCCCATTTATTGTTCTTGTAGAATTAGATTTTTTTTTTTTTTAAAGAGAGAGCGAGAGAACATAAAACAAGATCTGAAAACTAAAGTTCAACAGAAAATGTAATACCAGAAACTGGTTTATAGAACACAAAATCTTTGCAAGCTTTGGAAAAATATGATACGATTTCGCTTATACCAAGTTATTAAAAATATATTTTAGAGATTGCTGTAAATATTTTCAGTTGTTTTAATTTTATAATTTATATTAACAATGTTTATATACGTATTTGTCACTGAAACTCTATTACAAAGATAATATTCTAAATGTTACGGAAGATTAAAAACTCTAGAATATTTTTTGTTTTCACTCTAGAAGTTTTAAAGTATTAATTATTCAAAGATTCGATTATATTCTTCAATAGGCAGAGTTATTTTTCATTTTCGCTAGTTTCATCTATAAAACCGAGTGTTTTCTGTGACTCATAAAAAAAAAATGTATAACCTTTTACCATGGTTTGCAATGGATGTTTTGAATTTATCGACAGAAATCCTCTGAAATGGCATATTGTGGGGCCAACTCTCTCTGGCCCTATACTTATAACATAACTATGTTTATTTCGAAATATGTTAACTTTATGAACCAGGAATTTTGAGTTAACTTGATCGGGAACTAATTTATTTTCGAGCAATACGAAAATTTATAGCACCGCTAAATTTTTTGTGCTTATATCTCTTAATTATTTTAAACTTTTTAAATAAAAAAAATATTAATAATTTGTTCCTTGAATAAATTTGTTAATATGTTTTTTTTCCCTTACTTACGATATAAAAGAAAGTCAGTTGCACAATATTTGACCATTCTTAATTTGACGTTAGTACATTGTATGTTGAACAAGCAAAAATGCGAATTATCGAAAACTGTAGAGACTGCATAGATTGGGGATCACATAATGATACGATTTTTATAAATTAATGGTAGAAATTGATGCATGTTGCTTATATAAGCAGTGGTAGTGAGTGATTAGGATCAAACAAAAATAAAACTTATAACGTAACATAGCAAGGTTTACACTTATAATGTAACATAATGAACATCTTTAAAATAAAACTATCATACGATATAATGATATAATCATGCCATAATCAACACAACCATAAAACAACTTTTAATATTTACATTATCTCACTAATATATATAAAAACTGGAAAAAAGAGGGTCGCTTCCCAACACCCTAGCTCTCTCTTTCTGCGTACGCCCTTGCTTGCACGGACATAAAAGAACAAAATTTTATGTTTATTTATCATACAGGAGCCACCAGATTACATTTCTTTTTCTATGGTTTCTATGAAAAAGTTTTTTGACATGTGACGAGTATAACTCGTCTCAAAACTTAAAGCTTCTTTTTGTTCAAAACACCTATCAGAATTTTTATGTAGTAATCTTTTCTTTATTTAGGAAGATATGCCATTCAATAAAGCGAAAATTACTGTTGGAGAATCCTGGTAGATAAATTGAATAATAATAAGAAGAATAAAAACGCGAATTAAAATATTCACAAATAAAAAACCCTAGATCAAAACCCTAATCAAAGACTATTTTTCTCCATTCAATAATGCGAACCTTTCTGACACGTTCTTGAACTCATTTTTTTAGTTGCATTGCCAACTTTTAAAAACTCAAATACATTTCAAGTACATTAAGAGGCTGCTTCACTCACGCGAAAACACCCGCTCGCTAATGTTAATCCTATGGAAGAATTTTTTTTATGTATCTCGTTTGTATTTCAATATTTTTAAATGATTTCTCTTTTATTTTTTTTTTTCGTTGCATTGGATAGTTGAGATTAATCTCTATGCAGGTTTTTTTTTTTTTTTTTTTTTTTTTTTTTTAATGAGGCTATTTTCATTTTCGGAACCGGTTTTGAAAGTAGCAGTATCTTCATAAAAGTAAAAAAAAAACGGCCTGCATAGAGGTTGACTTCAGCTATTGAATGCCAAAACAATTTTTTAAAAAAATTTAAAATATTGAAATACAAACGAGATATTAAAAAAAATTCTCCCATAAGATTAACTTTAGCGAACGGGTGTTTTTCCGTGAGTGAAGTAGCCTCTTAATGTATTTGAAATATATTTGAGTTTTCAAAAGTTGGCAATGCGACTAAAACAATGCAACTAAACGAAATTTCAAGCGCTTACTAAAAGTGCAGCATATTTTACTTTCTATAAAGAAAGATCATACAATCAAACAAATAAACAAACGAAAATTAATTTCTGCCATAGGATTAACATTAGCGAGCGAGAGTTTTCTCGTGGGTGAAGTAGCCTCTTAAGGCAGCTCGTCAGTAAACTTCCCGATTCCCCTCGCTAATGTTAATCCTATGGGCGTAGGATGTATTCATATATTTAAAATATCTCTTCATGAAATGAATATTTTTAACTTCTGTGTACTGTTCTTAAAGAATATCTCCTTTTTTCTTAGTTGTCAAAGTATTTCTAAAATATGTGCTTAATTTATAATTGTACGTGTTAAAATCTTAGCAAAACTGAATAAGATTTTAACACTTCACATAAAATTAAGTGTATATTTTAGAAAAAAAATTGACAACTAAGAAAAAAAAAGAGACATCCTTTAAGAAGTGTACACAGAAAACAGAAGTCAAAAATATTAATTTTCGAAGGAGATATTTTAAATAAACGAATGCATTAACATTAGCGAGGGGAATTGGGAAGTTCACTGACGAGCAGCCTTAAGTCGTACTGGCCGATTTCATTCTCACAATTTACGTTTTGTGAACCCCTATTTAAATAACCCACGAGCCCACTGGGAATGTGTTAGAAAGTAAGTCATTTTTTTTTTATATTTGAGGCGGCCTTTATTTGAAACGCTACTCCTATGCAAAATTGTCCTTGAAATATGCGGTTCAAAAAACCCGCGTGTGAAGGAAGTAATTCAAGAGCAATTCCCGATTAAGTGATTTGAAAACTCGGCAGGAAAAACTGCAGGTGAATATCGGTGTTTCTTCCGTTATGTGGCTAACGGAAAGGTGCACTTGCCGCGAGCGATTTTAAACGTGTTTTAAGACTGATGAAGAATCGGCAAATGTTCAAGCTTTTCGTTCAAGAAGAGATCTAGTGTTTATGGGTTTTCGAAAAATATGCGAAATGGGCATTCCGATGCTGTAACGACCTTTCAATATGTATGACCTCTTCTCAATAATACCCTAATAGTTTTCCCGCTTGTTTATAAGGAAGGAAAAGTTTGCACGCGTAAAAAAAAAAAAAAAAATGTTCATTTTGTCGATATATTTGACTTATACTGAAATAATGTCTTTACTTTGGATCATTGCTTACGTCGAGTAATGTTTAAATGTCATTTTTTCACTTTTTTCCCCCTTTAATACAGTTATCATCGTCTGTCTTTCTCTTTACTTAAATGAAAGTACGAAAAGTATTGGTTTGCTGTATTCAGGGACCAATTTACAAATTTGGGGGCCCTGGGCCCAGATGCGTATGGGAGGCCCCCTTGCACTGATGCTTACAGAGGCCTTGAATAAAAAAAATTATAATATCGAAAGCAGTACTTATTAAGATAACCACTATTGACTTTAATAATTTCTTTAAAATATCAGTTTAAAAAAAATAATTAATTTATTAATCATGAATTTACTTTTAAATAATTATTTGATAATTATGAATTTTAATTGAATTTTATAATAAACTGTGTGGTGCTGATTACCTTTCTCTATGCAAGTCCATATATCTGGAATAATAAAGTATGCAACAACTAATAATAAATTTACTGCAGTAAAAGCTATAATTATTTAAAATATTAGCATATCCTATTAATCAAATAATTTTTTCTTTCAAATACAAGCTTTGACTGGAAAAAAAAAAAAAGAAAAAAAATTATACAAGTAACTAGCAGAACCACATGGCTTTGTCCATGTTAACCATGAGGGCCTTACAGGTAAAATAAATAAAAGTGAAGTAATATGGCTATCCCAAATATGGAGTTCTGTACATTCTTGCACATAAATTGTTAAAAGACAATCAAGAAAAATTGAAGTTACTTTGACAAATCATAGACAATCTTTGACAAACAGATTTTCCATTTTAACTTTGTTTTTTGACAGTTAAAACTGTTTTGGCCAATAATAGAAAAATCTTCAGTAGCATTTGTGGGCGCCTGAAAATTGGGGGCCCTCGGCCCGTGCCCCGAATGCCCTGCCGTAAATCAGGCACTGGTTATATTGGTACGAGAGTACAGTGAAAAAATTACTCTTTAAAATTTTAGTTAGTATATTAAGGGGCCGCTTCACTGAAACTCCCCGATCGCGAAATCCCATGTAAATCTATGAGGAAACTTAGAAGCGCGATGACTCATTACCTAATATAATAATTAAAATATGATTTTCACTATCAGAAAGTAAACGTCAGATTCCAACGATATGCGTTTTTAAAAATTGTCTCTTTAAACTTTAAGTATTTAAAAAATCCCTACAAACTTTGAAATTTCCGCTTCATGAAGTTTCATTATCTTATTGAAAATACTTAAAATTTACGGAGTCAATTTTTAAAAACGCCCATCGTCGGCATCTGACGGTGATGGTCTTTCTGATGGTGAAAACCGTATTTTAATAATTATATTAAGTAATGAGTAATCGAACTTCTAAGTTTCTCCGTAGGTTAACATGGGATTTCGTGATCAAGGAGTTTCAGTGAAGCGGCCTCTTAGGCTTAATTGGTTTTGTGGTCAAGGGCGGCTCATCGGAGGTTGGTTGGTTGGTTGATTTATGACGGCCGATTATCTACTCTTGGGATATAGGCCCTAGATGGGAGTGCCCTCCGTGGGTGTCTTTCTAAGGGATCCTAACCCGTATTTACGGCAAGGTTTGAAGAAAACCATGGAAAACTCCGAACGGTTAGGTCAACGAGCGCAACATGTGTTTGAACCCAGCACCTCCCGTCTACCAACTTTGAGAGCAGAACCTCTCAGCCACTGGTGAGGCAGGCTCATCAGAGGAGGCAAGGAAGACTAAGTCTCCTTTGTAAATTTCTTTAAAATAAACAAAAGCCAAATATAGTTCTAATATAAATGAAATTTAAGATCACAATTTCGAATTGTTCATCATTATAATACTTTAAAAAATTCTAGCATTTGCTCATAACTAATAACATAATTATTCATATATCTTTTTTCGGAGAAGGAAGATTCAAATGTTCTAGCCGCCTTTCGGCAGGTAGGGGCCTGGTCTGCGGTTTAATAATAATAATAAGCAAACGAATTCGTCGAGAAAAGGGGGAGAGGAGAGAAACGCTACGCGTCAATGGTGTCTAGAGACTTTCAAGTTATTTAGCCTCACTGTAGATATAAATAGTAGAGAACATTCTATTTTCTCTAAATTTTAATTGTTTAAAATGTCATATTTTCGAAAAAATATGACATATTTTCGAGGAGGTACTTTAAAATTGCTTTAATATTTTAAAATTAAATATAAAATGTGCACGAGATTTAAAGCATTCATTGCATTTTGTAATGTTTTCCTTAAAAAATTCTAAATGTAGGTGAAGGTTGTTAAACGAATTTAGAATTCTTAGAGCTTTCAATAAAATGCAGACGGATTTTTTATTTGTAAATTTCTTGCTGTACAAATATAGATATGTCGTATTGAATCGATTTACAAAAAACTTAAATTGTTGTTATTTGTATGGAATTAATTGCTTGCCTCAAAACTAGGGTCAGTGTACCAATAATTGACCAGTGACATATAAAAACTGCAGAAAACAGGAATTAATAGATATACATTCTAACTTTGGTTGTTAGAGAACACATCTTACATCCAAAGAAATGTTTTTTTACAAGTTAATAATTGCAGTTAAAGATGTGCTTGAAGATTAGCGTGGGAAAATTAGAAATATTTTTACTTTTCTATTCTTATTAGTTTGTGAATTATTGTGTTTTCCCCTAAATGGTCACTAAGCTAATATGATTCTTTTAGAGAATTTAACTACATATACTTCTCACAATAGCATACACTGTTAAAATTTTGCAGCAAACTGTCCAGTCATTCGACCGTTTTTATAGAAAACGGTTACATAACCGTAATTTAACCCTATTTTGACCATAATATGGGCAATAATATGGTCAGAAAAAAGTTAAATTACGGTTATGTAACCGTTTTCTATAAAAACGGTCGAATGACAGGACAGTTTGCTGCAAATTTTTAATAGTGTAGTTTCGTGCCCTTCCGTAATCAGATACTATTTATAAATTGTTGTTACCAAATTTTATATTTTTCCCGCTCTCTCCTATTTTTATATATATTGAACACATCTGTATAAATTGCACAATTTGAATATTTTTGGTATGTTGAGAGGAAGAATTAGTGTAAACTTTAATCATTTATTAGATTTTATATTTGAAAGTCTTAAGTCGGGTAAAATTATTCTACAAGTGTATTCATTTGTTGCAACTTTCTAGATATTTTCATTTAAGAAACATTTATATATGATTTATTAAAAATAACGATGGAAATATACAATCAGTTTCCTTATTCAAATGCCATTTGTTTTTTTAATTATTCATAAAATATGTTTTTCAAATAAACTATGTGTATTGTATCCATAATAACGTAGCATCTTATTTCAATAACACATGTCTCTAAATTACAACTGGTAGTTTCGAAAATTGAATCGAGGTTGGGTATGGAAGGGGTGATGACCGCCCCAGGGTGCCAGCTTTCGCTATATTTACACTGCTAAAAATTTGCAACAAACTGTCCAGTTATCCGACCGTTTTTATAAAAAACGGTTACATAACCGTAATTTAACGCTATTCTGACCATATTTTTGCCTATATTATGGTCAGAATAGAGTTCAATTGCGGTTATGTAAACGTTTTTTATAAAAACGGTCAAATGACTGGACAGTTTGCTGCAAATTTTTAACAGTGTAGAGTTTTAAGTACAATCCCGGAGGGATGAAAGTAAACAGTATGGAAAACGAATAACACATTTGAAAATCCACTTTCTGCAATTACCATCAATAGCCGGAAAAGAATCGGAATTATTTTGTGCAGCCGTGTATATGATCTATAGATTTTTATATATACCACACATAATATGCTAAATTTTACTTCAGTTAGGAAATGCATAGTACATTGAAAATGTTCCTTCATTCAATATGCGGAAATGTACTCCAGATCTTTTATACAGTCCTGTGTTTGATCTATATGATTTATTCCAAAGTAATATGCAAAAAAATTAGTTAAATTTAAAAACACGTACCACAACTGAAAACGTCTTTCCAGCAATTATTGTTCGTAGACTTTATACCGAATTCTTTTGTGTGCCCCTTGTAAATGTACGATGAACGCTGTTTACACCCTATTCTAAAGTAAGCATCTTGTAGTGCACCTTAGTGATGTGTGTCAGTTTCAATATGTAACATCATTAAAATACACCACAGTCGATTTTTCTGTATAGACCGTAATGTAAAGGAATTCCTTCGAATGTCCCTGTAAACGAACTATAAATGCTACACACTTCCTTTTCATTACCAAACATGCCATAGTAAATCTCTATAGCATATATAAATTACATGGCTATTCGAGTATATTTACGTTAGAGCATGGACAGAAGGCAGACAGACAAACCGAATTCATAAACACTTTTCAACTATGTCGGAAAGTCTTAATAAAAAGCGAGGTCCAGCGTTTGAATGCAACCGGACGGACAGACGGCAGACAGACAAACCGAATTCGTAAACACTTTTCAACTATGTCGGAAATTGCCAATAAAAATTGAGGTCCAGCGTTCGAGAGCAACCGGACGGACAGACGGTAGACAGACAAACCGAATTCGTAAACCATTTTCAGCTATGTTGGAAAGGGTTAATAAAAAGCGAGGTCCAGCATTGAAATGCAACCGATTCCATTGTATCAGAAATTTATATTTTTTCTAACTTTCTGAACAGATACACCAGTGTTCAAAAAGTCGTGTGGAGTCACTCCAGAAGTTTTTCAGTGAATCTATATTCATTTGCAATCAGGTCATTCATTTGGAAACACCCTGTGTTAGTCAAGGTGACACACAGAAAAATTTAGCGGTGTTTACAGACAAAAGTTCATTTGGCACGAGTTTCTTATTATAAAAAGAAGATAAGATTTATAATGTTAAAATTTTGGGAAAGATGGACTGCCCGAAGGTTTGGTCTGGTCACTCTTACGGAAGGTCATGAAACTCTCAGAAATTTATAATCTTTTAAACTTTCTATACAGATAGACCACTGTTCAGAAAGTTGAGTGCAGTAGCTCGAAAGTGCAGTCACACCAGTTTTTTTTTTTTTCAGTGAAGCTTTGGTTATTTGTAATCGGGCCATTCTTTTGGAAACACCCTGTATTAGTCAAGGCGTCACACAGAGAAATTTTGCAGTGTTTACAGACAAAAGTTCATATGTAACGAGTTTCTTATTATAAAAAGAAGATGAGACTTATATTGTAAAGTTTTGGGAATGATGGACTGCCCGTAGGTTTGGTCACTCATATTCATGGTCCAGAAACTCTCAGAAATTTATAATTTTTTAAACTGTCTGTACAGATAGACCAGTGTTCAGAAAGTCGAGTGGAGTCACTCCATATTATTATTATTATTTTTTTTTTTTGAAGCTGTGGTCGTTTGTAATCGGGTCATTCTTCTGGAAACCCCTGTATTAGTCAAGGTGTCACACAGAGTAATTTAGTGGTGTTTACAGACAAAAGTTCATTTGGATCGAGTTTCTTATTATAAAAAGAAGGTGAGATTTATAAAGTTGAAGTTTTTGAATGATGAACTTCCCGAAAGCTTGGTCACTTCTACGCATGGTCCTGAAACTCTCAGAAATTTATAATTCTTTTAACTTTCTGTACAGATACACCAGTGTTCAGAAAGTCAAGTGGAGTCACTCCAATTTTTTTTTCAGTGAAGCTATAGTCATTTCTCATTTGTCATTGGGTCATTCTTTTGGAAACACACTGTATTAGTCAAGGTGTCACACAGAGAAATGATGCTGTGTTTACACTTACAGACAAAAGTTCATTTGGAACGAGTTTCTTATTATAAAAAGAAGATGAGACTTATATTGTAAAGTTTTGGGAATGATGGACTGCCCGAAGGTTTGGTCACTCCTACGCATGGTCCTGAAACTCTCCAGTTCAAAAGTGATTGAGTTCAGTCAGTGGGATTGGTGAAAAATGACTCGATCGTTCGAGCAGTGGTAAACTATCGGAGGAATGTTGGAGTGGGAAGCGTAATGAATTCAAATAAACTTTTGCCGGGTTTTACTCTAACATATCGTCTTTAAATAAAAACATTGCTTCAAAAGAAGAGGCATAGCACTGTCTGTTTCAAACAAAGGTGATTCATAGTTTACAACAAATGTGTAGATTATTAGGTCATCGGTCAAGATATTAGTCTGTTTGACAAAGAAACCACATATACAGGGTGCGTCAGAAAAATGTATACATACACTGTTGAACGGGTCATAACTTTCTAATTTTTCTTTCCTTCTAAATTGTCATTAATTGGAAATAATGAGTGGACCAAGATTAAATTTTGAAAAAAGAAAATTTATTTTAAAATATTATTGTAAGTATGAAAATGTAGCAGAAGTAAAAAAAAAAACAATATCGCAGCGTGTTTCAGGCAGATCTACCTATGCGATTTAGAATTCATCGGGTAAAAGATAAGTTTGAAACGAATGGATGCTCACAGACAACGTTCCGGAACCGCAATTGAGCAAGAATACGCCACAACACCCAATGAATTGTTTGTTGAAGTTTGTGAATCAATAGTCCGCCGTTATAAGCAGTGTATTGACCAGAACGGTCATAATTTTGAGCATCTGCGGTAAGGGGAAAGGTTATACAGTTTATGTAGATTATTTTGCAATTTAAATATTATTTATATGTGAATAAAAACGGGAGATATAATCTTTCAAATTGGGTATATATTTTTCTGACGCACCCAATATGATTACAAAATTAATGAAAAACATATATACGTTTTGTTAGTTTCTTTTAAAATTATTTAATGGAGTATATTTTATATAAACAGAGTAGTTTTTAACATAGAATGTATGTAAATGCTTCAATGTTTCGTTTAAAAGTACTTTAATTTTGCGAGATTTACTAGAACAATTAATATCTAAAAAAAAAAATTTCTTCAAAAGAAGAATCATGGCACTGTCTGTTTCAAGCAAAAGTGATACATAGTTTACAACAAACATGTAGATTGTTAGGTCATTGGTCAAGATCTCAGCCTGTGTGAAAAAAAGAAAAAAAAAACATATATAATTACAAAATTAATGAAAAACATTTATGCGTTTTTTTTTCCTTTAGAATTACTTAATGGAGTATTATATAAACAGGGTAGTTTTTAACAGAGAATGTATCTAAACTCTTTAATCTTTTGTGTAAAAATATTATAATTTCTTAGTTACTCGTAACTGGCATTTGTAGATAATATCTCTGTTTTTTCCAATCGCTTTTGCTTTTTCTTTAGCTTTTATCTAAATATTTTTTGCTGTATTTTTTTTTATCTCTTACAATGTTGAAACAATCTGATGCTAGTATATTTTGAAAATCTATTCAGTTAAAATTCAGAAGCAAACAAACATCAAACACAAAAGTTGCAAGAAACTGGTCACATTTAAAGTCTTTAATATTTTTCAGAGTCCTTATCGCTATATTTAAGCAGATTAAATTTCTTTGTTTTACAGATAAATCTAATGTTAAATATCAGTTTATATGTGAGTCGCTATACTATAGCCCTTTTACTTTTCAAAAGGCTTTAGATTTTCAATTTCAAGCTCGAATTTTATTCTGTTTGATACAAAACAAATAAAAAAATGACATTTCAATATTTTTGCTGTTATCTATCGTTCTTTAGTATAGGTAATATTATAAAAACATACATAACAAGCGCACATTTGAATGTGAAGCCAGTCTGTTACTGAATTTTCTCAAAGTATTGATCAAAATATACTCTGTTTTAATTGATTACCACTTTATTTTTGAAACTCAATAAATCTTTTAGTAAATTCTTCTAAAGTTTAAATTTTTCATCAGTAATAATCAGCACATAAAAAGCATTTATTTTAAAATCTAACCAGTATGTTTAGAGCCTAAATAATTAACTGCATTTGAAACTTTGGAAAAAGTAAGCTGCGCCGCAGGCTCCCATGAGGGGGCGCACCGGGCGTAAACGACCACCGAACCCAACTCCTGAGGGACTTATATCGCGCCAGTAGCTTTGACTCGCTACGGCACTTCGGCCGGTCAGAGAGCCGCTCCCCACTGTGGATATCTAACCTTGAACCCACGTGTCGACGACGTAGGCCGTTCCGATACGCGGTGAAACCACGGGGAGTCACCGCGAGACACTTGGGGACGGACAGGCGTCCCCCAACAGCTTCGGAGCTGGAAACCCAAAAGGGAACCAGGCCCTAGGCCTTAAATCGGGATGTTCCAACCCGTACTTGCTCTACCACAACTCGAGGGGTATGAAAACCTACAGAGATAGTCACGGTTCCCTCTCTTAGTGGACAACTTTGGTAAATATAACACCTTGCTGATTTGGTGATGATACAACGATCAGCTTCCTACAAATCACGTGAACGTTAATACAGTTATTATACCATTCATATTTCCTAGTTTACTTAATATCTTCTGCGTGAATTAATTAAAAACTCGTGTTTCACAAGAAACCCTCTTCCCATAAATCCATTTACCTTTCAGACAAAATTTGCTTTCAGTAAAGAATGAATATTAATGCAGCGAAAAACCATTGAAATGGAAAACATGACAGTTTTGACTTATCCTATAATCAAATTTTCAAGTCGTCGAAAGCTTGCTTACTTATTATTTTGGTATTCATCTTTACGGTATGGATGAGTAATGTCAGTTTCATATATAAAGATTCGTTTATGTGGGTTTTTTTCTCGTCATTATTCAAATTAAAATGAAAACCGTTCCATGGGCGCTCAAATTATGTTGTTTCTCATACAAAAATTCGAATAATATATATATATATATATATATATATATATATGTATATTAAAACTATTGTGGTGGAAAGAATGGATCTTTTAGAATACATTCTTGCTGCAAAAGTAAACGAAACAAATTTAACATATTTATAAACTTTGATTTCGTAAGCGATGTAAAAAGATAATATAAGTATTATATATATATAGTGTGGGTACATCCAGGCTGAAGATTATACCAACACGTGTTTTTTTCATATCCAATTATAATTTAAATCTCTTGTTATACAATTTTCCATTATATTTAGTTCATATTTCATTTCTTAATCCATTTGTATTCACTTGAAATCAACTCCAAATTATTAACAAATTATGGTTTATTATAATTTTTTTTTCTCTCTCTCTCTTTTTAAAGAATCTTCATATTTTCAGTATTTTTGGCCAATTACCATTGAAGCACAAGCTATGGTAAAATTATGATTGCACTTGTTAATTTATTAACTATGTGGTATTCTGTCTACACATTATTATTAATTATCTCTTTGGAGATTTAATTAGAATGTTACAAGAACTTGATATGTTTTTTGAAATTCAAAGATATTATAATTATATATATATATATATATATATATATATATATATATATTAAACGAGGCTCTTACTGACATTCGAACTTTTCAAAGGGCATTATAAATTGTGTTAATATATTTAAATATGAATCGTATTAACATATTTAATTATAAATCGTGTTCATTTTATTTAGGGGTCATTCATTAAATACGCCACACTTCAAGAGAGGGGGGGGGGGGTGCAAAAAAAAGTGTGACACAGTCTGACATAGGGAAGGGAGGGACTAAAAAGTGTGACAAGGTGTGACAGATGGAGGAGAGGAGGTTAACATGATTTGACGTCGCTTCAAAAATATAGTATTTAGCTAGGCATTATTTTCAAGCTGTATAATAAAGTTTGTTAAAAAATATATTTTTTATTCAGGTGTAGAATTAGGTATAATTTTCTTTTTTCTTTAAATTTCAATCGAATATATATATATATATATATATATGATTTGTAATAAAAAATATTAATTTTACTATATTTAATTATTGATATATCCTTTGAAATAATAACATTTTTCAGCATACTGTTTTCATTTTTCACTACAGAAAAGAATAAATATTAATTTGTCTTGAAGATTTACAAAAATAGCTATTCAAAAAATTTTAATTGACAAAAAAAATCATTTTTACGGTTCCGTACTTAAAAAGTAAAGATATTAAGACCTCAAGATCATTCCTGTGTCTGTCTGTCTGTCTGTCAGAGCCCTTTTTCTCCTAAACTATGGGACGTGGAAAGTTCAAATTTGGGAAAGTTACAAAGCCTTTTTACCCACATATTTTTTAGATTATTAGCCATTCACAAATATGGTTAGGAAAAATTTAGGGGGCTAATTAAGTTAATGGGGAAAAAAAGTTTTCCTTTTGTATGTCATTTGGGGTATCATGTGAAAGATCTCGTAATATCGAACTCAAAAATATATTTGTTTTAATTTTAGGTATTATATTTTCAGAGATATCGTCGAAAGTATACTGGAAAAATATGTCCCCCCCCCCCCCCCACATCCTATTTCCGAATCTACTGAAACTAAAATTATGAAAAAATTAGGGGTAGTATGAATTTATTAATTGATAAATAGTAATTAATAAATATAATATACGTAACCCTTTGAGCATGAGTTATACTCGTACTTGATCAATTTATTTATGAGTACATTTGATTACGGGAATTATTTTTCCAAAAATTTCTTTTCAAACAAAATTTTTTGAAGACATTTTAATCAATGTATAACTGAAAATAATTGCACAAAGTCTCACAACTTTATCTTTTATATAAATTTAGGTACATCACTTTAAATACAATGAATCTTGACCGAGTATATACTGAGATAAACGAATTTGAAGTTCTCCTTTGACAATCATAGACAGTACAACATAAAATTGGTTATATTTTTTAATCTAAGTATTTCATCTACATGCGGTTTGTGTCACTTTATTCTCAAAACTTTAGAGGGTTTTTTTTTAAGCCAGAAGAGTAAAAATTGTGACTTTTGTGTATGTGTCAGAAACATAAAAACTTTTTAAGTTTCTGACCTTAGGGCTGTTCTTAAATCCAAATTACATTATGATGCGTTTCTAACTTCATTTTTATTCGCAAACGCATGATATTGGCAAGTCGTCTTATTAACAGTATAATCGAACATTATTTTTTTCCAAATTGTGATCAAGACAGAGGATATCGCAAAAAATGCTGTCAAATTTGGCGTTTCGATCCGAACTGCTAAAAAGAATAATTTTGCCGCCATGACATAAAAATTGTTTACAACTCAAGATATAATTCATTTATCAAAAAATGAAAACACTGTTCGATTACAAATCACTTCAATAATCATGCCTGCAAGTGTCATGCTTTTACTTTTAAAAATGAGTCTTGAAATGCGTCAGAAAGTTTCGCGTTGTTGGAAAGGAAAATTCCTTTGAGAAGCTCCTTAAGTTTAACTTGAATACGAAATTTTTCATATTTTAAAACTATAATATGCTTATCATTACGTAGAAGCGTCAGTTATACATATATAGCTAGTGTCATTTTCTCTTTAAGTGAATTTTAATAATACAGATGGTTTTGAGATTTATATATATATATATATATATATATACATAATTATTATAATGGAAAAGTTACTAAAATTATTATAATGAAAATAAGTTGCATATTTTGGTAATTATTAAATGTCCTGAAATGTGTCAAAAATTTTCGCGTTGTTGAACGGGAATTTTTTTTTTTTTAAGAATCACCTTAAATGAATAACACAAAATAGAATTCCCTTATCTATATTATAAAGGACAAACGTGTCCTTGCGTAACGCTGACGTCATTTTGCGAATGGCAACATTTGACGAAGAAATTTCGGTTTTGCGATTTTTTAAATTTCTAAACATCGCACATTTTTAATTTTTTACATCGTTATATAGGGGAAAAAAATCTACTTTCAAATGCAATTTGTTTGAAAACTGTATCGCAATTTACTCATTTATTATCGCATTTAAATTAAATTTGAAGCATGATTTTTTTTTTTTTTTTTACATCTATCTCTATCGCTTGCAGCGATTTAAAAATAATAATCTGTTTTCACATTAAAAAATATAAAAAGTTCAGTAGTTGTTTCCAGCTAATGTTCTATAACGAAATGAAAACTTTATTAAGCAATAAATAACATGGTATAAATGAAACACAAATTTAACAGATATGTAATCGAAACAAGCGCTGAAATTATCAGAATAAAAACAAACTTCTGTAGATAACGAAATTTTTAACGATTTCTTCGGTTATAAACTTCTGGCACAAGGCCAATACAAAATTACCGCTTTTAATAAATTTCAAAATTTTATTTGAATGTATTACTGGCATATTTCATATAAAAATGATCTTTGGTGTTGTTAGGAGGGCAATCTAAAAAAAATTATTAAATGTAAAAAATATATTACTTACCCATCATACGTAGTATAGGGTAAGTCTTGTAATCGTTTTGAAAATCGAAAAAAATTTTTTGGCGGATTTACACGTTTCAGACACTGGAGATTCCGAAAAACATATTTTTAGAAAAAAAATTTTGCCGTCCGTCTGTGTGTCTGTGTGTCTGTGTGTGTGTGTGTCTGTAAACGCTCTATCTCCCGAAAAAATTGAGATAGAGACTTGCAATTTGGTATGTACTTAGTATGTAATAATGGGAAGAAGCCTATTTCATTTCAATAACCTCGATTAACCGGAACAATTTTTTTCGGACTCTCGAAATATTCGTTCTGATGAAAGGTATATAAAAATTTTCGAAATTGTTTATTTTAAGAAACGAATATAAAAGACAATAAAAAAACATAAATTTTGAATAAAGCATGAAGTTGGTCGGATAATTAGTTGCCGAGATATTTGGAATCCTATTTTCCACACTCTTCGATTTTTCATGACCCTGTATTTCATCCAAATTTCACTTCAAAGATATATTTTAATTGGAAATTTGATGCTTAATCAGATGCAATAAACCGCTAGTTAATAGGATTATTATTTTTGGAGTTATAGGGAAAAACCTCTTTCAAGCAATTCAGTAATCGAGCCTTTAAAGTTTGTGACGTCATCAAGCCACGATTTTATTTGAATTGCAATGCATTTTATAAGTAGTTTACACATTTTTATTTTAATATTTTACATTATGCATATCCATGATGGGTAAGTATTACGGTGGCCCCCAACGACTAGTTAGAGTTTTCAATTTAAAAAAAAATAAATGGTTTTCACCTATATTCTATCCCGGGAAGCCCGGGTTGGATGCCCTAGTATAGTATAAAGGGGAAAAAAGGAGTCTGTCTGTATCATTCAGGCTAGGAGTTTAAAGTAGTTTTTCTCTTGTTTTATACGTGTTAAATGGACTTAACGCATACATAAATCATGGTTGCCTATCTCAAAGCAAATGGTTAAACTGTCCTCACCATGTAGACACGTTCGACTTTATCTGTTCTATGAAATATGCATTTGAACTTGAAAAGAGAATGCACGATGGAAAGCAGCTACAGTGGAATAAATAAAGATCATTCAGATAAATTCTCAATGTCTAATCTGAGGCTAGGCCAATTTTTACACCTAGCTTTACGTGGGCAGTGCATCATGATTTTACTCACGGTATTAAAACTGATCGAGACATCACAATTCTAAAACATGATAATAGTTCGCAAGAAAGGAAAATAGAAGTTTGTTGCTCTTGCTCTTTGTCATATTGTTTGGTATAGGGCTATTTTTTTTTAATGAACAAAAATAGCATAGTCTGATGTATTATGTTTTAACGGTTATATATGAGGGGGTTAGAATGACAGTGGAGTAAGTCAAAAATTTGAAAAATCTAGATAAACCATATTTTCACTGAACGTATATTAATTTATGTTCAGTGAGACAGTCGAATAACTCATAATTCATTTAGAGAGTCGCTAGAGGACAAAACAAGTTTGACATCTTAATCAAACGGCAATACAAGTTTCACAAAACCCTTAATTTCTCCACTGACATTCTAACCTCCTCATATATATGGATATATCATTTTAAATATATCTATATTTATTTATTTAAAATGGAATCACATGTGTGAAAATCAATATATATATATAGTTAAAATGAAATTACATGTGAGAAAAACTAAGAAAGAGACAGTATAAAATTAAAATGGAATGATACTACAAAATTGAACCCAATAAGATGAAAATCAAATATGAAATACTATGAATAACTTATGGATTCGCCAGAGAAGCATGATAAGTATAATTCATAGTAAATATATGTTATTTTTGTTTCATTACTTCTATATTTATCAGCCTTTTTAATGGTATATCAAGTAAAAGGTACTTTTGCTTGATTGTAAAATATACTTGGTTTTGGCTGTTCGTTTTCTTTTAATTATAATATATAACCATAATAAAACAATATAGATTTCATATGGGAAAATTAAAATCAAAAATGAAGTTATATCTGTTAAAAAATATCCCAAATAAAAAAATAATAACAATAATCGAAATAAGAAATAGAAAAATAGTGACATTTTAAAAATTAGTGAAATATTGAAAAATAGTGAAATTTGTAAAAATTAAGGTAGAATTATCAGGCCCAAATTAACTTACGTTAGATGCCACAAAAACATGTACGATTTCATCCTTGCATGATCCGTAACAAACTAAAAAAAAAATTAGATTCGGACAATCGTACATAATAAAACCGAATATATATATATATATATATATATATATATATATATAGCACATTATGTATTAGCACATTATGTATTAATTTATTTACACTTATTTTTATTTTTATTTTTATTTTTGTTCATTTTTAATCTTTATTGAGCATATATATATATATATATATATATATATATATATATATATATATATAGCATTTTCACGAGGTTGAGATATTACGATGAATAATATTCGAATGGCAGTCCTTCAACGATATAGCAAGTTGCAGTCGATATTAGCGAGTATGGCGAAGTAGAAGGCAATGAAATGAGTCCACCAAAGTTTTCCAATAAATCCAGCCAATCTCCAGACAAATAATTTTATTAGAAGACGAACAACACCGAAACAATTCCCAAAGGTCTAAAACTTATAGCCCTCGGGCTAACGTTGCTTCACTTCATTGAATTAAGATGTTACTGGGCCAGTTGAATATTCTACGGACATAAAAATACCAGACACATATTTGTTTAGCTTCCGAAAACGTCAAAAATCTAGTGCTCCGACCGGTGCGGGCGAGTTTTGTTCTCTCCGCGGAGATATACAGAAATTACGTCACGAGCGCACAACCCAATGAGTGAGAGGCTAGCTCCAGCCCAGCGAATGAGGCTAGAGGGCGAGGCTAAAACAGTAAAGAATCCCGTACTTGGGTGCGGATAAATTTTGAAGTTAAAATCCCAAGCGCGCGAAAAAATTTAGTATAATAATAATAATAATAAAAAGAAAATGGCTTTTAAAAAACATTCGAAATGAGAACGCGTCTCGGAATTTTATAGATTGGGGAACTGATAAAAGCTACGAATGATCTTAAATTTTAGATTAAGATTTGGAATAAAATAATTATTAATATACGGATATTTACTTTTAAAAGGACTTTAAATAGGAATAGATATTATTAAGAATTAAGGAAATACTGACTATGACAGAAGTTAGATTAATTTTAAAATATTAATGCGAATAAAATGGAAGGATACGAAGGAAATAAATTTTTATATAACATATATATAAGTTATTACTGTTTCAATGGTTAATTTTTGCAATAAGTTTTTATATATATATATATATATATATATATATATATTATTTTGCTTACTTGCTTGTTTCAATTGTATGAATTTTTGAGTTTTATTATTTTAGAGCAGTATTGCTCAAGCTTTTTTTTGACTCACGGCACACTTAAACTCTTGGTTAAGCTACCAAGGCACACTTAAATCTATGGTTGGTTAAGCTACCAAGGCACACTTACATCTATGGTTAAGCTTCCACGGCACACTAAAATTATGATGCTGAAACAAAAAATAAAAAAAATAATAAGGAATATGTGTTATTTTTAATTTACTTACTGACACAAACAAAATGCTCCAAATACAAAATAATTTATTATAATTTGGAATGAAAAGAATGTTAACATTCTTATAAACTTACTTTTTATTTTCATACTTTAACATTTAAAGAGACACTTAAGCTTTGTTTCTTTTTATTAGACTATTTTCCTTGTAAGTTAAACATGTTCTAAAATCATTTTCCAACAATTTTACTGCATTTCATATTGTAACCCATTTTTTTCAGGAGGCATATTTTTTTCTCTGAAATTTATCTGAAGATGTGAAACTTTAAAAATTGCATCATAGCTACACTTATAACAAGATATACAAAAAAGTGAAATAAACTTCTATATAACGCAACTGTATGACACTAAACCTCATTTCAAAGTAAATAATATAATATGAAATGTCGGGTAAGAATCCATACTTCTGTTATCTTTTTAAATTTTGATACAACTTAAGTTAAAATTATCACGACACATCTGAGGTCTTTTTACGGCACACCGGTTGAGAGACGTCGTTTTAGAGGAACAATGAAACCGAAGTGTTTCAAAGTTTAGCACAAAAATTGATGAACATATCAGGTTAGCTCGTATTAAATTTTTTGACCTAATAGAAGAGTCTTTCTATCTTACACTTAAAAGAAGAGAATGCTAAAACGTGGTAATAGTTCCCAAGAAAGAAAAATATAAGTTTGTTGCTCGTTGTCATATTGTTCGGTCTAGAGCTAAATTTCTTTTAAATATTATATTATTTTGTTTTGCACAAAAATAGTATATATTTTTTGAATTACTTGCTTGTTTGCATTCTTGAATTTAATTATTTCAGCCAAACAGTCAAACAGGAATTTTAGGAAAACTATCATAATTTAGCTAAAAAATTGATGACCAGAAATACATCTCAGGTTACCTCTAAGTGTTTTGACGTAATAGTCTTGCAATCTTACACTTAAACGAAGAAATATCTAAAACGTGGTAACAGTTCCCAAGAAAGAAAAATATAAGTTTGTTGCTGTTTGTCATATTGTTCGATCCAGAGCTAGATTTTGGCTTACTTGCTTGTTTGCATTCTTGAATTTGATTATTTCAGGCGAACACTCACACATGAATTTTAGAAAAAACATCAGAATTTAGCTCAAAAATTGATCGACATAAACACATTTCAGGTTGTCTCGTATTAAGTTTTTTTGACGTCTTAAGATCTTACATATTTTAAAAGAAGAGAAATCTAAAACGTGGTAATAGTTACCAAGAAAGAAAAATGGAAGTGTGTTGCTCTTTTTCATATTTTTCGGTCTTGAGTTTTTTTTAATACACAAAAATAGTATATTTTTTGGCTTACTTGCTTGTTTGCATTCTTGAGTTTGATTATTTCAGATGAACAGTTAAACAGGAATTTAATAAAAATACCAGTTTTTAGTTCAAAAATTGATGAACAGAAATATATCTCAGGTTGCCTCGTATTAAAGTTTTTTCGCGTCTTATATAATCTTACATTTAAAAGAAGAGAATTCTAAAACGTGGTAATAGTTCTCAAGAAATAAAAATAAACGTTTGTTGCTCTTTGTCATATTCTTCGGTCTAGAACTAAATTTTTTTAATGCACAAAAATAGTAGATATATTTTTTGGATTACTTGCTTATTTGCATTTTTGAGTTTGATTATTTTAGATGAATATAGTCAAATTGGAATTTTAGGAAAACTATCAGAGTTTAGCTCAAAAATTGATGAACAGAATTATAAATACATCTCAGGTTACCTCGTATTAAATTTTTGACTTAATAGAAAAATTTTACTATATTACACTTTTTAAAAGATAAAAATTCAAAATCATCGTAATAACTTCCAAGAAAGAAAAATATAAATTTGTTGCTCTTTGACACATTGTTCGCTCTCAAATTTTATGAACAGAAATATCTCCCAGGTTACCTCGTAATAAATTTTAGCTAGAGGAATGTTACAATCTTACATTTTTTTTTTTTAAAGAGAGAGAGCATTTTCTTGAATCTTCTTTATCTGAATTAAATGATTCAGTGAAAATTATTTTTTGTCACAATGAATGAAGATATATTGGAATATTTTAGAAAAAAATTAAAAACGCATTCTAACTTTATGAAATTAAGTTTATATGAATTATCGAAACTCAGAATGGATATGATGCTACAAAGTTCGTGGCTACATGACGAGCTTAATCAAATTTAAACAATACATTTTGCAAATGAATGAATGAAATATAAATTCAGTTTGAATGCATTAATCTTAATTATCTTACATATTTAAAAACGTGCATAAATTATGTATTCGCATTTTATGTTAAATTATGTTGAAGATTGCAATTATGTTTAAAATCGTATAAAAATACAATTACAAAAAAAGTTATTATTGAAAAATGTTTTATGAATGAAAAAATGATGAATTAATTTAGTTTCAAATAAATATTTAAAACGAAGCTAAATATCTACTTTTAAAGATCTGCATTAACTTCACTGAGGGGAAACTATTTTTTAAATATGCAATTAGTTTACTTATGGAAAAGTATAATGTGTCCCTGTTACTAATTTTTTTTAAGTGTTACTTCTAATGAAAATATTATGTAACAATCATGAAACAATCATGAAAATATTATGTAATCAATCATTTATGTTAAATGATGTTGAAGATTACAATTATGTTTAAAATTGTGTAAAAATACAATGACAAAAAATATTTATTATTGAAAAATGTTTTATGAATGAAAAAAGGATGAATTAATTTAGTTTCAAACAAATATTTAAAAAGAAGCTAAAAATCTACTTTTAAAGATCTGCATTAACTTTACCGAGGGGAAACTATTTTTTTTAAATATGCAATTAGTTTACTTCTGGAAAAGTATAATGTGTCCCTGTTAATAATTTTTTTAAGTGTTACTTCTAATAAAAATATTATGTAACAGACAATAATTAGTTTATACTATAAACCCAAAATCTGTGGCACCGTATAATAATCTACTTATCATTAAAATAATGTATTATCTTAACAAAAGGTGTTAAACTATTCATTATTCATGAGTTATGATTCACGAGTTAATATTTATTTTTTCAGAAAATTACCTCTGTATGTAAATACAAAAAATAATTAACAACACACCGAAAGAAGATGCGTGAGATTTACAGGTAACTTGCTTATCATCTGTTTAATCTCTTACATCCAAATCTACGTCATCTTTTAAGAAAATGGATGTTCCCTTGAACAAGGTTAGTAGACAACCTTGAGAAAAATCCAGCAAAAAGTTTTTCATTTAATTTTTCGGCCTATTCATTCACTTCAAAGGCTTTTGTTTTCTATTGTGAAACGACGCAATGTTGTATTTGAGTTAATGAAAAGTTTCTACCTGGATGCTTAACCTTAACAATTGTCAACAAATTGCGAGAATGACTAGTGCCTAAATAAATGAGATGATATAACTATGCCCTTTCTTAAGCACAAAATTAACACACAACAGTCACGAATATGGATGTACAAATATCTAATCACATTTCTTTTGAACTAAACGTCTGCAATTCGACTTGCATTAATAACGCTTATGCTTTTGAATAGAATATTTTACAGACTCAAACTTTTTTTCTTTTTTTGTTTTTTTTTTTACCCTAAGAACTGTAGAAAAAATGTGCAAGTTAAAATAGCTTTTATTATATAAGTTCAAAAAAATTATAATTATACAGCATAATAGCAATTCTATATATTTTAGGAATAAGATGAAGAAGACCTTGGAAAAAGATCTATTGCTTCTTTACTTAATGGTTATCCATGAATGGTTTACATTGATACATATGATATATATATATATATATATATATATATATATATATATATATATGTGTGTATATGTATGTATATATATATATATATATATATATATATATATATAATCCTTTTTATATTATCATTATTGGATTTTTTTTTTTTTTTTTTTTTTTTTGTAAAGATTTTCTTCATTTTTTACTGAAATTCAATGCATTATAACGGCAGTGATAGACTTCTTGGCTATTCGCCAGTTTATTATATGAAATAAAGATTTTTTAATTTTTTTTTCCTGTAAGGGTTGGTCCTATAAAAAACTTGTCAGTATAAAAGTTGTAGAGAATATTAAGAGGATGTATAATAAATTTAAGCGGATCTGATATCTTGTGAATTGGCAAAGTTATGAATTTTTTTCTTTTAAAACCCCTATTTCCACCCCCCCCCACGCCCCTTGAGGCCATTTTTAATGATATCAAAAATCTGTCGTACATAAATTTTTGGCATTTTTGCTAGAAGTAATAATAACTTTAAATGGGTTCGATACGTATCATAATTAAAAAGTTATGGGTTGTTTTTCTGATTTCACAAAAAGCCCCCCCCCCCCCAATTCCACCCCTCTCCCTGGTTTGATTTTGCCCATTAACGAACTTGACCAAGATTTTATGCTCCTTGATTTTGCGTATCAGTTTGGAAGAGATTTGTGCAGAATTATTAAAGTTATCGTGTCCATAAAAAAGTGACATAGATAGATAGATAGATAAAGTTTTGAACTGTGGGTGGTTTTGGGTTCTGGGAATCATGATCGGCGTAGATCTGCAAAACTTTTCCAGAAATTCCAACTTAGGGGAGAATGCGATAGGTAGTATTTCTTACGAAATCTACCTAAAAGTAGTGCAGTTGGCAACACTGCTTGGAAATCTATTTTCATATCATTGAAACAATCTTAACTGGATATTATATCAAGTATAGGCATCTAGTATATAATCGATTGAGTGATACAATCCATTGATTCATAATGCAATTGAATCAAGCGGCGTAAAGAAATTATAAAAACGGAAAATTTGAATGATATAACGATTAAAATTTTGAATAAACGTGCAATGTATTTTACATTGCGAGAAACCATCCAACAACATCTTAATTGATATTGAGAAATCCGCTAAACTATCGAATGCAAATTTCTAAACAATATTTGTGGATTTTATAGCAGTAAAATTTAGATTTCGAAAAATAAGTACATTTTAATGTTAATTAAATAACCACTACAAAATTTAACTTACTAAACTTCTGTGATAAAACAAAGCCGCTCACACATGCGATGATTTTGATGAATCAATGTAATTGGTATTAAATAATGCAACGTAAAATATAATTAAGGAATTCCCAGTAAACATTTTATAATCATTATAGATCTCGAATAATTGTTTTTATTATTGTCTATTAAAACGGAAATTGGTCATATCGAATGCCGCATATAACGAATAATTTTGACTTTTCTTTCAATTCATTACAAGCAGTTTCTATTGTTTTTCAGCGTATAATGATTTTTCATATTGTAGGGTGAAACCCCAAAATATTGACACCTAACCAGTAACTGACACTTGGGTAAAAATCTAATTCAAATAAGCATTTTGTTGTAAAATTTTGCAAAGTAATGTCATCTAGTGGTAGACACTTATTATTATTTTGGAGTCAATTTATTCACCACTAGAGGGTCAAGAACATATTCAATGAGAAATAGACTTTTGAGAATACAAAAAGGGCCATTTTGAAGCAACCATCTTATTTCTAAAATTAAGGAAGTGTTTTTCTAATCTATTTGTAATGCAACCATCCTAAACTTTTTTCTTAAAGTTATACTTGTAGAGATTAGTTTAAAGATGCATATGGTATATTAAAGCCATGATTTAGGGTTTATAGTTATTTAATTTATCTTAATGGGGGGGGGGGTGCCAGTTATTGGTTTCTAGAATTTCATTTCACCAGTCTCTGACAAAGGTGTTAGTTATTGGTTATATTAAAGAAAGTTGAAATCTATTATTAGAACTGTTTAAAAATGCATAATAATAAATTAAATGTATCTTGTAGTAAAACACCATTAAAATTTAAGTTGTTTTACTGGTGTCTGACTCCAGATGTCAGTTACCGGTTCATAAATGTCAGTTATTGGATATTTGCATTACTAATAATGCAGTACTAAATATTACTCCTATATACTCTTACTATATACTCTTCATTACTAATAATGCAGTACAGCTTACTAAATCCCACTTTTTATAATAAATATTAATGTATTTTGTTTTTATAATAAAGAATACATTTTTTAAAACATTTTAATCTTTTAAAATAAAGTGTCAGTCGCTGGTTCACATTGTGTCAGTTATTGGTGTTCCAAAATAGGGATGGTGTCAGTTACTGGAGTTTTTGACCATATTTATGAATAAAATTAATTTTTAATAATAAAATGTATAATTTTTCAAAATTTTGCCAACAATAACTTTTTAATATATCTCTACTATATTTTGTAAAGCAAAGGTAAGTATAAAATAGATTAAAATTTTTGTAATATGGATTTGAACAAGAAAGAATCTTTAAAGTGTCAGTTGGGGGTTTCACCTTAATCAAGGAAATAACTTTTCTTTCTAACTTATCAAATAGAATATTTTTACTTTTTACTTTAAATTATACTGTAATGAGTAGTCAAGAAATTATAAGAAGTTTGTCAAGTTGAAACTCGGTTATTGAGAGATTAATTTCCTGCATCAATTCAGTCTGTTATCAGAAATTAAATTTTTACTTCGCGAACACATAGTGTAAGGAAAGTATACTGCAAATTCCCAGCACACATTTGGAACACGTTGATTAAAAAAAGTGTTCCAATTACCTTAAAGTGTACTGAAATGTGTTCCGAATATGCTCCGCTATAATAGAAAGTGTTCCGAAAGTGTACCGAAAGTGTTCTTCTCAGGATATTTGTTAAATCTAAACTTGGGAACACATTTGAGAACATATTGGGAGCACATTTGGGCACACATGTGAAATCATCGCTTTAAAAAAGTGCACTAGAAAGTGTGCTGAGCAAAAGAAGTGTTCTCAGAAATATTCTAAAAACTGTTCCAAAAAGTGAGCTTCAAAGTGTACTAAAAAGGTAAATAAGTGTTCTAAAAAGTGTTGTCTTTAAAAAGTCTGAAAAGTGTATAAAGATTTGCAGTGTATTGTAATCATGATTTGTATGCGTGTGTGTGCTTGAACACGATAACTCCCAAACGGTACTTCCGATTGAGCTCACATTGGGCGAATATGTTACAGGACACTATATAAAAACTATATAAATTTACGTACAAATCGACCAACGAATTAGGTATTTAATCCATTTTCAAACCATTTTGCGACCGATTCTATAGGGAAAATCATCAAGGAAATGAGACGGAGTATAAGTGAGAAATATTTCGACGATTTAATCAAGCATTGATAGCACAGAGGTAACGTCTCAAGTTTTAAAACGGGAAGTGCAGAGTTCGAATCCAATCGATTTCATTATGTCAGATATTTATAAAATCCCCTCTTTTCTTTGTTCACGTTCTGTACTT
Organism: Maratus michaelseni; assembly: GCA_963931845.1. Lineage (NCBI taxonomy): Eukaryota > Metazoa > Arthropoda > Arachnida > Araneae > Salticidae > Maratus > Maratus michaelseni. Next base: position 52,561,920 of record OZ007586.1, on the reverse strand, counting down.
CTGGTTAACTTTCTGAAATTTTTTTCAGAAAAATATGTGAAAATTGTAACTCGTAACTTTTCGCACACAAGTTTTTGTTTATTTTTATGTTTGATACACTAGATCTGAAGAGAATTTCTGAAAAGAAACATGACTGGAAAAGCGTGTTTCAAAACTTGCCAGATGATTTTGAAAATTAATAACATTTGATTTTGTTACTTTTTGATTTAGAATCTAGATACTTTGAAGCTTTACCAATGCAGAGATACACGAACAAAATCCATTAAGCAAGAATTGTAAGAACTTTTAAATTAACGCTCAATGATTGCGTGCTCAATATTATGTAGAGTAGATGCTAAACGCGACCTTTCTGTTTATATGATAAGTCAACTAGAGAACTTTTAAGGTTCAAATACACCATTGCGACGGAGTGTGGGACCTTTTTCGGTTTGTTTGACGTGGTCATTATTTTGTCGCACGATAAGAGCATACATCGATAGTGAAGGTTGGTTGATTTATGACGGCCGATTAGGATATAGGACCTAGGGGGGGGGCGGGGAATGTCCTCCGTGGGGGTCTTTCTAAGGGATCCTAACCCGTATTTACGGCAAGGTTAGAAGAAAACCAGGCAAAACTCCGAACGGTTAGGTCGACGAGCGCGACAGGGTTTGAACCCAGCACCTCCTGTCTACCAGCTTTGAGAGCAAAACCTCTCAGCCACTGCTGGGGCGTCGATAGTGGAGGAGGGTCACTAACATTTTTATCACCTCTCCTGGAGATAATTTCTTTTATTGATTCTGTGCGCTTTGCTTGAAAGTCTTTGAAGAGCGATAAAAACGGTCACAACGAATACAGTCTTTAGAAAGAAAAGCCCAGATAAATAATTTATGGCTTTTGTCGCAGTATTTAGTGTATACGTAGTCTTGAGGGGTCCGGAGGTTAAATTTTTATTTTCTTTATTTATAGGAATTTTTAAATGATTTTTTTCCTGAAATGTGCCTTTGTATATAAATTAATTTTCAAATTGAAAAAAATTGAAAACTTTGAAATTTAAAAAAAATTAATTTAAAAAAAATTAAACTTGTTTAAATTTGATATAACGCCTGAACCACTTGCCCGATTTCATTGATTTTTTTCATATTGTGTGCAGAAAATGTTACTTGTTAATTTGTATTCAGGATTTATAAAAGTAATACTTACAAAATTTATAATAATTTTTAAAGTAAAACAGGGGATTTTCGAGAAAGATTTTTACTTCCAGGAATATAATTTCAAAATTTTCACAGGAAATTAAAAATCACGAAGACAATTTGTTAAGGTTGGGTTAGGTTGATTATTGACGGCCAATTATCTACACTAGGGATATAGGCCCGGGGGGAATGCCCTTCGTGGGGGTCTTTCTAAGGGAACCTAATCCGTATTTACGCATGGATAAATCCACGGCTCGAAGAAAACCACGAAAACTCCGAACGATTAGGCCGACGGGCGCGATTGGGATCGAGCCCAGCACCTCCCGTCTACCAGCCTCGAGAGCACAACCTCTCAGCCACTGGTGGGGCGACAATTTGTTAAAAACATGACATAAAAACTATGAACAAAATTTCATACACATATCTTGTAAGAAAGTTTAGTCTTTTAAACATGACAAATTATGGAAAAAAAAAAAATCATTCTGAGATAAGTGTACATCAAGTTTTAGTTACGGGTGAGGAAAGTCTGAGAGTGCAACCCAAAAATTAGTATAATCATCGTAGAAGTACGCGGTATTTATTTTATTTAACTTATTTAACTTTGTAGTATTTTATTGTTAAAAAAAATGCATTGTTTTCTGAGAATTTTTATCCCTGCACGCCCTTAAAAAGGTGAGTCAAATTTCTAAAAAACAGAAAAAAAAAACATTTTTTTCTGACAAAATACTATAAAGTTAAATAAATTAAATAAAAACACGAATTCCTATGATGATTACATCAGCATATATAACGGGTTGTATTATGTCCTGCCGCGCCCGTAACTGAAGTCCATTTAGTATCTCAGAATGAATTGTTTCATAATTTGCCATGTTTAAAGGAATATATCTAAATTTCCTAGCAAGATATCTGTATGAAATTCATATGTTTTAATAAATTGTCTTCAGGATTTTTAATTTCATGCGAAAATTTTGAAAATATATTACTCGAAGTAAAAATCGCTCTGAAAAATCTTCTTTCATTTTTACTCTTAAACGTATTATAAATTTTGTAAGTAATATTTTTATAAATCCTGAAGACAAATTAACAAGAACTTTTCTACATATAATAGTGAAAAAAGTAATGAAATTGGGCAAGTGGTTCGTGAGTTCTATAAAAAATTAAATAAGTTCAAAATTTAAAATTTTAACTTTTGTATAAAAAAAAAATTTCAGTTTTCAAAATATTTTTATTTGAAAAGTAATTTTTATAGATAGGACATATTTCAGGAAAAAATATTCATTAGTAAATGCCTATAAATAAAGAAAATGAAATTTCGACCATTGGTTGCCTTTAACCCTTTTCATCCTGACGGCACTTATAAGTACCACTTTAACCCCTTCGCGACGAGCGTCTTTTACAGAATTTTTAATCTGTTAACACCGGTTTTTCAAATGAGAAATTTTCACCTAATTGAATTGCAAAAATGCTATGATTAAATAAGGAAAACTTTACAAAAAAAAAAAATAACTGGTGGGAATAATCGAGGATTCTGAGCATCTAAAAAGTAGCTGGAAAATTAATTCAGGCTATAAAGGGTTAAACATGCAAATAAATTGCGTTTTTTTTTTTTTTTTTTTTTTTTTTATTATTATTATTATTATTATTATTCAGATATATATTTCTGTAGAAAACTTGAAAATGTCTAGATTTTAAATCTAAGAGAAAACAGTAAAACTTTATTATTTAAAAAAAAAAAATAGCTAGTGACTTTTGGGCTACTCTGTACAATTTAAATTTTGTTTAACCCTTTCAGAAGTAAAATATTATGTTGCTAAAATAATGAAATGGTTGAATGTCAAAATAATTTACGAACTAACTCATTCAAAAATATACTAGTAAATCTGCAGAAAGCTCAACGTCGGCTCTGCAAGTCATTTTTTTTAAATCTCATTTTTGATATCATTTAACATTGTACAATCCGCAATTATTATTTTTTCAATTGCGTGCATATTTATAAGCCTATAAAATTCTTCGAATGTTCCAGAAATTAGAATCCTTAAATTAAACACGGCGTTATACAATGATATTCCAAAATTCTGATGAAATACTTATTCTTCTAATTTTTTAAAAATAAATAGGTATTCATCCCCCCCCCCAAAGTCTCATTAAATTTACATTCGTTTTCATTTAAAAAAAAAAAAGATATTTCAGTAAAATTGTGCGAGTTCCTTGAATTTTAATATTTTATTCTCTTTGAAATACGGTTGCTAAGCAACGAATAAATTAAAGTAGTAAGTAAAAATAAACGCTTTTAAAAATTGTAAACAAATTAGAAATTGTACGTCAAACGTGACAAATGAGGTGCGTTCGTACTATAGCTAGTTATACAAATATTCAGATCTTGATGATTTTTAATTCTGTGAAATGAATTATATCGTCTGCAGATTCATTTCTGTCATAAAATAAGTATCTCGGTCGCTTGACGATTAAACCTCGGAAGCTCCTGTAACAAGAAAGCACCGATTTCTTTTTAAAAAAATCAAATTCCTTAATAAATATTTTTATTAATAACCTGTAAAGTTTTGATTCGATTTTCATAAAATTTGAAATGTCTCGACAAAATTCTGCAAAAATAATATATCTTAAATTTTAAACCATTCAGTTGGGTAGTTTTTGCGTTTTTATATGCGGACGGACGGACAGACAGACGGACGGACGGACAGACAGACAGACAGACGGACGGACGGATAGACAGACAGACAGACGGACGGACCAGACGACGACAATAGATGCTACATATCTATATAATTACTAACGCATCTAAAAATATGAAAATAAGATATTTATATTTCCCAAACACATGCAAAAACATTTTCAAATATTTTAAGCAATTAATTTCTAATTTCTATTAAACTTATCGGAAAATTTTTAAAACTATTGGAAATCCATATTGAAAATTTAGCATTCATAATTTTATGTCTAAATCCATTATGCAAATATTCCATTTTCATTTCAGATAAAAATGAAATTTGGAGAATCTTCTGCAGCCCCATAGGAAAGCATTATGACCTAAAAAGAAATGTTCTATATTTTCCGAACGAATGAACCAAATGTAACTAAAAACTATGCAGCCAATTCCGGGTACCTCACCAACATACCCACCAAAAATCAACCTAATCGGACTTTGTTTTACGGCAGTTATCGCGGAACAGACAGACAGAAACCAAAAACTTTTCGCGTCTCCACAGTGAGCCTTCACTGACGTTTCGGCAATAAAGACGTTTCTTCACGTGCCTTATGAAAGCAAATTTTTCTTAAAAAATTCTGGGTGGCATTTGGAAGTTTCGAATTAAAATTAAGTGCCGCTCTTCAAAGGGTTAGATGGATTCAAGAAATAGCATCCATATTCAGAAAGAACAGTTTCACAATAATCCCATTCTCAATTGCGAAATTCCTTTTCTCAAAATTCTATTCTATCTGAAAGTTACTTGACCTTGAAATGATACCTTATTGTTTCCTTAATAAATCTGCAAAATGACGTACGCATAGTCAACCAAGCTACTTATAAGTATACGCTGTTGATGAATATACTTTCCTAGAGCAATAGGTCATTGTATTAAGATAAAAGATATCGGAAAATGAACGAGCAATGCATTTTTTCCCACTTAATTGAGCTAAGATTCTTTCTGTAATCCGATTATGAGAATAGCATTTTTTTTTTTTTATGAAATATTTTTACATAATCACAGAAATCTTCATTTGTTTGATCGAGTTTTGTCGAGTCATTTCAAATTTTATGAAAATCGAATCAAAACTTAAAAATATATTAATAAATGTTTTCTTCATTCTATTAAATCCGATCATACGTAATTAATTCGATGATATACCATGATTAGATAAAGGTTCGAAATGTGTAAATTTCATAACATGTTTATTTGATATTTTCTAACCATACGTTTTAAGGTGCGATCGTAATTATATAAATACGTAGCACATTAGTTATCGTCTGGTCCGTCCGTCTGTCCGCATATAACAGCGCAAGAACTACCCAACCGAATAGTTTGAAATTTAATATATATAATCGTGGCAGAATTTTGTCGACTCATTTCAAATTTTATGGAAATCGAAATCAAAACTTAATAAAGTTATTAATAAAAGTTTTCTTCATTCTAGTAAATCCTATCTAACGTAATTAATTCGATGATATCGCATGATAGGTAAATATTCTAGGTTGCCATGATGATTACGTCCTATTTAAGATGGAGTCCTATTATTTACGTATTACTCAATTTAAAAACCGAATTTGCATGCTGAAATTGTTTAATTATAGTAATCTTATAATCTACCGACAATTTTTTGGATAGGTGTTTCCGGAGAAAAAAGATATTAAATGGAAATCGAGTTCTGAAATTTTCAAATCCAGAGATAAGTTTCCCATTCGAATTTTCAATAAATGTCAACAAAAGATAAAATGTTGCCAACTTAAAATGTACTTATTTTATTAAGGAAATTAATCATATCATAATAACAGACGATATAATTCATTTCACTGAAATAATAACGATGATTTTTTTCCATTGTCTTGTATTGGATATTTGCGCATAGTATAATTTTAATGTATCAGAATCGTAATTATTATTAATTATTTGTAAAAGTGTATTGAAAGTTAATTTTATAAAATAACATTAATATCTATAATATGGAAATCTGCGCATAAAATAAATTTTGTAGTCATGTACTTTTGCATAAGAGTGCAACAGCTATTGCACCGAGATCTGAATATTTATAAAACTAGTTATAGTACGAACGCACTTCATTTGTTACTTTTGACGTACAATGTCCAACTTGTTTTTCTGTTTGTGGGTGATATATGAAGTATAATCTCATTACTTTCTTTTCAAAATTTGAATGATAAAATTACCATTGTGGCCGATTTTTTTTTCTACATTTTTAAACAGACAATAATATAGTAGATGATATGATATGATATCTGCCAACTTTTACACGTTTTTCTTACTACTAAAATGTTTGCCTTATTTAATCACCAAAATCTGCGATTAAATGAGGCAAAATATTCTATTAAATTTTAGTGGTAACAAAAAAGCGCAAAATATGGCAACTGTGCACTGTAAAAAATGACCAATGTTTCTTATTTTATGAAAATATGCTATAACCACGAACGAAAATATAATATAATCTTCTGAGTTATCCGAAATTTCAAATAGCATGTTACATTGTCTTTTGAATCCCCAGAAACGAATATATTTTCAAAATTTAAAGAATAATTTATAAAAACAAATTATTTTTAGCTGCCCAAATTTTTCAGAAACGTTTCCGAAGGGTTTTTATAGTGTATTAATTAGTGTCCTCAGGCTGGAATACCTGTTTTTCGAATGTTATCCATTCTCAAGTACACGTTTTCAGCCGCATAAGTTAATTTATACATGCAAGAGTAAAGAAATCATCTTAATTTTAATGTTATTGTTAACGCTGTCAATTTTGCATGTTTGTCTGTTAAACATTTTTTTGAACATGAAAATGTTTACTTCAGAATTGATAGCATTCGAAAAACAGGTATTCCAGCCTGAGGACACTAATTAATACACTATAAAAACCCTTCGGAAACGTTTCTGAAAAATTCGGGCAGCTAAAAATAATTTGTTTTTATAAATTATTCTTTAAATTTTGAAAATGTATTCGTTTCTGGGGATTCAAAAGACAATGTAACATGCTATTTGAAATTTCGGATAACTCAGAAGATTATATTATATTTTCGTTCGTGGTTATAGCATATTTTCATAAAATAAGAAACATTGGTAATTTTTTTACAGTGTGGGAATGACATACAGTAAAATCTCGTTATAACGGAGACCACCTATTGAATTCGTTGTAATGAAAAATTCGTTAACGTTAAATTTCAATATGGCGTTTTTTAAAAAGGAAATTTCCATGCACATTGAATAAAATATATATTATTACTACATTTATATTAAATTTCGGTTAACATCCAAACATGTCAGTAAACAATAAATATACAGTATTAATGAATTGTGAAGTTAGAAATAAGTTCATTCTTAAGTTCATTAAGTTTCAAGATTTTAATCGTATCTATTATAAAAGAATTATAATTTATCTTAGATACCTGGCGGATTAGAAACCCAGTTGACATCTGCCGTTAATGTAACTTTATTTCTTTACCCCCCCCCCCCCCACACACACACACACACACACAAAAAGAAAGAAAAAAGAAAAAAAAAACATAAGGTTTTATTTCTGCACTGATTTTGACAATAAAATATTTTCGGAACACTATTTTACTAGGATAATTAATTTTTAAGAGTTTAATTGTTCTATAGAGTCCCTCTTGATCGTACAAGACAATCTTCGGTACTTGATGGATAATCATCATCAGCTTCATTTCCCCCCCTAGTCTTCATTGAGTTTCCGAGGAAAGTTTTCTTCCAAATTCGAGTTTTTAATACAGATATTGTTTTCTTGTCAACTCGACATTCGTAAAACTGAAATAACTATTCATTTTAAGTTTTCAATAAATTCGGTAATTTGAAAAATTCGTTAAAGGGAATATTTTTATTATGTGAAAGCATAGGACGTTTTTTAACAATCCAAAAAATGTTTGTTAAACCGAAAACTTCGTTAAAGTGACATTCGTTGTAACGAGATTCTACTGTATTATAATATTTTCTTAAATTTTTGGCAGTTTTTTTTAATTAAATTTTATGAATGTTTCTGTAAATAAAACAAACCAAAATAAAAGCCTAATAAATGTATAACATGAATAAACGAATTTCAATTTTAAATTCATTTAAAATTTTTGTTTTTGATAATTTTAAATTTTTGTTTTTTGAATACTATGTGAAATTCACTATCGATATAGATTATTGCTTGCATCAATGTAAACTCGGGGTTTTTGCTATCGTACTTATAAATTCATGAAGGGAATCCTGAAATTGTATGTACGAAAAAGTGATGTACGGTGAGGGGTGGTTTAGATTTAAATTTTAATTTTAGATTTAAGATTTAAATTTAAACTTAGATTTTAATTACAAAATACAATAAAAAGTCTTTCAAGTATTTAAAACATATATTAAAAATTATGAACGACACTTTAAAAATTTCTGCCGCGTAATACTTTTCTTTTAACAATTATTGAAAAATAATTTTAAGAATTCCTGATATCAGAAAATACATGAGAGAAAAAATTTCTAAAATCAGGATAAATCCCTATATACAGTCATCTCTGGTAAATGCAAATATATACAAAGGTACCCATTTGCATTTTTATAATCATTTGAAACATCCTTTTCCTTTAAAAGTATAAATCACATAAAAAAAAGCTCAATTTTTACTTTAGAAACTTAACCTTGTTTTACTAAACTACGATGAAATAACCAGTGCATCCTTGTTAAATATGATAAACAAACATGAAAAATACAGTCCTCCGTAAAAGGTTTAAGTCCCCCGTAATATTCTGGTTCTCGTACATATTTCAGGGGCTATGCGAGCAATTGCATGAGTATACGCATTCTTATTTTTTTAAGTAGCCGTTTCACTGAAACTCCCCAATTGCGAAATCCCGTGTTAACCTATGGAAAAATTTAGAATAACGATTACTTATTACCTAATATAATTATTAAAATACGGTTTTCACCATCAGAAAGTAGACGTCCGACGCCAAAATTGCGTGTTTTTAAAAATTGTCTCCTTAAGTTTTAAGTATTTTTTAAAAAACCAATAAACTTTGAAATTTCCACTTGATGAAATTTTATCATTTCCTTAGAAATACTTAAAATTTAAGGAGGCACAGGACGTCTACTTTCTGATGGTGAAAACCGTATTTTAATAATTATATTAGGTAATGAGAAATCGCGCTTCTGAGTTTTCCCATGGGTTAACATGGGATTTCGTGATTGGGGAGTTTCAGTGAAAGGTGCCACTTCACTGAAACTGCCCGATCGCGAAATCCGGTGTTATGGAAAACTTCGAATCGCGATTACTCATTAACTAATATAATTACTAAAATACGATTTTCACCATCAGAAAATAGACGTGAGATGCGGACGATGTGCGATTTTAAAAAATGTTTCCGTAAATTTTAAGTATTTTCAAGAAAATGATAAAATTTCATCAAGAAAAAATTGCAAAGTTTGTGGATTTTTTAAATACTTCAAATTTAAAGAGACAATTTTTTAAAAATACACATCATCGGCATCCGACGTGATGTGACTTTCTGATGGTGAAAACCGTATTTTAGTAACTATGTTAGGTAATGAGTAATCGCGCTTCGAAGTTTTCCCATAGGTCAACATGGGATTTTGCGATCGGTGAGTTTCAGTGAAGCGGCCCCTGCCTAAATCAACCTTTGTTCGTTATGCATTGTTTGTTAACATTTTACCGGTTAGTTAAAATTCAATAGCCATAACTGACAGAGTTTAGTCGTAATCTGTTGCATATTTTGACATGGTTGTTTAATACTTATACATTATGTGGTTAGTAACATTTTTTTCTGTTGTTTCTGGTTGAGAACACATCTTTTTTGAAACACTAAGCTGTTTGTCTTAGGACTGATTCAAATATGCTAATTGTAATTATGTCATCGAAGCTGTCATATGGTAAAATCAAGGTGTTATACCTTGAATAAAAAGAGAAAACTACCCAGTTAAACTGAGGGCATTGAGCTCACAGACTATTCTCACTAATTGTATATTAAACTCTTATTTCAAAAAATTTGCAATAAGCCCTCGAAAAATAAAGAAATTGACAATATATTAACGGGGGGTATCATCCCCCCGTTCCCCCTTTATAATTAATTAATGCACCCCCCAAACTAATCCGAGTAGCGCCTTATTACAATGAACATATATACAAAATTTGAAGCAAATCAGATAATTCTGCATGAAAAACCCATTTACCTAAATTAAGGGGGGATTAAACCCCCGTTACCCCTTTATACTTAATCAATGAACCCCCAAAACTAATCAGGAAAGCGCCTTTTCACAATGAACCTACATACAAAATTTGAAGAAAATCGGATAATTATGTATGAAAAACCCATTTATCTAAATTAAGGGGGGGATTAGCCCCCCGTTCCCCTTTATACTTAATCATTAAACCCCCAAAACTAATAAGGGAAGCGCCTTATCACAAGGAACCTATAAACAAATTTTAAAGCAAAACGGTTAGTCCTATCAAGAGTTATCGCGTTACGTACATACGTACATACATACATACATACAGAACCGGCGGGCACATAAGCTCTCAGGCTTTGATAGCCTGTGAGCTAATAAAAAGCATTACAGTTTTTACAAAGAAAATAAAATAGTTAGTCTATTTACAACTATGTAAACTTCTTGACATTGAAAGAGATGAATGGAAAGTTTTAGCTTTGAAAAATTCTTGTGTAAACCATTATTAAAATATTTTTCTTATTCTGCACGATTTCAGAAACAATATTTAAAAATATTAATTTGAGTAATGTTTTAAATACACCCAAAACAACTAAAATTGACAATTTAATAAATTAATTTTAATCTGTAAAACCTTTCTAAAATTTGAGTAACTATTGTAAAAATCTTCTAGTGTCACTATAAAAATAATAAATAATCATACTTCAATTTAAAAACACTAAAACAACATTAAGATACATTAAAATTAAAATTAAAATTAAAATAGACGTTTTGTGCTATAAACATAGCACCTCATCAGCAAAACAATAAACAATAAACAATTGCAAAAGAATCATTCTGATTCTTTTATGTTATTTTATGATAGTGATTTTTTTACTGATGAGGTGCTATGTTTATAGCACAAAACGTCTATTTTCATTTTACTTTTAATGTATCTTAATGTTTTTTAGTTTTTTAAAATTAAGGACTGGTTATTTATTATTTTTATTGTGACATTTAGGAATTAAGACGTAGCATGTTTATATATTTAAAATCTTCTCGTATTTTTTTAAAAAATAAAGAAGACGTTCTTTAGGAAGGAAAATTCGTTTCTAATTTGGAGCTATAAAGGATTAAGGAATGTGATATTTTATATCTTTCTGCCGACTACAACGAGAATATTTTATGAAAAATCAATATTCTCAGCTATTCCTTATTTAAACATAAAGGGTTGAAGAAAGAGACCTTTCATTTTACTGCCAACCACTACAAGAGTATGTTATTGAAAAGACAAAATTCTTATCCATTCCTTATTTGGACCATAAAGGGTCAAAGTAAGAAATGCCTTTCATTTTACTTCCAACCATGACAAGAAGATGTAAAAAAAAAAAATTATATTCTTAGCCATTCCTAATTTTTAACATAAAGGATTAAAGAAAAAAATATCTTTTATTTTATTGACAACCACAACAAGAATATGTTATGGAAAGGCAAAATTCTTATGCATTCTTAATTTTGGAATATAAAGGATTAAAGAAAGTAAGACATTTTATTTTACTACGAACCACAACGAGATGTCCATTCTTAATTTGGAACATAAAGGGTTAAAAAAAAGAAAGACCTTTTTATTTTACTGCCAACCACAACAAGATGTTAAAAAAAATGCTACATTCTTAGCCATTACTAATTTTAAACATAAATGGTTATAGAAAAAAATATCTTTTATTTTACTGCCAACCACAACAAGAATATGTTATGAAAAGGCAAAATTCTTATGCATTCTTAATTTGGAATATAAAGGATTAAAGAAAGTAAGACATTTTATTTTACTACCAATCACAGCAAGAAGATGTTAAGAAAATCCTATATTCTTATCCATTCCTAATTTGGAACATAAAGGGTTAAAGAAAGAAAGACCTTTCATTTTACTGCCAACCAAAACAAGATGTTAAAAAAATACTACATTCTTATCCATTTTTAATTTTAAACATAAAGGATTAAAGAAAGAAAGAAAGACCTTTTATTTTACTGCCAACCACAACAAGAAGATGTTAAGAAAATGCAATATTCTCATCCATTGCTTATTTAAAACATAAAATGTTAAAAAAGTAAGATAATTTATTTTACTGCCAACCACAACAATAATATGCTATGAAAAGGCAAAATTCTTGTGCATTCATTATTTGGAACATAAAGGATTAAAGAAAGTAAGACATTTTATTTTACTGCCAACGCCAATAAGAAATGGTATGAAAATGCAATATTCTTACCCATTCCTAATTTGGAAAATAAAAGTAAGACATTTTATTTTAATGCCAACCACAACAAGCATATCTCATGAAAATGCAATATTCTTATCCATTCTGAATATTAGCTTTTATAATTCGGTCTAAACTGCATACCAGACAAAAACTTCAACTAAACCCTAATCAACAGTAGGCATTAAAAAAATCCAAAAAGTAAGAAGTGTAGGAAAACCTTTCTGACAAATTTAATAAAAACATCAATTTACCTGACAGTATCTTAACCATCATATAAGTGAGATATCTTTATGCATTTTAAAAGAACATGAAAGTAAAACACCTCAACCATTTTCGTTCAATGGCCACATAAAAATTACTGAGCTAAACACAGTTGGCGTCACGTTTTCGATCTCTGTCTGAGTGCGTGGGGTCCTAATATGTTTTTGAGTGAACAATGAATATATTTTTTCTTTCTTTTTTCTGTCAGGAAAAATAAAAAAATCAGACCTGTCTGTAAGATGCTTTCAGATTTCAGCATTTCTTTGCTAATTTTAAAAAGACTATTCTAATATATTGTTTCTGCAAAGGATAGTTTTGATCTAATGCATATCTGCTAACTTTTAATCTCTCTCTTTACTAGTAAAATTGAATAGTAAATTTTGCCGTAATAAATATGCAATTAATGAAGTAAAAAAAAATTTTTTTTCAATTTTAGTGGTAGCAAAAAAAGCGTAAAAGTTAGCAGCTATGCTAATGTATTTCAGTGCTATTTTTTTAGTACAATGAAAGACTAGTCGTTGGGGGCCACCGTAATACTTACCCATCATGGATATGCATAATATAAAATGTGAAAATAAAACATGTGTAAACTATTTATAAAATGCATTGCAATTCAAATAAAATCGTGGTTTGATGACGTCATAAACTTTAAATGCTCTATTACTGAATTGCGTAAAAGAAATATAACTCCAAAAATGATAATCATATTAACTAACAGTTTACTGCGTTGGATTAAACGTCTCATTTCTGATTAAAATATAACTTTGCATTGAAATTTGAATGAAATACAGTGTCATGAAAAATCGAAGAATGTGGAAAATATTATTACAGCTATCTCGGCAACTATTTATCCGATCAACTTCATTCTTTATGAAAAATTTATGTTTTTTTATTGTCTTTTATATTCAATCCTTAAAATAAGCAATTTCGGAAATTTTTATATACCTGTTATGAGAATGAATATTTCGAGAGTCCGGAAGAAATAGTTCCGGATAATCGAGGTTACTGAAATTAGAATAGGCTTCTTCTCATTAATACATACTAAGTACATACCAAATTTCAAGTCTCTATCTCAATTTGTTCAGGAGATAGAGCGTTTACACAGACAGTTTAAACGACAGACGGACGGCAATTTTTTGTTCTAAAAATATGTTCTTCGGAATCTCCTGTGTCTGAAATGTGCAAATCCGTCAAAAAAATTTCTTTCAATTTTTAAAACGATCACAAGATTTACCCTATACTACAACTCCGATTCAAAAAATTAGAATAATGTAAAAAAGAATGAGTTTGATGTTGCTAACGCGTCAATTTGCATACTGCGTCCAGGAAAAAATATATTAAAAGTATCTAATTATCTTCAGAGCATTTATAAATATAACATAAATATTTATTTTTATCTGATATATTAATAATTAACTATTTAAAAAATATTAGAATAATTCAAAGAAATAGAATACCTCGATAGCATGGTTCAAAAAATTAGAATATTCAAATTTTTCTTATAAGTTGAGAGAACGGCTGCGGGATTAACATCTGTGGGACTATAAAATGTGCTCCGTTGAAAATGAGAAGTCGTTTGGCATTTGATTGTAGCGTAGTATTTGCTTAATATGGGACGAAAGAGCGATTTATCTGAGGCTGTGAAATATCGTATTGTGTACTTGCACGAAATAGGAAAAACACAACTTTTTATAGCAAAAGAAGTGAAATGCTCTCAAGCAAGTGTGAGTAGAGTTTTGAGAGAATATTCTAATAATAAGTGTTTTCAAAATAAACACTTTAAAAGTGGTCGAAAGCCAGTAACTTCAAGAAGAGATGAAAGGCAATTGAAAAAGATTGTGAAGAAACATCGTTTTCGGAGTGTGAGATATGTGCATAGAAAATGGAAAGAAATGGGTATAAATGTCTCCAAATCTACAACACTACGACGACTTCGCAAATTAGGTTTTAGATCACGTGTGCCTAAGATAAAGCCATTCTTATCATCTAAGCAAAGGGCTGCTAGAGTTAAATGGTGTAAACAAAGGCTATTTTGGGATCACGACGATTGGAAAAAGATACTTTTCAGCGATGAAAGTGTGTTTTGTGTGTCTCACGGAAATCAAGGTATACGTGTCTGGAGACTCAAACATGAAGCTTATAAGAAAGAATGTTTAAAACGTTCGGTTAAATTTGCGACCTCTGTTATGGTATGGGGCTGCATGACTGCTGAAGGCCCAGGCAGGTTGTGTATTGTTTCCACAACAGTCAATTCAGAAGTCTATAAAGAAATTCTTGAACATTTCATGATTCCTTCAGCTGAGGATTTATGTGATGACGATTTCTTGTTTCAGCAAGATTTAGCTTCTCCCCACACTTCCAAATCAACAACTAAATGGCTCAAAGATAAGGACATACCTGTACTCCCTTGGTCTGCAAACTCACCCGATCTAAATCCTATCGAGAATTTGTGGGGAATTATGAAGAAACGACTTCAAGAAGTTCCGCCTAGAGACAAAAAAGAACTTATTTCTAGTATAAAGAGCATATGGGCGAATTTGGATAAAAAACATTGTGAACCTTTAGTTAAAAACATGCCAGAACGTTTAAGAGCTGTCATTAAAGCTAAGGGTGATGCAACAAAGTACTGATTAGCAAGTAAAAATACTTAGAGTTTAAATTATCTTCAATATATTTTCATTATTCTAATTTTTTGAACTATGTTAGAAAGTATTCTAATATTTTGAATTTTTTGTTGTTAGCTGATTTAAATATATTTTCTATTTCATTGTAATGTGTTTACATTTTTATAATCTGCAAAATATGCAGATTCATATTATAGTACTTTATATTTGATATTGTTGGTTATTTATTTGATAAATTCGATTTTCATTTCCCTTGACCGTATTTCTTTTCATTATTCTAATTTTTTGAATCGGAGTTGTACATATGATGTGTAAGTAATAATCATAAGACATCCTCTTGATAATCAAAATATTCAAAAGTCCATTGCTTCAGTTGTTTGGAATGGCTGTAAAAATTACTAAATGTAGCATTTTTTATCAAAAGTTTAATACATTTGTAATTTTGTAGAAATGTTAATAAATTTTAAAAATATGTAGTTTTCTCCTATCCGAAAGTCAATAAAATTATTAATTAAGTAAAGCAAATTTCTATCCGATTACTTCGTTAATTTAATGTCAGATCTTAAAACATTTTGCAAGTAAACACCTAGATTTACCGCAAGAAATATTTCAACTGGTTGATATAAAATTTTCAGGTGACAATTTTATTACCACTGATGATTTTTACTGGTAAGTGAACTTTGATATATTTTTTGGACAGTTGTCGAGCATACAAAAAATATGTAGGAAATTTTCTTTATATATATATATATATATATATATATATATATATATATATATATATTTAAATTTTAATATCAAAATATTTTTCGCCGAACGATAAGTTTTTAACGTTTGTTTTACAAGTTTCACATGTGTATCAAATAAAATATTTAGTTCTCTACACTTTTTAAATATTTACACTTTTCTTTTATTTGAAATTTTATTCACAGTCTAATAGTCAGAATATAAATAAAATCAAGTAAAAATAAAATCATATGGTTTAAACGTAAAAAAAGGGTATAATTGAAGATATTTCATGATTTTTTTGTCTTGTGGAATATCATTTATTGATATTTTGGTTGAATATGCATACTTTGTCGAAGTTTTAATGCCTCCACTAAATTCGTCTAGCGCGTTACACATCGGATTTTAAAATATCATGGTCTCAAATGTTTATACTGATTCAGATTAAGACCATAAGTGTCAATCTGGTCTCTTTTTTTATTTAGAAATTCCGAATTCATATCAGAAATCCTAAATAGAAATTTTTACTTTATTTAATGAATGACATTTCGTGATAACATAAAAATAAAAATAAAATTTCCGGAATTTGTGAATAAAAAAGGAGGACAAACTGGCAACCCTGATGGCAGAAGACCGCTACTTAAAAAAAAAAAATCAGATTGCTTGATTGCCATAACTTTTTTGAAATAGTAATATTAACCTTATACAATGAAATTAAATACGCATAAAGCGTTTACAGATCTGGTTGCCCACTTCTATCCCAAATAATCAAAATATAAATGACTGCTTGGGTTAAAGCATTAGGAGGAATACTTGCAAAATCTGATATAAGGTAAAGCCAGGAAGAATGGCGCGGTCGGTGAGATTGCGCACATAGAGGTTCGGGGGGAAGGAGTAGAGAGAGCGCGCAGCGACTCCAGGTAGTTGTACAACAGTAGTAGTGGAGTGTCTACTTGAAAGTGCACGTTCATTGTTTTGAGCGTCTAAGATACAGCATTGCTATTTTGTTTTGTTTTCCCAAAGTAAGTGCTGGAATTTTCATAGCTATTCATCAGAATTTCTATACAATGTCAGTAGTACAAAATATTTTAACTTTAAATGATTTCTCATAAACTACTAATCTAGACTAACAATGTGAACATCAACGGTTCGTTTTAGTAGCGGCCATGTTTAAATAAAAGGCCGCGCAATCTCTCCTACCGAAATTGAAGAGTTTGCGCATCTGCTACTTAGGAGAGATGGCGCATTGTTCCCATTAGTTTCCATGCTAGGAGAGATTACGCAGCTTATTGGTAAATTTGCATAAAAAAATGAAAAATGAAAATGGACTAATTTTAAGTTAAACGTGTTATCAAGTAACTTAATGTTATTTTGTAATCTTATCTGGACTTGCTTTTTCTGATTCCTTAATTTTTTTTCCTTTAATTAAAATTTTTTAATCGTTTTTAAAATTATTTCCTTTTTCTGATTCTTTAATAATTAGGTTGAAATATGGACTCCTAATACAATAATATTTGTTCACAAAAACCTTACAACAGTGTCATTTAAGTGTAATTATTATTGTTAACAATTTAATTGTAGTTATTATTAGTAACAATCTCTCCTACCCATGTACGAAATCACACCAACCCCTTAAGGACAGATTGCGCAAAATAACTTTCTCGGTTTTATTACAACTGTTCTATTAAATTGCAACATAACAACAAAATAGCAATGGAAATGCATAAAAAACAAATGAAGTAAAAATTATTCATGGATATAGTTTAGCAAAAAATTAATATTTAGATATTTTATTGTTATTCTTTTGAATGGTGCGCCGACTCTCCTAGCTTTACCTTAATCATGAAAACGTTAATTTCCGATGGCAAAGTAATAATGTTAAACGAATTTATTATTTTAAAATATATATTGTTATTTTTCAATAAAATATATTATTTTCAAGGTGTCATAAATTAAAGTACTCCGACAGGAATTGACTACTTTAATGTACCGTAATGGTACCGTACCTACTTTAATGTACCGTAATGTCCCAGCTAAAAATGAACTGCAGTTTTTCTACAGAAGTGAAGTATTTTTAAAGTTTTTCTACAGGCAACTGTAGATTTTCTGTAGTGCAATCTTGACTGTAAAAATACTTCAGTTATTTTGCAGTTAATGTGAAGTAATTTTGCAGTAATTTATTTCAAAAATACTGTGAGCTTTTATCTGCAAAAATACTGCAGTTTACGTGAATTTATGTTATAATCATAAATTTAAAAAATAATGAGACTTTACATCTGTAGTAAAACTGTAGTAAATTTGAAGTATTTTTACAGTCATTATTTCAGTATTATATTTTCTGATGTATCTGCAGTATAACTGCAGTTACTTTAAGGTAATTTTACAGAACTTAATTTTAGTAAGTTTGTGAGATATTTTCTGCAATTTATCTGCAGTTTTAAAAGCTAAGCAATATTAAAGTCTTTCAGTTTTTGACAATATTGCGTATTTACTCTGTTATTAATAATTAACACTGTTTTCAAGACTTTTAGTTTAATGGACTAAATTGAACAAAAATCAAAATCCTCAGGCGGGGGGGGGGGGGCGAACACTGCTTTGAACCACCTATTTTGAGATAAATTTTTAACACATAAATATATATATATAAAAAATAACTTTCATGGGGAATTTAAGGGGAAAGTCCGCCCTTCCGCCCAACGGGAAATTTGTACTTTCTCTTAGTGTTTAATTACTTTAAATTACTCGGAAAAAGAATAAATTTACTGTTTTACAAAATCGGTCGAAATAAAAAATTAAATAAAATTTTTAAATCCAGGGAGGGTTAATGACGCAACCCCCCGCCTCCAACGGAAAATTCTTAGTTCCTCTTTTAAGTTAAGCGAGGAACAGCGAGTTAAGCAGCGGACACTGCTTTGAACCACCCCTTTTGAGATAAATTTTTAACACATAAATATAAAAAATAACAAATAAATAACTTTCATGGGGAATTTAAGGGGGGAAAGTTTGCCCTTCCCCCCAACGGGAAATTTGTACTTTCTCTTAGTGTTTAATTACTTTAAATTACTCTGAAAAAGAATAAATTTACTGTTTTACAAAATCGGTCGAAATAAAAAATTAAATAAAATTTTTAAATCCAGGGAGGGTTAATGACGCAAC
Source organism: Maratus michaelseni (assembly GCA_963931845.1). Lineage (NCBI taxonomy): Eukaryota > Metazoa > Arthropoda > Arachnida > Araneae > Salticidae > Maratus > Maratus michaelseni. The sequence continues at coordinate 52,542,841 of OZ007586.1, read as the reverse complement.
CCCCCGCCTCCAACGGAAAATTCTTAGTTCCTCTTTTAAGTTAAGCGAGGAACAGCGAGTTAAGCAGCGGACACTGCTTTGAACCACCCCTTTTGAGATAAATTTTTAACACATAAATATAAAAAATAACAAATAAATAACTTTCATGGGGAATTTAAGGGGGGAAAGTTTGCCCTTCCCCCCAACGGGAAATTTGTACTTTCTCTTAGTGTTTAATTACTTTAAATTACTCGAAAAAAGAATAAATTTACTGTTTTACAAAATCGGTCAAAATAAAAAATTAAATAAAATTTCAAAATCCAGGGAGGGTTAATGACGCCCCCCCCCCCTCCAACGGAAAATTTTTAGTTCCTCTTTTAAGTTACTCAAAAGAACCAATTTTATTATGCTGTTCAAAAACGGAGAAAACGTAATTTTAGTTACTTAAACTTTAAAATTCAGGAAGAAAGTAGTAATTGAACACCTCTCCCCCCCCCCCCCCCCCCCACACACACACACATATACACCCTACACACAACGAAAAATTCTTAGTTCTTTTATTTTAAGGTTTTTATTATTATTATTATTATTATTTATTTTAGTTATTTTAATTATTTAGTTATTTAAATTTCAAAATCGAGGGAGGGGGAAATTGCTATTCCACTTATTAACTACAGGCATGATGACTTCCAGTTTTTAAGAAAATTTTACTTCAAAAAACAAGTGAAAAATGTAAATCTCCTTATGAACATTTGATTTTTTTTTTCGTAACTGACTATGTGAAGAAACGCTACATCTCAACTCAACTCAGATTCTGATCGTTCTGTTTACATCTTGACGGCGACGGCGGTAAGCGGTAAGTGCAAGCGTTTGTATATTATTTTTCTTATTCGCTAGCTTTGTTAATATAATAATTAATGCCGTAATTTTTTAAATGTTTATATATAGCCATAAGATGGCTAAAAATATGTACCGACAGACACCTCTACAAATCTAGATAGATTAAAAAATTAGATACATTCAACGTATTTATAAAGTACCACGTTGTCTTGTCAAATATTTTGTTATTAATTGAAAAATGTTAACTGACACCTGTAACATACCAATTTGGCAAACTATCTTGGAAAAAGAGGAAAAAGCTTTTAATCACATTTCATGTAACATATCATCATTCAGGAGGACAATATTTAAAATAGCATTACTTTAAATTAAATTATAATTTTTATAAAGTTATTTTCCTCCTGGTATATTATTTGTAAACTTTGATTAAAAGCAATTGAAAATATATGTAAAAACCTTGAGAAACCATTAATTGTATTGACACACAGGCTAAGTACAGTCAAGATCAACCCAAACAATATTATAAATTTCATTGTAACGATAAAAGGCTCAAATATTTAATTTAATTTTGTAATAAATATGAGTTATTTGAATTCACAATAACAAACTCTAAATTAACTCCATCACTATAAAAGAAAAGTTTAAAATAAGATAATATGAACAAAACTTTGAAAATACAAATATCCTATGAAATATTTTTTCTAGTAAGGCTTTTATAAATACGTTGAATCTATCTAATTTTTTTTTAAGAGAAACCAGTTTTGAAGAAGTGTCTGTCGGTACATATTTTTAGCTATCTTATGGCTATGTATAAACATTTAAAAAATGAATTAAGGTGTTAATTATTATATTAACAAAGTTAACGAATTACGGAAAATAATGGACGAACGCTGTCACTTATTGCTCAATGCCGAGAGTCGCATGTAAAATGTAAACAGGTTTAGAATTTAGCTATAGGTGAAAATTAGCAGTAGCTATTCACCACATAGTGATTAAAGTTGTAAAACGACAATTAAAACATTGTCATTGTTTACCACCTCTGCTTTCAGGTAACACATTCCATGGAAATCCTTGAGCGACTAATTTTGCGATTCCGCCCCCCCCCCCCCCCCTAAAGGTGAAAATAAGCAGTCGCCAGTTGTTGATTAAACTTTAAAAACTGGCGATTAAAAATGTGGAAAGCACAAGCCAAATGCAGGATTTCCCAATTACCATTTTCTCCTAAATTTCAAGATTTTTCAGCGTCCATTCGACGAAATTCATAATTTTTATGCGTCCGTTCGAAGAAATTCATGGCTTTTACGCGCCCGTTTGAAGAAATTTACGATTTTCCGTGCATAATCGAAGAAATTCATGATTTTTACTTGCCAATCCATAAAATTCATGATTTTTATGCGTTTGATCGATGAAATTCAGAATTTTTACACTGCCGAATGACGAAATTTGATTTTTACGTAGCCAATCGACAAAATTCATTATTTCTCTCCCGCCGATCGAAGAAATTCATTATTTTTATGCACACGATCGACAAAATTCAAGATTTTTACACTGACGAATGACGAAATTTCATTTTTACGTAGCCAATCGACAAAATACATGATTTTTACACGGCAATCGATAAAATTCATGATTTTTATGCACTCGGTCGCTAAAAATCATGATTTTTGCATGCCCGATCGACGAGATTCGTGATTTTTATGCATTTGATCGATGAAATTCAGGATTTTTACACTCCCGAATGGCGAAGTTTTTTTACGTAGCCGATCGACAAAATTCATTACTTTTTCTGAGCATGATCGACAAACTTCATTATTTTTACGCACACGATTGAGAAAATTCATGATTTTACATGCACTATCGATGAAATTCAGGATTTTTGCACTCTTGAATGGTGAAATTTGCAATTTTTCTTCCGAAATTCAATTTGTGGATTATTTTTTTTTCGGTTAATGTGCGTGAAGTGTACATATATATATAAGTTACTAACCGCTGTTTGAATGAATTTCATGCATTCTAGAGATTGCTGCATTGTGAGTTTCGTGCATCCAGGAGGTTTTTTTTTTTTTTTTTTTTTTTTTTTTTTTTTTTTTGGGGGGGGGGGAGTTATTGTAAGCGAAGCGTATATATATATATATATGTTACTAACTGCTGTTTGAATGAATTTCATGCATTCTCAAGATTGCTGCATGGTGAGTTTCATACATCCACGTTTTTTTTTTTCAGTTAATGGGTTGGGTTGATTATTGACGGCTAGTTATCCACACTAGGGATATAGGCCCGGGGGGAGTGCCCTTCGTGGGGTCTTTCTAAGGGAACCTAACCCGTATTTACGCATGGATAAATCCACAGCTCGAAGAAAACCATGAAAACTCCGAACGATTAGGCCAACGGGCGCGATTGGGATCGAACCCAGCACCTCCCGTCTACCAGCTTCGAGAGCACAACCTCTCAGCCACTGGTGGGGCTTTTCAGTTAATGTATGCGAAGCATACATATATATGTTACTAACTGCTGTTTGAATGAATTTTATGCATTCTAGAGATTGCTGCATGGTGAGTTTCATGCATCCAGGGTTTTTTTTTTCAGTTAATGTATGCGGAGTTAATGTTCGGTTAATGTACCTGCTTAATCCGGTAACGGATAATTGCATATATTTGCATTTATATAAGTGTTTTCGCGGTCTCCTCTGGTAATGGGATCCAGGATAATGGATATTCAGGGCCATGTTGCCTGCAAGTTTGTTGTAAATGTATCACTTGTATGTGCCACTATTCGAAACAAGCTAAATTCGGCAGCAAAGGCTGTGAAATGTGAGAAGAATTTGTAAATACATTTGGTATTTAAATACAATGTAAATTATAAAGCATAAACATCAAATGTTAATAAAATGTTTTTTTTTTTAATTTAAACCTTATTTGCACCATAATTGTATATAAGATAAAATTAGAAGGACAAATCAGGACGCAGGTAAGAGTAATTTTTGTAAATTTTAGCATTTTTTTTAGAAAAACAGAAAAGCCTATATTTGTTTTGCTTTTAATATGAATTTTATGCAGTTATTTTTTATTAGCTGTAATATATGTAATACATTTTATTTCATAGTAAATGGTATATAATTTAGAAATTTACATATATGTATGTATCCTTTCATATAATTTATTTTATATATTCAAAATTATATAAATATTCAATGCACATATAGATAATTTCTTTAAGAGATGCAAAAATATTCAAATTTGAAATGTACATTGTGGAAAAATTAGTTGCAATTAAAATTAATTCTTGCATTTAAATTTCGTGTAGGGGAGACCGGTACACACTGAACCTATGGGCACAGTGGACCACCCCCTAATATTTTATTTATTTAAACTTTTTAAAAGCTTCTCTTATATCCTAATAGACAACAGCACTGCACTGATTATTTATAGCCTTCAGAAAATATGTTTAGCTCAGATTGAACTATTTTATCCTGATTGGTTATTTTGAGCTTCTAAAAGTAAAATTTTTCATCATATTTGAATTTTTTTAGTAATTAAAGGTTGCAGATAAATAAGATAAAACAGCTTTTTTGTAAAGCTAAGATACTTGTTTTTGTTTAACTTTAAAGTTAATATGTTTAAAAGGAAGCTATAAACAATATTAATACGATTATTTATTGAACTTCAACATGGGTCACAGTGGACCCACCCACTCCTGGGCACAGTGGTCCACAATCCACTCTGCTCCTGTAATGCAGAATGTTCAAAATATTTAATAATTGCTTATTTACTATAAAGAAATATTGTTTAAAAGTAGTTATTTAACTGTAAAATAAAGTAAACAAAGAAAAATGACAATTTATTTAATATAGTAAGAAATATTTTGTTTTGTATTTACTGCCTTTGATAAATATAACTGTAGTCTAAATTGGTGATTATTTTATTCAAGTAAGATTCGTGAGATGCAAATTGAATGGAAATCAGTTTATTTTTCCTGAAACTGTAGATGAATCTATTGTTGATGTCAATGATTTCATAATATTGCTCTCAGACCCAAAAGTATTTCAGGAAAGTTCCAGGCTCAATCATACTCATAAGTATTTTGGAATTTCATTTGCAAATTGTAATGTGCGCTGATTGTTTTGTACTTAAGTAATAACTTCAACTAAATTGCAATTGTTCCTGTATTAATCTGTTATTAATTTCAAAATATAATTCATTTTGTTTTTGTTTCAAAATGTTACTCGTAAATTTATATTACTATGTTATTTCGTGGGTAAAGGGAAAATAAAAAAGACTTAGATTAATGAAAAATAGACTTATATTGTATATTTCAGATAATACCTAATAGCGGTCCACTGTGGTTCACTTTACGGATGCATATAAAAAAATTTCTTTTGAAAAATATATTGAAAACTATGTTATGATAAATGTATAAAGGTTTAAGGAATATTCAAAAATATTTTTTATGCAGATCGGTTTGTCCATTAAAGAGAAAAAAAAATTTAACTGAAAAAGTGGTCCACTGTGTACCAGTCTCCCCTACATTTAATATTTAAAATTATCATCTAAATCTGCCACAATAGACTTCATTATGAATTGCTTATGAGATTAAAAATTGTTAATCCCTTTCGCACAATATATATATTCTCACAAGCTTCGTAATATATATTCTCACAAGTTACAAAGAAAATCATTTTTTTTTTTTTGGGGGGGGGGGGGGAGGCAGTAAGTACATATTGAATAATCAAACAGTTACAGCAATTAAAAAAACAAGGATATTTTATAAAAATTTTTAAATGCTTGGGTAACAAAATTACAATGGACAAAGAAAAAGTTATGTCCACTCTGATTTAAATTCTTGTGCATCTATTTGCTTTATCAATTTGAAATTTCTGTAGAGGATTGAAAAGATATGCCATTATATAAAGAATTATAATTTAATTTTTTAAAATTCATATACAATTATTTTTAATTGCAATTTTTATTGTTGCAATGGAATTACTAAATACACATTATCAATTTTCTTCTTCACATTGAATTTATTTATAAAATTGCACTTTTTATTACAAAATTTTAAAAGTAAGATTTTAATTTTTAGCCAATAACCATGTGTCCTTGATTTCAAAGAAATTGCCCAGTAATGAAACTATTGAAAAAATAAAAACAATTCAATACCATAAAAAAATCATTGCTTGAAGATTGAAGTACTATGATTATTATGAATACTTCACTCATCTTTCAATATTATTATTTTGAGTAAAGTCGTTCATACAATTTCTTGAATTCTTTCATTTTTCAAAAGGTAACCATAATAATTGAATAAGTTAGCCATGATCAAAAAATATTTTTCAGTGATGATTAATCGTTGTATGCATGATATATTTTATGCACAGATTGCATATAAATTGAGATATGAAAAAAATATTTAGATTTTAGTGCTGATTTTTTCATACAGAAAAATTAATATTTTATATATATACATATTTTGTAATAAATTTCTAAAAGGCTGCAGTGAAACTGCAAAAAAATGCAGTTGAAAAGACCGCAGTGATTTGTCATTAATCATTGCAGTTTTTTTTAAGTCGACATAACTACACATTTACTGCAGTAAGTGTGTAGTTAAAATGCAGTTGGAAATCTGCGGTGATTTGGCACAAATCCCTACAGTTTTTTTTAAGTCGACATAACTACAAATTTACTGCAGTAAGTGTGCAGTTAAAATGCAGTTGGAAAACTGCGGTGATTTGGCACAAATCCCTGCAGTTTTTTTGAAGTCGACATAACTACAAATTTACTGCAGTAAATTTGTAGTTATGTCGACTTCAAAAAAACTGCAGGGATTTGTGCCAAATCACCGCAGTTTTCCAACTGCATTTTTTTTGTAGTTTCACTGCAGTTCATTTTTAGCTGGGGTTACGGATGGTACCGTAATTTATCTCTATTTTGACCAATGAGAACATTCCAAATTATGATTAAGTAACCGTTATCTACAAAAACTATTGAATGGCTAGACAGTTTGCTGCAAATTTTTAACAGTGTATAGCTTGTTAATTAATTAACACACATATATTAATTCTGTATCATAGATACATATAGTTTTCTTCACTTAAAAGTGTATCCATTCTGACTAAAATTATTATATCGATGTGATACACTGTAAAAGATTTGTGGCAAACTGTTCATTCATTCTACCGTTTTTACAGAAAACGGTTACTTAACCGTAATTTATCTCTATTCTGACAAATGCAAACGCTTCATAATATGGTCAAGTAACTGTTACAAATGAAAATGGTTGAATGATTGGATAGTTTTCTGCAATTTTTTACTATGTAGAAAAGAGTTAAATTATCTGCAGTTCACAGTAAAATAACGAATGCACACAACCTACTTCAGTTCACTCTTTTATTAAATGGACTTATATCGTTTTAAAAATAGCAACGTGACAAAATTTTTATACACACTGTTAAAAAACTGCAGCAAACTTTCCAGTCATTCGACCGTTTTTTCGACTGTTTTTAAAAGTAACATGATTATTTTTCCATATTATAAAGCGTATCATACTATTAACCAAATTATGGTCAGAATAGAGCTATAATGAAAACGGTTATGTAACTATTTTCTAAAAAACGGTCGAATGACTGGAAAGTTTGCTGTAAATTTTTAACAGTGTAAGTTATGTTTAAAGGAAAACTATTTGTTTAAAAGCAATTCTATCTAAAATCTTTACATATTAGAATATGCTGCAAACTGTCCAGTCATTCAACCGTTCTTATAGATAACGGTTACTCGACCATATTATAAGGCGTTCTCATTGGACAGATTGGAGATAAATTACGGTTACGTAATCCTTTTCTATAAAAACGCTTAAATCACTGTACAGTTCGCTACAGATTTTTAACAGCGCAGCTTACTTTATTATTACTCTTTCTTTCTTTTTGTGTTGTGATGTTAATTGATATTAATGTTTGTTCATTGTTTCGCTAAATTACATTTTCTTAAACGACTTCTTTTATATTAGCAGAAATATTTTCACGATTTATTAATTAAATAATCAGAAATCATCCCGTTAAGAAGGAGAAAAAAAATGAAGAAATAACAGTCAAATAAACCAGTGTTGTTAGTTGGGTTACTGTTTTTTTATTCAGATTGCTTGATTCCTACCACTTTTTTGAAATAGTATTAGTCTCTTTATTTTCGTTTTATTTAATTTGTCGTTAAAGAAGGCGAATATTTCTATTTCAAAAAAGTGGTAGCAATCAAGCAATCTAAATTTTTTTAAAAATGTAGTGAACTACCAACACTGAATTAAACAAAGTTTTTTGTTAATGTATTCATACAAACAGACATTTAGGTGCAACAACTGATGAGCTTTTTTTATTGTTGTTACTAATAATTAATATATTAAATATTAATTATTATATTAATAATTAATATAATAATTAATATATATTTTTTTATTATTATTATTACTACTACTTATTACTATTTTAAGGAAAGCATTTGTCTGAAAACAAATTTTTATCGAAAACTTTAACTAAAATCCTTTTCTATGCTAATTGATGATAAGTATTTTTATTATTTTGTTGAATGATTTACTGCTTTCTTGATTGATTTTGATCGATTCTAACACGTGAACTTTCTATACTTAACTACATAATTAGCACACGCTTCATGAAATATAAAAACAAACAATGAAGTAAACAATATTTTCATTCTACTCCCGTTAAAGAAATCATACAAACAAACATTTAGGTGCAACAACTGATGAGCTTTTATTATTGTTATTATTAATAATATATTAATTATTAATTATCATATTAATAATTAATATATTAATTAATATTTTTCTTGTTATTATTATTAATAATTATTACTATTTTAAGCAAAGCATTTGTCTGAAATCATGTTTAGCTGAAACTTTAACTAAAATCCTTTTCTATGCTAATTGATGATAAGTATATTTCATTATTTTGTGGAATGATATTACAGCTCTCTTGAATGATTTCGATCGATTCTAACACGTGAACTTTCCATACTTAAACTACATAATTAGCACACGCTTCATGAAATATAAAAACAAACAATGAAATAAACAATGTTTTATTTTCCCGTTAAAGAAAACATACAAACAAACATTTAGGAGCAACAAGTGAAACAATGCTGCATGAAAACCGTTGGAAGAACGGTTTTTACGCTGGATAATTAATTAAATCCAGGTTCTTGGTGATGCGCATAAAGAATTCATAAAGTAACCGTCCGTTTCAGACACGCTAAGGAGAATGGACAAAAGTGAAAGTTTGTTTCCTGATTCAAGATGGTGAGCTTATTTTGAGATCGGTTTGCCTGAGTAAGCATCACTCCATAAGCTGTGATAAACGTGAATAAGGAAGTACCTTTAAAAAGTATCTAATTATCATAAATTTAATGAACTGTTTTTTAGGAGCTATTTTGGGTTTAGGAGAAAGTGTGAACAAATATTATTTTGTTTCGATGTCTGGATTTTTTTTCTGTTTCTAAACGTTGGTACAAAAATTTATTAGAATATTTAATATTTTTTACAAATAGAAGAAAGTATTGTAATCCAGATTTTTTTAGCTCCGGTTTTCGACGGATTTACACGTTTTAGGGGTCAGAGATACCGAAAAACATGTTTATACAAAATGTCTGTCTGTCCGACTGTCCGTGTGTCTGTCCTCATTGTATCATCGAAAAGCGTATGAAGTTATGCATAGAATTGAACCAATTTATTTATAGGTTTGTGACTATGGCCAGCACAGGTCCTTCCTGAATTTGGAGATATTCTGCCGGAAGGGGACACTGTAATAGCGATTTTTGTGCAATTTTCATTATTGTACCATCGAAAAGTGTTAGGAAGTTATGCGTAGAATTGAACCAAGTTTAAGGTAGATTTCGTAAGAAATACTACCTATTTTATATAGGTTTGTAACTATGGCCAGCAGGTCCTTCTTGAATTTGGAGATATTCCGCCGGAAGGAGGCGCTGTAATAGCGATTTTTGTTCCATTTTCATTATTGTACCATCGAAAAGTGTTGAGAAGTTAGGCGTAGAATTGATCCAAGTTTTTTTATATAGGTTTGTGACTATGTTCAGCAGGTCCTTTTTTAATTTGGAGATATCCCGCCGGAAGGGGGCGCTGTAATAGCGATTTTTGTGCCACTTTCATTTTTATAGCATCGAAAAGTGTATGAAGTTATGCATAGAATTGAACTAACTTTTCATAGGTTTTTGACTATGGCCAGCAACTCCTTGAATTTGGAGATAATCCGCCGGAAGGGGGGGCTGTAATAGCGATTTTTGTACCATTTTATTGGCGCTGTGATGGCGAATTTTGAAGTATTAGCATGTATGAGATAGAAGAAAGTTTTGGGATTGGCACATCTGACTAGTTTTCTTCTTCTAAATATTTGGTTCAAAATTTCGATTAGAATATTTAATATTTTTTTCATTTTTATTACCAATTTATTATCAGCCATTATGACATATGGTTTTTTGGCGATGACTACGTATATAATTTCCATTATTATGTCATTAGAAAAGTTCAAGTAATATGTTATAGTTCATAATAATGTATGTCAAAGACAAATCTATTTTTTTATTGATACATATATAGTCTCTTTTAATCGTGACATAAGCTTTATGGCTTAAAGTTTATTTAATTTATTTATAACTTTATATATAAGTTTATTCGTAGTATATACCTTAAAAAGATACGTATATACATACCCTTTAAAACTTTTCTTAGACTTTCGCTAAAATGGGTATGCCGAGAGATTATTGAGAGAAACTATATATGTATTGATAGAATGAAAAATAGATTTGTCTTTGTCATATATTATTATGAACTATAACATATTACTTGAACTTTTCTAATGACATAACAATGGAAATCATGAACGTAGTCATCACCAAAAAAAGCTATGTAATAATGTCTGTTAATAAATTGGTAATATAAATAAAAAATATTAAATACAAACGTTAAAAAGTAAAGATAAACTGTAGAATATATTTTTCTAATATTAGAATATTTATTTTATAATTTTAAGTTTAAAAGTGATATAAATATTGTATGGGGAATGCCTTTTTTACAATTTTTACATAAATTTAGACAAGTTTATTATATTACACATTTTTAAACTTTCGAATTCATAATGGTTCGGAATCCAGTTTGTTTTTTCCTCGTAAGAAAAAGATGTTATTATATAGCACGAAAATACGATTATATAGCACCAAAAAAAATTCCGCAAACCAGCCTTCAAGATATTTATTATAATTGACAATATCTTTACTCGCCGGGCTTGTCTCTGTATTTAAAATACAAATAATGTTTCTAAAACATTTAATGTCACTATATAATCACATTATTAAATTTATAATCTCGTTTTGACACAGTCTGCTGGACGCTTCTGTTTTCACCTGAAAACATTTAATGAATTTAGTGTTACACTAATATACACCATAAATATATTCCATAACAAATCGCCTTCAAAAAAGTGTTTTTTTCCCTAAACAGATAGAATTATAACAGTGCAAAAGACGCAAGCAAAGCCTATATGTTTAACCATCGCATTTTTATACATATAATGACCCGAATAAAAAATGCATTAATGAAAGTATAAATTATATTATGATGAAACATACTAATCCCAAGTAAAAATTTACACCCAGAAAAAAGTTTTGTTGAATCAACAAAAATTCGGTTGACCCAACAAAACTTTTTGTTTAAATATAGGTCAATGAAAATTTTGTTTGAATCAACAAAAAAAAATTTTTTTTGCAATTCCAAAAAAAATTTTTGTATCGTCAGCAAAAAATGTTTTGTTAATTCAAGTAAAATGGTTCAATTTTACTTGAATTTTGTTAAAACAACCAAAATGTACTCAACAAAACATGTTTTGTAGTTTTAATCAATTCCTTTTTCTGGGTGTACGATTGACAAAAATTTAAAATCTCTCAAGTGGAACTAAACAGCAGACCAGCAGACTTTTTCAGTCGATAAATTACTGTTCATAACACTGTAACTTGTTGATTTTACAGAAAAAAAATATTCAGCCAGGACGCTAAAAAAGACCTATTTATTTCACGGAAATAATATGTATTTAACTTACGGACAAAATATGTTAAAATAACAGAAAGTTCGTAATAAATACAGATTATTTCTGTAACATAAATAGTTTTTCACTGGCGTCCTGACTAACTGTTTTTTTTCTGTAAAATCACGATAGTTTTCTACAGTACACAGACACCGAATCCAAAGAGGCATATGCCTATTATGTGGAAATGTTCTGAAGTGGCATTTCCCCCCTTAATAAAATAAGTAATGATAATATCATGTAAAGCATGAAATAAGTAATGTGACTTCTGTCCCTTCATCTTTTGGCTTGATTTTTGCGATCTCTATGATCAGCTGTGAATTTTAACCCCCAACTGTGAATTTTTGAACCTCGAAATTTTAAAAAGTCGGCCTATCTGTATGTTGGTAATATGCGATGTCTAATACCATTGGACAGTGTATCGCAAAGTTTTAAGTTATACCTGCTTAGTTGGGTGGGTAAGTAAATATCGATTCATCTAAAAATTTGTGCAATTTTCGTTTCAACATTGGGTCATTAAAATGGATGAGAGGTATGTTGATTGCATTAGACTAAAAAGTAAGTAAGTGTTAAAAATGAGTGTGATTTTTGTTTGAAATTACCCATTTCTGTAACACGTAGCCCTACGAACATAGACGTAAGCATCAAGTAGTAAACTAATGGAATGTGCATTAATAACTAGGTAAGTAAAATTGTTTAATTTTTTTTTATAAGAGGCCTTTAAGTCAACCTTTCACTCGACCCAAAGCAACTTTGAACATCCAAGGTCGAATCAGGCAATTGTGGGCGTAAGTAAAATATGTTTACTATAATCTGGTAGGAGATTTTCACTGAAAATATCAGTATAGGTAAAAGTTTATATTACTTAATATTCAAACGCTGATATAGGAATAAATTTTACAAAAAGAGACAAAATACAATTACAGTTTTCGTCTTTTCCTATGCCATTGTTATATTAGCATTATTTTCTATAATTTAATTAAATACAGCAATCAGTTAATATTTTTAAAAATGTATAGCTATTAAGCACTTTCGTAAATTAAAACTGGAAAAGTATTAAAATATTACGAGTGTCCAATACACTCAGCCGAATATTTCAAAGTTAAATCATCACAAGTAGCCTAAATATTTATCACTTAAATTTAAGAGAACGTAATCTAAGTGTAATTCTCGTGATTATGATGTTAAATTACAATTCTAGCTAGTCGTGATTTTGTAATTGCTAATGTGCGTCACAAACCAAGACGCATTGAACACTGTAAAAAAATCTTTTGATTTTACAGAAGAAAACTGTCAGCCTAAATGCCAGTAAAAAAGTCCTTCCGGCCTGTACCGGGAGGAAAAGGTAGCTTTCCTATATCTTCGTTTTAAAATTTACGCTAATGTTACACGAAAACGGCAAGTTAAAATGCAAAGAAAACGTTTACAAAAGATTCGTTAATACTGAATTTGAATAAGAAATTCGCCAAATTATTGAAGAATAGCCAAATTCATTTATGAGCTTCATTTATGAAGACTTGTTTTGGTCGCCAAATTTGGCGATATTTCGCCAAATGTCGCCAAGTTTGGCGAGAATTTGGCGCTAACGGATATGAATATATAGTTTTATGCGTATGATTGGGAAAATTATTACAACAATGAAAATTTTTGTAATGTGCTGTCTTGTTTCAAAATGTCAGCCACCCTAGAATTTCAAACTGCTCTATCTCAGCCATTTTTTAAGATAGATGTAAACCAAAAAAATGCTCTGGAATCCTCGTAACAAGGCCTAACACTTAATTAAAAAATAAATTTGAATTTTTAACTTTTTTGTATATTTATTTTAGTTTTAAATTTTTAAGTGGCCGCCATCTTGAAACAAAATGGCGGACCAAGCTGGCCAACGAACTCGGTCGAGACATTGGTGAGCTTAATACACACAATTAGTTTCATCAAAATTGATTTATAAATACGAGCGTTATCGGTGAAAATATATAGAAATTTTCCGGAACTGCTTTCCTCCGAACGGCTGCAATAGATAGCTTTATACTTTTTTGTATTGAAAGCTACCTAAAACTGTTTATTTTACGGAAAAAAATCTCTATTTACTACGAACTTTCTGCTATTTTAACAGATTTTATCCGGAAATTCGTAATAAATTCAGATTATTTCCGTAAAATAAACAGTTTTTTACTGGCGTCCAGGCTGACAATTTTTTCTTTAAAATCAACAGATTTTTTTTCTTACAGTGAATTAACGGAGCACTTTAATCTGAACGGATCATTAGGATACAAGTTCCAGACACTTGAATTCTGTTGAATGCAACAGAAAAATGTTTTCCGATTGTTTTCTTCAAAATATTACTATTGTTATTATTATTTCTCAAGAACTGTAAAATTTATTTCTAATGCGTTTGAATATATCCTAATGAACCCACGCTATGAAATTTCAAGCTGACTCGTTGGCAATATCTTTAGAAAAGAAGCAGTAAGTCATATTCTAAATTTCGGTTCTCTAACGTATAATTTTCTGAATACTGGTCAAACAACTTAATTTTTATCTTTAATCGAAAATTACAGATTTGTTTGTTTGAACTCTTACAATGGATCAGAGTTCGTGAGATGAATTGAAACACCAAGCTTAAAGAAAATTTATCGAGAGCTCTGTGACGATATAACTGGAAATATTTATAAGACTATCGTCTTTTGGGGTAACCGGGAAAGAAAAGAAAACTAGAGGTTAGTTAAATTGTGTATATATATATTTTTTTATTATTATTATTATTACTTCGAGAATTTTGTTTTACTTTTAAAGTTATTAAAATTGGGGGTACTTTTAGGAAAAAATTAATTGAATTTAAAATACAGGGTTAGCCTAAATGATTCACCGAGTTTCAAAACACTGTGTATTGAGAGATATACGACCTACAAAGACGGGTGATACATGACAAGATACATACACTGACCAAGTTTGAAAGCCCGTCTCGTGGCTCGCGTGCACGCGAGATGGGAGACTAGGGTACTCTAGTCTGGGTGACTGTTGTAACTGCAGTAACGTTTCTTTGTCGCCATGGCCCCCTACGGTCGCCAGATCTGACGCCATGTGATTTCTTCCTGCGGGGTTATGTGAAGGACAAAGTTTATGTACCCCCGATGCCAACAACGCTGCAAGCATTGAAGGAAGGCATCACTGCTGCTGACATTGACATAAAAATGCTATTGAACGTATGGACGGTACTGGATTACCGTTGGGATGTGTGCCGGGCGACTAAGGGCGCCCACATTGAACATAGTAGGTACCAGAAACTTGGTGAGTGTATGCATCTTTTCATGTATCACCCGTCTTTGTACGTCGTATACTTGTAAATAAACAGTCGTTTGAAACCTGATTAATCATTTCGACTAACCCTGTACAATATTTGGCATTAAAGGTATTTGAATTATGTTTCTGGACAATAGATTTCTCATATTAAACCTTCTGTTGTATCCATCGACAATCTGATATGTTATAATTACAGTGGTGGCCAAAATTTTGGACACCTTTAGAAATTTTCATGTTATTCAAAGTTACATGCTTATACAAAAAAATTAAAAGTTTCATGGAATACATATATTCATCATTTGAAAGAAAATTTAATGTTGAATTGAAAGAAAGAAAACACAGATCAAAACTTTAATACGAAAAATATTATATTTTTAATCTCAACAAGGAATTTCAAAAAGTGACCAAAATTTAATCTCAACAGAAATTTCAAAAAGTGACCAAAATTTAATCTCAACAGAAATTTCAAAAAGTGATCAAAATTTCAGTTATTACTGTATCAAAACTAAAAAAAGTCTGGTATTTTTAATTCAGTTTTCGTCACATTCAATTAGTAATTCATAGCTGCCAACTTTTACGCTTTTTGTGAAAACTGAAATTTAATAGAATTTTTTAATTTATTTAATCGCTGATTTCGACGATTAAATTTTATACCATATTTCTTGTATCATATTTCATAAACACACATAAACAAGGTGCGTGCATTTCTACCACAATTTTTTTAAAGAATTTTTGTCCTATTTAATAGCGGAAATTTTACAAAATCTATAATTAAAGATAGTAATTAAAAATTTTGCGATTTAAATATTAAATATAAATTTTCCAATAAAAAATAGTGGTGCCCGACTCCTTGAAAATTCCAAGGACTATAACCCTTGACTAAGCACCTTGAATAGGCACCTTGAATATATTATAATTTAGTTTAATATGTTTACACAAATTTATATTTATATTATATATTTCTTTCTACAATAAGTTATTATTGAAGCGGTTTAGAAAGCAATGATGATATTAGTCTTAGTAAATAGTGGAAATGGTGAAATTGGTATGATTATCTACCATTCTCTTTGTGTCAACAGAATTATAAAATACAAAAATATTGGGAAAATATTATTAGAATATTTTATGATTTGTTGCGCTTATTAAAAATGCTTAATATATAAAAAATTGCCAAATATAATTTTGAGCATATTTCGATTAAACATTTCTTTTAACCTAACGTTTCTTTCAACATAAAATAAAAATCTGTCTTTTCGTTGGCAGATTTCAGTTTAGCACCAATGTGCGCTATCTTAGAGTTAATCTTCCGTAATCAGGCACATAGCCTAATGGCGTATATGAAAAATGTGATTTGGCGCAAGCATGTGTTTTATCTAAAACATTTTATGGTATTCACATTCACTTGAAAAGAAAATTACAGACATTATGGCAACGCTTGGAAGTGGACCCATTTATGAAATATTAATCAAATGTAAAAAAAAAAAAAGCCGAAAAGCACACGATCAATTAATTGCCAATTGTGTCCTCAGTCACTCTAAATTATCGTAGCAAACAAATGATGATTGTTGGGATTAGATTATTTAAAGCTTATTTAAAAAGTTATACAAAATCAGTAACTTGAACTGCAGTTTTCCAACAAATTTCATTTCAAAATAAATTTTTCCCTATTTCATGATGCAAAAGTTTAGACGTGATAATATTAAGTGTGCAACACATTTCTGATTACGACGGAAAAGTTCATAGTATGATTTCGTCACTAAAAAAATAAATTAATTTTGTAAGATAAGTAGAAACAAAATAGAATTAGTTAACCTGTTAAAGATTTTTTTCGTTCTTTTACTACGATCTTCTTTACCACTGAAAGTAATTATTACCATTTAAACATAGCGTAAGGAAAGTATTGTAATCATAATTTGTGTACGTGTGTGACACGATAACTCTCAAACGGAACTTCCGATGACCTCCCGTTTGGTGAATATGTTTTTAACCACTGTCGCAAGAACTGTATAGATTTTCGTACACATCGGTCGACGGATTAGGTATTGAATTCATTTTTAAACCGTTTTCAAACCATTTTGCAACCAATTTTATAGGGAAAATCACCAAGGATATGTGACAGATTATAAGCGATAAATAATGCGGTGATGTAATCAAGGTTTAGTAAGTGAAGAGTAAACGTCTCCCGTTTCAAAACATGAAATCCAGCGTTAGATAATTGTTGTTTATTACTTGATTTCACAAATTAAAATTCTTAAGAATTTATAAGAAATTATATTAAGAACTGACTTTATTATTTTTAGAATAGTTTAAACAGTAAAATGCAATTCATACGTTTTATTATAAATAAGAAAAAAAAACTAAGTGCGTGGTGTACATTTTTTTCTTCTTTTGAAGAATGAAATTGGCATATTTCTATATGTCTAACAATATTTTAGTACTTCTAATACAAAGTATAATTTAATAATTTAAAACATATTCTCTATAAATAATACAAAGCAATGATAAACATAATGCATTTCATGCATTTTAGTGAGAAACAAAAAAACTAAATATAATGCAATGGATATACGTTATATAGAGAAAACAAATAAATAAGTACGAAGTACAATTTTTCTTTTTTTGTAAGAATAAAACTGAAATAATCGTACTTATTTAACAATATCTCACTAAACATTTATCATTTAAAGGATTATATAATTCTCTAAAACATATACACAAAATCATTATAAGAAAGGCCTAAAGATAAAGATGAATAACATTTGATTTCTTCTGTGAATCAGTGAAGTTAAAGCAATAGTACTGCCTGAAATAATTCCTCGTATTTAACAATATTTACTAACGTTTATTATTATAAAGAATACGATAATGCTTTAAAACATATCCCCAAAAAATTATTAGAAATGCATAATGCTAAAGCTGAATAACATTTTACTTGTTCTGTGTATCAGTGAAGTTGAAGCAATACTGCTGCCTAAAATGCAACAATGTTTTACTATACATTTATTATTATAAACAATGCGATAATCATCTAAAACATAACCACTGAAGCATTACTAGTAACGCATACTAATAAATCTGAATTAGCATTTAATTTGTTTTGTGAGTTGTGTGAAGTTGAAGTAATGCTGAATATTCAGTGTTCATATAAAGTTTTCACCTAATTCATGATATCTTTCTTCGAAAGCGTTAAATCATTGATGCAAACAACAATGACACAAAATACTTGACGCGAGATTACACTTCTTAAGTTTAACCTTTTTCGCACTTTATGTTGCCTTTTTGCTAAATGTTAGGGTTGGATATGCTCTGCTTTCAGAGCATGACATATCTAGTGGAAGAAAGCAGAAGCATACGTAAATATTAATAATTATCACCCACTGAAGTCGAGAGAGAATAAAAAGAAATATTATTTTGATAATTCAATGTTTTTAGATAATTAATATATCGGGAATAGCTAATATCTGGAATCGGGAATCGGGACGGTGAAATGATTTATTAAAAATATTAATTTATTCTTGTTTCGGGAAAAATTTAGAATTTAAGTGCTTAGTTGAAAATAAATTATCTTTAAAAAATTATTAAAAGTATCTACATTCCAAAAATATAAATAAAAAATGAGACATTTTTATTGCGTTTTATTACGACAAACTTTATTATTATTTTATTTGTCTGCTTTTTCGCTGAAAATTCTTTTAAAATTTTGTCGAAGTTTCCACTCCCGCTAATTGGAAATTCAATGGGATAATTGCTAAGCTCAATTGGTTCAATTGCTCAATTGGTCATCTCAAAAAAAGATTTATCTTGAAAACTACATTTCTCCAAATGCCACAGACAGTTAAAATGACGAGGAAGTCCAAATAGAAATAAATAAATTTCGAAATATGGTAAATATATTGTTGCAAGCAAAAAATCTATGCATTTGTATGGTATTTGAATCTTTGATGATAGAATTGACTTTAGTGCATCCAATTTCTCACAAAGCATGTATCCATCTATATCAGACAGTTTTGTGGTCCTTTATTACGCCAGCTATAGTATATCAATCCCAGTTTCTGATCTGCTGTACATTTCTGGTGCCTTTGAACAAGTCCTGAAATTTTCAGAAGAATCGAAACAAATGTTGATACTATTTCTTTATCTACCACTTTATAAAGCATTACACACAAAAGTCTGTTTATCGATTAGCCAAAGATTCATCTACAGATTTATAATCAAATAATTTTCTTTTTGCGTAAGTATTTACTCCGAAGCTTGAACAAATAATCAACAACTAGGTATTTGGCAAGCTCTCTACCGTTAATAAAGCCTTCATCAAAACTTTTATCCTATGTAGTATTTATTAGTTATAAAGTTTTTGGAATAAAAAAAGCCCTGTACCATCATCCACAGTATCTTTCTTAAGTTCTTTACTCACATAATTTACTTGATAGAGTAAGAAGGGCCAGAAAACTAGTGAGGCCTGAAATTTGCAATTTATCAATTGACTGATTAACGATTCGGCATTAAGTTTCTCTTGCGCATCATCATTGTTTACTGCAACTTTTCTAGTGCATTACAAAGTATCATACAACTTTAACACTTTCCATTCAACATCTCCATCGTGTTTTGGAGAGTGTTTTACATACAGACCAGCAACATGTTTTATAATCCGTTTATCTTTTAGTAGATGATGCGATAAAGATTATAAAATACGCCGAAGAATTACAAAGAAAATCTTTGCATATGGAAATGTCTTGACCATGTCTCTCGAATCTAAATTGTGGTTGCGACATGCCCATATGATTTAAATGAAGTTCTCGAGCTGTTCTGTAGAAGTTGTTGCACGCCTGAGGAGTATCTTTTATATTGCTACCGTTATAATAGCCTTATGTACGGATATTTTTAATATCTAATTATGTCTCAAGTTCATGTTGCTGCATCAAGTTTATATCGTACAAATTTTATTCTGTGGTACTACCTACCTCGAAATACTTGAAAAATACTCACATGTACAATACCACAAAGGATGGAGCATTTGATTATGCGCCATCAGCTACAAATCAAATTACCGTCGCTATATGCTCCTAGTCACTTATATTGGGAATAAGAATTACTGCAAAATACTCTGCATCTTTCATTGTCAAAATGCTTTATTGTAAAACAGATGATCCATTATACTAATAAGTTCATTTTGGATTCTTTTTTTTTTAAATAATGATCGTGTATTTTCTTGATTTTTTGCAGTTGATTTTGCATTAATGAATCCAACTTTCTTCGCAAGTCAACAACACTAAGGACATTTCTATTATGCGGTGTCCCTATGTGCTTTTAATTATTATTATTAGCTTAAGAAAAAATCCACTTTAGAAAATAACAAAAAAATAGTTGCGTCCTAAAATCACAAAAAATTGCGTTGCATAATTTTATTACACAAACCACTGCTGTTCTCTATAAAACATGAAATGCGATGTTATACATATGATATAATGCAATGTGTTGGTGTATGGTTGAAAACCCGAGAGTAGATTAGTATAGCGCGGGACCCATTTAGAAGCAATCGGCGAGACCAGCCCTGGTTTTATTCTCAGACATATATTTTTAAAGCAGCCAAAGAGCGATTTAGCTAATATTATTGATAAATATTAATTGCCGTGCTTAGAACAGAGTGTTTATTTAATGATTTCTATTTTAGTCAAATCTGGAAAGTTACTTTTTACCGTTTGGCGTAGGAACGAACTCTGTTAATAATGTGTTACGGAATCGAGTTCATAGGAGAAATTTGGAAGAAAACTTGAAAAAAAAAAACCCCATTAGGAAACATAAATTCGTTTGTAGTACCCTTATTATTTTTACCACCAGCTAGTGTATTCATGTATAAGAATTGATATCTACTTTAATATTTAAAACTTAAAGATCATAAGGGAAACACATAATCCTCTGGTTTGGAGGAACATTGGTTTACGAAAGCTACAAAGAGATTATTGACTAATTGACCAATAACTTTTTCCAAAAATATCCAGACAAAGTTATTAACTATTTAGTAAATATAGTTGATTTTTTAATACAGCTTTAAAAATTCCGTGATCATATGATTCCTTTTGAATGATCTGAATTTAAAATCTTGGAAGATTTTAAATTCTCATCACAAAATTACAGTTATGATACAAGTTAGTTATACTTATTCAAAATAAAATGCTCAAATATAATGCGTGATTTTTTCTCTTCTTTTTATCGTTCAGACACAGAAGACCCGCGAAATAGATTTCAAATAACAGAAGTTCTATTTTCACACCAAAGAGTTTGTAATTTTAGTGTTTGACAACTTGCTTTTTTCTCTCTGTTCTTCTAGTTGCAAGACATATCGCATTTGAAGCATGCAAATTTTGTAATATATTAAAAATAAGCTGTGTATATCTTACTTAAAATTAAAGTGACAAATTTAATTTTTTTTATTGAAATGCTTTAAAAATTAAAAAAAATTAAACTTTTAAACTTTACTTTTTTTTTCTTAAACTCATTAATTTATCAACTTTTAAAAATTCAAAAAATCTTTCAAGAAAAATCTGAAGATTAGTATTTTCTTTTCAACACATTCAATATGCAAAAGAAAATATCCATGGATCGATTTTGTAGTAAAATTATGGTATACCCTCGATATGAACGTTGCGTTAGTCATGTAACTTAGTCTCTTTTTTGAATGAAAATCTTGGATAAAAAATAAAATAATGTTTGAGTTTAGTAAAAGTATTATTTTACACAACTACTATAGGAATTGAAAGCCTGGAACTATTATAGTCATCCTGATAAATCTGATGATTTATTTAGTATATGACTCAGAGGAATATTTCGCATTATTTGCGAACATTTTTTAAATCAGTAAAGACAAAAAAATCCGGTTGATCGACCTTTAGCTGTATTACATTCACGGGGTCGTATAAAAAACGTCGTGACAGTGACGAGAAAATACTTGGAAATGGGACTTAAGACAATAGATCTGGACATTCCTATAACTTTTCGGTGACGCTTTTATTTCATGTTGTAGTTTCCGGAGTCATTTATGCACCCGTCCGTTCATTCACATTCTACATAACAACCTAGAAGTCTCTGATAAGCTATAGTTACATCCGAAATAAACAATAAATTTTCGGCTATTTATGATAACATCTAGGAGATTTATATACAACTTTACTCCATAATTATTATTAAAATTTTGTCTTAAATTTATTCTCGGAGCATACTCTAAAATATTATCGTTGATCCCATTTGTATTATGGGAGTTTTTAATATATACAAATAATAGTCTAAATATTAGCGTTAATTAATATTTTTAACATAACTCGCTAATAACATAACTTCACTAGATTTTTCTCGCTATTAGTCCAAAGATTAAATCATATAATCTAAAAGCAACCATACTCAACCTGTGTCCCGGGACCATCAATCTTTTACATGTGGCCTGAGACAAACAATCATTTACTCAGATTTATTAAATATTTAACTGGTCGTGACAATTGGTTAAGTATGCTTGGGATGAATTTCTACTCCCCTCTCTCTTTAGAATATGTTTAGCACTTGGAAATTCTGCATTATAAAATTATGTTGTACACTTATTGTGTAACCATAGCAGCCAACTTTCCGTATTCTTTTAAGTCAAGTATGCATATTTTAATTCAGAAATATTACTTGATAAATGAAATCAACTATGTAACTGCATAAATATTCAACACATTTTACTAAATACATTTTCTGGTTCAAAATATGTTTACTTGATTGGAAAAAATCGGAAAGTTGGCAGCTATGTGTTGCTAATACAGATTATGAGAGAACACGGTTATACCGAGCATATACTGTTGCTGCGATTCCTTTGTCATCGTTATAATGGAGTTCGAGCGTCTATTTTTGAATATCCTCACATATTTGCATAGTTACCAAATTTTGCGCTTTTTTTCTACCACTCCATTTAAACATAAAAATTTCGCTTAGTTAATCCTAAATTTTCGCGATTAAATAAGACAATTGAAGGAATCTCTAGAAGAAGGGTCGTTGTTTCAAATTATTTAATGTTGGATTTTTTGTTGGAAAAGGGCCTATGTGGAATGATTGGTGATTTTCTAGTGTTAAAATTTACAATTTTTAATATACAAGTTTGATTAATTTAAATAAAAAAATTAAAACTTGGTTCTTGAGAGAATACTGTTATAACGAGCAAATACTGTTGCTGTGATCCCTTCGTCATTGTTATAATGGAATTCGTCCGTATCTTTTTGAATATCCTCACATATTTGAATTGCCTTGTATTATTTTCATTTATCAGTCACAATATTTGAACAGAAAATTTGGCTTATTTATTTCTAAATTTTCGCGATTAAAAAATCAATTGAAGGAGTCTCTAGAAGAAGGACCTATGTTACAAATTTTGGAATGTTGGATTTTTTGTTTGAAAAGCGCCTATGTGGAATGATTGATGATTATCTAGTGTTAAAATTTGCAATTTCATAATATAGAAGTTTGTTTATTTAATTAAAAAAATTAAACAATAAAATAAAAATAATATTATTATTTTCCTTACCCGCCTAACTACTTTTTTATTACTCGTCAATGCTCAGCACGAAGACAAAAAAAAAGGGGGGGGGTAATCAAGATCCGAAGAAGGGCCTATGCTGCACTAGGTGGCCAGGACAAAGCTAATCAATGGCATTAATAGTTTTTTTCAATTTTCCATTTGGAATTTTATATTTTTTTATATTTGTAAAATTTTAAATTTGAAACATAGGCCAGTCCTTCCAGACACCCTTCAATTTTTTTTTTCAAACATAATGAAGAAAAAAAGCGTAAAACTCGCCAGCTATGTATTTATCATCTTGACAATACACTGAACTTTTAAAATTTTTTTGGGTTCCATACTTAAAAAGTAGAAACGGAACCATTATAAGATCATTCGTGTGTCCGTCTGTCCGTCTGTCACAGTCGTTTTTCTAGAAAACTATGGAACGTGGAAAATTTAAACTTGGCATAGTTATAAAGGCTATTGGACCCACATATTTATAGATTATTAGCCATTCACAAATATGTCTGTAGAGCTATTGAAACTAAAATTATGAAAAAATTGGGAGTAGTAGGAGTTTATTTAAAGCTTACAAGAAAACTATAGCAATTATTCTAGGTCACATAGTTTTTGAGAAAAACGCATTTTTCCGTTACATACAAACTTTACTTTGAGGGCGCTAGAAATACCTATCGACACGGAATCATCCAAATATTGGTGATAATGATATTCTCGAAAAAAAATTCGGTTATTAGCCGCGATATTAATTAAAAACCTATCTAGAAAATGCGGCGCGGACTAAGGCAGCTTTGCAACTTTGCGACCTTCTTTCGATGCGCGCTTAGCACAATGACAAGTTTTTTGTACAAGAACTTTTAGGTAAAGTGAATTACAGTGATAAATAGTCAATGCTTTTCATTCCAATTGAATTCTATTATTGAAGGCAATTATTGAAAACTAATTCATAGAATAATTCCAAGTTTTTTTTACAAAGTCTTATTCTTCTTTTAGCAATGATTTTTTGTAATATTGCAGATAGTAATTAATAAATTTATTGTACGGAACCCTTTGTACACGAGTAAAACTCGCACTTGACCGATTATCTCAAAACTATCTAACGCGCACTATCTATCACATTTTAAACATTTCCAAGTAAGAGTACTTCAGTTATCACAAATCCATTCCATTTAGCATGTTTTCTTTCATCTGCACGTAAATTTTATTGCCACGTTTCTTTCGCGCTTCCTGAAACAGGAGTTTCAGTCTTGAATAAAACGGATGTCATGTTGACTAGTTGCTTTAATAATACACGTTTTTCATTTCTTACCCGAAGGGTGTCTGGGAACTTGGGGCGTTGCTCCAACTTTAAAAGGTTAGAGTTCCAAGATGAAAGATCAAACTTTATAAATTAGAAAGTACTCTAAAGCACTGTCTGCTTTTTATCTTGGTACAATGTTTCTTGGAATTCCTCCATTAACTTATTTATTTTTAAAGTGAACTATAAATTGTCAAAGACATTCTTTTTAGTTACATTTTTCATACTGTCGTATTATCAGACTTATAACTTCCGGGCCGTGAAATTCCTCGATTAACAGGTTGTTTATCAAAACCAATCTGCATTCTACCGTGAAAAATTGTGTTATAGAAATAGTTATCATTATATTTATCAAAATGTTTGTATATAGGGCTTTGGGGAAATTTAACTTCACAACATATTCTAAAGTTTTGTTGCTGTGAAAATTTCTCTTTATTAGTAAAGAACAAATCAAACCCATAAAACTTACCTGAAACAATATTTTGCAGGGTTCGTATGCTTATTAATACAATTTTTAATAGAATTTTTCGCCTTATTTCAATGCAGAAAAATATTGCAAATCCTTCAATTAAACGAGGCGTCTGTGCAATTTCTGTTACCTAAATATTAAATAGAAATTTTCTATTAAAAAGTTGTGGTAAAAGCGTACAAACCCTGGTTTTAGTTTTCGGTGCCTTACCCGAAGACACCGAATCTTGAAATAAATTCTTAAAAATTACTTATACCCAAAGGATATTATTTTTTAGTCTGAGTATTTATAAATAAAGAAGTGGTTCATTTATGAAGTGGTAACGGTGGCATTACACTGAGAAAAATGACACTTTCAAATCTGAGTAAATCGATGTTCTCATTTTATTATAAAAATTTTTGTTTCAAATAGGACGACCCAATGCTTTTAATTCTGAAATACCAGAAATACTCAGAATATTGAAACATGGACATACTCAAAACTGAGCACATAGAGGTCAGTTCATACTCATTTTTGAAACATGGATATACTCAAAAAGGATTAGAATCAGTTCAAACTCATTTTTGAAACGTAGAAATACTCAAAAATGAGCATATTGAAATCAGTTCATACTCATTTTTGAAACATGGACATACTCAAATAGGAGCACATGATGTTTTATTCTTGAGTGTGTGCATGTTTTCAGAAATAAGTATATGCATGTTCAGGGCTCCCAAATGGTCCGCCAACTGAGTACCAATATTTTTTAACAGACACTTTCATAGTAGGTACCTACAACATTTCCGCAAAAGTTTACCTCCGATGGTGGTTTCTGCAAAATTTGCAAGAAAAATCTAAAAATAAAAATTTTCTAAGAAAATACCGGTATCCAAAAAGCGGACCATTTGGGAGCCTTGATGTTTAAAACTTGAGTAATTTTGATTAGAAGCCATTTTGACTATGCGACATACTCAGTATTTCTACTCAGTTTTGAAAATGTCGTTTTTAGAGTGTAGTGGTAGATATGAAGTGGTAGAAAATGAAGTTCTCACATCCTTCTTGAAGGGGTTAATAAATCGGTATTTATAGCTCTTTTGTAAAATATTTACAAGAATAATTAGATTCATACTGTTAGATTTATTCTATTAGATAATATACTGTTATCGAAATCTTGCAGTTCTTATAAAAACAATGTAAAGAAATGAATTGTGATACTATTTGTAAATTGAAAAGTTTTTGTAGTTGAAATTTTTTCATATAACATTTTTAACAAGCAAAAACTACACCTATGTAAATATTTGAGAAGTCAACTACTTTAAAAAAAAATAGCTCCGACTGTTTCACTGTGTTTTCTAAATGTGATCGAACAAAGTATTTTGTATGAAAAGTAAAACGTACTTTTATTAATAGACGGATTAAAAAATATATATATATATATTAAATTTCACTTAATGGTACGTAAAAGTACCACAACGTTATTTTAATATTTTCAATCTGAACTTTCAGAAGAAAATAATAAAATAATTACGATTAATATTTGAAAAAATTTAGAACATAATATACAAAAAATATTGACTAAAAAATGTTTTTTTTTCATACATGCAACAAACAGAAAATTACATATTTCTCATAAATATTGTCAATGTTCTAATACATAATTTTAAAGTATACGAACTTACTTTTGTAAAAATTCTATTTTGGGGCGTCTCCGGCCTTTTTAATTTGACAAATTTTAAGAATTTTTTTTTAGCAATAACGATGGGAAACTGCTCAAATGATAAATAAAACTTTGGCATGAAAAATTAACTAATAAAGGCTTAATTTCTAAAATCTTTTTGGTGAACACGTAACAAAAGAAATCGGCGCCCGCTTTATTTAATTGTATTATAACGGATTAAATTATACAGGGTGCGTCAGAAAAATGTATACAAACACTGTTTAATGAGTCATAACTTTCTAATTTTTCTTTCTTTCCAAAGTGTCATTAATTGGAAATAATGAGTGGACCAAGATTAACTTTTGTAAAAAGAAAATTTATTTTTAAATATTATTGTAAGTATGAAAATGTAGCAGAAGTACAAAAACAATATCGCAGGGAGTTTCAGACAGATCCACCTATGCGACTTACAATTCATCGGATAAAAGATAACTTTTAAACAAATAGATGTTCATAGACAACGTACCGGAACTGCAATTGAGCAAGAATGCGCCGCAACACCCAATGAAATGTTTGTTGAAGTGTGTGAATCAATAGCATTCCGTTATAAGCAGTGTATTGACCAGAACGTAATAATTTTGAACATCGGCGGTAGGAGGAAAAGTTATACATTTTATGTAGATTCTTTTGTAATTTAAATATTAATTATACGTGCATAAAAACTGGAGTCATAATCATTTAAAGTGTGTTTGCATTTTTTGACGCACTCTGTATATTTACATGTCCTCTTTCTTAGTGACAGTTTTTAAAGAGTTCAAAAATATAATTTAAACATAACTTCTTGGAATTTTTTTATCTCATGCTAAGCGAAGCATATTTTTTATATTCTTCCATGATCTTAATGAACATTTGGAAAACATGAATATTAACTTCAATTACTTAACCCTTTCAAGGGCAAAGTAATTATGTTCTAAAATATTGAAATAATGGACTGCCAGCAGAATTTACGAGCAAATCGATTTGAAAATAAATAAATTCTTCTCTTCACGTCCATTATAAATAAAAAATATATATATATATAAATTGTCTGTGTCATTAGATCAAAAAACTTACACAAAATGTTCACAGATATCGCATTCTTATACCCAACGAAGCGTTATGATCAATCAGATAGTACAACATGAACAGTACTTTGGGCAAGAAAAGACAGCTTGCTATCTTCAGTAGAGATGACGGTTTTGTCCCTCCCTCCAAAAGGAGGAGGGGAAAAACACCTTAAACGCATTGTTGCGGTTTTTCTAAATTCAAAATTGCTTAATTTTGCATTTGTACCTTTGGCTTTATATTTTTATAGCTCAACTTATACTTTTGATGTTTTCGGGTACAATTCATTTTCTTTTAAATTTTAGTTTTTATTTCTTCTTCTTCTTCTTTTTATATCTCATTAAATTGTAACTAATTTATATATTTAAAAAAAATGTATGGCCCTGAAGCTTTTTGCCCCCCTACCCTCAGTGTTTGCTGCTTTCACCATATACCAATTCCAGTGCTCAGGAATTTGCTCGCCAAATTCCAAAAACTTGCTTAATCCATCTATGCGTCATGAACATTCGACACCATCAACATTAATGTAATGTTAACGTAAGCATTACGACTTACGTAGGAATCCAAATAATCTGCATTGGTTCATTGGTTCGGTGCCATTTGGCAGTTTGGAATTTAAATGAAGTTTTATAAATAATATATAATTGCTCTTCAAAGTGATAATTAATTTTGAACTGACGGTCAATCCATGCGGACTGGTGTGGGCGTGTCGGGCACTTTTACACAAAAAGTAGCTTTCTAGTTCAATAATCTAAAGTCCAAGTTCTTAAATTAAGTATTTTTGTATTTACCTAACATTTATCTAATATCTTAATATAACATCATCGATTTTCTGAAACAACATTTTCATATTTAAAATTAATAGTCTTAATGTGCTAACACATAAAAAGTTTTTTTTTCTTTTATATATATATAAAAATAGTATAGAATATGGATCTTGCTATATTAAGATATACAAATGTTGTTTAAATATAAAAACATCTAATTTAAATGTTTGGGCTTTATAACACATTTTGTATAAAGTTAATTTAGATGTAAAAGTGACAAGCACGCTCCCATGGACTTGGCGTTAAACAATTAAATATTTTTGATATAATTATTTTACCATCTAAATTATTTATTTATTTGTCTATATTAGCTATCTATATTATTTAGCTATAACTGTCTAAATCATACCAACTATCATTTTAATTTATGATTAAACCTCTAATGCCCATGGTAGCATATATGGACAGTCAGCCAGTGTTGCCAGTTTGGCGGGATTATTTTTATTCAAATTGCTTGATTGTTCCCATTTTTTAAAAATAATTATATTCGCCTTATATGGATCATTACCGCACTTAAGCGTCAATTCATTAATTCCATTTTTATTTAGAAATTTCGAATTTATACCAGAAATGCCGAATAGTGCTTTTTGCTTTATTTAATGACAGGCATTTCGTGATTACATAAAGTAAAAATTCTTCTTTCAGAATTTCCGGTATGGATTCGGTATTTCTGAATAAAAAAAGAAATTCCTAACATGCATACTAATGATGCAAATGGCTTAATGACAGATTAAATAAAGCGAATATTGCTATTTCAATCAATTTTTTAAAAAATGGCCAGATGTGAACACTTATGGGAGGTCATGGGTATTAAAGAATTCAAATGATAGTAAAACAACACCATAACGTTATTTTAATAATTTCAAGCTAAACTTACAATAAAATAACAAAACTAATAACAAATTTATACCAGAAATTCCGAATACTAATTTTTGCTTTATTTAATGACAGGCATTTCATGATTACATAAAGTAAAAATTCTTCTCTCGGAATTTCCGGTATGGCTTCGGTATTTCTGACTAAAAGAGAAATTCCTAACATGCACACTAATTATGCAAATGATTGCTTAATGGCAGATTAAAGAAAGCAAATATTACTATTTCAATCAAGCATTCCATATAAAAAAAAAATGACCAAATGTCAATACTTATGGGAGGTCATGAGATTAGAGAATTAAAATGATAGTAAAACGTAGTAAAGTAAGTACCACCGTAAGATAGTAAAGTAAGTACCAAAACGTTATTTTAATAGTTTCGAGTTAAACTTACAATAAAATAACAAAACTAATAACAAATTTATACCAGAAATTCCGAATAGTAATTTTTGCTTTACTTTAGTAATAGTAATTTTTTTTGACAGACGTTTCGCGATTTCATAAAGTAAAAATTCTTCTTTCAGAATTTCCGGTATGGTTGCGGTATTTCTGAATAAAAAATAAATTCCTAAAATATACACTAATGATGCAACTGGCTTTATGACTGATTAAATAAAGCGAATATTGCTATTTCAATCAAGCAATCCATATAAAAAAAAATCACCAAATTGCAACACTTATGGAAGGTCATCGACATTAGAGAGTTAAAATGATAGTAAAGCAATACCATAACGTTATTTTAATAATATTTTCAAGCTAAACTTACAATAAAATAAAAAAACTCTTAATGATAATTCCAAGTGATTAGTCGTGAAAAATATCTTTTTAATGAAAGCTAAACAAAAAATTCTGCAACGACTGCGTCTCCATTTAATTGAACTATAATTGATTAAATACTATATTTATGTATCCCATTTCTTAATGACAGTTTTTTTTTATTATCCAGTTCAAAAAAGGGCAATTTAAACATAACTTCCTGGACTTTTTATCTCTTGCTAAGTGAAGCATATTTTTTATACTCTTCCATGATCTTAATGAACCCACGAATATTTGGAAAACAATAAAGATTAACTTCAATTGCTTAATTAATTTTGAAATATATCTATAGGAGAAACGGAAGTGATCAGTCAGCTATGACACGGTAACTTTTCGCTATCCATTAAAAGCAAAATGGCAGAAGTCATTGTTATCTATTGACTACCCATCAAATTTACTTCCGCTAAAGGAAAGATTATATTATAGTTGTAATTGAGTAATTAAACTAGACACGTTATGTTTTGATACTGTTTAATGAATTTTACGGGGACGGTGAACTCTAAAATGAACAGAAATATGAAATTTTGTTTTTGTGTTCAAATTTATTGAAAAAATTTAAAAACAGCGATATATTGCCATATCTTAGATGGGCGGTCTTAACAGTATAAGTCAGATTTTAGTAAAATCGGTATATTTGCATATTTCACAGTGAAACTATGATATCTATAGGCGGTTATAGTATAAGTCAAGGAGGAAGGTAACGAGCTGTTTTAGCTAGTGATCATAACAGTACAAGAAAGAAATGCTCGCTATTATATTTGTTATAGTACTCACTGCACAGAACCAAACAGTAACATTTATTACTTTACACTATCAAAACACATTTCACGGTTAAATACATTGAGATTAACCAAAACAGCCTGTACCCAATAAAACCAAGATCAGTCGTACACAGTTTTATACAATTTCCTCCAAAATTGCAATTTAGGATTTGTACTGTTAAGACCGCCCACCTAAGATATACAGCTATAAATGAACTCGAAGCCGCAGCAGTCGTCCGACGTTTTAATCGTATCGAATTTAGTTTTTAATTTTTTCCGGTGGGAACTTCTGTGACCGGCCTGCTACCGATACGGTCGGTAACTGGTGAAAAGGGGCCTCCTATTTCAACCGCACTTCTCCTTTTCTGGGAAGAAGAGGTGGCCGGTGAAACTGTAACTGTTATTACACTATAAAAAAATTTGCTGATTTTACAAAAAAAAAAAAACCGTCACCCAGGACGCCAGCAATAAACTGTTTATTTTATGGACATAATCTGTACTTCTTACATAAATACGAGCAAAACCTGTTAATATAACAGTGAGTTTGTAATAAATACAGATTATTTTCGTAAAATAAACAGTTTTATTCTGGCGTATTGTCTGATAGTTTTTTTTTTTTTTTTTTTTTTTTTTTTACATTGTACTTACCTTTTAAAGTGTTAATAAATACTTTATTCCAGGTTGGCAAAATATTGATATATTTAAAATTTTAACAATAAATTTAGAAAATTCTTATTTTTTCTCTTTTAGATGTCCACACTTTAAAGGGCGCTGTTATATTATTTACACGTCTTAATTTCAATCCCTAACTACCAAATTTGTACCAGAATATTTTAATAAAATTTTGCTTTTATAGTGTACGTGAAGAACAGCATTTATTTATTCCTGAATCAATCAGTTCTTAAATTCTGGGGATGGTAAATCATTTTAACATTTTAGCAACAAAATTACTTTGATCCTGAAAGGGTTAAAAGTAGAAAATCTAAGAGTGTAAAAAATTTTGTTGCTAAAAAATTAGCACTGTTCGTAAATTCTGGCGATGTTCAATCATTTTAGCATTTCAGCAACAAAATTACTTTGCGCCTGAAAGAGTTAAAAGTAAAAAATCTGAGCGTGTAAAAAATTAGTGTGTGTTTATTTTAGCACTCGCTCAAGGGTACAAGTGTACTCGTAATTGAATGCACATAAAAACTAGTCGTTGGGGGCCACCGTAATACTTACCCATCATGGATATGCATAATATAAAATATGAAAATAAAACACGTGTAAATTATTTATTTATAAAATGCATTGCAATTCGAATACAATCGTGACTTGATGACGTCATAAATGCTCTATTACTCCAAAATTGATAATCATATTAACTAACGGTTTACTGTGTCGGATTAAGCGTCTCATTTCGAATTAAAATATGCCTTTGAATTGAAATTTGAATGAAATACATGGTCAGGAAAAATCGAAGAGTTTGGAAAATAGGATTACAAATATCTCGGCAACTCATTATCCGATCGACTTCATTCTTAATGCAAAATTTATGTTTTTTATTGTCTTTTATATTTCCTCCTTAACATAAACAATTTCGAAAAAATTTCTATACCTTTTATCAGAACGAATATTTCGAGAGTCCGAAAAAAAATAGTTCCGGATAATCGAGGTTACTGAAATTCAATAAGCTTCTTCCCATTATTACATACTAAGTACACACCAAATTTCAAGTCTTTATATCTCGATTTGTTCGGGAGATAGAGCGTTTACAGACACACAGGCACACAGGCGGACGGCAATTTTTTTTTTCTAAAAATATGTTTTTCTGAATCTCTAGTGTCTGAAACGTGTAAATCCGTCAAAAAAAATTTTCGGTTTTCAAAACGATTACAAGACTTACCCTATACTACGTATGATGGGTAAGTCTTGTAATATTACTTACCCATCATACGTAGTATAGGGTAAATCTTGTAATCGTTTTGAAAATCGAAAAAAAAAATTGACGGATGTACACGTTTCAGACATTGGAGATTCCGAAAAACATTAAAAAAAAAAAAAAAAAAAAAAAAAAATTGCCGTCCGTCTGTCTTTCTGTGTGTTTGTGTGTCTGTAAACGCTCTATCTCCCGAACAAATCGAGATAGAGACTTTAAATTTGGTGTGTTCTTAGTATGTAATAATGGGAAGAAGCTTATTGAATTTCAGTAACCTCGATTATCCGGAACTATTTTTTTCGGACTCTCGAAATATTCGTTGTGATAAAAGGTATATAACATTTTTCGAAATTGTTTATTTTAATGGAGGAATATAAAATACAATAAAAATTAAAAAACAAATTTTGCATCAAAAATAAAGTCGATCGAATAATGAGTTGCCGAGATATTTGTAATCCTATTTTCCACACTCTTCGAGTTTTCCTGACCTTGTATTTCAATCAAATTTCAATTCAAAGATATATTTTAATTGGAAATGAGACGCTTAATTCGACGCAGTAAACCGTTAGTTAATATGATTATCAATTTTGGAGTAATAGAGCATTTATAGCTTATGACGTCATCAAGCCACGATTTTATTCGTACAATGCATTTTATAAATAGTTTAGACATGTTTTATTTTCATATTTTATATTATGCATATATATGATGGGTAAGTATTACGGTGACCCCCAACGACTAGTTTATTCATGCAAAGGGGTTGTTTTGTTGTTGTTGTTGTTGTTTTTATTAAAACTTTAATAAAGATTATTTTGCAACGCTTTAACAAATCGTTTGCCAGTCGCGAGTATATTCATTTTCGTTTATTTACGCGCTTTCTGATTATTTAAGTTTTCATAATATATTTTACCTTGCATTGAATGTTGCATAATTTTATCATAAAGTGATTTGTTTGTACTTTATATTCGTGTATTTTTATAGTATGTAATAAAATCTACTCTTGACCTCTAAAGTAGTCCTGCCTCTAAAGGCTCTTCATCAGTGACATTTTAAATTCCTCGCCCTAATGTTAAACCTATATGGCCGCGTGATGCATTCGTATTTATAAAATATCTCCTCAGAAAATTAATATTTTAAACTTTTTTTGTCTCCTTTTTTTTTCTATTTGTCAAAATATTTCTAATATAGCTACTTTTAATTTTATGTGAAGTGTTAAAATCTTAAAGAGTTTCGCTAAGATTTTAACACAAAAAAAATGATAAATTTAGTATATATTTTAGAAATATATTGACAACTAAGAAAGAAAGAGACATCCTTTAAGAATAGTATACAGAAAAAAAAGAAAAAGAAGTTAAAAATATCAATTTCCTAAGGATATATTTAGAGCAAAAAAAAGAAAGAAAACACCCTGTACATTTTAATTCCCAAATTGTCTCAGGCGAAAAAAAATGGAAATAACAATTTGTATGGAAATCATGTCTTCTTTCAGTTTATGTTTAAAAAACAAGCTTAGGGAATCGTCTTAATTTTGAAATTGTACAAAACTCAAACATTTACAATACGATCGCAAATTTTGACAGCATATTTGGTTTTGTCAGTGCATTTTACCTTAAGGTAACGAAATGCCGTCTCTTTTTTTATTATTATTTTCTAACGGGCAGCAAAAGAAACTTTTATTTCAGAAATGCTTCTTTAAATCTCGGAAATCTAATCGTTTCTTATGTTTCTGGAGATAAAGGAACCCTTTTTGAAATCGTGTATAACTGGGAAGAGGTTTTGTATTTGCTTTTGATCATTGTTTTTCTACTGTGTAGTTACGAATATAACATCTACGTAATGAAATAATGCAATTTTAATAAAATCTTTTATTAAAATGTGGATAAATAAAATACTAGCATGATTCTACATAAGTTCCAAGCAGTATAAAAATATTTTTATACCCTTATTTTTGCTTTTTATATTTTTGTTTCGGAAAATTTAGCATTGAAAATGTATTTTTCTATGAGAGTGATTTAAACTTATGTAAAATAATAAATGGCATTTCAATTCAAAAACAAAATGATAATGAGTAATTTCACTTCATTCTTTTGACATTATGTACATTTTTATTCTGAAATTAGTGATAAATTCTTTTGTTGTGAGATGATAACAATAACAACAACAAAAAATCTGGGGTGAGTCCACTTAATTTTCTGAACACTGCGGTGTACATAAAACATATATATATAAATTTCTGACACAATGGAATTGATCAGCGAACACTGGATTTGCCGTTTTGAAGCTGGAGACGTTACCGCTGCACTACTGATTGATGGCATCGCCGCTTTATTAGTCAGTTATACTCAATCAAATTTCCTTGGTGATTTTCTCTATAGAATCGACCAGTATGACTGAGAAGTTCTGCTCTCAAAGCTGGTAGACGGGAGGTGCTGGGTTCAAACCACTGTCACTCTCGTCGACCTAACCGTTCGGAGTTTTCTGTGGGTTTTTTCGAACCTTGCCTTAAATGCGGGTTAGGATCACTCAGAAAGACCCCTACGGAGGGCACTCTCCCCTAGAGCCTATCCCTCGAGGAGATAATCGGCCGTCATAAATCAATCAACCAACTATATAGAATCGTTTGCAAAATGATTTGAAATTATTTAAAAAATGGATTAAATATATAATCCCTCGTCCGATTTTCACGAAAATCGATGCAGTTTTTGCAACAGTGATTTATAACATATTCACCAAACAGGCGCTCAATCGGAAGTACCGTTTGGGAGTTATCGTGATCTTTCATCCATACACAAATCATGATTACAATACTTTCCTTACACTTTGTGTTGGGAAAGTAAAAAATGTCAATTTCTTTTCTTTAATACATTTCGTAATAAATATCATTCTTTAATAATCATCTTTATGTTTTCTATGTCTACCAAGTACTAAACAATAGTCATAGGTGTAACGCTATAATGATGTTATTGGGAGGAGAACTTATTTTGGTTGTATCTGGATAGATATGCTAGATTACAACAAATAGCTATTCACGTGGAAACGTAAATAATACGAAGCGTTGTTTATACAATACTGCAGCGTTCTCGTCCTGTAAATGCTAAGATGGGAAAAAATGAAAACTAGTTGCTCCATGGAAAATTAACTTCTATTTAAAAAGTCTGAGATAATCAAGAAATGGCCTCCCTTTTTGGAAATTTTAAGATGTTACCAGATGGAAAGACATTTCGATCCGAGTCAGATCGCCAAAAGGAAATACGCCTTGAGCCAAGACGCCGCAATTAACCATAATAGTTAGGCAGAGGGCTATATTAAATTTTTAAAAAGACAAAAACGCCAAGCGTTCCAGAATTGGTAATTTAATAAAATTAGTGGCAAGAAAAAGTAGGCCTAAAGACATGTTCAAACGCAACAAATGTCTAATTTACAGATAGATGTTCTTTTTTTGTTATAATTTTGAACAAGGCATAAAAGATATATGTACGAGCTAAACGCAGATGTAAAACCACAGAGCAGATTGCAGACTTATAATATAAATACAGTAACGTATTTATTAAAAGAAGCTTTAGCAAGGATAAAATTGGATATAAATTAAAAGAAATACATTTTGAATACAGGATATAATTGCGTAAACGAAGAATTAATTTTGAAAATATTTTAGCTCCAAATAATTTATTATTTAAATTTAGGAGCATATTAATTTGAAATAAAATGATCCTAATAATATATGATCTTTGTTATAAACAAAAACAAATGTCAATATCCTCCCCTTTATTTATTCCGGAAGAAAATTATTTTTTCAGTCATAGTTCAAAAAATTTTAAAGCATAAAAGCATTAAAGTGACAAAAATGGACATTGGTTGTTTTCCCTCCAAGGTACAGAGATATAAATCATATTTTGAAACATTTTTTTTATTATTATTTTATTTTGCGTGTTATGGAATTGTTTTCTTAAAGAAAAAAGCACTACATCATTGTATGTCTCAAAGTACATACATCTTCTATGTACGATTCACTTGCTAGACTTTTAAATGTACAGATTAAAGATCGGTTATTAAAATGTATTGTATTCCGTAAGATATTAGCGGTACTCCATTGTCATTAATCCGTCCAGCATTCCTTTTAATCTTTCACCAGACAAAGGCATTCATTTATCTAAATGCGACCTGTCCTTTGTTTTAATTTGTACAAATCCATGATCCCTATTCCTTGATTCTAGTGACCCGCAATGGACTTGTACAAATTCAAGTTCGTCACCTTGTGACCAAATGACAATAGACGCAGGAAATTTCACTACCAGAAAAATTGCTCCAGAATTACATATGCCACAAATCATTTTCTACAGAGTCTGTTTGAGATTTTTTTTATTATTATTCCTTCAAGCTTTTTTTTACTCTTGTTCCGAAAGATTGTATTCTGTTTCCGTTTTTATGTCGAGTGCAAGAAGTCAAGTATGGATGGTACAATAAATGATTGAAAGCGTATCGAATGCGTGCGTTTCATCAAGCAACAACAAGAAAGTTTTGGGCAATTACAGTGTTTGCTAGACTATAAAGTAACTTTTTCAAGACATGCGATCAAAAGCTTAATGTAAATCCTTTATACTTTATGTTGAATGATGAATATGAATAGGAATAACTGAATATGAATTTTTTTTTTTTTTTTTTTTTTTTTTTTTGTTCAGTTTGTTGAAATATTTTGCATAAATTGCCTGTATTTAATTGAAAGAAAATAGACAGGTAAAAAAGTTGCCTACAGAAAACAGATCTATTGTTTTCTGCTAAATGCTTCACTTTTACCTGTAATATATATATATATATTTTTTTCATTTTTCCATCGTCATATGATATCTTTATTTCATTTTTATTCGAATTTATTATTTAAAATTTATTTTATTGCACTTTTTCGAGATTAAAAGCTTTTTTTCATTTATTGGTTGGTATAATCTATCTTTAAATTAATTTTTGCGATTCTTAATATTGAGATTTCATGGTAGGTTTTATTTAATTAGATGCTATATATATATATATATATACTATAACAATTAATGTAAAATATTATTACATGTCATCTTTAAATAAGAGATTTGGTCATTTTTGTTATAGAAACTTCTAAATTATTTTTTTTTTATTTCAAAGGTACATATATATATATAATTAATATAAAGTTATAAAAGTTCAAGTGTTAAATTCGACAAAATTTAAAAAAATAAATAAATAAAAGTAGAAAATGTCTGAAAATCATAAAAATGGAGGAATTAAAAACCCTTTATTTTTTTTTTCTCGTTTAGGGGGGGGGGGGGTCTCCTTCTTTGGCCTAAAATCACGTAATTTTTACGATTTTTTTATTTATTTATTTATTTATTTATTTATTTTTGGTTACAAAGATAAAACTATTACCTTCGTAATTTTTACTTTTTGCGAGCTCTAAAAAAAAGTTATGAATGAAAATTATACTTTTCGGTGGTATAAGCTCCAGCAAAACAGATTACTGTTCTTTTTTAAAAAAGAGAAGTAAATCAGTCGAATAGTTCTCGAAAAAAGTGGTTACCCTGTTTGAAAAATATTGTTTCAAGAAAAACTAGTTTAAAGTTTTACAATAGTAGCGTAAAGTTGAACGTAACGACGTTTTAAAAACGTAGCAACAAAAAAAGCGTGAAAGAGGTAAGAAAAGAGGAGGTAACAAAAAAGCGTGAAAGTTATCAGCTACGACATTTTTTTTTTTTTAATAAGTAAAGTTCCACAGACTTCGTTAATTAAAAAATTAAACTAAACCTCCCTAAAAAGCCTTACCAATTAGGGCTTTCGGGTTCATTTACTGTAGGACGCGTAAACTCTAGTTCAGAAGTAGCTACATTCTTCGAAAGTCGGCTTAAAAATGAGAGCATATAGCTTTCGCATTGCAAAGTGAAATTTAATTAAAATGATTTTATTAAAAGTTTTTATTGAGAATTATGAATATAGTGTGTTTATTTAAGGAAAATTTTGAATCTTAAGGAATTAATGTAAATATATTTTATTTTATCTTATTTATTGATAGGGAGGTATGCGTGTGTATGCAGTTACTTTAAGTTTCTGTTTTTAATCACTTATTTACACTTTATATCTTTAATGATTTTTTTTTCTCTTTTGGCCTGTCGTGAATATCGTAGCATCTAGTTATAAAAAATATTCATATTTAAGTATACCACGATCGAAGTATTTCTCTTCCAGGAAACGTACATTTTTACACAATTTTTAATACATTTATTCGCCCCCCCCCCCTTTTTTTTTCAGAAAAACATCAGAAATTCTGCTATTAAACGAGACGACTACAAATACTAAGATTAAAATATTAAATAAAAATTTTCTAATCCGAAATACTGGTGTCAAGAGTGTACGCATCTTATCTTCAAAAGCACCGCTCCCTGAATA
Organism: Maratus michaelseni; assembly: GCA_963931845.1. Lineage (NCBI taxonomy): Eukaryota > Metazoa > Arthropoda > Arachnida > Araneae > Salticidae > Maratus > Maratus michaelseni. The sequence continues at coordinate 52,502,978 of OZ007586.1, read as the reverse complement.
CTAGGCATGTGCCCTGGCACAAAAATGGTGGCTGTTGAAAGCGTTTTTACGGTCCCCAGAATTTATACATCAGTATTTTTCAAAAGTTTTCTTTCACTTGTTTAATCTCATAAAAATAAGCCGGACAAAACTTTTAGAAATTTATTGGTATGTAAATTCAAGAGACCGTAAAAACACTGAAAAAAAAAACACCTACGACACCCACCATTTTTGTATCAGCGCATAGGCCTAAAATTCAGGAGACGTGTTCCTAAGATTCGGCTGCATATATAGCCTTCGAAATACTTAACATATTCAGAATACGAAATAATACATTTTTTTTTCTCTGCTATGCACAGAGAAACTAACAGAGTCCTGAAAAAACTATGCCTGTATATTTTTTAATTAGCATTTCTACTATTTCAATAAAACAACATTCAATAATTTAATAACAAATTTCTCTTGCATCTCCTTCACTAATCGAATCGACTTACAGAAAACTTTATGCAAGACAGAAAGAAAAATATGGCCTCCCTACGGTATTCTGATTAAAGATATTCTAATTTATGTTTAATTATATACTGCTAACACTATTAGAATCATAACAAAATTCTATCTGTATATATTTTAACAGTGTTTCTACTATTTCAAGAAAACAACATCCAATAATTTAATAACAAACTTGTCTTGCATCTCCTTCACTAATCGAATCTACTTACAGAAAACTTTATGCAAGACAGAAAGAAAAATCTGTTCTCCCTACAGGATTCTGATTAGAGATAGTCTAATTTATGTTTAATTATATACTACTAATACTATTAGAATCATGACAAAATTCTATTTGTATATTTTTTAACACTATTTCTACTTTTTCGAGAAAATAACATTCAATAATTTAATAACAATTCTGTCTTTCATCTCCTTCACTAATCGAATCTACTTACAGGAAACTTTATGCAAGAAAAAAAAAAGAAAAAAATCTCCGCCATACGGGATTATGATTAGAGATATTCTATTTGTGTTTAATTATATACTACTAATACTAATAGAATCGTGACAAATTTCTAATTATATACTACAAATACTGATAGAATCATGACAAATTTCTAATTATATACTACAAATACTAATAGAATCATGACAAAATTCTATGTGTATATTTTTTAACGCTATTTCTACCATTTCAAGAAAACAACATTCAATAATTTAATAACAATTTTGTCTTCCATCTTTTTCACTAATCATATCTACTTACAGGAGATTTATGCAAGACAAAAAGAAAAATATATCCATTCTACGTGGTTCTGATTAAAGATATTCTAATTTGTGTTTATTTATATACTACTAATACTAATAGAATCATGACAAATTTCTAATTATATACTACAAATACTAATAGAATCATGACAAAATTCTATGTGTATATTTTTTAACACTATTTCTACTATTTTAAGAAAACAACATTCAATAATTTAATAACAATTTTGTCTTGTATCTCCTTCGCTAATTGAATCTAATTTAAAAAAAAACTTTATGCAAGACAGAAAGAAAAATATATCCGACCTACGGGATTCTGATTAAAGATATTCTAATTTGTGTTTAATTATATACTACCAATACTAATAGAATCATGACAAAATTCTATGTGTATATTTTTAACACTATCTCAAGAAAACATTTAATAATTTAATAACAATTTTGTCTTACATCTCGTTCAGTAATCGAATCTATACTTATTGAAAACGTTATGCAAGACAGAAAGAAAAATGCGTCCTTCCAACTGGATTCTGATTTAAGATATTCTAACTTGTGTTTAATTATATACTTATCTATCTATCACCTAAGGCAATGAATAATTGACGGTTACTAAAAAGATAATGATAGGCTTTAGATTACGTTAGTGTTAAACTCTCATTAGTTCGTCGTTTTTGTTTTATTGCTTTGTAAATCTTTTTGTAACTGCAACATTTTCACATTATTTTTTTTTTCTTCTTCTGACTGAGTTTCAGATGTCAATAGTCTCTTTGATTACATTCCATTATTTCATGCAAATCTGCAAAAGAGTTTTTTTGCGCAAGTAAAGAAGATATCTTAAATTGTTAATGGGACCAGGAAAGTTTGAAATGACGGAAATGGCTGAAGTTTAATCATGGATTAGAAAGCCTGTATTTAAATTAGACTATATATTATTATTTTTTATATATATATAAATAAAAATATATTTATTAAATTGTAAAAAACAAAAAAAAAATGTTTTTAATATTATACGACAAAATTAATCTTGCAATACGATTTTGAAGTCTAGGTTCCATATTTTTGAGCCATTATTTCTTCTTCTTTATACTGCATATTACGTTGTTTCTCGATTATACCTAAACGAAACAAAATATAAAAATTAAATAACATATAATTAAAAAATAAAATTCCATAAAATCAATCATATTTTTTAAATGCATGTGTCCTTAATTTTTTATGCTTCTTTAAAGAAAAAAAAAAACATTACTAAGTTGAAAAGAAATAATTCGAAAATTTAATTTTCCTATACTAAACATTGAAACCGAATCACTGCGTGGCATCTGTGAAAATATAGAAGTAGAAATTTCGTAGATTTAATTAACTTCCAACACTTTCGCACTCTTTATGTTATATGCTATGAAGCATGATCTGAAATGAATAGTTAAACAAAGGTCTTGAATAATAAGCACAAACTATATTGAACGAACCCCTGATAACATGTTCCGTGGACAAAATTCATGAGAAAGTAGCCCGATATCACTAGCCACTTAAATTCCGCTAAATTTGTTTATATTAACTGCGGAAAAGACAACACAATGAACAACAGTAAATTACTAACTGAACGATACATCTGATATTATTAGGCAAAGTTTTTTTACATATATTATTATTATGAGAAAAAATGCATATATTATTAATCTTTGATGCTTCTTTAATAATAAAAATCAAAATACTAAATAGAAAAGAAATAATTTGAAAATTTAATTTTTCCACGCTAAATAGGGAAACTGAACCACTGCCTGGCACCTGGAAAAAATAAAGCAGTAGAAATATGGAATTTATTTTTAATTTCCAACACTTTCACACTCTTCATGCTATGAAGCATGGTATGCAATGAATAATTAAAGAAAGGTCTTGAATTATAAGCACAAACTATATTGAACGAACCCCTGATAGTCTGTTCCATGGGTAAAATTAATGGGAAAGTAACCCGATATCAATCCCGAGAAAAATAATTCATATATTATTAATCTTTGACGCTTCTTTAATGAAAAAATCAAAATACTAAATAGAAAAGAAATAATTTGAAAATTTAATCTTTCCGCGCTAAATAGTTCCCGTGTGGCATCTGGAAAAAATAAAGCAGTAGAAGTATAGAAGATTTGTTTAATTTCCAACACTTTCGCACTCTTCATGCTATATGCTATGAAGCAAGATCTGAAATGAATAGTTAAAGAAAGATCTTGAATAATAAGCACAAACTATATTGAACGATTGTCTGTTCCGTGGGCAAAATTCATGAGAAAGTAACCCGATATCACTAGTCATTTAAATTCCGCTTAATTATTTTGTTATATTAACTGCGGAAAAGACAACACAATAAAAAAAGGTATTACTAACTAAATGATACATCTGATATTGTTAGACAAATTTTGTTTACATATATATTATTAGTTTGAAAAAAAATGCATATATTATTAATCTTTTATTCTTATTTATTGAAGAAAAACAAAATACTAAGTGGAAAAAAAATAATTCGAAAATTTAATTTTCCCACACTAAATATTGAAACTGGATCACTGCGTGACAGCTATGGAAATATAGAAAGAAATTTCGTAGATTTAATTAACTTTCAACACTTTCGCACTCCTCAAGCTATATGCTATGAAGCATGATATGAAATGAATAGTTAAAGAAAGGTCTTGAATTATAAGCACAAACTATATTGAACGATAGTCTGCTCCGTGGGCAAAATGCATGAGAAAGTAACCCGATATCACTAGCCACTTAAATTCGATTAACAATTCTATCTTATCATCAAGTGATCCAGATCACTTACTATTCGTTTCTTCTTGAGCTTTATCAACAAATTGCATGTCAGCTAGAAATTCAATTCTAGTTTCAGACGACACGCTGAGATATTAATAGTCAAATCATGGATGTTGGCGTTGTAGCGATGCAAACAATAATGACTTTTATCCGAGTATCTTCCGTTCTTACGTTTTCGGAATGCTTATGAATAATAAATCTCGCTAAAAAGTATCTCAAAAGAATCAAATTCGTGACGCAAAAATATTCTGGGAATTCCACCAAAACACAGAAATTTCATACAAATATTATCTTCCATTGTCTGCCTTTCTTAAATCATCTCGAGTTTATATAAACAAGACAATTAACCAGATACTAGAGTTAAATTAAAATATTCGAAATGAAGCTAATTATTCCAAATGAAACATACAATTTTTGGATAGAAAATAGAGGCCTATGTGAACCCGAAGGGTGTTGGTTAGTGACTTCTCGAATTCCCCTCGCTAACGTTAAAGCTATGAGCGTGGAATGCATTCTTGTTTTTAAAATATCTCACCAGGAAATTAATATTTTTTACTTTTTTTTTGTATACTCTTTTTAATGGATGTCTCTTTATTTTTTATTTGACAAAATATTTCTAAAATCTAGATACTTTTTTTTTTTTTTTTTTTTTTTTTTTTTTTTTTAAGTTTTGACATTTTACTCACATTTTGTCAGCTTTTAACACATAAAATATTAAATTAAGCATGTATTTTAGAAAGATTTTTTTCAACTAACAAAACAAGTTGGAAATTGTACGCCTATAGTGACAAATGAGGTGCGTTCGTACTATAGCTAGTTCTATAAATATTCAGATCTTGATGATTTTTAATTCTGGGAAATGAATTATATCGTCTGCAGATTCATTTCTGTCATAAAATAAGTATCTCGGTCGCTTGGCGATTCAACCTCGGAAGCTCCTATAACAAGAAAGCTCCAATTTAAAAAAAAAATCAAATTTCTTAATAAAGATTTTTATTAATATCCTGTAAAGTTTTGATTCGATTTTCATAAAATTTGAAATGTCTCGACAAAATTCTGTAAAGATAATATATCTTAAATTTCAAACCATTCGGTTGGGTAGTTTTTGCGTTGTTATATGCGGACGGACGGACAGACGGATAGACAGACGGACGGACCAGACGACGACAATAGGTGCTATGTATTTATATAATTACGAACGTACCTAAAAAGAGACATTCTTTGATAAGGAGATACAGAAAAACAAGTTATAAATATTAATCTTATGAGGAGATATTTTAAAAAGAAGAATGCATTCCTCGCTCATAGCTTTAAAATTAGGGAGTGGAATTCGAGATCTCGCTGACCAACACTCTTACTATTGGAATGTTACCGTTCATCGGCTTGAAAAGTATAAAAAGTAGATCTTTTCCGGTCACTTGTAATTCATACTAAATATATACAATAATCTGTACAGTAAAATCTGTGAAAGCGGAATCGCTAGGGACCGAAACAAAATTCCGGTTGGAGAAGTTTCCAATTGAGCCGCATAGTATTCCTTCCGAAGTGGCTATGAAATTTTTACGTTTAAGGCTGTTCTCAAATCCAAAGAAGCTACTTTCAGACACAATTTGTAATTAATTTTTGTTTGGAAACGCGTCAAATTGGCAGGTGTTTTTATTCAGAAACTATGTAATCGAAATAAGTTTTCCACTTTTTGGTGAACGCAAAAGATCTTTCAGAAAATACTGTCAAAGTTGGCGTTTGAACCGAATTTCCAGTAGTGACAGCAAGAGAAGGGAGAAAAACAGGTCGTCACGTGAAACGAATCGCTTATAACTCGATAAATAATTCTTTTATCAAAAAATGGAAAACTCATTTCGATTCCAAATCGCTTCAATAGTCAGGCCTGCCAATTTTATGCCTTTGCGTTTACAAATGAGTCATAAAAATGTGTGAGAAAGTTTCGCGTTGTTGAGCAGATCATTTGAGAACCACCTTAACACAGGATCCCGTTATAAATACGTTCCGTTGTCATAGGTTTTACTGAACAAAATACCGAAAAAATATTCCGCCTTAGCAGTATTCCTTTCTGGAATCATAAATGTTTTCCAGCATAGACAGGTTCTGTTTTCAAAGGTTTCACGCAGTTAAGTTTCGGTTGCTGCAGACGAATGAATAGCCATGGGGTACTTAAAGAAATTCAAGCGAATTTGTGCATCATGAAAAATTGGGACTTTTGGCACCCCGCGCAGCCGTGCCTTGGGATGGGTCTTGAAATCCCTGAAAATTGGGACTTCTCACATAAATCGGGACACTTGGCAATACTAATCATAAAAGAAATGAAACAAACTTTATGTTTTTCAGTATAAGGAATTTGTTTTTTATTTTGCAAATGCAAACTTTAAAATCATAAATGACGATGAGGGAAAGCTAATTTTCCTTCGGAATTCAATCATTTTGCCACACACTTCATAAAAGCATAATTTTGTAAGAAAAATAAACTGTAATAACAACATTGGGGTATGAAAATGAAAAAAAATGAGCAAATGAAAAAAAAAACTAAATTAAACATTTTTATATCATTCTTGTAAACTACTAATATATTCTTTGTATTCCCAAGAAAATAATAAATGAATAAAGTAAACAAATATCATACATTTTATATGATTTATTCTGCGAATTTCTTTAAATAGAAAATCGAAAGGGACTAATATAAATATTTTATTTTACATAACTATTCTAAATACAAATATTAAACTCAAAAGAAAATAATGTAGTAAAATAATAAATTATCAATCATTTTGCATTATTTGGGGTAATATATTATTATAGAGTAGGTTTTACTAACATGTATGTAATATGTTATTGGTCAGTTGCAGTAGCGCAACAAAAATACTATGTGAGGAATTTGGTCTAAAACCAGGGTTTTGTCCTAAATGTATGGGTCAAAACCCTTCCCAGATAAATGGAGAAGATAATAATAAGAAAAATATAAATATTCTTGTTGTACGATGAATATATGACTTGTAAAAAACTCCAAAAAGGAAATCCAAAATTAGGTAAATAAGTTATTTCAAGGCTTACATCAAGTTATTTCAAGGTTTCATAGAAAAAAAGACTGTGAGAAATGGTAGCAGCATGCATACTTTGCTGTTTATGTTTGTCTTTCTCTTATTTTCATTTCGATGTACACGAAGAAGACATGTTGATGAAGTTTTCAAGATGACTGGATGCTTTGCTTTTCATTGTTTATTACATATCACATAGAAAAACAAGTGGGTAAATGTGATCGAAGATTGCACAAAGGGTTTAGTTTAATAATTCTTTCAAAACACTTTATCCTTTAATTTATAAATCCAAATCATTAATTTATAATTAATAAATCCTTATCCTTTATCAATACAATTTATCAATTATAACATACATGATGACAGCACCATTAAATTAAATATTAAAATAATTACAAGAGGAAGCTATTTTTTTAATCAAATTTAAAATATTCAAAAACTGCTTTTCAGACAATTGTACCAGCAGATGTTATAGAATTTCTAGTGTGAAAATTGGCAAGCGAAAACGCATCTAAAACATTACATTATATAAATTAAATTTTGAACGGCAAAATAAAAATTACCTCAATAGAAGAAAGTTTATTAAATTAAAAGTGAGATGACAACACTAGTCAATAATGAGAATTAATGATTTAGAGAAGAAACTTATTATTTAAAAATAAGTATATATATATATATATAGTATAAGTATAAATATTATTCAAAAAAATGTATAAATGAAATTTAAAATGCAGAAATATATCTCAAGAATTTAGTGGAATTTCAAGCAAAATTTAAAATTTCGAATTTTCTCAAAACCAAAACAAATTGTTTAAACGAAATTTAAAATTCCAAAATTTCAAAGCTGTAGCAAAAGTTTAAACAAAATTTAGAATTTTTCAATTTCTCAAAAAAAGAATTTTTGAATTAAAAACAACTTTTGGCTTTAAAATGGCAAAAATAAATACAAAAATTCTGTAAAATTGAATCTATTAGATAATTAAATCTATTTCGAGGGGGAAAAAAATCAAACCCCGACGTCCAGCTTCAAACCAGGAACCTTTTGAACAGCAGGCAATAACGCTACCATGAAGCCACCTAGCCTACACAAAGCACACTGAATTTAAGGCTCTGATTTAAAATCTAATCGCATGCCATTTTTGTAAGAAATTGTCTTATGTTATTAAATTAATTCATTTAATTACAATAATATAAGAATTTTTCAAAATTTTACGATTTGTCATGTGATCTGAGGTATTCAGCTATAAGTATGCAAAATGTCAAGTATCTAACTTATAAAGTTTCCGAGAACAAACTCTGTGACAGACAGACAGAGAAGTGAGACGAATGGGGTTTCGTCAGATGAACGAAACCCTGAAAAAGAAAAGAAAAAGAAAGAAAGAAAGAAAGAAAAGAGCGAGTATGAAAAAAAAAACATACACATATAAAAACAGAAAATACTTCATTAACCCTTCCCAGACAAAAATGTTGGTTGTGGCTCTGATTAGTTGTGCTGTTTATCTGTCATTATTTCGTTTGTAATTTTTAAAGTAGTAGTGTTATTTTCAAAAGATAAGAAGTTTTAATATATATATATAAAATTGTCTTTTAAATTATGAATAATTTACTAAATTTACAACGGAAATTAATTTTCAAAATATGGTTATAAGCTAATGTTTCAAAAAGTGTTGCAGAATTTTCACATCAAACTTTACTTTCACTTAAAAAATATGTAAATGGATTTTTCAGACGTTTAATTTTTTTTCCCCCTGAAAGATGTTTCATATAATGGTTAAAGTACACTGATTCGATAAATTTTTTATTTGTTTTTCAAAATTTTCACTTGGAATTGTTTTTAACATAAATTTGAAAAAACAATATTCAAATATTCCTTTGAAAATATATATGAAGCATGAATTCAAGAAATATAGTTTATTTCACTCGGATAGAAACTCTGGACTTACTATGTCCAACAGAAAAATTTTGTCTCTTCAAAGCAAAATTTGAAATGAAGTTGCTGAGAGTGCTTAAAATAAGGAAATGATAGAAAATAAAACTGAAGTAGCTCTTAATAGTTTTACCGCTGCTTGTAAATTAGCAACTAGGAAATGTAGCGGTACGCTTTAAACAAGGATATGCGTAAAACTTCATAATGAAAGCCGTTATTCTTCCTTCGTGTTATGTCCCATCGTACTGAATCTTTTGAATCAACCCTACCTGAAGTAAAAAATAGCAATGTGGATATAACACTTGTTTCCGAAACCAACACAAACTATCTGATTGACATTTTTTTACCTTTTAATTTAACCACACGCTATGTGACACAACTTTCTGACTGTCCAGTAACATATTAATGATTCGATTTCCTTCATTTGAACCTTCCACCACACTGCAAAATTTGAAATGACGCTGCTGAGAGTGCGCCAAATAAGGAAATGATAGAAAAGAAAAAAAAAATATGAAATTGCTTTTAATATTTTTACTGCTGCTTGTAAATTAGCAAGTAGGAAATGTAGCAGTTTGTTTTAAACAACGGTATGCGTAAAACTTCATAATAAAAGCCGTTATTCTTCTTTCGTGTTATATCCCATCGTATTGAATCTTTTGAATCAACCCCACTATGAAAGAATTTATCGTGGTCAGTTTATGCATATGAAAGAATTATCGTGAGAAGGTAAGTTCAGGGGGTGATTATTGAGAAGATGCCAAAGTTGGCGAATCCTTTGAAAAGACCTAAAGGATTTACTTTTACGGAGTGAAACAATTTGTTAAAACAAGAAGGTATAGTGGCACTTGGTTGTTTTGGCAATCCGCAGAGTGCGTTTCCTGGGTACTGAAGTACTGAACCGGAGTGTAGTTTTTCCTTTTATTTTGTATGATGAAGCAAAGAAGACGAAAATCACTTCATTAGAGTTAATAGTCTTTAATTGGAGAAACATGTCACGATTCACAATCTTCCATAAAAGTGAGATTTTGATCAATCAAAGTTTCAGATTTTTAAATGAATCTGATGAATATTGGTGCGGTGACATTTTAAATTTAAAGTCAGGGGTGAAGAACACAAACATAATCCAAAGAATAATCCAGAAATGCTGTTGAACGGGTCCGATCAAGTTCACGTAATCCAAAGAGTTTTAAGAACAGCAAGGTGATTTTTCGTTATAAAACCAAAGGGTGGCCAAAGGGGCCAAGACATTTTTAGATGTTTATGAGATGAAGATCAGAGGGCAAGTGTTCTATCCGATATGAAAGTGGGCGCAAGGAAAAACACGCCAAGCGAGATACATTTCAAGCCAAGAGAATCGCATTTTTTTGCGTGGGAAATGTAACCGTTACTTATACACATATCAACTTCATAATTGACGTCATTGGAAGGGAAAAATCTTTTGGCGAAGATTGCACTTTGGCTAAAAAGAGAGATTAAGAATTTTACCGTTAATTATTGTTTTGGGAACAGGGCTTTCGAGGAATGCAGCAAAGGCGCCGTTTAAATGTTATAGACATCTGGATACAATATGCAAGACACAGCTGACCATGAAAAGGAAAACATTTTATGCCTTGTATAATTTCATTTCTTTTGATATGTGGGAGACCGAATAAGTACGTTAATGATAATTTAAAAACAATATGCATGATTTTGACTAAAAGTCTTTCGTTGAAAGAGAAAGATTAAAAGGATGCGCGTTTTTAACAGCCGGGAATGTATACGAATTACGATAATGCATAAAGGGGAAAATATATTTGATAAAATACATAAAATATAGATTGCTTTAATTTTTTGAAAAGAATATATATGGTATCTTTACCATATATATATCACCCCTTCACAAGATTTTGAAAAATTTAGAATGTCACCCTGTAAATATAATACAAAATATCAAAGCAGAAAAATAATAATAAAAATAAAATAAGTATGCATACAATAATGTAAATAATAATATGTAGTACTACAATAATATCTTCATATTAGTATGATAAATGGCCATACATTTTTCAAATTGCAGCAAAATATACTTTTAAAGTCTTTGAAAAGTCTTTTATCCATATTTAGTACTAATGTTAGCTGCATATTTTTTTTTTGTTTGTTTTCTTGCAAGTTTATTCATTTTACAATATGATGGTGCACCTATATAAATAAACTCTTAATTGTTCATTTTTTTTTTTTAACACAATCTTTAAAAAGAGTTCAAGAATGAAAAATTACAGCTGCATTTTTCTTTGAAGGTTTTCTCACGTGATTTTATTTATCAACAAACATGAGCATGATAGATGAGTCTTTAGTGCACAAAATTTTTTTGTATTTGCTAAAAAAGTTCACAAGTTTGCACTATATTATTAAAAATCTTAAATGAAATGTAAATACAAAAAATTCAAAATAAAGAAACACAATTACAATTATACAATGATAATATAGAGATTATAAAGATTATAAAGATACATATATAAAATATTAAACGTAAAAAGTTTTCGTGTAAAGACACAGGAGAGATAAAAATGATGCAAGACATGGGCATCGATAAAAATATCTCCCCTTAAACTTGTTGTAATAACAAGGAAGAGACCGCAGTTTAGGACATTGGTCATATTCGGGACAGGGCGTATTTAGGGAGAGGGGTTTATTTTTGGTAAACCCCCTTGCTCCGCACATATTTGGAAACTCCGCCTATGATTGGAGCGACTCGGGTTCATCTACGGGTTTGAAAAAATAGTAAAATTGGGTACACCAATTTTAACAAAGTTTTGCTCTCATACACAATGGAATAAAGACCCCCACATGGGTAATAATTTTGAACGGGGCTTATTCCGCAAGGGCGAATAAAAACTAAAAAAAATGCAAAATAAATCAAAGTTTTTTTTGTTCAAAAACCTAAAAATCCTTCCATAGACACGTTCTAGAGTGAAGAGAGCATAAAGTCACATTCGGGATAAATATATATTGTTTCGAAAATTAAATTCTCAAAATAATTCATTTATTTTAAGTCATTTAAAAATTCAAAGATTAAATTAAAAGGAAAATGAGTATTAAATTCAAATGAGATAATTAATTTGATTTTTTTTTTTTTTTTTTTTTTTTTTACAAAATGCTAAGTATACTTACAAATGCAGAGAGTGTTAATAGAATTATCAAATGTTTAAATTTATAACAATACCTATTATTCTTAATTTATATTATCTATATATTTTATTTATTTATTTATTTATCCATTTATTTATTTATTTTTATTTTTATTTAATTTTTTTTAACAGGATTTTAAATTATACGAACTTGCTAAACAAGAATATGGGTGGAAAAAAATCTTTTGCCAAATAAACAAGTTCTGCAGTACTGCTACATAACACATAAACAATGGACCAGCCATATCACAATAAAAACAAATAATACAATACTACATAACATGCATGCATAAATACACCTGTTACCATGGATAAGGAGCATTTATGAATCTGGCAACAGAAAATTTTATATTCATATTAATATTTTATCACCTTTCGAGGACGTAAATTATAGGAATGAGCACTTTGTTCAATATTGTTATTACTAGGAGTATTGTTATGAACATTATGATAATTTAAGTCAAATAAATGGTTATTTCTAGGAGGTGCAAGTAAAAGTCTGTCAATATGAACTCTGAAAATTGAATTGTTAATATGAGAATTCAGTTGTTGAATTGAAAAAGAAACAGGTGAGTGTTTCTTTACAACTACATAAGGTCCTGTATACCTTGGCTTAAATTTATCTGATGATTTTAGGTATACAATGTCTTTCTCAGCAATTGGCCTGAGTTTTGCCTTTCTTTGATGATATTCGTTTCTCTTAATTTGAGATGCTTTTATGTTGTCATAAGCTTTGTTGTAAATACCATTTAAATCATGAAGGAGATTGTAAAAGTCTACATTTTGGTCTAGAAAGGGTTGATTAGCATTTAAATCATATGTATCAAATATTAGAGATAATTCGCGTCCAAAATGTAAAAGATTCGGAGAGAAAGAAGTAGAAGAATGTTTAGAACCATTATAGAGATTTTTATGAATAGCAATGGCATTTTCAAAGGAATGTCCTTCTTTCATTAAAGTATTGATTGAGTATTTAAGAGATGTGTTTATCCTCTCGCTTATAGAATTGCTAGCTGGGTGTGAGACAGAAGAGTGATTTATTTTAATATTTAATTTTAATGGCGGAAGGTAAACCATACATTAATTTAACGTATTTTATTTTATTTAATGCATCCCTGTCATGAATTTCGGGATATACCTTTGATACAAGGACATTAATTCTATGAGCAAAATTTTTTTACTGTCTCCTGTGGTAACATTGTTAAACAATTTAAATCATTTAAAGTTGCAGCCGAAGAATTCTGTGAAAAGAATTTTTGAATGCGGTCGCGAATGAACTCAAAATCTTGTGCGTTATAAAGTACAGGGTCCTCCAAATAATATTTTTTGGCGGGACCTTTCAGTTTATTCTTAAGATAATCGATAGTTTGTTCATTAGTTATTTCCTTAATTTTCTGATAAGTTAAAATTTGGTTAAAGAAATGGTCAACTAAATCTGAGTCTCCGTAATAGTCATCAACAACATAATCACAATTTTTAGAATAAGCCATAGTGATATCACCTTAAAAGTTTAATTTTTTTTTTTTTTTTTTTTTTTTTTTTTTTTTTTTTTTTTTTTTTAGACACAGGTAAAATATCATAAAACAAGAAAAATAAAAAGAGCAACAATTTAAACAAGCCAACTTGATAATTTATTTTTAAAAAAAAATCATTAAATATTTAATCATAGAAAACTTCAAGAAAATTTAACTATTAAAAAGATTGGTTTTAAATACTGAAAAAAAATATAAGATAGTAAAATAGAGCATATGAGAAAAACATATTTTTCCGTCATAAAATTGTCATATAAAATGCAAAATAAAGTCTCTATGAGTGTAAAAGATCACTTTTATCTTACCTGTACCTAATAAAACTTATTATAATCTATTAAAACCTTTTTGAAATATTTACAGTATAAGATTTTTATTAAATAATTAAAAGTTCAATTTCTTTTTTTTTATCAACCTTTTACAAGAAAAATTCTTACCTCTGAACATATCCATGCGTTTTTCTGCAAATAATATCAATATAAAAAAAAGCACTGCAAATTCTTAACAAAAACACTGAAAATCCTTAAAAATAAAAGAATGATATCTTCTATATTAATCTTTCATTACCGCGTATTCTCAAATCACTTTTAGTATTCTTTCTTTGAGTCAGAAACAATAAGAAAAACTACGATGAAAAATATATTGTGGTTAAGTAGTATTTGGAACACATGAAATCATTTGATGAATGAATAAGCGTCGAAGACCAAAGTTCTTCCCAGATAATGATAATTCTAGCTAGCACAGCGTAATTGGGAATCGAATTATTCAGTATTCTTTTAGTTCACAGTTACACGGCAATTTGAAAAAGTTTTTCGATGATTGAGGCAAGCAGTGGCGTAGCTACGTTTTTTGGCGCCCGGGGCAGGAAGAAATTTTGCGCCCCCCCCCCCCCCCCCCATAACAAAATAACCAAATTTTTTCTCAAGACGGAAGGAAAGTCCTTCCGGCTTGTACTGGAGGAAAAGGTAGCTTCCCTCTTCCTTGTTTTTAAGAATTACACGAATTTTACTCAAACACACGAAGGTAAAATGCGTGGAACACGATTATAGAAGATTACTAATTTTCGTCAATATTTGGGAATTTTGAAAAATTGTCAGCTATCGCGAATTTATGACGACATTTTCATTTATGGTGACCTACTTTTATCTCCAAGATGTTTAGCTATGTAGTTTTAAGAGTATGCCCGATTACAGAAAAAAAAATCTGCCTTGTTTCATTTGCAAGATGCATACACTCTTTAAAAATTACAAGGAGTTTCATGTATCAATTGACTTCTGTTTGTTTTTGTTTTTTTTTGGGGGGGGGGAATTCTTAAGGTGCATTTCGTAAAATTCAAAATACGATATAATTTTTTTTTCTAAAAACAAAAAGGTTAAGTAAAATGTCTTTTGTATTTTATTTTAAAATTTGTCATGACATTTTAGCTAATTGAAAATGTGATCCTTACAGTTATAGAGTAAATTTGTAAGGAAAGTATGAAAGAAAAAAGTTGCGAAAAGTTTATAATTATACAAAAGTGTGGTTTTGAAATTTTCTTTAAAAGATTTTCAATGAAATATTTTTAACACAAAATGAATTTTACCTAAATAATTACTTTTTACTTGATTAAATCATAAAACTTTCACAAAACCATTGAATAATATCAATAAAAACTGCATCTTAAAACTTACATCGGTGCACCTTATTTGCAAACATACCATAAAATTTTTACTTTGATTAGCCCAAAGAGAAAGAGATATATATTTGTCCATTCAGATTTAATTATGTTATTTTATGTCTCTTTTGCTTTCTTTTAATCATGATGGATAATCCTGGTTTTAAAAGCAATCTAAAAAACTATTTACAAACTTTATGAGCTTGTTGTTTAAAAGTAGCGGCGTAACTTTATTTGCTTCCCCGAAACTTACAATATTGTGACTTAGCCATAAAAAGTATGCAAATGATCTCTGTAATAGCATATCTGACTTATAATAAATCCCGAATACAACGAGCGAGGAATTTGATTTCCAATATACTAAATCTCCAAAAGTTTAGCATATGGACCAGGGCTTAATTTGCGCCGGAGCCCGGCTCCGCTACTTCTCAAATTTTAGTAAAAAATTAAATATTGGCCAGAATTCACCGGAACTCAAATAATGTGTTCCCTAGCCCAGTGCATTAACACTGGGCTAGGGAAATTCCGCAAATCGAATCCTAAATTACCCTTTCCTTTCCCTTCCATCTCCAATCCTTTGCCCTCTTTTGTATCAAAACACTTATAAGTAACGTAATGTGTCGCTCACGTAAGAGATGGATATGAAACGGGCTCAATTTTTATATCAGTCTTTGGGTTTGGGCAGGCTCGAGCTCAATCTGTCTTAAATTCAAAATTTTATTTATTTTAATTTCAAATCATTTTAATGCTATTTTGATAAGAATAAAGAGTAAACAGGAATAGTCTTTTTCTATTCTGCATAGCCGCGAACTATTATTATTATTTTTTTTTGTGTTAACACTATTTCCGAATCATAATCCTGAGCTTATTTAATCACAGAATTCTGCGATTAATTAACATTAAGGTTAGGCAAAGGTTTCTATTTGGAAGTAGTAATAACTAAAAAGTGGAATAGCTGATTGCTAAAAATGCAGATAAATGTATTTAAATTTTTTATTGCGCTAAATAAAAAAACAATGCTTTAAAATTTAAAAATAATGTATGAAATATAAACATGCAGATTGGAGTGATGGCGGAGGGGGGGGGGGGGAGGTACGCTACGGTTGCTAGTACTGCAGAATATTATGGCTCCGGTACTTTTTTTGTTAGAAATTAAGCCCTGATATAGACTGCCCATTTTCTGAAAGTTTTAATGAATTTTTATTTTTATTTATTTTATAAAATTTTGCTCTTTTCAAAAAATATATATTTAAAGATCTAATAAAACATTTTAGTTAAAAAATTATCTATGATTAGCGTTATCACGTTATCATTAAATTTGGAATTCATCTATTATATTTGTGTCTTTACTCAATAAATAAAGATTTCATTAATAAAACATGAATTCATTTTTATTTATTTCCTTTTCACTTAACTTGTTTTTTGTAATGTAAAAATGGAATTTTCTAATTGATTTTTCACCCACTTCCTGATAGACTGGAATTATAAAAATTATGTACGCAGGTGTATATCAGAAGACAATACTGAATTTAATTTTTTAAGAACTTGATTATAAATTAATAAAGTAATTTTAAGGCATTTTAGACAATTTTTAAGCATCAGAAGACAATACAGCATTTTAATATTTTAAGAACTTAATTATCTATACTAATAAAGGAAAGTTATTTGTCTGTGTCCGATGGCTAGTGAAATCTAATGCACACAGAAGTCTGAAAATTTGGGTGTGGATAGTCAAAGGCAGGTCCTGATGTACCTGAGGCTCAGATTTTTAATGTTTTAAGACCTGGGCCCCTTTATGTTTTTGTGTTCTAAATTCTTAATAACTTGTCCCCCTTTTAATCCAATCTTCCACATTTTGGGGCGTTTTCTCCATTTAGTTATTCTCCCATTTCAACATCCCAGTTAAGACCCTGGGGCCCAATCCGGGACCCCTTAAACTTTTTTTCACTGTGCATTTTTCACCTCTTTAATTGTGTCACCCTCTCAATGCATAACTTTAAAGTTTTGTATTAATTCCTCTCCTCGGGCCACAATCCTCATATTTTTGTTAGGGTTCTAGGGTCCTTTTTAAACATTTTCCCCCCATTTTTGGCGCATTTCTTTAAAATTTTATTATAATGATTAATTCATAACCTATGCTTAATTTCGACTAACTGAAGATCTAAAGCGCTAAGTAATAGGACTTTTTAAAATGTTTTCATCTTAGGGCACTGCTCAAAACTATCGCTTGGACCGTTTTGGTCTCCATACAAGATTTAATTTAATGCATCTCTCCATTGGGCGCCCCTCCTTCGTTTATTTAATCATTTTGCGCCCCCTTTCAGGTACGTAATCATGTAAAGTACGAAGTGTGTTGAGCCATCCCTAGAAACATTTACAGAAGGTTTTTCTTTTATTATTTGAATATACTAAAGAAAACATTCACACACACACAAAAAAGGTCAACAATTTTTATTTATTGTCAAAATATGAGAGATAATTTCGGTTAAAAATCCCTCTCAATTTGGCGCCCCTTGGCAGCGGCGCCCGGGGCGGCCGCCCCCCTTGCCCCCCCTTAGCTACGCTACTGGAGGCAAGAATAAATAAAAAGAACATAGTAGAAGTTCACGATAAAATAGGATATTCAATGTAGATGCGGGCGCAGATTTTATGAATGAAAAATCACTCATTGAAGAAAACCACATGTTCAAAAGCACTTGTTGAAAGGCCTAGATTGCAGATTCTCGAACTGCCGAAGAAAAAAAAGCACAAAAATGCACGTCTTATACGATGAATATATTTCACAATAGTACTTTGCGTACACCTTATGGAATAAATGATTCAGGATAAAAAAGGTTTCTCATCCTAAGAGCTCGGATATCTTTAGTTATATGATCCACATTTGCATATCTCACGGAAAATGGTTAAGTTTGAAGATAGTAACTTTTGATGATGAGTAAAAGAACAATCACAAGCAGCCTCCAACACAAGCATTTTCAGAATGAAAAAAATAGTCAGAAAAGTTGCAAATTAAAAGTTATTTTTTTTCGTTTTGTGGCCCCAATGACACACCCTTTAGAAATTGTCGTGCGAAAACGATCACATCCAGTTCAAAAGTCCGGCACCAATGCATATGAAAGAATTTATCGTGGTCAGTTTATGCATATGAAAGAATTATCGTGAGAAGGTAAGTTCAGGGGGTGATTATTGAGAAGATGTCAAAGTTGGCGAATCCTTTGAAAAGACCTAAAGGATTTACTTTTACGGAGTGAAACAATTTGTTAAAACAAGAAGGTATAGTGGCACTTGGTTGTTTTGGCAATCTGCAGAGTGCGTTTCCTGGGTACTGAAGTACTGAACCGGAGTGTAGTTTTTCCTTTTATTTTGTATGATGAAGCAAAGAAGACGAAAATCACTTCATTAGAGTTAATAGTCTTTAATTGGAGAAACATGTCACGATTCACAATCTTCCATAAAAGTGAGATTTTGATCAATCAAAGTTTCAGATTTTTAAATGAATCTGATGAATATTGGTGCGGTGACATTTTAAATTTAAAGTCAGGGGTGAAGAACACAAACATAATCCAAAGAATAATCCAGAAATGCTGTTGAACGGGTCCGATCAAGTTCACGTAATCCAAAGAGTTTTAAGAACAGCAAGGTGATTTTTCGTTATAAAACCAAAGGGTGGCCAAAGGGGCCAAGACATTTTTAGATGTTTATGAGATGAAGATCAGAGGGCAAGTGTTCTATCCGATATGAAAGTGGGCGCAAGGAAAAACACGCCAAGCGAGATACATTTCAAGCCAAGAGAATCGCATTTTTTTGCGTGGGAAATGTAACCGTTACTTATACACATATCAACTTCATAATTGACGTCATTGGAAGGGAAAAATCTTTTGGCGAAGATTGCACTTTGGCTAAAAAGAGAGATTAAGAATTTTACCGTTAATTATTGTTTTGGGAACAGGGCTTTCGAGGAATGCAGCAAAGGCGCCGTTTAAATGTTATAGACATCTGGATACAATATGCAAGACACAGCTGACCATGAAAAGGAAAACATTTTATGCCTTGTATAATTTCATTTCTTTTGATATGTGGGAGACCGAATAAGTACGTTAATGATAATTTAAAAACAATATGCATGATTTTGACTAAAAGTCTTTCGTTGAAAGAGAAAGATTAAAAGGATGCGCGTTTTTAACAGCCGGGAATGTATACGAATTACGATAATGCATAAAGGGGAAAATATATTTGATAAAATACATAAAATATAGATTGCTTTAATTTTTTGAAAAGAATATATATGGTATCTTTACCATACCCACCTAAAGTAAAAAATTGCAATGTGGAAATAATATTTGTTTCCGTAACCAACACAAACCATCTGATTGACATTTTTCACCTTTTAATTTAATCGCACGCTATGTGACACAACTGTCTGATTGTCCAGTAACAAGTTACTGATCGGATTCCCTTTCATTTGAACCTTCCACCACACTGCAAAATTTGAAATGACGCTGCTGAGAGTGCGCAAAATAAGGAAATGATAGAAAAGAAAAAATATATGTATGAAATGGCTTTTAATATTTTTACTGCTGCTTGTAAATTAGTAACTAGGAAATGTAGCAGTATACCTTAAACAAGGATATGCTTAAAACTTCATAATGAAAACCGTTGTTCTTCTTCCGTGTTATATCCCATCGTATTGAATCTTTTGAATCAACCCCACCTAAAGTAAAAAATTGCAATGTGGAAATAATATTTGTTTCCGTAACCAACGCAAACCATCTGATTGACATTTTTCACCTTTTAATTTAATCACACGCTATGTGACACAACTGTCTGACTGTCCAGTAACATGTTACTGATCCGATTTCCTTTCACTTGAACCTTCCACCACACTTGGTCATGCCGCTCCCAGGTCAGTCATCCAACGGTGGCGCTAAACAATGTCGAGTGAATGCAATCACTCCATGCATCATTAACCTTCAATCATACCACACGCTCCAGCTTTCACGGGTTCTCCGATTTCTTTTACTCGCCTTATTCATTCATAACAAATACAATGATCAAAATGTACTACAACGTGGAGATGGAGGTGACGTCATTTGACCGCTTATAATTGTATTTTTTGAGTAAATTGTAGCAGCACATTTTACAAGTCACTGCAAAATACCGATGTTTCGGACGGTTTTCTGTAGTCTTCAAAAGAAAACAACGTTTCTTTTGTTACCATTTCCGTATAAAAACAGAGTTCGCACTACTAAATATATTTTTAACTTACACAGATAAAACCTGCACTTTTTTGGAAGATTTTTTTTTCCTTTCAGTTTACAGTAACTTTTATTAAGTAAAATTTTCTTATTATTGAAAACGAAAGCCATTTGTAAATCTTAACATTTTTCGGTAATGTATGTTTACTTGCGTTTTGGTGAAGGGGGGGGGGGGGGGGGGAATGCATTCATTTGCTGTATTCCGATTTGTAGAAATGCTTACAGTTAATATTACAATTACTTAGTGTATTTGTTCGATGTTTTTTAATATATATTTTTCTAACAGAGAAAACTGGTTCTTTATAATTCTTACGGTAATTTATAATTGAAAATATCAAAATTTCGGAAAATCAGTTAAACAAATAAAAGCTGCTTAGAAGGTTCTACGATGTCTATTGTAGAATCACAACGAAAATTGGAGGAAAATTAAATAACAGGGTGGTTTTTGCTCTTGGTTAGATTTTTTGTTAATCAAAAAGTAGCATTTGTTATTTTATCAGCAGTAATTTAACTGTTAGGTAAAAATTAAAATGTTACTGTGTCAGGTGATAAAATATGTCAAACTTGGGTTCATTATATCACTAAAAAGTGGAGTTTCAGTGAATGAAAAGAGTAAATCGTCTCATTGGTGGAGAACTAAAAATCATAAGTTAAAGATGTGGTTTAGTATTGTTTGAAAACTGCCAAGAAGTCTGTATTATGTCCTTATCAATTGTATAATATTATACATGGGGCTATTTTTCGACGAATGACTGAATTTTTGAATGTCTTTTTTTGTACAAAATATGTACATATGGGTTTTTGTAACTCTGTGGACTTTTTATAAAAAAAAATATGTGAAAATATATTGGTCGAAGTTCATCACGGTTATAAATGAATTTAATCAAATACTGGCAGCCCGTTTTCTTAATATGATTTTTTTTTAAATATAAACAATTTAAAGAAAAATTAACTTTTTATGGCGGGAGACGTTGCATTATGAATAAAAATTACATCTTAAAATGAATAAATTAATTTATATTTCAGTTATACTACACTGTTTTGATTACAGATAAAACTTTCTCTTTTCAGAATTGGGTTGTTCCGCATTTTAGCTTACCGAGTATGCGCCAATACGTAGTTGTTACGAAGTTTTTAAAACTGCAAAACATAATTAGATACAGTGAAATTTCAATGCAATTTTATAAAAATACTGTAAATATGAGTCAAATAGGACTAAGTCTTATGCTAGTTATTTTAACTCTGCCTGCACAACTTTTAAAAATCAAGACCAGTGCGAGTAGAATTCGCACCCTGGTGGTTCCGTACCGTTATGTTATATTGTTACCATTACAAAACAGTCCGTTACGGAACGTTAATTTGGCGTTAGTACCAATTATGGTAATTCCTAAGTTTGTCACTTAATAAAAATTGACATAGATTTATAAATTAATGATTTTCGGATTTTTTTCCTTTACATGTGCTATAAGACCTTCCTTCGTGCCAACTTTCAAGGTACACGGTCAAACGGAAATACCCTATAGGTTTTGAGATTAAAACGTGATTTTCCATATTTGGGATGTCAAAAACGAGACTATAAAGATTCCGTTTTTTTTTTTTTTCTTTTTTTCCTTTTCAGGAACGGAACCCTGAAAATTACATTTTACTAAAAATAACACTGTTTTCTCATGTGAATGTAAAACAATGTGTATAGCCGGTTGCTCTAACAGTTATATCAATTGTAAGTAAACTACACCGTAGCTTATAAGTTTAAAAATGCACTCTTCTTATATTAAAAACAAAATAAAAAACATACTTTTCTTTAGAAGTTAATTAGAAACCATATTTTTACCTTAAACACACAAAAAAAGAAACCAGACACTTCTAATTATGGCGGAAGACGTCTGCTATGCCACAACATCTGATTACGGCAAGGACGAAGGTTCCGCTTGGCGATACAAAGATCAAATATTTAACAATAGAATTGCCATGATTTTCATAACAGCAATTTACACTGAACTTCACAGGATTACTCTATGATTGTTTGATTACATGGTGATATATCATTGTTATTCTGGTTGTCCTCTGTGTCCATTTTGTACTCATTTTGTAAGTTTCATTGAGCTTCTGCAAGAAAATTAATAAAATTAATATTTCACCTGAAAACTGAATATACGAAAAAGAGGGAGAACAAAGTCCTGTTATGGATAGCTGAAAAATAACTATAACCCTGTAAAAAAGTTTCCGTTATATTTTTTGTATAAATCTGTATTTTTATGATTTTTTTCCCATGAAAGCGATTTCGTAAATGTGGCAATTGGGTTAGAAAATAGCTAATATGGATTTGAAACTAATCACTGAGAGATAACAGTGCTAAAATTCTAGTTAAAATGTCATTTTCGCGAAGGTTGAAGATTTTATTTTTACACTTTAAAAAACTCCGTAAAAATTCAGAAACTGTACTGGCAAAAAAAAAGAAATTTTTACAGTGTAAAAATAAAAATAAGTGCTGCAGCTTTAATGAAAATAACAATTTTTTTCTGCATTGTTATCTGTCAAGGATATTTTTTAATTTATATGCGCTGCTTTCTGGCATATTCAAGAAAGAAATTTTATGTAAAAAAAATTCCGTAAAACTAAGAAAAATGGGCTACCAAATAACACAGTATGTATATATACATAAATATATATATAATTTATATAACCGTAAAGAGACAACACAAAAACATCATACACAAATGGGGGAATAATATATATATATTTTACTGGGTAATAGTAATGTAATATAACACAAGGTGCGTGCAGTTTTATCACAATATTTTAATAAAAAAGTCCCCTTATTTAATCGTTGAAAATTATTACAAGTCTGCAATAAAACAAGGCGACTACAAAGCGTGCAATTTAAATATTAAACAGAAATTTACTAATCAGAAATAGTGATGTCAGACACCTTGGAAATTTCAAGGCGTGTAAGCACCTTGTACATAGTAACATATGCGTATTAATACTTTCATGGGGCGTATTAATACTTTCATTTCCCCTTATTTAATCGTTGAAAAATATTACAAATCTGCAATAAAACAAGGCGACTACAAAGCGTGCAGTTTAAATATTAAACAGAAATTTACTAATCAGAAATAGTGGTGTCAGACACCTTGGAAATTTCAAGGCGTGTAAGCACCTTGTACATAGTAACATATGCGTATTAATACTTTCATGGGGCGTATTAATACTCTCATTTCCCCTTATTTAATCGTTGAAAAATATTACAAATCTGCAATAAAACAAGGCGACTACAAAGCGTGCAGTTTAAATATTAAACAGAAATTTACTAATCAGAAATAGTGGTGTCAGACACCTTGAAAATTTCAAGGACTTTGCACCTAGTAACATGAAAACAAGCGTATTAATACTTTCATGGGGGCATTGAATACAAACATGACACGAATTACGTGCATTTAAATGATGTTGTACTTTTATGTTACATTTCTAGGCATTTTTATAACAAGAATATTGCTTATATTTTTTATTAAACATTGTAAAATATAATAAAGTGAAATAAATCGCCATTCAAGAGTTTTGAAAGACTTTTTGTAAAATATTCTCGCTAATGCGTGTAACGTCTGAGTTGAATTGACTTTACTAACAAATTTATTAAATATTGTAAATACTTAATATTTATATACTATTTACATTATACTTATTATTATTTACTTTTATATATTACTATTTTGAATTTGTGGTAGATGTTTTTAATAAAAAAATTTCCCAGCTTGGCAACACTGATATAAATGATTGAGAATAGTTTGATGTGGAATTAATTCGCTTGCCGAAAAGTTATTTGTTGTTATAATAAGTTCAAAACAAACTCAAATCGTGCAATATAATCAAATTATTATATATATATATTTTTTTTACCATTTACATACACGCTTGTAAATATATTTCCGTTCTTAAAACGCTTTAAAAGTTATTTGTACGACTAACATATTTTTTCTTTAAGATATAATTTTTAAGACGGGAGTAACAGATATTATTTTTGCCATGGGTGGTATTTTAACATAAACTTAACAATAAAGAACTACTTATTCTTAGTTCAAAGTATTTCTTGGAATGAAATATTTTAAAATTTAAAGTATTTTTTGGAATGAAATATTTTAAAATTCAAAGTATTTTTTTAATTGAGAAATTTGTTTTCATTTTTGCGCACTTGGGGTATAGTTTACAAGAAAGAAAACCATGCTTAACGCGGAATCAATCGTGACCTCGCTCTAAGATCTTTAAATTGATTTACGAAAATTCCATGAAATAAGGCACTAGGTTGTAAGGCCAAAGTTAAAAATAAAATTGAATAAAAATGTTAATTTGCTAATTTTATTTATTACACTGAATCGTCTTAATCTCTGTTTTTCTTCGTTATCATACCATCAAGAGAAGCGTTAGTTAAAACGTGAAGAGGGAAAACATTTCGTAACTGTAACCTGCAGGCAGTATCAGCATGAATTAAATTGGAAATATGTTAGTTCGGTCTCTTATGAGAGACGAAAGACTCCTCATATATTAACAGGTTTAAAGTTCAAAATGACTCACACAGAGTTTATTACCAAAATTCATTGATACTATTTACTTGTGTGACGCCATGATGGTTCGTTTATGAATTGCGGCATTTTCTTTCACCAGTAATTATCTATGAAATTGTAATCATATATTTTTTTTGCTAAAATACGGTTTTAACTGACAGATATTTCCATTACATAATTCATAAATGACTTATTAACTTAAGAGGCTACTTCACTCACGCGAAAACACCCGCTCGCTAATGTTAATTCTATGGGGGAAATATTTTAAGATATCTCGTTCGCATTTCAATATTTTTAAGCGATTTTTTTTTTTTTTTTTTTTTTTTTTTTTTTGCATTGGATAGCTGAGGTCGATCTCAATGCAGGCCCTCCTTTACTTTTTCAATTTTAGTTGCAGTTTTTTTTTCTTTATTGGGGATACTTTTACTTTCAAAACCGGTTCCGAAAGTGAAAGTATCTTAATTAAAAAAAACTGGTAATCAAAACCGAAAAAAACATAAAAAAGGGCCTGCGTAGCGATTGACCTCAGAAAGTAAATGCATAAATAAAAATCATTTAAAAGTATGGAAATGCGAACGCGATATTATAAAATAACTGTCCCATAGAATTAACAATAGCAAGCAGATGTTTCGCCCGTGAGTAAAGCAGCTTCTTAACGGAAAAGGGTAAGATCGGGACCTTTTTTGGCCATAGGCTATGTCATCTGTCATTATTTTTCTTAACTAACATACATATGGAACAGTAATAAAAATATAGTTAGTCGTAAAAATAATTTTATTTTTATAGAAAAATGAAAAACAAACCTGAAATTACATTTTTATTAATAAAATTAACTTTTAACTAAGCAATTGAAAAAAATATTAGAAAAGTGCAGAACATTTGGCGAGTAATCGCCGATAGGTGATTTAAAGTTTAGTATAAAGCTTGAGAACAGAGAACAAGATTTTTAGAGCGCTCTGATTGCTGGAAATCGTGCTGAAATCTAGCGTAGGTGATGGAAACAGTGCTAAGTTCGTCATTGACAAAGTTACGAGAGGTAAACTATCACACGGCATGTTTTCAACTGTTTACCTTTTGAAAAACGTGTTTTTGATGAAATATCTGACATTGCCAATGATAGGACAGTACGTGTGATCACAGCTTACGTATACGGACGATAACGTGCATGAGCTAAAACATAATTCTAAATATTCTTTTTGTACGGATTATACGCATTTTATTAACCTTTTTACAGTTAACTAATGTGTACGTAAGAAAAAATTTTCTTTTCCGTTGAATACTTTTAATACTCTTGCGTATTTTCCGCCATATGAGATTCCCTTCTTCTAGAATGTAATTGGAAAAGTGTCCCATTTGACATCTTTAAAGATTTTTTATCGTTGAATTTTTTTTTAATCGTTTAATCTTGTTAAATGAATTAGTTATAATAATATAAATAATTAATAACTAAATAAGCATGCTAACGGGACAAATCATCTATCGCTTATATAAGGGTTGCTACGAGTCAGGGAATTTTTCAAGGAAAGTACCAGTAGTTTTTTATAGAAAAATTTGCCTAAATTAATCGCGTGAAGCTTCGCCCTTTTTTAAGGGGAGTTTTTCTGTAATAAAATACTGGTACTTCCCCTGAAAAATTCCCTCACCCGTACACTGTTAAAATTTTGCAGCAAACTGTCTAGTCAATCGACCGTTTTTATAAAAAAAAAAAAAAAAACGGTTACATAACCGTAATTTAACTCTATTCTGACCATATTACAGTCAGAATAGAATAAAATTACAGTTGGGTAACCATTTTCTATAAAAACGGTCAAATGACTGGACAGTTTGTTGCAAATTTTCAGCACTGTAGCAATCCTGTTAAATGATGCAATGCAAGCTGACGTATATACATTTTTTCTAAATATTTCTGTGATAGCATGAAATGCTCTTAACAGTCATTGCAGAGCCGTGACTATGTATATCTGAAACGACACAAATCACTTCTAACAATCAGCGCTGACCAATACCTACGTGAGAGCAATGGAAAACAGTATCGGATCAATCTAATGAAATGATATTGCTTTGGTCAGACTAGTGTGATTTCGCTAATCTATATAATTGCAGAGCTTTAACAGAGAATTGTCAACGGCAGGTCAAGCTTAGAGACACCGTGTGTTTAACCGAGCTCAGATACGTGACGGGAATATCTAAAATATGCATCAAACGAAAAGCAATTTTGCACGTGACAAAACGACGAAGCTAATACGAGACTGTGTTATTTATTAAAAATTCAGAAGATGTTTCAGAAATGAATATAAATCCGAGACGTGTGCCTCTGAACTAGAGGACCTCGTGACCTTAGAGAGTAGAAAATTTCTCGAAATTTCTTCTTTACTTAATTTTACAGTATGATTGCCTTATAAATAAGCTCTTTTTACTTTCCGAACACATGGAGTATGGAAAGTATTGTAATCATGATTTGTCTGCCTGTCTCTGTGTATGAGAGAGATAGTGAACACGATAACTCTCAAGCGATACTCCCGATTGAGCTCCCATTTGGTGAATATGTTATAGACCATTGCCGCAAAACCTGTGTAGATTTTTGTAAAGATCGGCATGACGGATTAGGTGTTTAATCTAATGTTTAAACCATTATGCTACCGATTCAAGCGGAAAAATCACCAAGGAAATGTGACAGTGTATAAGTGGTAAATATTGTGGCGCGGAGGTAACGCCTCCAGTTCCAAAATGGATGGTCTACCGTTCGAATCCAACCGATTACAGTGTTTTTTTTTTTCCTTTCCTTTTTTTCTGGAC
Organism: Maratus michaelseni; assembly: GCA_963931845.1. Lineage (NCBI taxonomy): Eukaryota > Metazoa > Arthropoda > Arachnida > Araneae > Salticidae > Maratus > Maratus michaelseni. The sequence goes on along the minus strand of OZ007586.1, from coordinate 52,474,997 downwards.
ATGTACCCCAGTGCTACGAAATTCGAGTGACGTCAGTGTATATTATTTACTTTTTTAAGTTCGCCTATTTTTTATATACGGAGCATATAAAAGATTTTGAAAGTATTGGCAGATTTTGATGCATTCGGTCGCTTTCAATGCATTCGGTGTGATATTCTGCTAGATATACTGAGATCGACAATTTACAAGAAATATTGAAGTTCCAAAATGAGTGAATTATCAGTTATTTTGTATTATGTATGTGGAAATGGACGAAGAATCAATTCAGAAATACAGTTTGGAATGATACAAAACTGAAAATGTACACTGAATATTTCAAATAGGTTATAAGAAATTTATAATGAAGTTTGGAATGATAGTTTGGATGATTATGCAGTTTAGATGATAGTTTGGATGATGCAGTTTGGAATGATTACAAAACTGAAAATGTATACTGAATATATCAAATAGATTATAAGAAATTTATAATCTGAATGCGTACAGAATACGTAACAGTATTACCACATTTTATGAATAGAAAACTTTCCCTTATATAGTCGCCGAAAAAAAATTACAAATTCTGTGATTAATCGCAGAAAGAGTTCTAATCTGATGAAAAAATATTTGGCAAAGATTTGTAATCTGAAATAATAGTGCCATACTCCTTGAAAATTCTAAAATGTATATACACCTTGGTTATAATAGAAAAGTAAATTTATAATTAACGTGTCATGCAATGTATTTTAAAATCCTAAATCAATGATGGAGGTCGGCATTACACAAATTTTTAGTTAACTGCATATCTAGTTCTTTAACTCTTAATCGACTGATATTTAACTTAAACGTTTTGTGCATATGAATTTGGTTAGTTTTGATTACTGATATACTGATCCATGCAAAATCCGTGTTAGTAATGACAAATTCAGAATTAAATTATGATTTCTTTTTGTTTCCTTATAAAGTGCAACCCTTTATCAACAGCTTATACAAAATTTCATTGCTGCCAATCTTTCGGATTTTTTTTTCAAGTAAAAAAAAAAAATAATAAAAATTAAAATGTGGAACCAGCAAAATTATTTAAAATAATTATTTAATGATTTGTCTTATTCCTCTATAGTACTTAGTTGAGCTCATTCATTAATTTAAATTTCTCGTTTTAAGTATATCTATTTGATTTTCTTTAACGGAAAGTTGGCAGGTGTGAAATTTTAATTATTAAAATTATTTCAGTAAATCTGTTTGGGAAATTTACGAAACTAATCTGAGCATAGCATTTTTTTTGCCGCATTTTCTCTTCTTTAAAAACAGTATAATAGATTTGTAGAGTAATGAATTGCTGTTGAGCACTCTATAATTAATAAATTATTTGAAAACTGGAAAATATTCTATTTTATTTCTTAACTTTACACTGCTACAACAAAATGAAAACGAGTACTGTGCACGAAAATCCAGCAGGGATCAAAATGTTTAGCAAACATAATAAACCGAAATCGGTTGGTTAGAAAAGCGTTTATTGTAACAAAGTTTAGATTATTTTGGCAGAGTTTTTAAGAATATCCCATTTCTCTGACTAGCCTTTTTTTTCAATTTTTTGTTAAAATTTAATTTAATTAATTTTTTATTAAAATTATACTATGCGCACATATTCAATACAAGACAATGTAAAAAAAATCATCGTTATTATTTCAGTGAAATGAATTATATCGTCTGTTATTATGATAGAATTAATTTCCGTAATAAAAAAAGTACATTTTAAGCTGGCAACATTTTATCATTTACTGACATTTACTAAAAAGTCCAATTGGAAACTGAAGCCTACCTTTGAAATTTTCAGAACTTGAAATCCAAATTTAGACTCTTTTTCCATTTAATATATATTTCTCATTAAACATCTATCCAAAAAACTATCGGTAGATTGTAGGATTGCTATCATTAATCAATTTTAGTATATAAATTCGGTTTTTAAATTCAGTAATACGGAAATAATAGGACTCCATCTTAAATAAGACGTAATCACCATGGCAATCTAGAATCATTATCTATCATTGACACCATTGAGTTAATTGCGTGTGATAGGATTTAATTCAATGAAGAAAACTTTTATTAAATGTATATATAACTTATAAAAATCGCAATGTAGGATATTAAATATTATGCAGATTACATTAAAAATTAGTCAGATTAATAAACCAATTTGTAGAGATGACGTTGAGGCCTCTGATCTGTAGATTTACTAGTAGATAAGAAAAATGTTAGGAAAAATCCCCTGTTTCGCATATCAGGTGTTAAATATAAGATTTGTTTACAACTGACATAGTTTTGTAACTACTAACATGGAAATTACATTAAAAGTCCTAAACTTTTCTAGTACATAAAAAAAAAAAAAAAAAAAAAAAAAAAAAAAAAAAAAAAAAAAATCAACGTTTCTGATAAATATGCTGTTTAGGTCTTTTTAACGAGTTTGTGAAGCATTGTGATGACTGTACGGGATACGCACACTGTAAAAAAAAAAACGGCAAAATTTGCTGTCATTTTATGCACCCAAATTACCAGCTTTTTTTTCCTGTAAAATTTAGCATGATTACAGTCATCTGTACAATAAAATTAGAATAATTGCAGAGATTTTACTGTAAAATTCCAAAAACAAAAGTTTTTAAGGCTCATTTTGCTGTTAATTTACAGTATGCTGGCAATTTGGGTTCATAAATTTACAGAACATTTTCCTGTTTATTTTGCCGTTTTTTCTTGGAGTGCACACATACCAACACATTCCATAAATATACATACTTAAAAAAGAAAAAAAGTCCCACCCTGTTCTCGGCCAACAAATCAAAGAAAAACAAATCATGCTTCAAGACGATTTTATTATTATCATCTTTATAATCACTGTTATTAACACCCTGGTTCATTCCAACAATTGCTCCCTTCAGTTAAACATAACAAAAAGAACTCTGTCCTATTAACGTATTAGTCAAAATTTCAATCACGTCAACGCCATCCATTTTTTATGTTACTTTGTCTTTTTTTTAGATGAGTTAAGTCTTCGATGAATTAAGTCTATTTCTATAGGCTTTTGAAAAGATACAAAAAGATCAATAAGTGTATAAACAATCAATCAAACTGTTATGAAAAGCATTGTGATTGAAAGATAGAGCGATGGCACAATAAAATGTCTATCCCGACTTTTGGTAAATATTAATAAGTACCGGAACATTAATAGAGAAGGACGTTATCCTTCATTTTCACAGTTGTTGTCTGCCAGTTGGAAATTAAATGCCTTGAATCTTGTTTAAATCATTTTCTTCGGATTATATAAGAAATTTTTTTTATGACATGCAAATCACCTAATATTTGTGTGAATTTAACCTAGTAAATATAGTTGCTGTAAATTTTACTTCCTGGATAGATTTTTTTAAGTGGGGAAATTTGGTGAAGAAATTTTATTGACAAGATAATTTGTAGTTTGATTTTTCTTTGGATTTAAAATCATATGCTCTTTCGGTTTTCAATTACGATAATTATTTTAACTACTTTAACCCTTTATTGAACAACAGAATTCTCGAAAACTATTAAACAAGTTTTTCTACACACGATGTTTGATTTTTATTTGATTAAAAGTAAGAGAAAGATACATAAACATTACTTTATGAAAGGTAATTTAGTTTTTATTAAACTCGTTTACGAAGACATTTTCCATGTTTATTTTACTTCATGCGTTTAATGAAGAAAATCTGTTAAGATGTGTGTCCAGTAAGGTGGTTATATTTCAAATTCTTTCTTATGAATAATACTGAAAAATAATCAAGTTGTTCATAGCATTTTTTTCATAAGTTGAATTGTACATACTAATTAATTATTTATGTACAAAAGCCTTATAAGTTATACTAGTGGACTCCGATTTGTTATCATTTCTTCAAAATGATTTTTGATATGTCCATTCATTGAATAAGATATCAAGTACTACTTTTAAAAAAGGAATGCATCTTTCAGTTCAGTTTTACCACAATTTTTTAAGATAATTTTTCACCTTATTTAACCGCAGAAAAGTATTACAAATTCTGCGAATAAAGGAAGCGATTAGAAGTTCTGCAACTTAAATATTCAATACAAAGTTGCTTGTCTTAAATAGCGTTGACGAAAATTTCAAGGAGTGCACAAACCTTTGTCTTTTTCATCATCCGGAAGCTGTACTTGATTCCATATTAGCCACCTCCTTTCCCTATCATAATAAACTATTCCAAGCTCGAATGTCAGTTTGTCAGAGCGAGGCTAACGAAAAAGAAAGCCTACCGCGGTGCTTTACGCGTATCTTTTTTTAGAGACCGCGGGAGTCACGTGATGCTCGAATGCACCAAATGTACGAAAAGAGCACCACGTCACTCTAGCGGTCTGTAAAAAAAAGATAAGTGGAATGCACCGCGGTAGCCTGTCTTTTTCGTTAGCCTCGGTCAGAGACAAGATATGCAAAATATATACCTCGTAGCTTTGTAGAGTTTAAGTCAACAATACAAATGTCCAATAAAATGTAATCTCACATTCTGAATTATGTCAACATACAATAACAATTTTTTATTGACAATTCGAATGAATGTACTGGAATGAATCAAAATTTCCAAACTGCCATGCTGCTATACATATTTTTAATCTTTTTAATCCCTTTTTTAAAGTAATAAAATAATTGATTTCCAGTGGATGTGCTGGAATGAATTAAAATTGGTTGTTAATCACCACACAGTGCTAAAAATCAATATTTTTAGTCTTTCTCATCCCTTTTTCTCCCCAGTAATAAAATAAAACAGAAATATAGATTTAATATGAAGAGATATGGAAGTTATTTTAGCACGAAACTGAAATGAAATTAAGTCAATTTAAGTTTTAATACGATTTTTATGATAATAAAGGAAGGACTTCAGACACTCAAATGTTTTACAACATGCTAGTGGCTAAATAAAGGGATGATTTATGTGATGTGATATTTCCAATAAATAAATAAAAGATCAGTAGTATTGTTTTGTAATGAACGAATACATAACATTAGCATTGAATTTAGAGTTTTTGATATGTTTTATAATGGGGAAAAAAATTGGCGATTCCAGCTACTTCTATTAATAAGCTACAGATTATTTGGAGTCTTCTACTGTTAGTTTTTGTAATAGAGAACCCCGGATCTGGATTCGAACATGGTAGAAAGCTAATAAACATAAAAATGTTAAACCTTTTACTATGCAATAATATTTAATATTTACGATGTAACCTTTTGCAAATTAAAAGAAAATAAGTAAATTAAAAAATTATCTATCGCGAGTGCTACGCAAAAGCCACCCTACCAATCACCGCACTGTAAAAAATATCTGTTGATTTTTACAAGAAAAAAACTGTCAGCCAGGACGGCAGTAAAACAACTGCTTATTTTACGGACATGATCTGTATTTATTATGTAAATACGAATAAAATATGTTAAAATAACAGAAAGTGTGCAATAAATACAGATTATTTCCCCCCAAAATAAACAGTTTTTTACTGGTGTTCTGGCTGGCAGTTTTTTTTTTTTTTTTTTTTTTTTTTTTTTGGTAAAATAAACAGATTTTTTTTTTTTTTTTTCTTACAGTGCATCTAATATTTTAAGTGCGCGGAACATTTTCAAAATAGTTATTGTTACGTGATATCTGCATACTAATTCATAAGAATGAATAATTTTTAGTCATTTTTTCACTATCAGAGATTATCCTTGAGGCTCTTTATAAGAGATTTACCAAGTATTTATTGCATATCTAAAACTTCAAGGTCTTCCTGATCCTTTCAGGCCATTTTTTGCATTTTCTTCACTGTTTACGGTACTGCGCTTCTTAACTTGCACGTCAGTTTTGTCTCCGACGTAGAACTGCTGGTTACTAAAACAGAACAGCCGTCCATTGTTTATGAAAATGAATAATTTTCCTTCCTTCTCAATTATCATTTAAAATCTCCAATGCATGGGGGATTTCTGTTTTATTATTATTTTGTCGTGTTTTTTACATAATTCGGCGCATTTCCTTGTTTGTCATGCGAGTGTGAAAAGCGTTTGCTGTCTGTAGCTCATCAGTTTGTCGTTTGATTTCGGAATTAATTGTTTGTGCGATATGTGATCTTCGTGGTATTTGCATGTGTTTGTTGTGGATAATAAATTTTGCTTTGGATAGCTAACGTTAAAATCCAGTGGCTATGGATGAATAAAGAATCAATTTTAACTGGGTATGTTTATTTCTGATTTTATATTCTCTTGATACTGAAATTTTTTATGTACTTAAAAGCACTGAATTGTGAATGAATGAACAAGGATGGATAAACACAAGATGGATTGTGTGTGAATCTGTAGCTCATTAGTTTGTTGTTTGATTTCGGAATTAATTGTTTGTGCGATATGTGATCTTCGTGGTATTTGGATGTGTTTGCTGTGGATAATTAAGTTGGTTTTGGATAGCTAACCTTAAAATCCAGTGGCTATGGATTAATAAAGAATCACTTTTAACTGGGTACAGGGTAACTTTGATACTGAATTTTTTTATGTAATTGAAAGCACTGAATTTTGAATTCCATGTTGTATTGTTTACATCATGAGGTATGGTTGTGGAGAATTTGTATTTTCCACGAAATATTGCAAATGAAGGATGTGCTAAAAGGAAATGCTTGTTTTCAACTGTGCATCAAAAAATATGAGTTTTTACAAAAGGGAAATTTTGAAAAACTTGCATTTCGGTATCAAATTCTTTGACATTTCTGTTTTTAGTTGACGTCATTTTTACGGATTCGTTCCTAAGAAGTTGTAGTTCTCCTGATTTGTCATCAATTTTACTTCCTGCTTTCTTTAACTCAACGAAAAATGCAATTTTATTTTAGGTTCCACTTTTCCTTATTATAGTATTAGTTACTGAGCTGTATGTGCATATAAATGTGCATACAAATGTGCATACGAATATGAATGACCTCGCGCTTGTTTCTAGTTATACCATTATTCTGTTAAAATTTGTTAAATGAGACTTATAAATAGGTATTTAGCGATTTGTACTTGTAGAAGACTTATACAAATACAGCCAATACAGCCTTGGTATTGAGTCATTTTTAAAATGTATAAACAATTTTATTATTTTTATTAAATCAAATTAAAAATTAAAATAATAAACAAATACATATAAATAAAAAAATAATTTTTTTAACATAATTTTTTTATTATTATTTTTGTTACTGAAGAGTAAGCTTTTTATGCTTTGGTATCTTCTGCAATAATTATTCTAATTTTCATAATTATCTATTAACTTGCATTAAATAATAACGACACTTTCAGAAAAAAAAATAATTTAGTTTTTTTTTTTTTTTTTTTTTTTTTTTAACACCTTCAGGACCAGTTCGACGTATACGTTCCATATAGATTTCGTATGTTTTTATATTTTTTATAGTGCTAGCATGTTTTAGTCGTAATCTTTACCTTGTCTAATCGTAGAATTCTTGGATTAAAGAAGGCTAAAAATACTATACGGAATTACTGGCATTAAAAATTAAATATCGTTAAATTGCGCCCGTGCTGAAGGGGCTAAAGCATATAGTTCAATGAATAAGATTAGTTAAAAGTTGAGTTATTCGTTTGATGTGTTTTTTCAGACTGTAATAAAATAAATAAGAAGTTCATAATTGCATTCAATTACACATTTGTATCCGATTATTACTTAAAAAGATATATTAAAATAGGGGGTGCTCAATTGTCCGATGGTGAATACGAGATAGATTTTTTTTTATTACTGGTGAACGTATGGGTTTCTATTTCAATTTTTAATGTATTTTCAATTCAGATAACATAAGTATCTGAAGAGAAAAAAGAGCATAATTTATCTAAAGAAGCATAGAATTTATCTCTGCATAAAATAAAAAGCAACGCATGCTTTTTTTTTTTCATTAAGACATTCAGATTGACGCATCATCCCCAAAATATAATTTTACTGTTATAATACACAATCGCAAGAATAAAGTAAGTAAGCCTTTCCTTTAATTCAATACAAAACATCCATTTGTATACTTTCAAAGAAGTTCTGTTATTCTGTACAAACTATTTATATAAATTATATAAACCGTGAAACTTCTAAAGCTACTTCTTAAAATCTATAGAAAAAGAATCTATATATTATAAAGCAAAAACATGTTCTTGAGTAAAGGTGACGTGATATTGAAGATGGCAATACCTGACCAATAAATTTCGCTTTTACAGCATTTTTTTAAACTTCTAAACATCGCACAATTTAAATTTTGACACCGTCGAATAAGGGAAAAAATGTTCTTTCACACGAAATTTGTTTGAAAAATGTATCTCAATTTACTGAGTGTTTAAGTTTTTAAAAATATTTTTCCAGCATGATTTAAAAAAAATCTATCTCTATCGCGGGCAGCCGCCCGATTACAAAAGATTAACCAGTTTGAATTTAAAACAATATAGATAGTTCAGCATTTGTTTCCGTCTAACATTCCATCATGAAATTAAAACTCTATCAATAAATAAAATAATATAAATAAAATACAAATTTCAGAGACACGTAATCAAGCTATGTGCTTAAATCGCTCAAATTATCATAATTAAAAAGGATGCTGTAAGTAGCGAAATCTTCGGCGATTTCTTCGGCTGCTGGTGTGAGGCTAAGTATCGCTTTTAATAAATTTTAAAACTTCATTTGAATACATTTGATATTTTTCATATAATATTACTTTTTGGTGTTGTTACTGGGCAATCTAAAAAAATATATTAAATGTAAAAAGTCTTATAGCATTTTCAATTAAAAAAATGGTTTACACCTATATTCTGTAACCCGAGAAGCCCTGGTTCTATCCCATAATTATCTTTAAAATGTGAAAGCAAGGTGGCGCATTCTTCTTCCTTGCTTTGAATATTTTAATTAAAAAAATATATTAAATGTAAAAAACCTTATAGCATTTTCAATTAAAGAAAACAAGTGGTTTACACCTATATTCTGTAACCCAAGAAGCCCGGGTTGCATACCATAGTTATCTTAAAAATATAAAAGCAAGGTGCGCATTCTTCTTCCTTGCTTTGAATATTTTAACGAAAATACGTGTTACGTTTCCGAACTAACCAGTAACTGAATAGTGTATGATGTTACGCTAAATTTTCGGAAATCTTTCTGCTATGAAATAAAATATTTGAGATTTTTTTTTTTTTTTTTTACAGTGTTGGAATTTCCAAGTAGTCTGTCAACATTATTCCAGATTGGAAAATTTCTAGTTAATATTTCAAAAGCCGAATTTTTATTCACCAAGTTTAATCGTAGAATTTGTACATTTTTTCTGCGATTATGTAAGGCAATTTTTTATGTTATGAAAGAGCTTTTTTTTCATGATGCAATCAAGAAAAAAAGTACAATATAATTCTTTTTAGATTATTTAAAGAACTTTTAATGCCATAAATTATTTTATAAATGTAAGAGTATTTATCTGCATGACGACGTGTTTTATTGGCCTGATAAAAGTGTTGGTAATTTACCGTTCCAAAACTATCATAGTATTTTATTTTCTATTAATATTGTTCTAAAAAAAGGCTTTTTATTTATTTAATTGACGCCAGTTATTTTCGGAGATTTTTAATTTTATTAATTTCAAATAAAAATGTGTATTTAATAATCAAAAACAATAATTTGAAAAATGTTTTTCTTTTCTTTTGTAATTATATGTATATTGTCTTTATTTTCACGTTACTTAATTCAACGTGACGTGAATCCGTCGTAAAGAAAAGCCATTGGCCCGACGAATACATGTGTGCAGAAGAAAAATATCATACATGCCATCAGTCTATTATGGTACTAATGGTATATGACGAAAATACGGTATAACAGGCATACCGTTAGTACTATCTTCGTATTTTATTTTCTGTTATATAGTACTATAACAAAGGATTTATTTATTTAGGTTTTGACAGCAGCTTTTTCATAACCATAAAATAATCCATTTCATGGTATGCAGAAACAAAACTCAGAAATGTGTTCTTATTTTAGTTTGAAATTATGTTTTAATGATAAAATAAAGGAGTTATCCTTTAGTTTATTATTAATTCAACGAGACGCGACTAAACCGCAAAGAAGAGCCATTAACCCGACGAACCTGTAAAAGTGACATAATTAAAACATTAAAAATTTTGAATATTATACGCATAATTTTTCTTAACCTTTTACAAAACTCAATGTGTTTTCATGTTAATCTGACATTTTCAAAACGTGTATGTAGGACATTTTTTCCTTTAAAATATCATAAGGATTCTTCTTCTCCTCAGATGCCGAGATTTCAATGTGATCTCGCTATTTGAATGCTGTTGTCTTTTACAAAAACAATTAACACTCAATCTCTGGAAAACGTATTAATACGTCATTTTATTATCTAAGCCAAAGTATATAAGGAAAATAAGGTATTTTCACCCAAGTTTTAAGAAACCGTATAAAAATTTAGATATTTCAATCTGTATAATTAACTTTAAATTTACCTAAATTAGTGTTACCTTCGGAATTGTTATGATGCTCAAAACAATTTATAAACTCATTATAATTCATTTAGAAGTGGGTTAATTGCAGGTACATGTATTGAAAATGCACGAATAATTCAGGAATAATGCCACAGAATGAAAAATTTCGATACGAACTGTCATACTCGCTGTAATTGGAAATTCGATTATATTTGTCGTACAGGGTTCCTACACTTTCAGGTGTATTACGAATATATTGTTATAGAAAAACTCGAATCGTGTAATCGCGCGATTACATAAGGCGGGTTTTCCTCTAAGTAAATACTGGTGTTTATCTGACCTAAAGTCAGGGAAATTCCCTGACCTGTAAGGAACCCTGTCGTAATATGACGTTAGCGCTAAAAAAGCCACAAATCAATTTGTTGCATTTTTAATATATAATATTACAATGTTAGTATTATAAAAAGTTTTTTTTCGTGTAATCAAGAAAAAAGTCCAGTCTAGTTCTTCTAATATTAATTAAAGCAGGCTTAATGACATAAAATATTCTGTAAATGTAAGACTATTTATCTGAATTGTCACGTGTTTTATTAGCTCGATGAAAGAGTCGGTAATTTTCTGTTCTAAAACTATCATAAGTATTTTAATTTCTATAAATAGTGTCCTAACAAAGGCTTTTTTATTTATTTAATTCACGCCAGTTTTTCTGGGAGACATTTTATTTTATTTTATTAATTTAACATAAAATTGTGTAGTTCATATTCAAAAACAGTAATTTGAAAAATGTTTTTATTTTATTTTAAACTTACATTATTTTAATCCCGTTACTTTTGCCTTTATTTTCACGTTACATAATTCACCATGACGTGAACCCATCGTAAAATAGCCCGACGAATACATGCGTGCAGAAGAAAAATATACGATATGCCGTTAGTCTATTATGGTACTATTGGTATACGGCGATAATACTAATGGCATACTGTTAGTACCATTTCCGTATTTTACTTTCTACTTTATAGCATTCTAACAAAGGTTTTGTTTGTTAAATTGTGCCAGATTTTTTCGCAGATTGTCCTTAAACACAAAATAATGCATTTCATGCTATTCAGAAACAAAAGTCAGAAATGTGTTCTTATTTCATTTTGAAATTATGTTTTAATGATAAAGTAAAGAGGCAGTTTACTATTAATTAATTAATTTACCATTAATTTGACGAGACGCGAGTAAATCACAAAGTAGAGCCATTGACCGACGAACGCATGCGTGCGGAAGTAAAATACTAGATATACCATTAGTTTACTATAGTACTGATGGTATACGACGATAGAACTAATAGCATAGCTGATATACCCTTAGTTTATACCTTATTTACCTATGGTATTAATGCTCTAAAACATATAACATTAGTTAACTATGGTATTAAGCCTATAAAAGATATTATAGCATTAGTTTCATTTTATAATAATGGTATAAACAGATACCATTAGTGTACTATGGTATTAATGGTATAAAAGATATACAATTAGTTTAGTATGGTTTCTACAGCATAACAGAAATATCATAAGTTTAGTATGACATTAATGCTATAAAAGATACACTATAAGTTTACCATGGTGTTAATGGTGTAAAAGAAATAGCATTAGTTTAGTATGGTATTAATGGTATAAAAGATATACCATTAGTTTAGTATAGTCTTAATGGTACAAGAGATATACCATTAATATCATCGTCGTATTTCACTTTCTATTTCATTAGCAATTCTAACAAAGATGTTTTATTTATTTAATTTGCACCTGTGTTTCTCTTTTAACATAAAGTAATGCATTTCATGATATTCAACAGCAAAAATCTGAAATGTGTTCTTATTTTATTTTGAAATTCTGTTTTAACGATAAAGTAAAAGGGTTACCCTTTAGTTTACCATTAATTCAACGAGACGTGAGTAAACCGCAAAGAAGAGCCATTGGCCCGACGAATACATGCGTGCGGAAGTAAAATAACAGATATACCATTAGTTTCAGCTATTTTTTCAGAGAGATCGTTCACAAATGTGACATTAGAGTGAAATCGAGTTGAGGAAGCTGTGAAGATTTTCCGTAGCCTAATACGAACGCATCAATGGGTACGGTTCATCACGTTTTCCCAAGTGAAATCTACTGAGAAGCACTGCCGTGTGTGTCATACCTAGACATAGAAATGACTGGCTGTGGTGCTATAATTGTACGAAAAATTGACGAGATAAACAAAATTATTTGACCGTGATAACATTAAGCAGTAATTGTAACTGAACAATAATTTGTAAAACGAAATCACGCTTATGCTATTTCTTAACCCTTTCAAGAGGAAAGTATTTGTGTTGCAAAAATGTTGGAATGATTGAATGACGAACATATTCAGTTAAAAATAAGAAAATGGCTTTCTTCACGCACATTAGAAAAGTAAAATTTTATTCAAAAATTCTGGTGTCATTGTGGCATCTGGTTATTAAAATTAATTTGTATAAGCAATACACCACCGTCCTTCAAAGGGTTAATGCTCGAAACAGAAATACAGAAATATTTTCTCCAAAATTTCTCATAACTTAGGTTTTTTTGGATTTTACTGCATTTTAAATTTTATGTTAATTTTTTCCGTATACTTCAAACGTTTTCTTCCAATTTTCAAGAAAATATATTCTGAAAAAATAAAGATCGAATTTAATTCTAATGTATTTAACCATGCTTTAACAAAATGAAATACACAAAACATAGCAGACTTTGTGCACGATAAAGTAAATCTTAACACATAATTTCCGAATTTTTTTATGAATTTAACACGAAACTTTCTTCTGCTAATATTATCCCTCAACCACATATACGATTTGCAATCCTGTTGCTGATATAAATAGTTATTATTATCATTATTATTACTGACGATTTTATACACATAATACATTTACTGCATAATCATAAATAATGCATACAATTTTAGCTGTTGTTAAATAGTGTAACATACATTAAGTAAATGTCACATTCGTGGGAAAAGCTACAGTTAACAAAAACGTAAATCCATGTGTTCCACCCGTTATGTGTTAACAGACTACGGCTGATCAGAAAATTCTCGTACTTATAATGGTGTGCGTATAGCATATAAACATATTTCTAACCAGAAATTTTATTTTAACTGCATGCAGATTATCTGTACAGCATATGCTTGATTTTTTTAAATAAATGAAATTTATAGTTCAAAACATGTTTATTTTACAAGGCCACTAAGCAAATCTCTGCAGCGTCTTAATATTAAAAGTCTACTAGAACTGAAGTACCTTAATATATGAAAACATAAATATGTAGGGTGTATTTCAGAATTATTATTTATTTCAATCATTATTTTCTAAAACAGGGAACATTTGAGTAATGCTTGTCTAGAAAGATTTAATGGGGTATATTGTTTGTCACAAAAAAGTTTTTTAAAGAAATATCATTAAAAAAGTTTAAATTTGATGGCAGCAAATACAGAGCTTTATAAATTTTAGGTTCCGATTTAACCCTTTCTGGAATGGTGGGTTGCATTCTGTCTCACTTAATTTCAGTCCCCAAATGACACAAGGGCACCAGAATTTTGAAATAAATTTTTGCATTTTATAATGGACGTGCAGAAAGCTTTTACTTATTTTCAAATAAATTTGTTCATAAATTCTGGTGTCGCTCAATAATATTAATATTTTACTAAACAGAAGTTTTGGGTTGTCCGGAAAATTCGTTGTGTTTTGGAAAATTAATTCGTACCCGAAAATTCTGCTCGTTAATTATCAGACATTAGCTATCGGAATTAATGTCTAATAATTAAATGTTAGAATTTTCCGGTGCGAATTAATTTTTCCAAACGGAACGAATTTTCCGGGAAATCCAATACTTTGTGCCTGAAAGGGTATATAAAATTTTGAAACAAAGAAATGTGTTTGAATTAGGTTACTATATTTATTTAAAAAGCTTCAATCCACTTAAATTTACAATACACAATTTTTTCATGAAATTTTAGTAAATTAAATATATATAATGGAATAAGAAGCAAAAACTTCATCTTTGCTTCCGAAAGATGTGGAAACTTTTAACATGAAGGATATGAACCAAGTACAAACAAATTATTTCCAATGGAAGATTTCAAAAGAAATCATATTCAGCCGAAAAAAAAAATCACTTTATTAATAAATTCTCTATATTGTAATGACGAAACTTGAAACAAAATTTGTATTTGATTCTGTCTGTTTTTAACGATAAAATATAAATTAGGCGTATTTAGTTCTGCTTCAGTATTCGATTTTTTTTTTAGAATGCCATAGACTATGAAACTTCATTTAAATTTTTAAACATTGCATATGTAATTAGTTCACAAGTAATATCATTTTCATAACATTTCTTGTCAGAAAATTTCAATTTAAGAAGACCAGAAAGGAAATGTGAAATAACTTAGAAATGACGAAAAAATTTAATTTTTGTTATTATTATTTTTGGAATGTTTGAATCATTGGGAATGTCGTACTGTTCCGTTAGAAAAGTTCCTAAACTGATGGTCGTACGACCCGTAAATGTTGAGCCACCGGCGACACTTGCGAAGACAAAACTTTAAACCCAATTATCTCAAAATACTGTTTCTTAGCGGATTTATCTCGATAACTTTTGCACAAGCTAACAAATTTAAAAGTTTTTTTTTTTTTAATTAAGGAAATTAAGTTCTCTACAAACCATACCTATAAAACAAACAAACAACTGTTATTAAGTTGTAGCCAAAAAAACATGATGAATTTTTTATGGATTTTTAAATTTTTATTACATTTTTTTTTTTTTTTTTACATATTTTTGTTTGTTTTCCAGGTATAATCAAGAGACAGGGTCAATAGTGTAATACAGTATAAAAGAAAAGAATGACGACTGAAAGATATAGAAGTTTTACTTCAAATTCCCGGGAAAACAATTTTTTCAAGATAAAAATTAACGTACAATATTAAAACTTTTGTTATTTTTTTTTACAATTTAACAAATATATTTTATTTCTATAAAACATAAATAAATAAATTCAAAAATAAGTAAAATAGTCTAAATTCATTACAGGGTTCCTAATCCACGATCAAACTTCAATAAATTTTCGTAATTTCAAACCTTTCTGATCTACTTCACTCACGCGAAAACACCCGCTCTTGCATTCCAATATTTTGAAACGTTTTTTTTTTCCTTGCATTGGATAGCGGAGGTCGATCTTTACTATCGCCGCTTTTTACGTTTTCGATTGTTTTCTAGGAGGATACTTTCAATTTCAGACCAATTTCGACCGTCCCTAAAGCATTTTTCATAGTAAATTACGCTTATTTTATCTTCTAAATTCTGGAATAAAAATCTAGAATGATCCAACTCTACTTTTCAAACACTGCTGTACATGTGTAGAAAATTTCATTTTTTAAAGGAATTTTTATAAATTTCATGCAAAAAAAGAATCGACTGGATTCGAACGCTGGACCTCCAGTTTTGAAACAAGAAACGATACTTCTGCGTTAGTATTGCTTGATTACTTTGCCGCAATATTTATCACTTATACTCCATCACATTTTCTTACTAATTTTCCCGATAGTATCGGTCACAAAATGGATTAAATACCTAATCCGTCGGCCAATCTACACGAAAATTTATACAGTTCTTGTGATATGTTCGTCAAATGGGAGCTCAATCGGAAGTACCATTTAGGAGTTATCGTGTTCAGTCACACACATACACACGCACATATACAATTCATGATTACAATAATTTCCTTAAACTAAAGTAAAAATCACATATTCTTTTTTAAAGAATAAATTTTAAGTAGTATTTAAAAAATCGCTATAATTTTTTATATTTCCAATTGATTAATTTTTATCACCTTCTTAAAAATACTTCAAATTTTAGGAGACAATTTTTATAAACGTACATCATCGGCATCTAACGTCTACTTTCTAATGGTGAAAACAACATTTTAATAATTATATTAGTTAATGAGGAATCGCGCTTAAGTTTCCCCATAGGTTAACATGCGATTTCGAAATCGGTGAGTTTCGGTGAAGCGGCCCCTTACGACTTACTGCATGCCAATTCACGATTACAATACTTTCCTTAAAAGAAAGTAAAAAAATCACATATTCATTATTTAGTTATGCAATATCATATTATTTTTCAGTATATCATTCTGTAAAAACTGTGATATAAAATATCTGATTACAGAATTTGAAATGAGCACACCAGATTTACTTAAAATTACACAATAATTTAAAATTTGTTGAGCGATGTTATACATATGCTTTAACGATGCTTTAACACTATTTCTTTTTTGGATAATTAATCTTAAAATGCATTTATCCTCAGCTAATATCATATTTTTTTAGCATATCATTGTGTAAAAACTGTGATATAAAATATCTGATTACAGAATTTGAAATGAGCACACCAGATTTACTTAAAATTACATAATAATTTAAAATTTGTTGAGCTATGTTATACATGCTTTAACAAAGCTTTAACAATATTTCTTTTTCGGATAGTTAATCTTAAAATGCATTTATCCTCAGCTAATATCATATTATTTTTTAGTATATCATTGTGTAAAAACTGCGATAGAAAATATCTGATTACAAAAGCTGAAATGAGCACACCAGATTTACTTAAAATTACACAATAATTTAAAATTTGTTGAGCGATGTTATACATATGCTTTAACACTATTTCTTTTTCGGATAATTAATCTTAAAATGCATTTATCCTCAGCTAATGCCACACGTCTCTCTTTTCCAATTCAAGCAATGCTTTTTTCATATACTTGAGAATGTGCTGTAATACACGGGGTCATGTTAAGTTTTTACGGATTCTCCCAGTCAAGATGTCTTTTCTGTTCTTAATCTAAGCACGTAAATGAAGGCTAGGAGGAAAAGGGCACATGAATCACTTTTTATCTTGCAATAGTATCGAGAAGGTTAATTATTTTGAGCAAAGTATTCTGAAAATATCTCAGGCACTTTGGCAATTTACATGCTTTCCTTTAAAGCTTTTGACTACGAAATTATGACAGATTGGACTTTTAGAGTATGCATAAGAATTATTGAAATTCTTCAAACGTTTATCGTGTGTTTATATATATATTTAAAAAGGAAAACACATGTGAAAAATGATGGATATGACATTATAAAAAGCAATGGAATGGACACTGAAGGAATTATAGTTAAAGGATGAAAAAGCAAAAATTGGAAAAGCAAAATTCGAAAACTATGACTATCTTATAGAATCTTCAGAAGGGCTTTATCAGAATATTCATAGTAAATATATGTTATTTCATTATATAAAATAAATAAATTAAGCATATCATTACAATAAAAATAAAAAGAAGTGCATTTTTCAGTTTTATAATTTATACCTATTAACATTGTCGTCCCACAGTTGTCTGGATTGTATTCGTAGTGCGAAAACATTATTGCAAGCCCTTTTCTTTTACGCAAGGTTCTCGCTGCCGGACGCCATTGCGTCAAATCACGACAAGACGTTTCATTTGGCGAGAAAACGAAAAATTAAAATACCCAAATTACGTGAGTAGAAATTTTTTTTTTCTTTCGACGACACTCTCAACGATGTTATTGTACGATTGAAAATTTTCTGTGTAACTTATTATTTGTGTTTTCAGAACTCATTCACATTTTCTTAAATTTATTTATTTATTTGTGTTCATTTAGCCCACTAACATGCTATCCCTAATCCCGAGTTAACCCGGGTTTTGTTTCAAAAAGCTATTTAGAAATAAATCGGGCTATATATATATATATAAAATAACTAATTAACAGCAAAACACATCCCCCCAACAAACTGAACATAGATACCAAAAACATAGTATTAAACAAAAATAATAAATAAATAAAAAAGCAGAAATTGAATAATCGAAATTTGTTGAATTTAGACAGAATCTTCAGGTCTCAAATGTCTACATTTCCACAAATATATAATGTGTAGTTTCATCTTCATATTAACCATAAAATAGCTAAAGAATACGAATTTGGGACAACCACACCCAGAATGTTATATATATTTGACTTTGCGAAGCATCTATAACACACTGGTTTTATTAGTTTCTATAACCGATAGTTCAACTTAGATTGATAACTGTTCTAAAAACAATTACAAACAAGAACGAAAAATCATGCGTCAAGCATAGATTATGTAACACTTTCCAACGCTTCCAAAATAATTTTACAAATCATTACCGTTTAATAAGCTGAAAGATAACATCGAAGTAAACAATTTGGAAAACGCATAACATATTTAAAAACGTAATTTCAGGATTTTCCAACATTTATTTCTAACATATACAATATTCGGAAAAATATCCGAATACTTTTATTCAGCCCTGTATATGATCTATAGATTTGTATATATACTACATAGGATGCTAAATTTTAGTTCAGTTAAGAAACGCGTAGCATAGTTTAAAATTCTCCTTCTGAAGTTTCTGTCAATAAACGGAAATGTGTTTGCGAACTTTTGTGCTTCCCTGTATATGATTTACAGAATTTATACACACGACGTAATAAACAAAAAGCGAGTTAAATTTAAAATCGCGTTTAGTTACTTAAAACGCACTTCCAGGAATTATTGTTAACAGACAGTAGAGAATTATTTTGTGTGTCCCTGTAAATGAACGATGACTGCTATACACACAATATTCTGTAGTCAGCCTCTTGTAATGCACCTTAGGGATATATATAAATTTCAATGCGTTTAAAATAGTGAAACATTATTTAAATAAACCGCAGACGATTTTTCTCCATAGACGTAATGTAACGGAATTCTTTTGACTGTCCCTGTAAAGTAACTATAAGTGCTATGCCCACCCTATTCCATATTAAGCTTCTTGTAATGCACCTTAGTGATATATATCAATTACGATGTGTTGGAAGTTGTGCAACATCATTAAAATGAACCGCAAATGATTTTTCCCCATAGACCGTAATGTAACGGAACTCTTTTGAGTGTCCCTGTAAAAAAACTATAAGTGCTACACACTTCAGTTGAAATAAGGAACATGCTATAGATAACGACAATAACATATAAAAATTGTAGAGCAATCCGAGCATATTTACGGGAGTTAGAGCACGGTCAGACGGCAGACGGCCAGACGGCAGACGGTCATACGGCCAGACAAACCGAAGTCATAAACACTTTTCAACTAGGTTGGAAAGTGTTAAAAACCGGTCAAGTGCGGGTATAACTCGCGCTCAAAGGGTTCCGTACATTGAATTTATTATTTACCATTTACTAATTAGTAAACTCTTACTACTCCTATTTTTTTCATAATTTTAGTTTCAGTAGATTCGGAAATAGGAGGGGTTAGGGGGGGGGGGGTAGGTCTGTCAACAGCGCAACAATATGTAGCGCTGTTATTTGCTGAATCTATCGTCCCTAGAGATCTGCACGGGCCGGGCGAAGGCCCGAAGCCCGTACTCAGCCCGGCCCGCGGGCCGGGCTCGGGCCTATTTTTCTTCACGGCACTCGGGCCGGGCCGAGCCTGGGCCATATTTTTTTCTGAAGGCTCGGGCCGGGCCGGGCCGAGTGATTACTCTTTACGGGCCGGGCCTTACTTTTTTCCTGAAGGATAAGGCCGTGCCTTAAATTATTTTTTCCGTACAGAGCCGGGACTGGTTTCATTTTTCCTTGTCTTCACGCCTCAAAATTTTTAGTCCTGGTTTTGACCCGTATGAAAATCATTGTCTCGGCGTGCCTGGTCCGTTTGAAGGTCAGTAAAATAAGATCTGGCACAAAAATCTTTGCAAAACATGCATACATTTTTAAATCGCCATCATTTTATAATTGAACATTAAAATTTATTATTTTTAAAGAATAGTAGATTTATACACTTATTGAAATATGACTAAATTAAAATATAGTAAAACGTGTGAAAAAGAACTTTCTTATGACGGAATCCTGTTTTAAACGGAAAAATGTGTTGATCCATTCAAAATGAATATACTAATTCGTAAGAAAAGAATATATAATACACTTACACCTGCTAAGAAGGCAAATTGTCGATAACTCTTTTTTTTTCTTCCCTATGCAATTCCATCTAAGAAGATTTTACTGTATAGCATTTTTCTGATTTTTAACACTTCAATAAATGGAATATGGATTAACAATATTGATGATAACTTAAACACATACATACAACAAATAGAGATTTATTAAAAAAATAAACATTCCAGCTTGCGGCACCTCTATAAAAATGAAGATTATAAATATGAAAAAAAAAAGGCTAAGATAGAAATTTTTGGTTAGATCTCCTCCTACGATGCAAATTTTTAACCAAATCGACGTAATAATTATGTTTTGTAGAAATTTACTCGGGCCGAGATTTTAACTTTTTTCGGGCCGGGCCGGGCTCGGGCCGAACTTTTAACTTTTAAATCGGGCCGGGCCGGTCTGGGCCAATATTTTTTTGTTCGGGCCGGGCAAAGGCTCGGGCCGAACTTTTAATTTTTGTATCGAGCCGGGCCGGGTCAAATTTCTTTTTTTATAGGTCGGGCCGGGCCCGGGCCTGGAAATTTCGGCCCGTGCAGACCTCTAATCGTCCCCCGTCTTGTTTAATTCATCTTACAAAATTTGGCTCCTTCCTCGCAAATAGATCGCGCTGGAGAACACGCTGAAGAGTCTCAGTTTAATTAAGGCCACATTGTAAATTAAAAATATTAACAAATATTTTACTTTGTTTATTTATGATGGAACATTTCGTTTGTGTTATTAAATAAAAAAATTAAATGTGTTAAAAAACAAATATATTCGTTTCATATATGTCATAGGTTTTCAATCATCATAAGTTTAGTGTGCCGCGAACGTTTAATTACGGGTGCCGAGAAGGTTTACTTATGGGTTTAAGGGTGCCGAGAATGTTTAATTAGGAGTTTAGGTGTGCGTTGAGTTAAATAATGGTTGAGAAATATTGATTTAGAGTGTAGATTTGGAAAACTATGTACTATTCAAGTGTGCCGCAGAAGTTTAACCATGTGTTCAAGTGTGTCGCGGAAGTTTAATCATCGGTTCATGTGCGTCGCGAACGTTTAATTATGGATTTATGTGTGTTACTAACGTTTAATTATGGATTTAAGTGTGTTGGTTAGTTGATTTGGCCCAAAAGGCCCGGTTTTGCAGCTCTTTATTTCTATACAGCTGACATGATCCATATAACTGTGAAACTAGTCTCCTAATTTTGAACCAATTCCAGATGAGAGACCTGCATCTGGATTGGCACCCCCAGAGGATTTAAGTGTGCCTTGAGATAAAAAAGGTTGAGAAACATTGATTTAGAGCGTATTTTTCGCAAAACATGTATTCAAGTGTTCCGTGGAAGTTTAACCCTGTGTTCAAGTATGCCGTGAACGTTTAATTATGGGTTTAAGGGTACCCAGAACGTTTAATTAGGGGTTTAAGGGTACCCAGAACGTTTAATTATTGGTTTAAGTGTGCCTTGAAATAAAAAAGGTTGATAAACATTGATTTAGAGTGTAGATTTCGAAAAACAGGTATTCAAGTGTGCCGCGGAAGTTTAACCATGTGTTCTAGTGTGCCACGGAAGTTTAATCATGAGTTCAAGTGCGCCACGAAATAAAAAAGGTTGAGTTATTTGTTGGGTAAAAACAATACCCCAGGAAAGAAGTGTTTTCTTGGAATTGTATGGTAATTAAAACACAAACGGCGATATAAATTCGGATCACAAAACAGCGGTTAGAGGTCAACCTAATGCCATCGAACGGAGATCTCTCGAAGAATTTAAACTTGACATTCAACTACCGGCTTTTAAGAAAGAGAAGTAGGTCAAAGAAGGTAAGAAGGAAATTCCAGTTCTGTTTTGGAAAGAAAGTGTTACGCAACATTTGTAAAAGCAAAGCGTAGTTTTTTCACCCGTAAAGAAAAAATTCAATTATGTTTTCTCTCAAAGCTTTAATTTACTGACTCAGCTCTTTTAAAATTATTGGGATATACTGTATTTTCTTAGTTCACTGAAAATAAAAGTTTAAGGCGGTTCTCAAAAAAATATATTCGCCCTCTCCCGCTCAACAATGTGAACATTTTCGACACATTTACGGATACATTTTTAAATATAAAAGTATGACACTTGTAGGCATGATTGGGTGATTTCGGATCGAACAGTTTTTCATCCTAATCCTAATCCTAATAATATTATAAATCTGATTGTGTGCAAATGTTAGGCTGAAGCCAGCGTCAAAATGGAGAATTTAATTACCCTGTATCTTTGCATGTAGGTTGATTATAACCCAGGAATGAACATAGGCTAGATTTTATTTATTTTATTCAACTATTTTCTTTAATAATTAAAAAAATCATTATTTTCCTAGAGAATAAATGGACATTTTTAGACAAAATTTAACCATTTTACTTTATCGTTGCTAGGGCTTTGATCGTTGGCAATAAATAAAAACACGGAAAAATATTTTTCCTCAATAATTAATTTTCAATTGAACGATTTTCACGTGAAAAATGAAAATTCAAAAGAATTCAAAAGAAGATGAATTTCCGTGATATTTGAAACAAAAATATGGAGTATTTGTTATTATACATGAAGTATGAATATCGGTTACATTAAAAAGATCTTTTTCAGTCAAAAACTGCGTTATAATTAGAAGCAAAAATGAGCAATAATAATATTATTAAAAATAGATTTCGCTTGGACCATGGAACTATGAAAAGGATCCTTCTCCGCTTGGACAAATATGACGTCATAAATAAAACATGTATTTTCAAATGTTCGTAATAATACAAGGAGCATGAAATCAATGTTTAATGAAAGTATATAGATATGGACGTAATATTTAACATGAAAAACTGATTTTTTTTTTATCGATACTGATTAATAATTAGCTTGAATACCAGTTACATACAAATGTGAGTTTTCCGCTAAAATTTACGCCCAGATTGCCAGAAAAAGAAAATTAACAAGAATTATGCCATTAAAAAGAGATTTCTGTGAGGAAAAAGTGACGTCATATTTGAAATAAAACGGGAATTTTCAAATGTGTTTTACAAGGAGCGTGAATCAATTCCTTACATTAATAATACAAGGATCGGTAAGTTTAGAAAGTAGATGAGTTTCACGCCATATTTAAAACGAAAAATTTAAATATTTTTTTTATCTATACCGATTATTAAGCATGAATATCAGTTACATACAGATGAGAGTTTTTTGCCTAAAACCACACCATGATTATTAGGAAAAGAAAAATAAATACGAATCTATTAAATTAAAATCTGACCGCCTGTTTGTATTTCGCAACTATGCGATTTACTTAACACCGGTACAATGATCCGAGGATGTCAAACTCTCAGAATTAAAAAATATATATATTTAAATTTCGAGATATTATTTTTTTTTCTTGTAAATTTTAACGAAGTTTCTCTAAAAATGGCAACTAAATTATTCCATTTTTGTGGATAAAAAAGAAGAAATAAAACTGATTAATATATTTTTCCTCATTAAAACTGAAAAAAAGAATTTATTTTCAATTTGAATAGATGGTGAAAGAAAAAAAATCTTGATTACAGTAAAATTTTTGAAAAATAAAATTGTATTTTCACATATTCAAACTTCATGAATCAATTTATTGTGGAGAACAAAAATCGTCTGTCAACATATTTTCATTTAGAAATAAAGATTTTTTTTTTTTCAGTTATAGATTAAATCAAGGAGGCAAATTTAAGCTCCTTGCATTTAGATCTACAATTATTGCTCCCTATTCACAAGAATTGAATTTAATGAAAAAGAATATACTATTTTCATTATCTTTGAAGCATGGCTATTAAAATATTTCACAAAGGCGTTAAAAGTAAAATGGCTTACCAGGTAATCTTGACATATGTTTTTACACAATTCGCCGATTTCCACGATTTTATTTGGCCCGCCTTTTTTCATTGGTTGCGGTTACCTTTTCGTAATTATTTGTCACAAAATTTCACTTTTTTAAAACTTAGTTGTGTCAAGGCCTCTATAACATAGAAATACTGTATTGTCACCTATGGAATGTGATAAAGAGTCACGTAATTATTTACGTTTCTAATTATCAAGAATGAAATATTTTGCTTAATTAATGCATTTATGCTTCTTTTAATGATACGTGAACGAAGTCACGGGTAACAGCTAGTAATATTATAAATCCGATTATGTGCAAATGTTAGGCTGAAGCCAGCGTCAAAATGGAGAATTTAATTACCCTGTATCTTTGCATGTAGGTTGATTATAACCCGGGAATGAACATAGACTAGATTTTATTTATTTTATTCAAATATTTTCTTTAATAATTAAAAATTTCATTATTTTCATAGAGAATAAATGGACATTTTTCTATAAAATTTAACCATTTTACTTTATCGTTGCTAGGGCTTTGATCGTTGTCAATAAATAAAAACACGGAAAAATATTTTTTCCTCAACAATTAATTTTGAATTGAACGATTTTCACGTAAAAAATGAAAATGAAAAAGAATTCAAAAGAAGATGAATTTCCGTGATATTTGAAACAAAAATATGGAGTATTTGTTATGAATATAGGTTACATTAAAAAGATCTTTTTCTGTCAAAAACTGCGTTATAATTAAAAGAAAAAATGAACAATAATTATATTATTAAAAATAGATTTCGCTTGGACCATGGAACTATGAAAAGGATTCTCCTCGGCTTGGACAAATATGACGTCATAAATAAAACATGTATTTTCAAATGTTCGCAATAATACATGGAGCATGAAATCAATGTTTATTGAAAGTAGATAGATAATGGACGTAATATTTAAAATGAAAAATTGAAATATTTTTATTGATACTGATTAATAATTAGCTTGAATACCAGTTACATACAAATGTGAGTTTTCCGCTAAAATTTACGCCCTGATTGCCAAAAAAAGAAAATTAACAAGAATTATACCATTAAAAAGAGATTTCTGTGAGGAAAACGTGCACAAATATGACATCATGATGTCATATTTGAAATAAAACGGGAATTTTCAAATGTGTTTTACAAGGAGCGTGAATCAATTCCTTTCATTAATAATACAAGGATCGGTAAGTTTAGAAAGTAGATGAGTTTCACGCCATATTTAAAACGAAAAATTTAAATATTTTTTTTTTATCCCTACCGATTATTAAGCATGAATATCAGTTACATACAGATGAAAGTTTTTTGCCAAAAACCACACCATGATTATTAGGAAAAGAAAAATAAATACGAATCTATTATTAAAATCTGACCGCCTGTTTGTATTTCACAACTACTCCTTTCAGATTGTCAAACGCAACGCGATTTACTTAACACCAGTATTTACACCGGTTATCATTGATCCGAGGATGTCATAAACTTTCAGAATTTAAAAAAATGATTTAAATTTCGAGATATTATTTTTTTTTCCGTAAATTTTAACGAAGTTTCTCTAAAAATGGCAACTAAATTATTCTATTTTTGTGGATAAAAAAGAAGAAATAAAACGGATTAATATATTTTTTCTCATTAAAACTGAAAAAAAGAATTTATTTTCAATTTGAATAGATAGTGAAAGAAAAAAAAATCTTGATTACAGTAAAATTTTTGAAAAATAAAAACGTATTTTCACATATTCAAACTTCATGAATCAATTTATTCTGGAGAACAAAAATCGTCTGTCAACATATTTTCATTTAGAAATAAAGATTTGTTTTCAGTTATAGATTAAATCAAGGAGGCAAATTTAACCTCCTTGCATTTAGGTCTACAATTATTGCTCCCTATTCACAATAATTTAATTTAATGAAAAAGAATATACTATTTCCATTATCTTTGAAGCATGGCTGTTAAAACATTTCACAAAGGCGTTAAAAGTAAAATGGCTTATCAGGTAAACTTAACATATGTTTTTACACAATTCGCCGATTTCCACGATTTTATTTGGCCCGCCTTTTTTCATTGGTTGCAGTTTCCTTTTCGTAATTATTTGTCACAAAATTTCACTTTTTTAAAACTTAGTTATGTCAAGCCTTCTATAACATAGAAATACTGTATTGTCACCTATGGAATGTGATAAAGAGTTAATTACTTACGTTTCTAATTATCGGGAATGAAATATTTTGCTTAATTAATGCATTTATGCTTCTTTTAATGATACGTTAACGAAGTCACGGGTAACAGCTAGTTTTTCTATAAATCAGTTACGTCTTGAGTTATAAGCAATTTTTTTGTCAAAACGGCCGTTTTTAAATAATTATCAATTACAATTATCAAATTCTTTGTCTATAGACCTCTGTATAGATCTTGTATAGGTTTGTATACATTTTGTACAGGGAAGATATTTTGTATATTAAGTATATACACTTTTGTGTATAGAAATTTAACTTCAGTATATATCCTAAAGTTATGTTGTTTTGAAAATTTTTCTATATTAAAATTAGACAAAATCAAACCAAACCCAGAAAACTTATCTGAAAAAATCTTAGTTTTCGGTATCGCTTTTGACATAAATTCTTAAAAATTACGTATTATTATTTTCTTATTCTTACTATTTATAAATTAAGAAGTAGCTTATTTATAAAGTTGTAATGATGGCACTAGTGGTGGATATGAAATGGTAGCAAGTGGTGTTCTCTACTGCACTTTTATAGAATCAGCCATCTTAAAACTCAGGGTAATTTTCTACTTTTGAAAAACCGATTGACTTACGTTTAATTGCACTAATTGACAAAAACACTTCAAATCAGCGACTTATTTATCACAACACAGCAATTTCTGCAGGAAAAAAACAACACATATCTAACATATTTAATTAATTCAAATTATAATACATTGTTTAATTAGTTAAGGTGGCTCTCATAATTTTTTTTCCCTCTCGCTCAACAACATGGAACTTCCTTTTACGGAAAACGTCAATGAATATACATAGCACAAATGAAAACTCCCCTTCAGAAATTTCCGCCAATAAACGGAAATGTACGTGAGATCTTTTGAGCAGCCCTGTATATAATTTATAGAATTTATATTCACCAATTACTATGCAAAAAAATTAGTTATATTTTAAAACGCGTACCACAACTGAAAACAAGCTATGGCAATTATACTTTTCATTAGAGAGTACTGCAACCAAATTCTTTTGAGTTCGGATCCAAACATTTGCAGCCATTACTATTAAAGTGATTTCTAATCAAATAGTTTTTTTTTTTTCCTTTTTCAATAAATGAATTATATCTTGAATTATAAGCGATTGTAGTCGGCAGTTTTTATTTTTTTTTTCCAGCGATGTCTCCTCGGAAAATTCTCTTCAAAATACCAGCTTTGATATATTATGAAGATCTTCTTTCTTTACCGAAAATTGGAAAAAGCTCTTCGATTGCATACTTTCTTAATAAGAGCACTTCTCAATCGCATACGTTTGCGAAAAAAAAAAATATATTCAGAAATGTGTCAGAAAGTACCCAGTTCAGTTTGGATTTAAGAACAACTTCCAGTTTGGAAGAAAGAAAGGCTTGAAAAAATGAAAAATGACTGAAGTTTGATGGTGGATTACGCCGCCTGTGATTAATTTAGACTATTACGTCTTTTTGCATTTATTTATTTAAGTTTTATAGAAAAAAAAATATTTGTTAATTTGTAAAAAACTAAAATAAAAGTAAATAACTGTACAAAAATCTAATAAACTATATTTGTTAATTTTTTTTTTTATTGTACGACAAAATTAATCCTGCAAAACTAAATTTACAGCGATTTTGAAGTCCAGGTTCCATATTTTTGGGTCGTCATTTCATCTTTATACTGCTTATTATGTTGTTTCAATAACGGCAGGCTACAAACACAGACTCGACATGGCCTACGCGAACAAAGCTCCCGCTCGCAAACTATTTTTTAGATTTTTTTTTTTTTTTTTTTTTTTTTTTTTGCAAATTTTGTAGAAACCTACCCAGAAGATTATTTCTGTTGCAAATGTTGTAAAAACTTGCCACAAAAATGTTTCTTACGGGTATTCAATAAACGGGTCAGTGGGGCCCTGCCTATGGATCATTATTATTGGTAACCCTGTTACAGAATAATTTTCAAATCAATTATACATATATTATCTGCAATAAGGGTTTGGTGGACTTTGAAGATGAGTAATTTTTTGTTTCAAATAAATAACAAGAACGAAAAATCATGCGTGAATCTTAGATTATGATACACTTTCCAACACATTCAGAATACTGTAATAAAATTTCACAGTTTACTAAGTAGACAAGGTCAAGGTCAAACCGGGCGGGGAGGCCTACGTTTCGGCTTAAGCTCAAGTAGCCCCACCCAGCAGGTTTGTTTACCTAATTATACTGAGCATTACTAAATTATACTTTGTGATATTGAGCAATAATTATACTATGTAATGCTGAAATACAAATTCTGAAAATACAAGATTCCAAAAATACCAATTCTGAAAATACAATTTACCAATCCTACTGAGCAGTACTAAATACTACTATTTGATACTGATTAATAATACTACCGTGTAATAATACTGAAAGATGCTGAAGTAAATAATAATAATGGATAGAAGTAAGTACTAAATGAACAATAATGAATGAATAATAATACTAGAGTAAACAATGATAAATTATGCTAAAAATACTAAATAACACATGTACGAAGTAAACAATTTAGATAACGAATAACACATTTAGAAACCCAATTTCAGCAATTATTACCAATAATTGAACAAAATATCCGAAGACTTTTGTGCAGCCCTGTATATGATCTACAGATTTGTATGTATACTGCACAATGCTAAAGTAAATAATAATAATGGATAGAAGTAAGTACTAAATGAACAATACTAGAGTAAACAATGATAAATCATGATAAAAATACTAAATAACACTGTATATGCTAAGTAAACAATTTAGATAACGCATAACACATTTAGAAACCCAATTTCAGCCATTACTACCAATAGTCGAACAAAATATCCGAAGACTTTTGTGCAGCCCTGTATATGATCTACAGATTTGTATGTATACTGCACAATGCTAAAATTTACTTCAGTTAGGAAATATATAGCACAAATGAAAATTCCCCTTAAGAAATTTCCGCCAATAAACGGAAATGTACGTGAGATCTTTTGAGCAGCCCTGTATATAATTTATAGAATTTATATTCACCAATTACTATGCAAAAAATTAGTTACATTTAAAAATGCGTAACACAACTGAAAACAAGCTACGGCAATTATTTTTCATTAGAGAGTATTGTAACCAAATTCTTTTGAGTATCCCTGTAAATGAACGATACATTCTATACACACCATATTCTACAATAAGCGCCTTGTAGTGCACCGCAGTGATATGTATAAATTTGAATATGTTTAACTTTTTCCTGCCACTAAGAAAAGTATACCTTATTTAATCCTAAATTTTCAGCGATTAAATAAGACAAATTTCTGTTTTTAAAAATAGTGGTAGGAAAAAAACGTAAAAATTGGTAGCTATGGTCTTAATTCACGCCAAGAGTAATTAGATTTATCGAATGGCATCAGTTATGCCTGTATGAGGACACTGTTATCCTTATAATGACATCAGTTATGCCTGTATGAGACACTGCTATCCTAATAATGACATCAATTATGCCTGTATGAGGACACTGCTATCTTAATCATGTCATTTTGTATTGCGGAAATATAATTGGAGGGAATCAATAGCCAGAGGAAAGATTTGTTATATATTTTTAATTATAAAAATTCAAAAATATAAAATAAAAAAGAATTTCTCGTTATTATATAGTTTTTATTAAGTCTTGCGTCATATCTGTCAAACCGAGGCTAACGAAAGAGACAGGCTACCGCGGTGCATTCCACTTATTTTTTTTTTACAGACCGCTAGAGTGACGTGATGCTCTTTTCGTACACCTGCATTGGTGCACTCGAGCATCACGTGACTCCGGCGGTCTGTAAAAAAAGATACGCGTAAAGCACCGCGGTAGCCTTTCTTTTTCGTTAGCCTCGTGTCAAACTGATTTTAATAGATAAACTGCATTTTGGGACACTTATATCACGACTTCAAAAAAAAAAAAAAAGAAATTTCAATACAGTTTAAACTATTTCAATTTAAGAACGTAAGTGATGCTTTTTAAATTATTTTTTCCCTTTTTTATACCACTTAATGAATATATTTTTTCTCTTAACAATAGAACAACTCACGCAGAAAAATCTTAAAAAGTTCCCAAAACCAGCAAGAATCCGATCTTTGTTTACAGCTAACTGAAGACAATACCGCTGAAAAGGAACACGCTTAAGTAAATTGAATGACGTTTAAATTGCCTCACAAATCATAATTACTTAGCAGAAATTACTCAAGTTATTAGACGATGAAAACCTGTTGTTTGAAAAATGACTTTCCGTTCTAATTAAGCAGCAGAAATAAACAAATTCAAGGTGCGTACACTAGAGATGAGTACGGTTGGTTGGTTGGTTGGTTGATTTTATGACGGCCAATTTACACGACGGATATAGGCCCTAGGGGGAAGTGCCCTCCGTGGGGGTCTTTCTAAGGGATGCTAACCCGTATAATATTAAAATAATTTAAAAAGCATCACTTTCGTTCTTAAATCAAAATAGTTTAAACTGTATTGATTTTTTTTTTTTTTTGAAGTCGTGATATAAGTGTCCCAAAATGCAGTTTATCTATTAAAAGCAGTTTGACAGATATGACGTAAGATTTAATAAAAACTATATAATAACGAAAAATTATTTTTCATTTTATATTTTTTTGAATTTTTATAGTTAAAAAATTAAAAATATATAACAAATCTTTCCTTTGGCTATTGGTTCCCCCCCCCCAATTAGATGGAAAACTCCGAACGGTTAGGTCGACGAGCGCGACAGGGGTTTGAACGCAGCACCTTCCGTCTACCAGCTTTGAGAGCAGAACCTCTCAGTCACTGGTGGGACAGAGATGAGTACGGACTAGTGTTGCCAGGTCCACTATCCCAAAAAGCGGGACAGTGAGACAAAAAGAAAACGGGACAGCAGCTTCTAAATCGGGACATAAATATATGGTAAATCCTATGAAAAAGGAATTTTTTTATAACGGTATCCTGTCTTAAAAGTAAAAAAAAATTATGGTGCCTACGGAAAGAATACCAAACAATTGTACCTGCTAAAACGGGAACCTGTCTAAAACGAAATTTTTCTCCGATCACTTTAGATTCCGTCATAGTAGGTTTTATTGAACTAAATAAACAAAATAATTTAATACAGTAAAATCTGTAAAATTGGAATCAGTAGGGACCGAAACGAAATTCCGTTTTTGAGATTTTTTTCGGTTGAGCATTTATAATTGTATGAGCCTTCCATAAAGACTGTGGAATTTTTAAATTTAACAACACTGGATTCCTTAGCAAATAGGTTCCGTTTTCACAGGTTTTACTGGACAAAGAACATTAAAACTTGTAAAAACAAAATCGCTAAAGATCGGGAAAATTTTCCGTTTTAGATGAGTTTCTGTCTTAGCAGGAAGATTTGTACTGTATTCCTTTCGGTGGAACCATAAAAAAATTCCGTCATAAATTGGTTCTATTTTCACAAGTTTTACTGCATTCAATTTCACTCGATTCAGACTATAATATGTATAATATCATAGTACTAAAGGAAATTTAAAAGAATTTGTGCATCATAAAAATCGGGACTTTTTGCTGTCAGCGCAATGGTTCTGCGGGACAGATCTTGAAGAGCCTGAAAATTGGGACGTCTCGAGTAAATCGGGATACCTGGCAACACTAGTACAGATTCTTCTTTTTTTTCGGAGCCAGAGCCCAACAACTTGAAATCCATCATAAAATTGGAAAATTCAATTTCAGCAATTACCATTAATAGTCGGAAAAATATCTAAATTTTTATGTACATCCCTGTATAGGGTCTATAGATTTGTATATATACTATATATTGTATTCTAAAATTTAATTCAGTTAGGAAACTCATAGCACAGTTCAAAATTCCTACTCAGCAATTTCCGTCAATAAACCGAAAGGTATTCGATATCTTTTGTGTTGCCCTGTATATGATCTATAGCATCTTTACACACACCATAGTAATATATAAAAAATTACTTACATTTAAAAACGCGTACCACAGCTGAAAACGCAATTCCAGCAATTATTGTTCATGTATAGTACTATAAGAGAATTCTTTTGTGTGCCCTGTAAATAAGCGATGAATGCTATGCCCACCATTCTATAGCAAGCCTCTTGTAGTGCACCTCAGTGATATATACCAATTTCAGTATGTTGATATAGTGTAACATCATTAAAATTCACCGGAAACGATTTTCCCCATAGACCATAATGTAACGGAAATCTTTTGAGTGTCCCTGTAAATGAACTGTAAATGCTACACACTTCATTTTCAATACCAAATATGCCATAGTAAACCTAAGATATCAATTGTATGGCAATCCGAGTATATTTACACAAGTTAGAGCACGAACAGACAGACAGACAGACAGACGGCAGACAGATAGAAAAATCGAATTCATAAACACTTTTCAACTATGTTGGAAAGTGTTAAAAAGCTTCCCACAGGCGGAGGATATGCAAAGAGATAAATGTCTGTTAATCCTAGAAACATTGTTAAAGAAAGGCAATTCACAAAGCATTCTGAAACTGGTTTCTTTCACAGGGTGTGTACAGCTCTACCACATTTTTTTAATACAGTTTTTCGCGTTATTTAATCGCAGAAAATTTTTACAAATTCTGCGTCTGAATAAGGCGGTTACAAATTCAACGCTTTAAATTTTAATTTGTGATAGGACCTTTTAAAATGTCGAAAAGTGCAAAAACAACGCCATTTTTGTCATTTTACCTCTTAAAATGTATACATTACAAAAATTTTTGAAGAGGGCAATAGATACATCTTTCTTCATCTAGATCATAATGGGGATCTTCCAGATCATAATGGACATCTTAATAACATCTTTCTTCTTCATATATTTTTCCAGATCATAATGGGGAATATTGGTTGTTATGGGGTTTTTTAAGCTTGTCGAGCAAAACAAATTGGAATCACAGGTTGCGCGTATGATTACAAAAGAATATCTAAAATGTAAAACAAAAATTTTGGTAAATAATTATACTTGAGAGTCTTGTGAACTGAACCGAAAAAGCATTTATAGCATTTTTATGTTTTAAAAATCAAACTTTATCTTGTTTATACAAATTTTTCAAAAGTTTAGTTATATAACACCAAGGAAATATATGTTTTCAACAAAAAAAAAGATGAAAATTTAGGTTTACTTTATAGAGCCTACTATACACTATATATCCTGAAAATTTCATGAAAATATATCGAAAAGCTACCTTGTACACACATAGCCCAAAATCGCATTTTGAGAAAAAGGACTTTAAAGTTCTTTCTTGGAAAATATTCCATATTTAACAACTATTAAGAATGTCATTCATTTTGTTTTAATGCATTCAGAAATGATTACTCGTAATATTTTTCAAACACTGAAAGGTTTGAAGGTTTAAGAGTCCTATGACCACTTAAATAAACTAGTCGTCGGGGGTCACCGTAACACTATCATGGATATGCATAATATAAAATATGAAAATAAAACATGGGTAAACTAATTTGTAAAATGCATTGCCATTCGAATAAAATCTTGGCTTGATGACGTCCTAAACTTTAAATGCTCTATTACTGAATTGCGTAAAAGAAACATCCTTATTACTCCAAAAATAATAATCATATTAACTCAGAGTTTAATGCGTTGGATTAAGCGTCTCATTTCCAATTAAAATATATCTTAGAATTGAAATTTGATTAAAATACAGGGTCATGAAAAATAGAAGAGTGTGGAAATATGATTACAAATATCTCGGCAACTCATTATCCTATCGACATCATTTTATATGCAAAATTTATGTTTTTTTATTGTCTTTTTTATTCACTCCTTAAAATAAACAATTTCGAAAATTTTTATATACCTTTTATCAGAACGACTATTTCGAGAGTCCGAAAAAAATAGTTCCGGATAATCGAGGTTACTGAAATTCAATAGGCTTCTTTTCATTATTACATTGTAAGTACATACCAAATTTTAAGTCTCTATCTCAATTTGTTCGGGAGATAGACCGTTTATAGACACAGACAGACGGACGGCAAAATTTTTGTATTCTAAAAATATGTTTTTCGGAATCTCCAGTGTCTGAAACGTGTAAATCCGTCAAAAAAAAATGATTTTTAAAACGATCACAAGTCTTACCCTATACTACGTATGATGGGTAAGTAATAAAACTGAATGGTGATATATACTCCTTGAAAATTCGAAGACACGCCTTACTTTCAACCTCAATACATAACTCAGCTCTTCAATGCAGAGTTTATATGATTCGAAAAAGTTTCAAGTTCTTTACCACTAACATTGTTGCAAGCATCGATTATGTATTGTATGAGGTCAATATATGAGGTTATGTCAGTGCGTTGCGAATATTAGGGGCCAACTTGATAAAGGTCAATTTTTTCTATTTATTTTTATTTATTTTTAATAACATGAAAGACTGTACTAACTAATGCAATCTCTTACTGAAGTCCAGTTCACCTCTAACACCTTGAAATGTATTTTACAACACAGACTGACGATAATGATAAATGTGTATTATGGTGGAGTGAAAAAAATAAAGTTTACATTTTCGATAAAAAATAGTGATTATAATTTGCCTTTTCACTTTCTATTTAATGAGGGGAAAAATTCAGGTCAATCGATTAATGTCTTGAACCCTCTACCAGGCCCTGAATTTATGAAAATTGCCAGCAAATTGTCTCGCATCATGTAAAAATAAAGTTAATAATTTCGGAAT
This sequence comes from Maratus michaelseni, assembly GCA_963931845.1. Taxonomy (NCBI): domain Eukaryota; kingdom Metazoa; phylum Arthropoda; class Arachnida; order Araneae; family Salticidae; genus Maratus; species Maratus michaelseni. Next base: position 52,439,660 of record OZ007586.1, on the reverse strand, counting down.
ACAATAGTCATCAAAATTTGCTTTTTTATTTCCTATTTAACGGGGGAAACTTTCAAGTCAATCGATTAATGTCTTGAGACCTCTACCAGGCCCTCCCAAAATAGGGATATTTGGAAACTTTTTAACATATTGGGTAATGATTCATAATCGTGTCCACTTCCAATTCACTAAATAAAAAACGTGATTTGGCGCTATAAAGTATTTTTTGTGATAACTTTTTATGCTCTCAATTTTCAGTAACTGTGCAATTTCGGTTTCGACGATATGTATGGATGCGTTTTAAAACTCTAATTTCTTTAGATTAACCATCTTGTTGTACGAGAGATTTTATCCTATTTTTAAAAGAATACTAACTTTTCAACCACGAAACATCCACATCTGTTGCAGAAATGGAATAACATCTCATGTAAGAAATATACTTATACAAATGTAAACTCCTACTACGAGACTTGAATCCAAATTACCCGGCCTGCGTTTTCATAATTTTCGTTTGGAAATTATGTTTTGATGACCTCTCCAAAGAAAAAAAAGATAACTTTAAAGATAACTCTTAAAGTTTAATTAGTTTAATTTAAAGTATTAAACTCTTAAAAGATAACTTTTATCCAAATGAATCCTCATCTATTTCAATAGAATATTAAAAATCTCCCCAAAATAAGCAACTCTACTAAAATAAATATTGCGGCAAAATAGTATAATTTACTTGAATTTTATTATTTTGATTCGCTTTGAAATATTGTTGCTATGTAACATTAAAAAGGAAAATAAAAATAAATGCATTTTAAAATTTCTAAAAAATGAGAAAATGAAATGTTTTATATTATTCGAACCGATGTAAAATTGCACCAAATGTTATACACCTCATTTAAAAAAATCTGGCAAATATATCAAATTTTTTTCACATTAATTGAAATAATTTAAGACCCCACATGTTAAATTTTAGCATACATAACTTAACTTTTAAATGCTTTAATCAAATGCGCCATTTTCCTTTGAAAATCGTCTGAATTCCAATAGGGAAACATTATGACCTGAAAATAAATGTTCTATATTTTTCGAATGAATTAGACAAATGTAACCAAAAACTATACAGCTGAATCCGGGTACCTCACCAACATACCTACCAAAAATCAACCTAATTGGATGTTTCTTACTGCAGTTATCGTTAGTAGTTAGTAGTAGTTAGACAAACAAACAGACAAACAGACGGAAACCAAACACTTTTCGAGTCTCCACAATGAGCTTCGGCAATAATGAAAACTTTGATTAAAGCATGATTTGCAAAATTGAAGTGAAAAATTTACTAAATACTAAAAGATAACATTGAAATCTTGATACAAAAACATATTTAAGTAAAATAAGTTTAATTTATGTAATTTATAAACAAACCTCAATTGAAACGCTTGTAATTTCACTCATTTTTAGCTCACAGGCTATCAAAGCCTGAGAGCTTATGTGCCCGCCGGTTCTGTACGTACGTATGTATGTATGTACGTAACGCGATAACTCTTCATAGAAATATCCATTTACCTTCAAATTTTGTTTATAGGTTCACTGTGTTAAGGCGCTTCCCTGATTAGTTTTCGGGATTGATTGGTTAAGTATAAAGGGGGGGAACGGGGGGCTAATCCCCCCTTAATTTATATAAATGGGTTTTTCATGCAGAATTATTCCGTTTTCCTTCAAATTTTGTTTATAGGTTCACTGTGTTAAGGCGCTTACCTGATTAGTTTTCGGGATTGATTGGTTAAGTATAAAGGGGGGGGGAACAAGGGGGGCTAATCCCCCCCTTAATTTATATAAATGGGTTTTTCATGCAGAATTATTCCGTTTACCTTCAAATTTTGTTTATAGGTTCACTGTGTTAAGGCGCTTCCCTGATTAGTTTTCGGGATTTATTGGTTAAGAATAAAGGGGGGGAACGGGGGGCTAATCCCCCCCCATAATTTATATAAATGGGTTTTTCATGCAGAATTATTCCATTTACCTTCAAATTTTGTTTATAGGTTCACTGTGTTAAGGCGCTTCCCTGATTAGTTTTCGGTATTGATTGGTTAAGTATAAAGGGGGAGAACGGTGGGGGCTAATCCCCCCTTAATTTATATAAATGGGTTTTTCATGCAGAATTATTCCGTTTTCCTTCAAATTTTGTTTATAGGTTCACTGTGTTAAGGCGCTTCCCTGATTAGTTTTCGGGATTGATTGGTTAAGTATAAAGGGGGGGGAACGGGGGGCTAATCCCCCCTTAATTTATATAAATGGGTTTTTCATGCAGAATTATCCCATTTGCTTCAAAATTTGTTTATAGGTTCATTGCGTTAAGACGCTTCCCTGATTAGTTTTCGGGATTGATTGGTTAAGTATAAAGGGGGGGGGGGTAACGGGGGGGCTAATCCCCCCTAATTTAGATAAATGGGTTTTTCATGCAGAATTATCCGATTTTCTTCAAATTTTGTATATATATTCATTGTAATGAGAGACTTCCCTGATTAGTTTAAGGGGTTTATTAGTTAACTATGAGGGGGGGGGGGGTAACGGGGGGATGACCCCCCCTTAATATATTGTTGATTTCTTTATTTTTCTCTTATTTCAGATTCTTTGAAATAAGAGTATAATATACAATTAGTGTGAATAGCCTGTGAGCTCAATGCCCTCAGTTTAACTGGGCAGTTTTCTTTTTATTATAGGCATTGACTATAACCTAATTCATTTTAACGTTATATTTCTAATCAATCCGATAATTAACACAAAAGTAATCTGAAATGGAATGAATATTCCTTATATTATTCATATCTGCATACATTTCTATCGTTTCAGTAGAAGAATGAAAAATAAGTGATTTCTTCAAGTGCACGATGCTTTCAGATGGAGCGATTTTTCAATGTTTTCCTAAACAGCTGATTTTTTATAACCTTAAACCCAAAGGCAGAATACGGTCCATTTACGGCATTCTTAGAAGTTCAAACATTATAAGAATAATAATTAAAAAAAACATTTTTTCGTCCTTTCAAACCTTCTAGTCCCCTTAAATTATATGAATGATGGGAAGAATTATTTTACTAAGAACTAAAAATACCTATTGAACTTATTCTAAAACAATTGAACTCGTTTTTTATCGAAATATTTCTGTGAAACATAAATACAGTAGTATAAAATTGATGATTGTGATAATAAAAGACTTATAACGAACAACAATCGAGTAAATAAACTCTTCAATAGAAAAACTTATTTTTCGCGAAAACTATGTTATGAATATATGTTATCAAAACTATGTTATAGTAGCTTCATCACGATACAAAAAGTTTTATAAAGTTACACAAATACGGTTTTATAGAAAAAGTGTTATTTCTTCTTCCAAAAGCAAATGCGAATATCATTAAAAAATTTGAATAATAGTGATAAATGCAAATCGATTTTTTGACAAACAGATCCAGCACAATTATCTCTCTGAATGTAGTTTAATGTGTAGCTGTGTAGATGTTGTTTTAGCTTTTATTATTATAAAAGATGAAAGTTTTTGTTATTTCTAAATGCTATATTAGCATCAATGCTGTTCAAATATCGGGTCAATGATAGCAGGAATGCATGGAAAAACAACCTAAGGGCTATATTCTAAATGGCTATATTCTGACGAGAGCCGGTGTGCGACTGCTTTTTCGCAGAAATCTAATCTTCCCCGAAACGCTAATTTTAGACCTAAATTTATCCGAAACGAAAACAAATTTTCGGTGGTATAGTTGTGGGTTTGATGACTGAGGCAGGGAATGATGTTGTGTTACTCTTTTTCTGATGTACATTATCTCAGCTTCTACTGAATAGAAATGCACCAATTTTATATTTGAGGTTATTAAATAGATGTGTGTTGGTCCAATTTTAACTTTGAATATACGCAGCAGAGTGTGCTATTATTATTATTACTATTAAATCTACAGATCAGAGGCCTCAACGTCAGTTCTACAAACTAAACACAATTTTATGCTATGATATCATACGCTATTTATTCTTGCATTTTTTCAGAGTAATAATACATTCCTTCAGGGGGGCTCTCTCTCCCTGAACCTCCCATTTTCACTTTAATTTTATGTTCTCAATTTCCTGTAATTGTGCTATTTCATTATTCGACGATACGTTTGGATGCGATTAAATTAGGCAAAGGTCTGTATTTGGAAATGCTGGTGCTGAAAGATTAAAAGTTATTTAAATTATATTAGCGAAGAGTTTAAAAAAATTGAGAACGGTCAAATTAAGAATTGTTTCTTCTAATTGAAAAAGCTGTGTAAACTGTGACTCAAATGAAAAAGTTTGCGTGCATGTAGCCTGTTTTAAAATTGGAAGAAAAGGGGTTTTTTAAGGTTTAAAAGGTGCTGAAGACTTTTCATATTTTAAAATACTCCGTGCGATTTCTAAATGATTCAAAACCAATGATTATTACTAGCATACAGTTGTAGCCATAAATAATATTTGGCAATTTATCTCCTACAGAAATTAACAAGTTGAAAATTGTACGTCACACGTGACAAATGAGGTGCGTTCATACTATAACTAGTTTGATAAATATTCAGATATTGGTGCAATAGTTGTTGCACTCTTATGCAAAAATGCATGAATACAAAATTTATTTGATGTGCAAATTTTCCTATTATAGATATTAATTTTTTTTTATGAAATTAAGTTTCAATACACTTTTACAAACAACTCATTACAATTCTGTTCCATTAAAATTATACTATGCGCAAATATCCAATACAAAACAACGTAAACAAAAAAATCATCGTTATTATTTCAGTGAAATGAATTCTATCATCTGTTATTATGATATGATTCATTTCCGTAATAAAATACATTTTATCTTTTGTTGACACTTACTGGAAATCCCAATGGGAAACTTAAGCCTAGCTTTGAAAATTTCAGAACTTGAAATCCTTATTTAGACTCTTTTTTCATTTAATATCTATTTCTCCGGAAACATCTGTCTGGATTGCTCTAATGAAACAATTTTCGTATAGAAATTCAGTCATACGGATATAATAGGACTCCATCTTAAATAGGACGTAATCCCCAAAAATCATTATCTATCATTGAATTAATTACGTAGGATAGGATTTACTAAAATGAAGAAAACTTTTACTAATATCTTTTTAACTTTTGATTCGATTTCCATAAAATTTGAAAGGATCGACAAAATTCTTCAACAATTATATATATTAAATTTCAAACCGTTCCGTTGGGTAGTTTTGCGCTGTTATATGCGGACAGACGGACGAACCAGACGACGATTGTGGGTGCTACGTATTTATAGAATTACAAACGCACCTAAAAATCGAAAAAGTAAAAACTAGCTCTATTAGAGATCGAGCTCAGCTATCCTAATGCAAAACAAATCATTTAAAAATATTCAAATTTAAGCCAGAAATCCGAAAACAACCTGTCCATAGGTTTAACATTAGCAAACGGGTGTTTTCGCATGAGTGAAGTGTTCCCTTAAGTGTTTCAATTAAATATATAAAATTATTAAAATCTCCTGTTACAGAAGAATAGCTGTTTGAATGAATGTGTTTTCGATAATATAGACATACGTCCAGTTTTGACCCAGTCAACACATGACGGAAGTGGCACTTTGACCTTTGTGATCGCAAATTGTTTGCACTGCTTTTAGGTGCCTCGTTTTCATATGCAAATTACATTTCTCCCGAGGGCTCCCTCACTTACTGTTTGTGTACTACCAAGTTTAACAACTTTGACTCCGCTATTATTGTATTTTTATAATGATTGGGGATTAAAAGATTAATATTTACATTGTAAGAAAGAATTCTACCAGTGTCACGACGGTCTAATCATTATGTCACTAATAAAAATCTGCTTTACACTAATTGAATTATACCTTGAGGTGGTTCTCAAATAACCTGCTCAACAACGCGAAACTTTCTGACACATTTTCTCACTCATTTTTTAAACGGGAAGTCATAGAATTGGCAGGCCTGACTATGGAAGCGATTTGGAATCGAAATGAGTGTTCCCTTTTTTGATAAATAGATTACTTATCAAGTTATAATTTATTCTGGTCATGTTCTTTTCCACTTTTCCCTGAAAAACTCGGCTAACATTGCAATAGTCACTGCCGAATTTTATATAGTCATTAGAAACATGCCATTTAATAATAATAGGAAGGATCATAGATGTGAAGAGATTAATATTGAAATCATAAAAGAATATATTATCTAATTTTTCGTAATTTTCAAAAAAGTTTGCTAAAATATTTTTTATTCTATTTATTTTTAAACAAAACATTATTAAAGCTTTATTTTTTCTTATTAAATGGCGTGTTCCAAATGAACATGAAAAAAATTGAAAGTGATAGGTTTTGTAGTTTTTTAGCCAAATGTACCAAACAGGCACTCTTTGAAAATTAATTAATAAAAGAAAAGCATAGTTAAGCAAATATTTTTAATAAAAATATGTAAATAATAATTATTTTTCATGTTATATGATGAATCCATAAGTTATTCATAGTAATTTTATTTTCATCTTATTGAGTTTAATTTTGTAGTGTCATTTCATTTGAATTTTATATTGTTTCTTTCTTAGTTTTTCACACATGTGATTTCATTTTAACTATATATATATATATATATATATTACAATATGCATAGCTGCCAACTTTTACACTTTTATATTGCTACTAAAATTTAATAATACATTTTCCTTTAATCTCCGAAATCTACGTTTAAATAAGGTGAAATTTTCTAATAAATTTTGGTGGTAAGAAAAAAACGTTAAAATTAGAATGTATTGCAATATGTGTACTTTAAGGGGGGTAAAAGCTTAAAGTTTACACATTTATTTTGTTTTTGTTGTTGTTCTTTGTTTGTTTGTTTAATAAATGTTTTTTCTTCTTTTTTTATGGTTATGTTTGTTTAAATATTCCTTTTAATTTAAACACCATTATTCATTTTAAATGTGACTCTTTTAAACTCATAGTTACTTTACTTTTATAGGTATATTCTGGAGAAAATGAAACAATGTTTCCCCATGCTTTACATTTCCATACTGTGTTGGGTAAGTTACATACTAATTTTTAAATCTGAATAATATCCTAATTTTAATTGAAATGTTCTCAGATTTTATCATCTGCTTTTTAAAGTACAAATTACTGTGCCTTTTTGAAATAATAAAAGACTAGAAAATGATGAAACACATGAGATAAATATAGCCTACATTTTAAACGGTTTCACTGGTACACTGTAAAAAATAAAAATAAAATAAAATCGTTGATTACCAGTATAATTTTTGTATTTGTAAGGGTTTTTTTTTTCTTTTATGAAATTATTTTATGACTGTGTCAGAAATTAATCTAATTCACTTGTCGTTTTCGCTAGGGATTTAGGTTTTTTAAATATGTTTACAGTACGAAAATAATTTCCATATTTTTTCAGTACAATTTGGCAGTATTGAAAAGAATATCTTGTTTAAAGCAAAAAACAATCCAAAAATGTTTTGCTTGAATTTCAAATTTTGTAATTCAAAAAATGAAAAAAATAAATAATAAATAATAAATAAATAAAATAAAATAAATAAATGATAATTTAAAAAAAATAATAAAAAAGATAAAAAAAAATGACAAATGAATAAATAAATAAAAAAAACAAGCAATTTTTAGATATACCAGTAGTAAAAGCTGCCAGCATGATTAAAATGTTCAGGAAAATTGTGTACACAAACAGAATTTTTTTTAAATCTACCTATCCACTACTATTTTTAAAACCATGCATTTGTTCCTAAAAAAACTGTTACGCCTAGAAAATGCATTTTAATCATAGCTTAGTCAAGAACATTCCTAAAATTGCATGTCCAATTTTCCAAACTTTTGCTTATCCGAACTAGTGCCGGTCCCGAGATGTTCGGATAATCGGCGCTCTACTGTACATTGTGTAAACAGCCTATTTGCTAAATCGATGCAATTTATTGTACTATTTAAATCATTTAATTGATTTTATTTATATAGAAGAAAATTTGGTTATGGCCGCAACAGTTTATTTAGTTTTGTTTTGGACCAAGAAAATCTGGGGCTTTTTATAAAATTTATACATATTATGAACAATTTCTTACACATTTTCGTGCCTGAAAGAAAAACTCATTTTTGTTTTCTATTTTTATTTATTTATTTATTTTTAATCGGTTTAGCGTTGTGTAATGAATATTGTTTGGAAGTTCTCGCATACATATTTTCACGAATAAATATGCATTCACTCTTGGTAAAGTAGCAGATTACATTTAATGGAATAACTATCAAATCTCCCCACTTTATTTTCTTACTAGGAAATAATTCAGAAAGTTCGCTACGCCAGATAAATCTTCTATCAAGTTATTCAATATTGATCAAACAAAGCCCAAAACTTGAGGTGTCAAGGTTTCATCCAGATAATTAAAGAATACGGAGGGCAAACATAGTGCTTGGCCTAACATCCAGGTCACAAAGTTCGTAAGGGGAAGATATATCAGAGAAGTCTTCTCCTATATGTTACTAGTTCATAACTTGCTTTTCATTAAAAGATGAATTCCAGAACCTGAATCCCAGATTCCGCGTTCTTTATCTTGAAAGCATGAACACAGTTTGTTTAGGGTGTTACGACTCATTTGATGTCTATCACAGTGTCAAACTAACAGCTCCCAGACAAGCTAAAGTGCTGTCTATTAAATCTTTGCCTTTTAGGCTGAATATAGTTTATAAAACGATATTGTCCTAAATATTACACAAGTAGATTAATTTAAGGGAGAGGTTTTACTTCTTCGGGTCAAAATTTTTGATTTTTAGGTTTTTTCGTAATTATATAAATACGTAGCATCTATTGTCGTCGTCTGGTCCGTCCGTCTGTCTGTCTGTCCGTCCGTCCGCATGTAACAACGCAAAAACTACCCAACCGAATGGTTTGAAATTTAAGATATATTATCTTTGCAGAATTTTGTCGAGACATTTCAAATTTTATGAAAATCGGATCAAAACTTTAGAAAATATTAATAAAAATATTTATTAAGAAATTTGAATTTTTTTTAAAGCGGTGCTTTCTTGTTATAGGAGCTTCCGAGGATAAATCGTCAAGCGACCGATATACTTATTTTCTTACAGAAATTAATCTGAAGACGATATAATTCATTTCACAGAATAAAAAATCATCAAGATCTGAATATTTATATAACTAGTTATAGTACGAACGCACCTCATTTGTCACGTTTGACGTACAATTTCCAACTTGTTTGATTTTGTTTTAAATCCCTCAAGTGTTGCACTAAAGAGTTTTTGTGATATTCCTTCCAATCTTTTATGCTCGTTGAACGTAACGCTATTGTAAAATTTTAAAATTGTTTTTCTCGAAACCCTATTTTCCAAACTGGGCGACCATATTTCTCGAGAAATATTCGACCGATTTACTCATTTAAAAAAAAATGAATTGAAATCGTTGCTGAAACTTATATTACCGAAAAGTATAATTTTCATTCATTAATTATTTTTTCAAGCTCGCAAAAGGTTAAAAAAAAAGGGGCGAAAAAATTATCTTTTTTTTTAAAATGGCGGCCATTTCATCAAAAAATCGACTTTTTAAACTAAATGTTGGTATAAGCTCCAGAGAATTGAATTCCCTTTCATAATTTGACAACCCAATTTGTTTTTATGTACTTGTGACCGGATAAAATGGTCGCCCGATTGGAAGTTCACGTTACGCCCCTGCAAGTACGCCCCGTCGATTCATTATTTTTACACACGGAAATTTAAATATATAAGTGAAATGTCAATAAATACAATGCAAAAAGTGTGAAGGTGGCATCTCTTTTCTTTGTAATTAAAACAAAATCGCAAAAGTCACGTGAATTTTCGGCCAAAGAAGCAGAACCTTCCCTTAATAGAAATGAAGCTGAATAGCTAAATATTATATTTTCCCGAATTTTTCATATGACCTCAAGTATTATGCTTTGAACCCGAATATTATTTATAAAACGCGATTGACCGAAATACAGTAGAGCACCGATTATCCGAACATCTCGGAACCGGCACAAGTTCGGATAAGCAAAAGTTCGAAAAATTGGACATGCAATTTTAGGAATGTTCCTGACTAGGCTAAAATGGTTAAAATGCATTTTCTAGGCATAACAGTTTTTTTTTTTTTTTAGGAACAAGTGCATGTTTTTAAAAATAGTAGTGTAGGTAGATTAAAAAAAAATGTGTACACAATTTTTCTGAAAATTTTAACCATGCTGGCAGCTGTTACTACTGGCATATCTAAAAATTGCGTGTTTTTTTATTTTTTTATTTATTCATTTGTCATTTTTTATCCTTTTTATTATTTTTTTTTAAATTATCATTTATTTATTTATTTTTGTATTTATTTATTTTTGTATTTTTGTATTTTTTTGTTGTTGTTTTTTTTTTCATTTTTTGAATTGCAAAATTTGAAATTCAAGCAAAACATTTTTGGATTGTTTTTTGCTTTAAAGCAGATATTATTTTCAATACTTCCATATCACGAATTCTTCTTCAAAGCGTAAGTAGTCTTCTTCAGTGATCAGTCTTTCCAACCTTTTCATATCTTTTTCCAATCATTCAAAGGTTTCAATTATGTGATGGGCCTGGATCATTTTCATAATATTCTTTTGCACTTTCCTCTATCCACTGGAAAACGTTTTTTTTTTTTTTTTTCGATTTCAACTGCCGTCCTGAAAGAAAATCAAACCAAATAGAAGGAATGTTCGGATAATTAGATTTCGAATACTCGGCGTTCTACTGTATTACACAAGTAGTGCAATTTAATAGGAATGAAGTCGAATAGTTCATAGTATCATTCTCAAATTTTACAGTCAGGTTTGTTTATAAATATTTGATCCTAAACGGCGCTAATTACACCGCATCCGATGAAACACATATCGAGAAATATTTATTACATTTTCAATTGTTTTCTTCGAGTCACACTGTATTTATGCTTAATTTTGGTTGTTTCATAAATCAAGTAATTTTGATATTAATTTTTAATAACCAATTGAATTTATCCAAAAATCATTTTTAAAAAGAACTAAAAAAGACGCATATATGGTTTGTCATTTTATATTTTTCGGAGATTTAGAAGCAAAAACAACATATTATTACTGTCTTGGAGTTATGCAAAGAAACAAAATAACCATTAAAATGGTAAAATTCAAGTAAAATAAAACGGGAAAATTCAAGTTAAATTTTCGTAATTAATGTTTTGTCCTATAATCAAGTCGTCGGATGTAGCCAGTTGGAGTAAGTGACAGAGCATTTATCCTCTAATGGCGAGTAACGAGGCTCGAATCCGGAGGAAGGCAAAGCAATTAAAAAAAAGGGTTAGATAATATTCAATACAAATCAATTTCAGATTTCAAGCAATATTTCCTAAATACTAAACTACAACGTTGATTTACCCTTTTACCTCTTACATTGTTTAAATGAAATAAACAAAGCAAAAAAAATTTACCTCCTTATTGACGTTTAAATGAAATAAGTAAATAAATAAATAAATAACAATAATAGTACTATTAATACTAATAGTAATAATAATATATTATTATTTAATATTATTAATAATTTACACCTATTCCGTGAAATAAGCATCAGTATATATAATTATTATCTAGATTTTTTTTTTTAATTATTGAGCTATTGCTCACATTTATTTCTAAAAATAGAAATTTCTAGTCTTGAATAGCGGAAAGTTTCCATCTTGAAAACTTGGGGAATAACAAAACGAAAATCCTACCCCGAAAGTTATTTTTCTTGCAAATGTTGTACCAGTAAAATTATTCATCGGAAATACAAATTTTTAAAACACGGATCAATCAGTACACAAACACCTATTTTCTGTAAATAAGCATCAGTACTTTTTTTATTATCTAGAATTTATTTTAATATTGAGCTATTGCTCACATTTATTTCTAAAAATAGAAATTTCTCGTCTTGAATAGCGGAAAGTTTCCATCTTAAAAATTTGAGGAATACCAAAACGAAAATCCTACCCCGAAAGTTATTTTTCTTGCAAATGTTGTACCAGTAAAATTATTCATCGGAAATACAAATTTTTAAAACACGGATCAATCAGTACACAAACACCTATTTTCTGTAAATAAGCATCAGTACTTTTTTTATTATCTAGAATTTATTTTAATATTGAGCTATTGCTCACATTTATTTCTAAAAATAGAAATTTCTCGTCTTGAATAGCGGAAAGTTTCCATCTTAAAAATTTGAGGAATACCAAAACGAAAATCCTACCCCGAAACTTATTTTTCTTGCAAATGTTGCACCACTAAAATTATTCAACGGAAATACAAATTTTCAAAACACTGATCACTCTATACACAAACACCTATTCCGTATAAATAAACATCAGTATTTTTTTATTATCTAGAATTTATTTTAATATTGAGTTATTGCTCACATTTATTTCTAAAAATAGAAATTTCTCGTCTTGAATAGCGGAAAGTTTCCATTTTGAAAACTTGGGGAATACCAAAACGGAAATCCTACCCGAAACTTATTTTTCTTTCAAATGTTGTACCCCTAAAATTATTCAACGGAAATACAAATTTTCAAAACACTGATCACTCTATACACAAACACCTATTCCGTATAAATAAACATCAGTACTTTTTTTATTATCTAGAATTTATTTTAATATTGAGCTATTGCTCACATTTATTTCTAAAAATAGAAATTTCTCGTCTTGAATAGCGGAAAGTTTCCATTTTGAAAACTTGGGGAATACCAAAACGAAATTCTACCCGAAACTTATTTTTCTTGCAAATGTTGTACCCCTAAAATTATTCAACGGAAATACAAATTTTCAAAACACGGATCACTCTGTACACAAACACTATTTTGTGTAAATAAGCATCGGTATTTTTTTTATTATCTAGAATATCTTTTAATATTGAGCTATTGCTCACATTTACTTCTAACAATAGAAACTTCTCGTCTTGAATAGCGGAAAGTTTTCATCTTGAAAACTTGGGGAATACCAAAACGGAAATCCTACCCCAAAAGTTATTTTTCGTGCAAATGTTGTACCACTAAAATTATTCATCGGAAATACAAATTTTCAAAACACGGATCACTCTGTACACAAACACCTATTTTGTGTAAATAAGCATCAGTATTTTTTTTTATTATCTAGAATTTCTTTTAGTATTGAACTATTGCTCACATTTATTTCTAAAAATAGAAATTTCGCGTCTTGATTAGCGGAAAATTTTCATCTTAAATACTGGAGGAATACCAAAACGGAAATATTGTAGGGGGGGGGGGGGGGAAAGAGAGAATAGACGGCAACTTTGCTGCCAGTACATTTTCTGCTTTTTCATGATTTAATATTATATATATTGTAGAAACCTACCCCGAAACTTATTTTTCTTGCAAATGTTGTAGAAAACTACAACTAAAATTATTCTTCGTAAATGCCAATTTTCAAAACACGGACAATTCTGAGGCCCTACAAAACTTCTAATGAATAATAGAAAACTGCGAAAGAAATAATAACCGGACAAAATACCGTTTTCGGTATTAAAAGTTAATTATCGTAGAAATGTTGTAAAGTTACTATAATAATAAGAAGCGATGAATAAACCGCCGTAGACATTTCAAAAACAAATAAGTAAAAAATAAATTGATTAACAATTCACAAAACTGTTACTCTCCTATATAAGAGGGGGGAGATGCACAAATAACATCTATAAAGCAAGAAAAAGAATTGAAACACTCGGTATTGCTTTTTATTTGCCGTAATTACGGAAGACTATTTTGTGTATTTTCGCAATACTTTTACTTTAAATTCTAGTGACTCACGCGAGTATAATTTATACTAATTGGCCATGGCATCACGATATCTCCTATAGCTATAGATTTCATTTTCTGAAACACTAACAGTTCTTCTGGGTGATGATAAATTTTACACCACAATAAAATCCACTCGTTGCTTTGCAGATCTATTTGTTTTTCGAAGCAAATTAATGAGAAATTCTGTTGCAGAATATGGTTGGGATCAATATTGCTTTTCAATGAAGGCTTATTCAAACAAAGGACAACACTAGTTATTTACATTGTTCTGTTACCAGTTAAAAAAATTCTGACGATAGAACATTATTTTTTAACTATTGTTAAACGAAATGAGCTTGAGTTTATAACTTAAATTGTTTACCTTGTTCGAGAATAATACAATTTTGTTGGATCAAAGAAGAATGAAATTATGCATGAATTGAAAATTCTAACTTACGTGAATATAGTAATTTTCAATTGAGAGTTTTATAAATTTATCTTTAATGACAGTGAAAGTAACGCAAATAACGAACAGGAACGTCATTAACTCTTGTGAATTGAGCTGTAAAAAGCTTGAATTGAAAAATAACGCTGTTCTCAGAAATGCTTTGGATAAAGGTTTCAAGCCGTACTTCCTACATACTAAACTACATCGCTGATTTGTCCTTTTTATTTCTTACATTGTTTAAATGAAATAAATAAAAGCAACAAAAAAAAAGTTACCTGCTTACTGAAGTTTAAATAAAATAAATAGCAACAACCTAATAAATAAATAAATAAATAATAACAATACTACTACTACTAATACTAATAATAATAATAATAATAATAAATAAATAAATAAATAAATAAATAAATAAATAAAACTACAACATCTTTTATTTCTTACAAAGTTTAAATAAAATAAACAAAAGCAAAAAAAAATGTTACCTGCTTTTTGAAGTTTAACTAAAACAAATAGTAACTACCCGTAAGGCATGGTGACGTCACGGCGACGTCATTGTGAAGTCACACTGTAACTTTGTGACCGTCGTCGTGACGTCCCGTGACGTCGATGTGAAGTCACTGTGACCTAAATGTGAAGTCGTTATGGCCGTTTTCAAGGCTTTCTGTGACCTCACAATGTGACTACTTTGTGAAGTCACCGTGCGACTTCAATGTGAAAAAAGTGACGAATGTGCATCGGATAGGGTGACCAGATTTTACCCGAATCCTATCCGGATTGTTCGGATCGACATTTTTTTATGCTACATATTTGTGACGTTTGTGACGACACTGCACCGGGTCGGGTGACCAAATTTTACCGGAATCCAATCCAGAAAGTTCGGATCGATCTTTTTGGATTTGTTTGGCTACAGAATAGATTTGGATTAGTGGTCGGGTGACCTGATTTTCGTGAACCCGAACTAACCCGAGTCGGGTGAAATGTTTTTACTGTAAGTCTTGTTCGGAATAGAATCTTGCATACGACAGAGTAACCAGATTTTATCAGAAATTGGTGTTACGACACAATTAATTAAATTATAAAAAATTATAAAGGCTTTTTTAAAGGACTCAAGTTCTTCTTGAACTGCTTACATATCATATTTTCTATGTTAACATTTTAATGGTAGTCACTGAACATGAAAATATATAAAGAAAAAAGTATCAGAATGCAGCCATTACATTTTGAATACATTATTTTATAAATTAAATTTCAATTTTTCCAATTTGAAAAAATTGAAAAATATCCCTTCAGAAAAAAACGGAAAAAACCCAGTTTTTCCCCCAAAGTTTCCGTTTTTTTCCCGAGTATTCCCATCTCTAATCTTATATATTTAATTAATAAAAATATCAACACAATGTATTCTATCATATTCTGGGGTCCAGGTTTTAGATGATATTTTAAAAAAATAACGATACGTTTAATTTATTAAGGATAATTTTGGAAAAATATTTGATTAAAGTTACCCTTTTTGAAAGAGAAAAACAAAAATTTAACCTACAGATCAAAATAGACTATTATTTATAATTATATTTTAACCCTTTAGGGCTCAACAACATCGATTTGAAAAATATATACTCACATGATAGAATACATCATTTTAAGAAAGTAAAAAGTAATTAAAAAAATTAAATCATAAAAATAAAAATTATTGGCTAAAAGAGTATTTTTCATATTTGTAATAAACAGAAAATTACATAGCTACTTCTCATAAATATTGTCATTTTTTAATACAAAATTCTAAAGTGTACGAACTTACCTTTGTAAAAAATCTATTTTTGAACGTCTCTGGACTTTTAAATGCAACAAAATTTAGTTTACAATAACGGGGTGAAACTGTTCAAATGATAAATAAGACTTTTATATGAAAAATTAATTTAGCATTGTCGTATGTTGAGAATTCTGTGAACAATTTATATTAACTTCTGTGTTGAAATATAACAGTAATAAATAAAATCGCCTTTTTAAGCTCACTGTAAAAAACTTTGACTTTTGGGTATGTGTACAGATATGCAACACGGTGATACAAAGGGTTAATTCATTTTGCAACAGGGTTTGAATGCAGTAAAATATATTACTTAAAAACAATATTTTGGTTATTAAAAATATAATTTTATTAATTGATTGTCAAATTTATAATTTTATTTAGGAAATTATATATTTATATAAGTAATAGATTTTACTAGGGACTATTTTTTTCAAACACAGATCATTAATTGTTTATAATGACACAGCATCGCACCTACTCTGTTTGGCGTCTAATGTGAGTCATTTTTTAACGTTTTACTGCAGATTTTAGATGCATCGATAGTGATGCATATATGTATCATATGACGCCGATGAAGGATCTATCTGGTTTGATATTTGGTGACGGGACAATAACCACAGTAACCTTCTGTAATTCTGATATCACCATCAATAGAACAAGTAGATTTAATAGAATCTGAATAGACAGAATATGACAGAATATGATAATTAAAATTAACATGCCCCTGTTAATAATAATGTTTAATATTAGTGCCTACATATTTTGAAATTTATAACTATAAAATGATTCAGGAAATGAAACAGTAACATTAATCTTCTGATTAAAATCGTTGACATACTGCTATTTATTTAAAAAAATAAACATTCTAAATTTAATAAACTTTATTTTTATAAAAATTAAATTAATGAAATATATAGCTTATGTAAAAAACTCATATGGAATTAATTGAAAACTTTATAATTTAATAAAAATATAACAAGTAAAATAATATTTCTTCATACCAATTTTCCTTTGTCATCATCTTCAATATTCTGTTTTGATATAATCCAAATAACGAAAGCTTCGCTTCTTTCGGCGAAAATAATTCGTCCAAATCTGGTACAGTATAATTGACCGGACTCAAATTTCACCGCGCCAATAAAAACTGTACCTTTCTCGAACATAATTTTCAATCAAATATGTATATGCGAAGTTCTGTGCAGTTTTTTGTTAAATTTTAATTCCACATTCATTATACACGTCTATTGTCCAAGTACTTCATTCACATCCCACTTCCATCCCTACACTGTTATTTTTTACTTATTAAGAATTTCGTACTCTGACGTCGATCTGCAGACGATATTTTCAAAACATCTGCCTACTTAGAAGGGCAGATGATTTTTTTTTCTTTTTATATAGTTTAGGTTAGAGTAGAAAGTTAAATACGGAATATTTTTTTGAGACTCTCTCCAATTAAAATTTATTATTTGAAGAAGTATTTTTTATGCATTTGATCTTAGTTTTTCGATTAGTTTCACAATAATTTCAATTTAAATGATTTGTAAGTTCCTTTTTTGTAAACTAAAACAATGATATTATAATATTTATGGCATATCAAATAAAACATTGTTTAAATTTTGGAGTATATAATAAATATTTTAATGGGCAATAATGCAAGATCGGTTAACAAAAACAGTAACATTTGTATCACGCGTAATAAATGCAAAATATGATCATAAAAAATAGAAAAGGTTTATCGCGGGAGATGGGAGGAGGCATTTTTCCTTTTTCAACCTTTCTCTTTTTATTTATTAATATCCTGTAGAATAAAACAGCTTGTAAAATAGCAATATTTTTTTTAAATAAATTTCTGATAAATGAAAAGGGAAAAGATAAATAATTATTTATGTCATGCGTTTTGCATACGTTTCGTATATTTCATTTTATTTTCGGAAAATGTTAAATTTATTTAAGAAGTATGAAACAAGTACCAAAATATATATTGGCAGAGGTACTTAATCTACTTAAACACTAACAGAAAAACAATTATTATTGGAAATATACAAGGGTTTTTATTATAATAAATGTTTGTTTACACATTGTTGTCACAACCTACCCCCTTCACAAAAACAAATCTTTAATTACCCCATCTGTATATTATTTTCTGCCGTAATTTACAATTGAAACAAATAGGGGATCCAACCCGGGTTCCTCGGGTTATAGAATAGAGCAGGGGTTCTCAAACTTTCAGACCGACGTACCGCAAAATCGAAGTTCATACTTCCGCGTACCACCAGGTAACAAACGTAAAGCTAATATAGAAAAACCTGTCTAAAACGCAATATCTCTCCGGGTTTTGTGTTTCCGTCATAGCAGGTTTTACTGTATTTAAAATAAATGATTACATTACTAAATTGACTGCTTTATAATAACATTCAAGTAAAAAGTAGTATCACCATTAAATTTTAATAATGCATTTATCAAATTAATTTAATTTTTAATAATGCACAATTATCAAAATATAGTATTTTGGTATAGTAAAAAAACTTTAATATTTAAGTACATATTGGTGCACATTTATTCATATACTGTTATAGAAGACTAATGAAAAGAGTGGGCGTGTTTTATCAAGCACAACTTCCTCATGTCTGGCTCAATATTAGCAAGTTTTAGTCATAAGTCAGATTCGATGTTTAGTTTATTCCTGTATATGTTTTTCATATAACAAAGGGGGGGGGGGGGAAGCACATTCACAGAGGTATGTTGTGCTAAACACAAACAGACTTTGACGATATTAGACGGTATTCTGATATTCTCGTCAGCGAAAATTATGTTACATTCATTCTTTTGAATGTGGACTCCAGTAATCCATCACAGGAGAGGAGAGCTGAATAAGTTCACTTCTTTCCTCTCTCGTGAGATAACAGTGGCAGGGTGTCTCAAATGAGAAACGAATGTCTTATCCAAAGCTTAGTTAGCGCATTTAACATAGGCTGAATACAACCGTATTAATAATCTGGATACCTTTAAATGTGACAATAATGTCGCTCAGTATATGCAAGCACTTGCAAGTTTCTTCACACATTTATGAATATACCACCTCAAAACATATGTTGATTCTATTTCAAATCCGAATATAGTTTTACTCTTTCTGCTTAAATAAAATTAATTTTGATTAATTCAGCACCTTTAATTAGGTTGCACTACTTCCGTCACAACCACGTCAGGGTGGCTAGTGCTCAGGGAAAAATACAATTAAAAATAGTGATAAACACCAGTATATTCTTATAGAAAAATTTATGTTGATTATTCGATCAAATAATTAATTTGAATATTTCTATAAGAATATACTGGTAATTGTCATTTTTTTTACTGTATTTTCCCTGACCACTAGCCACCCTGCACGTACATACTGAAGCTTCAACTCGTATAACAGGTGGAAAACGAACTTCAACCTAAAAAATTGTTTCCAAAACATGAGACTGGGCTTCTACTTGTACGCCGGTAAATGCACATTTGTGCTGCTATAGCCGTAGTGTCTAAAAACGACCGTTTCGTTTTGGACGGCTATTGCCGTCATGCTACATAGTGAACTTTGCTTTGACGGGTATAGCCGCAAGTGTCTGTCAACGTGTTAAATAACATTACTCTCTTGACCATTTTAAGTAACCTTATTCTCTTAAAAACTGATTTCCATGAAATAGGGGGAAACTATAACACTTTTTGTACAAGAGAAGAAAAATATTTCAATGAACACAATGAATTAATTTAGGAATTATGTTTGAAATAAGACTTTCATTTCAACACCTCCTAGAAGCTCTTCTAGTACAAAGAGAACAATGGGTTATAAATTACACTTGGAATATTATTTTGTTTTAACTCCTCCTACCCACAATAGCTCCTCCTACTTCCAAGCATTCAGATTTTTCTTTCAGATAATTCCATTTATAAAGCCTGTTTAAAAACAGTTCTTCAGCTAATTAAAAATACTTCATTCATATATTAATTTAAAATTAGGTCTTTATTAAAAATTCCATTTTTATGCATATAAATCTAATAATTGTGTTTTTAATTCTGAAAAACTGATTCTATGATAAGCGGTGCGTGCGAATTTCCGCAAGTCTGCTATACCAAACATTTCTCGTAACAAAAAAATAGAAAAAGCGTTTACAGATCCTAAATAGCATTCGAATTTTTTTTTTAACTTCCAAGTAAATAAAGACAAGCCGTTTTTTATTCCATAATAATATGCTGCATTTTGTATTTTATTTCACGTACCAGTATTAGACTTCTGCGTACCAGTTGCCAGAGCTTCACGTACCATAGTTTGAGAACCCCTGGAATAGAGCATATATATAGATAGATAGATTCTGAAATTGAAAATTCTAATTTTTCTTTTTTTTTTACATTTAATACATTATTTTAGATTGTCCACTAACAACACCAAAAATAATTTTCATATGAAAATTATCAATTATGTATTTAAATAAAGTTTTAAAATTCATTAGTGATACTTTTGTATTCGTCGCATGTCAGGTTTAAATTAGTCGAAAATATCGCCACCTGTATATATATATATATATATAATTTTGTTTCTTTGTTTGTTCTAATAGTTTTAGTGGTTTAAGCGAATAGTTTGATTTTATGTCTATTAAATTTGTGTTTTAAAAGAATATAAAATCCTATTTTTTATCAAGTTTTTAATTTCTATGTTGAATATTAGTCGGAAATAAACGCTGAATTATGGGAAATTAATTATTGTAACATTTTGTATTTAAATATAAACATTTTAATCCGTTTTGATTGGAATGCCCTCAACAGAGAGATTTAAAAATAAAAACATGCTTGAAAATTATTTTTTAAAACGATAAAGAATAGTAAATTGCAGTACAGTTTCAAGCATATTGCATTTGAAAGAACATTTTTTTTCCTGACGATTAAATATCGAAATTGTGCAATGTTTGGAAATTAAAAAAATCACAGTAAACGCGATATTTAATGTTCACTTGTTGCCACCGCCAACATACCGTCATTGTTACTCTCATATATGATTTCGCTCTATAATATAGATTGCTGTTCTAATTTTAAAAAAGGTGTTAGTTTTTCACATAATATGAAAAGCAAATGAAAATGTGTCTTAATTTTAAAAAATTGTTCATGGAGTACATGCAGAATTATGTTTGTATTATAATTTATAATTTCATATTGATTGAAATTTATCTATTTACGAAGTATTTTCCTGTAGGTCGATAAATAAATAAATAAATAAATAAAATTATTTTTAGGGGTCATAAAAATCACTCAGAATCAGACCTTTTAAGTGCATAGGCATTCCTGATAAATATATTTCTCCTCTTTTTCATATATATATTTAAAATTCCCATTTTGGTCAAACTGTGACTTCAAAACATAGTGGTCTTTTGACCACACAAGTGACGTAACGTTTGTGACTTGCAGTAACGTCACAGTGACGTCACAAAAATAAAAAATAAATATCAGAAACATGCTTTTTACATTGAATATTTATTTTGTAGTGTTTTTGCAATTTTTTTAAGGTTTCTAAGCAATTCACATTTTAGTCACAGTGTGATTTCACTGAATGGTGGTAATTCGGTCACATATGTGACGTGACGTACGTGACTCACAGTGACGTCACTGTGACGTCCCTGTGAACATACATGCTATACGGGTACAAATAATAATAATAATAGTACTAATAAATAAAACTAGAACCCCTTTTACTTCTTCCCTAGTTTAAATAAAATAAACAAAAACAAAAAATGTTACCTGCTTGATATATAGAGGGGTGAAAACATAAAGATAAACAGAGACAAACTAGGGGCGCCTCTCTACGTTTCTCAAAAAGTATTCTTTTTTTATGGATAAAGGATGTGAAGTGTTGTCAAAATGAAAGAAAGTACTTTGGGGCGTCATTTAATGTTTTAGCCTCATTAAGGCATGGGAATTTTTAGACTTAAAAAGATGCTCTTTTATTCCATAAATGTTCATTCGAAGACCTTTTTAGTGCAATAGAACAGCCATACTCAACCTGCGGCCCACATTTGGCCCGGTGACCTTTTACGTGCGGCCCCAGACACACAATTTTTAATCCATAATTATAAAAATTGAGATGAGCAAAAAATATATTTAATCCCTTCATTATTGTTTTATATATTTTTATGGTAAGACAAAATCTGCCCTGTTATTTATAATTTAAAAGTATGACATTTGCCTAGTTAAAAGTTCTTTTAACGTGTGGTCAAAGTTACGTTACAAGAGGTATATATGTATTCATCTTCCGCACTAATCAAACATTTTTTTAAATTAATTAAATTTTCACTATATATATTTTCACATTTTAAAAAGCTAAAAGATTTTTTATTGAGTAAAAGTCTAATTTATTAGTCTGAAAATCAGATTTTTTTTTTTAATCTTTTGAACTTGGAAATTCTGCATTATTATAGTATTACGTTTTATACTGATTATGTAAAGATAATGCAGATTATATTATTTTTTATACTGCTTTGTTATACCAATTTTGTTAAATTACTATTTTTAACTTTTTTTTCTTTTGCATTATTATATAATTTATTAGTGCATTGCGGCCCATCTAACGAAGCAAACTTAAGTTTGCGGCCCGTGCGGAAAAAAGGTTGAGTATGGCTGCTATAGAAGATATAGCGATTCTTGTCGCATAGTGCATGAACGACCGGTACATGTTACTAAATTCTAAACGCAATTTTCCAGAAAGAATGTTTTTTTAAGTCGTCATCCAAAATATCCAAAAGGGTAACCAATTTCTTTGATTTTTTTTTTTAAATGAAAGCATATAGATTACATTAATTTACCGATATTTTTCTTATCTTTAATTCGTTCGGTTTTTTATACACAAAACAAAAACGTATTTTTTGCTAAAAACTGATACATTAATTTGCATTGTCCACCAATTTGTTAAAAATGTAAATTTTCAATAAACCATAGGTCAAGGACTAGACCAGGAGTCGGAAGTAGCGCGCTACAAGTTAGCAAAACTACAGTAGTCACTATTTTTTACAGTAGTTTGTAATGTAGCGCGCTACTTTTTGAACTATGTAGTTTAGCGAGTAGCGCGATACAAAAAATCAGTAGTTTGTAACGAGAACCGACGCTACTTTTAACGTTACTTCAGGGAAAAAATGTAGTATTATGCAAATCACGTGACCGAAACTTAATTCTTTTATGAAAAATTTATTCTGCGGAACAATTTGCGAATTTCAGCTGCAACGTATAGCAACGCAACGCATGAAGTCATAGATTTTTAACATTGACAATTGCTGCTGAAATCAAGTACTAACCCACCAAAGGAATTATTTTTCTTGCTGGCAACATTTATCTATTGACTCGTTACTAGGTCTTCCTGTTTTAACGCTACGTTTCTTATTATTCGGAATTGCTTTATTTACAGATTTATTTGTTGTTTGCATTTAAAGTTGTTGCTCTGTAATTTTCTAGATTGTAATATCTCTCTTAATTTTGCTACGAAATTTCTAATAAGCGTATAAATTAACATCTTGGAGACAAATGCAAAACATTTTCTTGCATGTCATCTTTCTTAATTTTTTAATTCCCTCGGTTATGTCGCATTTATTTAATTATATCCTGGCAGACGCGATATAATGAGGGGTCGCTTTATTATTTAATCCGTTTCTTCAATTTCTAATGTAAATTAGACCCTTTGACAAAATCTGAAAGTAGCGAAGTAGTGACTACTTCTGAAAAGTAATTTGTAGTCGCAACTTTTTAAAACAAGTAGTTGTAGTTGTAGTTAACTACATTTTCGATAAAGAAATTGTAGTTCTAGTTCGCTACAATAAAAAAGTAGTTTTTACGGCTCCTGGACTAGACAATTATCTATATTTTAATGTATAATTTTTGTATCAGATGAAACCAGTCAGAGAAATATTGGGTACACTCTCAAAAAATATTTCGTCAAAAATTGTAAAAAGTTCAAGCAGAAAGTTGCCGGAACACCCTTGTGATTGGTAGATATTGTTCTGCTATTTGAAGAAATTTTAGTCTTCTAGCTGAAGAATTTTATGAAATTTTGAGCTTCGGTTCGCGAGCTTTTTGTATTTTGAGGGGAAAAGAACACACGTAAAAATTCCGTTTCAAATACAAAAAGTAAACAAGCAGCACATTTTCCGGAACATCCCTGTGATTTGTCGAAAATATAAATTTAAAGTGGGGGTGGTAAATTTTACGTTAAATTGATGACTGATTTTTCTATATTTTCGAGGAAAATGATAAATACAGTCGCAAACTTTCGTGTTTTAATGGCAAAAGAAAAACTACAATTTCGCATTCTTGCTCAGTTGCGGTTCCTGAACGTTGTCTATGAACATCCATTCTTTTCAGACTTATCTTTTATCCAATAAATTGTAAGTCGCATAGGTACACTGTTAAAAATAAATCCGTTAATTCACGGGAAAACTACTGTCAGCGAAGTTGCCGGGCATTTTCCGTTCCGTTAGTAGATTTTCCGTTTTGAAAGATAACAGAACGAAAATCTGCGTTTCAAGAAACGGTATTTTTCTGTTATGAATGACCTCGGTTAAAAAAAAAAAATCCCTCTCTGTTTGTACTGCCATCTGTTGACTACAACGGGAGTATTCTATATTTGATTTAATTCAAGTATAATTTCCGGCTGACCTTGGGGTTCGAACCAGAGACGATAGCGCTTTGAGCCAAGTGTTTTACCGCAAGACCAGCGGGCCCTTGCTAGAATAAGAGCTTGAAATGATAATACGGGATTTCTTCAAATCGCGGACTGGAACTTAAACAATCTGGGGTTTAGAAACCTGGTAATTTTGAAATTAATTGGGCGGATATTTTGTTATAAGATTATGACTGAAAACTTTAGTATTAATAGCGGATTAAAACATGACTTATATATATTCTTAATTTGATTGTTAAATGCAAAATATGAATATTATATTTTGAATTAAATTTGATAAAGTATGTTTGCTTTTTTTGTGAAAACAGATTTTTTCAGAGTGTTTTTTATAACTTTAAAGAACAAATTGCGAATAATTTCAAAGGAATGAGAGAATTATTTGTTATTTTTTTTAATTCGAAAGCATTATTTTTGTTTGTTGCTTTTTTGAGTAAATACGATTTTTTTTTCACTTAATTTAACTATTATATATAAATATTAAGCTATTTGTTTAGAATATATTTTAAGTGTGAATATTTTTTATAACTTTAAAAAATAAATTGCTAATAATTTTCTAAGTATGGGAAAATTAATTGTTGCTTTTTTAAATTCGAAAGAACTATTTTGTTCTTTTAAATAAACTCGAAATTTTAATTTATTGAATTTTTAGTTTTTCTGTGCTGCAATCAATATGCAGAAGATAACGGAATATCTCCGTTGGCCACTTTCTTCTCCGTCTGTTCCGTTGTTTTCAGGAAATATGAGGAAATTTTCTGTTTTTAACGGAAAATGCCCTTTTGTCGTGAAAAGGGACTTTTTCTGTTAAATTCAGGAAGAAAATACCCGTGAATTTCAGATTATTTTTAACAGTGTATATCTGCCTGAAACTCCCTGCGATATTGTTTTTGCCCTTCTGCTACATATTGATACTTACAATAGTATTTTAAAATAAATTTTATTTTTTCAAAAATTAATCTCAGTGCACTCATTATTTTCAATTAATGACACTTTGAAACAAAAATTAGAAAGTTATGACCCGTTAAACAGTGTATGCATACATTTTTCTGACGCACCCTGTATATATAACATAATGATTTCCGCTTTTCTCTCAATAATCTGACTCATAAACAAAAGTTTAATCTATTAAATAGTTATTCTTATTAATAACAATTATTGCATTTCTCCTGTATGTATGGTGATATTTATTAATTACTACACTGTGATTTACTTATTAGGTGCGTTCGTAATCATATAAATACGTAGCACCTATTGTCGTCATCTGGTCCGTCCCTCTGTCTGTCCGTCCGTCCGCATATAACAACGCAAAAACTACCCAACCGAATGGTTTGAAATTTAAGATATATTATCTTTGCAGAATTTTGTGGAGGCATTTCAAATTTTATGAAAATCGAATCAAAACTTTAGAAGATATTAATAAAAATATCTATTAAGAAATTTGAATTTGAAAAAAAAAGGTTATTTCTTGTTGTAGGAACTTCCGAGGTTGAATCGTCAAGCGACCGAGATACTTATTTTATGACAGAAATTAATCTGTAGACGATATAATTCATTTCACAGAATTAAAAATCATCAAGATCTGAATATTTATATAACTAGCTATAGTACGAACTCACCTCATTTGTCACGTTTGACGTACAATTTCCAACTTGTTTTCTTTCTTTAATTATATTTTCAAATTCGTCGTTTGTACATGTTTAAGTATAGTTAATATTGAAAAAGATAATAGTTTTTGTTCCAAAGACAGCGTTGTAAAAGAAAAAGTAATTGAGAATTAAAATTCTTGCCTTGCAATAAACCATGTGTGGTATAACAAACTTGAATGAATTCACGTAGTGAAATTTTTACTACAAACCTCACCTTAAAGGTAAAGGCCACACGATAAGAGTAAGTTGTTATTAGAGAGTTCGGGTCACAACACGTTTTAAAAGGTGAAAGGTCTCGTGTTCCTTCAGTTCCACCATAATCACGTTAACGACTGAACAAAAAATAAGATACTGTTACTTTGTTTTCCAAAAGAGAAAGACATTTAAAAAGTAAAATGCGAAAAAATGTTTAATGAACTCTGGTTCATTTTAAAATTTTACTTCCGAAGTTTGGATTTTATTGCATGCATATGCATTTTTATGTAACGACTTCACGTAAGGAGACACACTATGAAATTAATGTAAGCAAAGAAATTACTATACCTTGTTTGTTGCAGGATCTCCGCATGGGACCCCATATTTATTTTATGAATATAGTTAAATTCGGGTATAAAGAGGGTGAAAAGGACCAGAGCATTTACTCGTTTTGACAGAGTTCTCAAAATACCCAATTTTCCTTCTATTAACCTTTCAAGTTCAATATTTGGTATTAAAAAAAAACAAAAAATGAATAGCAGTTTAATTATTAGAAAAATGTTTAGTGAACTCTGGTTCAGTTTAAAATTTTACTTCCGAAGTTTGGATTTTGTTACACGCATATGCATTTTTATGTATACGACTTTACTTAATGAGACATACTATGAAATTAATGTAAGCAAAGAAATTACTAAACCTTGTTTGTTGCAGGATCTCCAGATGGGACTCCATATTTTTTTATGAAAAAAAGTTAAAGTCGGATATAAAGAGGATGAAAAGGACCAGAACATTTACTCTTTTTAACAGAGTTCTCAAAATACCCGAATTTCCTTTTATTAACCTTTCAAGTTCAATATTTGGTATTAAAAAAATACAAAAAAGAAATACCAGTTTAATTATTAGAAAAATCTTTAGTGAACACTGGTTCAGTTTAAAATTTTACTTCCGAAGTTTGGATTTTGTTACACGCATATGCATTTTTATGTATACGACTTTACTTAATGAGACATACTATGAAATTAATGTAAGCAAAGAAGTTATTAAACCTTGTTTATTATGGCATCTCCGGATGGGATACCATATTTATTAAAACTTTTTTCTATGTAAGCAAAGAAATTACTATACCTTGTTTGTTGCAGGATCTCCCGATGGGACCGAATATTTATTTTATGAATATAGTTAAAGTCGGGTATAAAGAGGATATAAAGAGGATGAAAAGGACCGGAGCATTTACTCGTTTTAACAGAGTTCACAAAATACCCAAATTCCCTTCCATTAACCTTTTAAGTTCAGTATTTGGTATTAAAAAAATACAAAAAAATAATACTAATTTAATTATTAGAAAAATGTTTAATGAACTCTGGTTCAGTAAATTTTACTTTGGAAGTTTGGAATTTATTGCACGCATATGCCTTTTTATGTAACGACTTCACGTAAGGACACACTATGAAATTAATGTAAGCAAATAAATTAATAAACCTTGTTTGTTGCGGGGTCTCCAGATTGGGCCCCATATTTTTTAATATTTTTTCAGTTAAACTCGGGTATAAAAGACCAGAGCATTTACACATTTTAACAAAGACAATACCGAAATTTCCTCCCATTAACCTGTCAAGTTCAATACTTGGTATATTAAGAACATACAAAAAATGAATAAAAGTTTAATTATCAGAAAGTGTTGAGTATGCATTAGGAATAGTGAAATTAAATTTATAATAAACGTTATATTTTACGTAATTATAAAAATTCTGAATTAACAAATTAAAAAAAATCTACAAAAGACATGAAATAAATCACACTTAAGCTTTATTTAATTACGTATTATTACCATATTACTTATTAGTTAAAGCATGTTTCTAAAAAGAAAATAATATTTCATTAATTTTATAATGAATTTTTATTTGATATATATATTTTCCTAATTAAGAAAATATCAATTACATAATAAATATGTCAGTTTTAATAATTCTATTAATTTCTTATTTTTTTCTACGGACATATTCTTTCAAAATACTTAGAAATAATTTATCTTAATTATTTTGCATAAAACTTATTTTAAGTTATATTTTGCGTAATTTATAAGACACATCATTCTGTTTTACAAATAATCTTAACAATCCATTCGTTCGGTTATAGAGGTCTTTACGGGCCGAAATTTGTAGGCCCGGGCTCGGCTCGGTCTGAAAGAAAGCTATCTTGGCCCGGCCCGGTGTAAAACTAAAAGTTCAGTCCGATCCAGGCCCGGATAAATTATATTTTCCAAGATCACGGTTCGGCCCAGCCTGTACAAAAATCAATAAAATCGGGGTCGGCACGTACCAATTTCTACAAAAAGTTCCGATTTTTTTAAACATATAATTAAGATTTTTTTTAAAGAATATTGAATATATATTTAGGCGAAAATTTTACAGTATATTTAAGAGTACAATTCCGCAAGCCATAGAATACAGAGTAAGCAAAATTAATGATACTCCCGGCCCAGTGTAAAAACTAAAATTTCAGACAATTCCAGGCCCGACCAAATTGCATTTTCGCATATCACTGCCCTGCCCGGGCGGCCTGTACAAAAATCAATGAAATCGGGCTCGGCACGTATCAATTTCTACAAAAAGTTCCGATTTTCCTTAACATATAATTAAGATTCTTTAAAGAATACTTCTTTAAAGAATAGCTTTATTTGCGAAACTTAGGCTATACGGAGTTCCTTAAAAAAATCCAGAATGTATATGGCATCCCTCCCCCGTATACCCTCCACTACATTCCTAATTAATTATCACTTAGACTATTACATCCGCCCTAGCTCGTGTAGAAAAGCAAATATAAGCCTGAGCCCGGCCTGAGTCCGCTGAAAAAATTAAGCCCGCGCTCAGACACGATGCAAATGTCTGATGCAGAACTCTACACTGGACGTGTTCAATTTTTGTATTAATGTTATCAAACTAGCATCGGCACGTGCAGCACATTTACAACTTATGCTCGACCCAGCCAGGTCCATTGGAAATTGTTCATATTTATTATATCGGGCCTGTTGGCAAGCTTCATTCTTCTTATCGTCCAGGCTCACCCGTTTAATTTTTTTTTTGGCTCATCCCGGCTCGTTTATTTTTATCAGCCCGGCCCACCTCGCTAAAAAATTATCTTTACTCTGCCTGTCCTGCCCGGCCCGATTAACCTCTGAATCTAGGGGAAGCACGGTATCATTTTGGGGGCCACTTTCATTTGTCAAAAGTTTTCTTAATCTCACCAATTCTACTTATATTGTTTCCGGGAGTAGGTTAGCCGGGGTCACACATTCAACAGCTTTTTTATGTTCTTCAGATCTATTTAGTACCTATAGCTGTATGCTCAATTTCTCGCATAGTTTTTAACAGGCACATCAGGATGCTATATGATTAATTTATGACATTCAGATTTCCCTGTTAAATAAGTTACGTGAAGTAGTGCGTTGGATTTCATCTTGGATTAAGCAAACTTTCTTTTCCAAAAAAAAATACAATGTAAAAACCATAAATGGGAATTAGAGGGCCCTCTTTAGTCATTTTAGGACCTCTTTTTAATTTTATAGGGAGATCATGTGCTTCACGTGTCTTTTGGGTAATCAGGCCCCGGGCCCGGCACGTTTGAAAGTTTGTCTTTCTTTAGCCGCTCCGGCCCCATGCGGATCTCTAGTTCAGTCAAAATCTTTATTGTTTCCAATGGCGTGAACATTTCAAACATTAGTTCCGACCAGTTCTAAAAACTAATATTAAACAATGAAAAGAATGTGAGATGAAACATTGCTCTGTTCCTAATCCAACGACCGTGAAGCTTTGCACTACTATTCATAGTATACGAGGGAAAAAAATATTAATTTTCGTAACATGAAATGGAACGCTCGACAGATTTTCGTTGTATTCAAAATATAGTGGAGTTTTTTGTCTGATTTAATAAATGTAAACCACAAATGTGTGTCATTATGAAATGAAATAAGAAAATAAACGAATACAAAGTATGTGAATTATCACTTTACTACACGGCATACAACCAACAGAGTGAAAAAATGTCCAGACCGGGGATCAAACCCGGAACCCTTGGTATTATGCACCAATGCTCTACCATTTTTAGCTATCTGGACGCCATCCAGTCTAGCATTTTCTAATATCAAGGGTTTCGGCTTCGATCCCCAGTTTGGACATTTTTTCACTCTGTTGGTTGTCCGCTGTATAGTAAGTAATAATTCACATACTTTGTATTCATTAATTTCCAGCTCTGCTGGATTTAAATTTTCATGAAGTTACCTTCTTTTTGTTTTTATTGCACTTTCAAATCAGGAATTATTGAGTACAAGAAAAGTTAAACAATAAGAAAAAAAAAGAAATTCACCTCTTCAATTGGCCAATAAATTATGAGGTACACTGTAAAATAAATCCAGAAACGTTACTCTAAATATTGGGGCTGCAAAGTGCCCCAAAAATTTGAGAAATGTTCCTGTATATTTCAGAAAAGTATTCGGAAATGTTTCTATATATTTCAGAAAAATATTCAGAAAGGTGTCTATATAATTGTAAAAAATGGCCAATGTTTCTTATTTTATGAAAATATACTATAACCAAGAACGAAAATATAATATAATCTTCTGAGTTATCCGAAATTCCGAATAGCGTGTTCCATTGTCTTTTGAGACCCCAGAAATCAATACATTTCCAAAATTTAAAGAATTATTTATAAAAACAAAGTATTTTTCGCTCCCGTATTTTTCAGAAACGTTTCCGAAGGGTTTTTATAGTGTATTAATTAGTGTCCTCAGCCTGGAATACCTGTTTTTCGAATGCTATCAGTATTCAAGTAAAGATTTTCATGCTCAAAAAATATGTTTAATAGACAAACATGCAAAATTAACAGCGTTAACAGCAACATTAAAATTAAGATTATTTCTTTACTCTTTCATGTATAAATTAACTTATGCGGCTGAAAACGTTTACTTGAGAATGGATGACATTCGAAAAATAGGTATTCCAGGTTGAAGATACTAATTAATATACTATAAAAACCCTTCGGAAACGTTTCTGAAAAATACGGGCAGCGAAAAATACTTTGTTTTTATAAATAATTCTTTAAATTTTGGAAATGTATTGGTTTCTGGGGACTCAAAAGACAATGGAACACGCTATTCGGAATTTCGGATAACTCAGAAGATTGTATTATATTCTCGTTCGTGGTTATAGTATATTTTCATAAAATAAGAAACATTGGTCATTTTTAACAGTGTATATTTCCAAAAAAAAATTCGGAAATGTTTCTGTATATTTCGTAAAAATATTCAGACATGTTTCTATATATTTTGGCAAAATATTTGTAAATGTTTCTGTACATTTTGGAAATACATTCGGAAAACCTTCCTGGTTATGTTACCAAGGTTTCTGAATTTCTTCTGTCTAACGTTTCCAAATAAAATAATGTGATTTCTAAATTGCAAGTGTGATATTTACGAGAATGTTACTAAGGTTTTTGCATTTATCTGATGAATATTTTAACGACAGTAAGTATTTCTACGTCATAACTTTTTTATTTTAGAAAGCAGCACACTTTCTTTAAAGAATTAATATCATCCAACTGAAATTTATTGCATAATTATATTAAAGTTGCTGTTAATATTTTGTTGAACATACACAAATCTAAATAACTCGTTCAAAATATATAGTCATCTTTACACTCTTGTTCTGTGATATATATGTATATATATATATATATTTTAATGAATAAAAATATTAATTAAATACCCTTCCAATTGAACTACCTGGAACGACAACCGGACGACACAATTTACTCAGACAATCTTTTGGCAATAACATCTGGTCTGTCATGTAGACAGTTCACTCATATGGAAAATTTTCAAATTGTATGATATCGTTATAAACCAGTATACACTCTAAAATTGGAAGGAGTGAGAAGTTGACTCTTTGGAAGAGTGAGAGGCATTTTCACTCTTTTAGGAGTGAATTTTATAAATATGCACTCTTTAAAGAGTGGAATTTTCCACTCTCTAGAGAGGAGTGAAATATCTCACTCCGTTGTCGAGAGTGACTGTCTCACTCCGTTGACAAGAGTGAATAGTTCACTCCGTTGAGAGTGAAGAAAAACAGTTTTTTCAATAAAACCACAAGATGGCGCCAGCTCTCGGATACCCCGTTATCGAAACGAAACGACTAAAATTAAATCCCTTATATATAGTAGCACGATTTAAAAAAATGAAAAAGGCATTGAAATAATAAATGAATCGATAGAATTATGGACAGGAAATATATTTTATGCTTTACAAATTGCAGGATTTGCCAGTGCTAAGAACAGAGCAGGGAAAACAAATATTTGAAGTAAATTTATGCTTAGCTGCAACACAATTTTGCTTCTATTTTATAAACAGAAATTTAATATCTCTGAATACTAATTATTTTCCTCTTTATTTAAATAACCTGTTCTACATATTTTATATCATTTCTAACCTCTTTATGAATTTAAACAAAATATAACTATACAGATTAAATTTTCTGTTATTTTTAGCACGTTTGAAATTAAAATGTAAAACATAAGACAAATGAAAAACGTTGCATTTAATCACTGATTTTATACCATTTATTATAGCAAAAAAAAAAAAAAAAAAAAAAAAAAAAAAAAAGAGTATAAATGTGTCGGTAATAGTCTTAGGAAAAATTTAACAGCTATAATTTAAGAAAAAAAAAATACGTTTTTTACCCTGACTGAAATTTCTCCCCTAAAATTTAGTTTTGAAAAGTAAATTTGTGGGCCCCTTTGTATTTCAGTGGGTAAGCTTCGGCTTCACGGGCCTATTTGGTAAACCGGCCCTGGGCCTCGGACAGTCTTAATCGGGCTCTAATTATGGAAACATTATTAGCAAGAAAAAAAATGAAGGAATCAATAAATAACTGCTTTGTTGCAACGGAATTTTTGTCATAGCGGAAATGTACAGACGGGTGTTCGCACATTTTATAGACGATTTCGGCGTTGTTGTTTTTAACGTTTAAAATATGAATATTGTTTTCTGAAATAATCTGTATGATAATCTTGTTTCTTGATTCTAATTCTGCGTAATGCTTTCGATGGTAGAAGGTTTTTTGTAAATTTTACAGGGTTATTGCTTCCCATGCGTCTTTAAAAACTTTCCAGATTCGATCAATCGTGGTGGTTTTGCCCTTTGAAAGAGCTCTTTTCAGCAGACCAAATGCACAATAAACCATAAGAGAAACGTCAGGTGACTGGAGGAATATGTTGAAAGGTATAAATACAATACCTGTGTGAGTTTTTAATGTTTTCAACGAATACAGCGGTAGTTTTTGAAGTATGAGCAGTAGCTTTGCTTTGATGCAGTTTCACCCTTTAAAAGTCATTGTAATAAAGAAAATGGCATTTTTTTCTATAAATATCGGATGTAACACATTCTCTTAATAATATAATGAATTGATTGTAACATTTTTGTCAAATATTCTTATTTTTATTTTCCCATTGTAAGATAAATTTGCGATAGTCATAAATCCTTACATGAAACTTCGTTTTCCGCCTTGAAATGGGCTTTTTTTTCCCTGTTTTTTTTTTTTCATCTGGTATCTTTTTACTATGTATATGTACTTATTTTTGGAATAGCACTTTCCAATCAATTGTTATGTTTATTTCGCACTAAAAAGTTTTTATATTATGCGCTTTGCAATCATTTTAGACTGTGGAATTTGAAGAAAAAAAAAACGCATCTTCCCATTCACAGCTTTTTTCCATGCGCAATCTTGAAATAAGAATAAATTTGAAGGTATCAGACGATAATATAAATTACACATAATAAGTTGTTGTCAGAATTTTTCCTTCTAAAATAATTCCATTTTTTTAAATAATTTATCAAATTTGTCTAAAAAATTTGCGAACAGTCTCTGTATTATATGATACAAAAAGAAGGTTTCAGTTTTCATATTTACACAGTTGAGAAACACCGTAAATATTTATTACTAGCTTACCCGCCCGGCGTTGCCCGTGCCAACACAACCTTAAATGTACCTGAAATCAGTGTTGAACATTTTTTTATTATTAAACAAATCTAATGTTGGGGGCCCCACTACCTTAGACAGCAAACACTGGGCGTGCCATACACACTCCCATATATTACTGTAAGTCGAGTCGAAAGAGCCATACCCCTTCATGATCCAGCCCATAGAACCAGAGATAGAAAAGCACCCCTGGTGGTGAAAATCGAAAAGCTCTATCTATGTAGAGTCGAATGAGCCATACCCCGTCGTGATCCAGCCTATAGAACCAGATATAGGAAAGCATCCCTTGTGGTGAAAATCCGAACTAAAATCAGTCAGCTCTATCGATGTCAAGTGGAAAGAGCCATACCCCATTGTGATCCAGCCCATAGAAACAGAGATAGGAAAGAACCCCTTGGTGGTGAAATTCAGAACTAAAATAGGTAAGCTCTATTGATGTTGTGTCGAATGAGCCAAACTGTGTCGTGATGTGACCCATATAACCCGAGTTAGCTGCAAAATCCTTTAGTTACACCTTCCACCGCCAGGGAGCACAATATGTTCTATACGAACATAACTGAATTCATTAAGGTTATCGATGTCGAGTCGAATGAGGCATACCCCGTCGTGATCCAGCCCATAGAACCAAAGATACGAAAGCGCCCCCCTGTGGTGAAAATCCAAACTAAAATCAGTAAGCTCTATTGATGTCGGGTGGAAAGAGCCATACCCCGTTGTGATCCAGCCCATAGAAACAGAGATAGCAAAGCACCCCCTGGTGGTGAGAGGAAGTTGATGTAGAATAAATGTGATATTTAATAAAAAGTCGTTCCCACCCCACCCCCTTTATCTCGCCATTTTCGCTAATTATTACAAATATACAAATGTTTCTTAATTACATCTAATGTCCCGATCTGATAATGGGGTTTCCCTATCTACCTATCCTAATCCGCTTTTCCCTATCATAATAGAAAAAAGCATATTTTATCAAAGAATCGCTGGCAAACGCAAATTTCGTCAAAGGTTCGCAAGAAAAACACGAATTTTATCAAATAATCGCTGAAAAAAACATGAATTTCGTAAAAGGATCTAAAAAAAACATGAATCTCGTCAAAAGGCAGCAGAGAAAACACGAATATTGTCAAACGATCATTAAAAAAGCAAATTTCATCAAAGGATCATGGAAAATGCGAATTTCATCAAAGGATTGTGGAGAAAACGCAAATTTTGCCAAAGGATCACAGGAAAAATGTGAATTTCGTCAAAGGATCGCTGAAAAAAAAAACACGAATTACGTCGTAGGATCACTGAAAAAACATGAATCTCGACATAAGTATGTGGAAAAACACGAATTTCGTTAAAGGATCACAAAAAAAGCAAATTTCGTCAAATGATTGCAGGAAAAACTTGAATTTCATCGAAGGATCGCAGAAAAAATACGAAATTCGTCAAAGGATTGTGGAAAAAATGCAGATTTTTTGAAAGGTTCACAGAAAAAACTTTCGTGAAAGGGTCGCGGGAAAAATGCAACTGTCTTTATTAAAAACAGCACACACACAAACCTCTACACAAACAAACCTATTCTGTCTTCCACAATTTAATTTGTAAATATGAAGTTAAAAAAAAAAAATCCCTGTTTTCTCACATATTATGAGTTTTATCAGCAAGTTAAAACATTAAGTAAATATGAATGATTTGCAGAGCTGTTTCTATCAAAAATTCAATCACATCGCCCAAAAACCCTCAACAAAAATAATTATAAAGAGTGCGATGACAACATAAATTTGCATGTCCGTTCTTGGGCGATTCTTATAAAACACAAAATTTGTCACAAATGGTGGTTTTTTTACAACATGCTTACAAATTAAAATGGTTTATAATTATTTAAAAAAAAAAAACTCGGCCAGAAATAACATTGATTTTACATTTTTAAAGACTTATTCTTTATAATTATTTTGAAACAGCTCCGCAAATCATTCATATTTATTTATTGTTTTACTTTCTGATGAAACTCATAATGTGAGAAAACGGAAAATCACAAAATTGATCAATCAATAGTTGAAAAAAATCTCAAAAATCATCAAATGGTCTCGGGGGGGGGGGGGGGTAATTGTGAAATGTACCAAATGGTTTTGAAATCAAATGACAGCAGGGGTAAAAAATCTTTTTTCAATCAATCATCACAATTGGCGAGTGTGACTATTAAGATGGCCAGTGGTGGCAAAACAGTCAATCGACAAATTTTTAGTATTACTTGCAGATTGGTGAGTGCTAATTTTGTCCTATATGTGAGTGATTCTTATCAAACTCATGTCACAAAATGCGCATCATAAATATTTCACGGACTGGGAATTTATAATCAGTTCATCAAAACAATTTAATAATTACCGTCAAATCTCGTTAATCCGCCCCCCCTAAATGCGACGGAAAATCGTAAAATAACCAGGGGGGCGCTTGCACGGTATTAGAATTGTATTATATGATATTTATGGATGGTGGTGGTGGTTGGATGCTACCGGCCGATCGTCGCAAAGTATGCATTCTATAAAGTGACAAAAGAAACAAATTTGGAAAAAAAAATCCGTTCTCAGGTGATTAAGATTTAATAATTATTTACTGAATGTTTTCATTTTATTCAAAGTAAAGTTCAAGAAAAACATTAGATTCTTGGACGACTAAAAAAGTTCTTAAATCATAAACATCACTCAAAAACGCCCCAACAAAAAAATCATGAATATATAGAAACAGCTCAGAAAATCTGTTTCATTAAGAATATTTTTCTTGGGCGACTAAAAAAGTTCTTAAATGAAACTTCTTAAATGGAGTTAAAAATGGTTCTTAAATGGAGTTCAATAACAAATCTTAATGAGAACATACATCTTAACAATTTATCGCATGTTATGAATTCATCAATCTCGGGAACTAAAAATGTAGTCCAAAACAATTACAGGAAAAAAATTGTAAACAATAAATTACTCAAAAATTTAATGTAAATTGTTTGTTTCCATCAAAAATATTTAATTTGTAAGTATGAGGTAAAAAAAAAAATCACAATGGATTCCTAACCGCACAAGAACTCAAATTATTTACTGAATATTTTCATACTAAAAATGCTAAAAAAATGAAACAAACTAACTAAAAATACAGTCAAAAACAGTTTTTTAAAATATTATAAGCGTTGCACAAATTATTTACTGAATATTTTCATACTAAAAATGTTAAAAAATGAAACAAACTAACTAAAAATACAGTCAAGAATAGTTTTTTTAAATATTATAAGCGTCGCAGATACATGAAGATATACTTTCTGTTCAGTGAAGTGTAAGATGAAATAGGCCTAAACCCCAGTGACAAAACTAACTATCGGGAACTTAATATGATATATATTGCATATTTCAAACTATTTTTGAAATATTATTAGCGTTGCAGACACACGAAGATAGTTCTGTCACTGGGTTTAGGCCAATTTCATCTTACACTTCACTGAACAGAAAGTAAATAAATTGTCGCTGGTAGCTAGATCCATAGAGTAATGGAATATCTTTAATCTGTGGCTAGATCCTGGATGCTGCACCTGCTCTCATTGGCTGGCTGCTTCGTTGCCACGGATGGTGTTGCCGAGGCTATTTCATGGGAGGAGCTTGAAATAGCCTCGAACCCAAAATTCCATTAACACGTTTTAATTTTTAAAAAAAAATCTAAATTAAAATTTAAAAATCCGACCGTGAGGTATACTGTCCGGTGATAACATCTACACATGACAAAAATTTCTGAGTCCTGGGTGGTATAATTACGGAGAAATCCGCGGGCAGGCAGACAGACACTTACTCTTTTATAGAGATAGAGATTTCTACACAAATTTAACAAGTGTGCTCGAATATCACAAAAGAAACAAAGTTAAAATAATGTAATAAGATCGTTTTTAATTGTTAGCGGCTGTAGCATGCTGTAGGTACCAGTTCTCGTCCGAGCGCAGAAGTCAAGCAGCAACGAGCTCGGTTAGTAGTTGGGAGGGTGACCGCCTACGAACAACCGTGTGTAAAAATGAGTTTCTCTTTTTTATTCAAGAATTTTAGTCACTCCTGAAAGAGTGATTATTCACTCCTATCAGGGGTTAAAAAACTCACTCCTTTTGCAAGAGTGGATAGTCACTCTTCTGAAAGAGTGAGTATCCACTCCTGTTCAGAGTGAATATTCACTTCTCTGGAGTGAGTATTCACTCTTTCAGGGAGTCAAGAATTTCACTTTTTCCTAGAGTGAATAGTCACTCTAAAGAGGTTGGGCAAATTTTGACTCTGCGATAGAGTGAATATCCACTCCTGCGGAGTGAATAGTCACTCTTTCTTATTTAGAGTGTATGATTATGTTAAAATAATAAAAGTGTATCTACGTTTCCATCGTTTAATGGTATTTTTTTTTACCAGCGGCTTATTCTGCAGTGCTGGCTACATGACAGACCAGATATTATTGTCAAAAGGTTGTCTAAGTGAATTGTGTCGGCTGGTTCTAGTTCCAGCTACCTCGATTGCAAGAGCATTGGCAACTTAAGTCAGAGGTTCTGGGTTCAATTTCCGGCCTGGACACCTTTTCACTCAGTTTAAAAATTTTCAAATTGCATATTATCTTTATCAGTCAATGTGTTAAAATGATGAAAGTGTATTTTGTATTTTTTGCAGAGTAATGATGACTTTGAAATATGCTTCTTATATCGTGTTAATATCATAACGGAGGTAAAAAAAGAAGCATGTAACTATTATTTATGCATTTAACGTTATAATAATTCACTTTCTATTTCAAATGTGAATGCGCTATCAAAGCCATACTCTTAAGACAAAATTTGTATTTATTATTTGCTATTTTTTTCCCAACATTCTTCATTTCTTTCATAATATTTGCGATTGTTATGTGTTGCATTTTGCATTTTCTTTAATATTTTAATAGGTTTTAGTGAAAAGTAGATAGTGATACTGAAGCATGTTTGTTGTATTGTGTTGAAATGTTTACATCTGATTTCTTTATTTTTTTTTCATATAAAAAATCTTTGCATTTTCTTATATTCGTCTTTTATCATCCTAGGGGTTTATTTGTTGTTGTTGTTTTTCCATTTTATTAAAAAATATCATGTTTTTTAGCAGTTTGTTCATTTTCTTATCTTCTATTAATTTTATCATTAATGTATATTTTAATTTTTTGAAACCCTTAGCAGAATGTACAGGGTCATATTTACAACTTTGAGACACCATAAAGTCTATAGAAAAGAAGATAGCTAAGTTGCGTTGCTTGTGATAGAGGTATCAGCATCACATAAAGTTTTATTTGTATGCAAAGTGTTTTTTTACGGAGATACAAAAAAGGACCTCCCAAACCAATGGATTGATTGGTCGTGGTAGTACTATATAAAATTGTAAAAACCTGCCAGTTTCCAGGATCAGAAATAAAGGGAATAAACCCGGAACTTTGCAAAATATTTGAAATTTTGAGGAAATAAACAAAACCAGTCATTATCCAATTGAAGTTAGGGCAAATACGGGGAATATATCAAATATGGTAGTATCTATCTTTAGCGCGTAAATCAGTTTTAACTTATGTTTCCCTGTTCTTGTTCATTGCTACCATTTATACTCTTCAAAATATTTCTGGAAAGGGGATTGACATTATTTAAAAAATCCATGCTTACGAATTTTTGAAAACTCCCCGGTCGGATATTTCAAAATTTCTCTCTCCTAAAAAAAACTGGTTTATTCCCGGGATAAAACCAGATTTTTACCACCCTTTGCTGTGCTAGTCCTTATACTTTTGCCTGCTAGATCATAAGAAATTATGTAGCGATTTTTTTTTTCTGTGGGATACATTATTCGGCTCGTGCGCCGTACTCGGATGACTAATGTAAATGATTGAAACCAAAATCGCAATTGAAATTGGAAAAATTCACGTAGGTATGCTGAAGCGTGCTTGGAAGTAATTGGATTATCGATTGGGCATTTTTAAAAAACTCCACTAAAAGTCATTTTTTATGCAAATAAAACTTTGAGTCGCTGTTATAAAGTGTGCCAAAATGAAAAGGAGACTAGGGTTATATCTTAAAAACTATTTTAGTTACATAAGTTTTGAATAACACTTAATGTGGAACGTAACACCTACACATAATTGCCATTGATATTGATGCACTAATCCCAGATTTAAACTTTAACACGCTCGCTACCGAGGACTTGGTCACTTATTTGACATTCCATTTTTAATCTAAAATTACGAATTCATACCGGGAACATTGGAAGAAGAATTTCTATTTTATGGAATCACGAAATGTCTGTTATTAAATGAATCAAATATTACTAATAATGTTTTCTGGTATGAATTCGGAATTTCTGAATAAAATAAAATTCCGTTAGTTCCCGGTAGTGAACGTGTTAAAACATTTTTAGAATCCCTAAAAACCAGGGGCTCTAGGCTCGTACCTATTATACCTAGACCATAATCAGGCCCTGAATATTAAATTAAAAAACATTTTCTGATGTTAATTTATATCTATTCTTATTTTCTAACATGTTCGTGTGATTTTACTTATTATGTGTTATTCCAGGTACTGATCTGCCCAACGGTAGAAGCCCAGTGGCGGAAGTATAATCGACGGACTAAAGTGATGAAAGGTTTTGGTATGTTGAACTAAACTCTTTCTTTTTTTTTTTTTTTTTTATACCGCAAACCAGGCCCCTACCGGCCTAGCATGAATGCCTAGCTTAACGGGTTAGTACCTGGGTGCGGGGCGGAAATCGCCTGATCACAGCATGGCTGTGATCCACCTGATTATAGGTTTGTTCACTTCGCTGCTGTGCTTGATCTCTTGTGATTTGCTACCGTTATCTTTGTTTGCCGGTTCAAGGTTTCTGTTTAACTTTGTTGAATTGACAGATTTAATAGGTCTCGTAATTTAGAACCTTGATCAGGTGACGAGACCCTCACCTGACTAAGCACCCCCAGAGGTATTATTCACAGGTAACTTGGAGGGCTTTGCACCCACGACGGATTTTACATGCACCAGGTGCCTTTAGCGTACATAGAATTACATATTTACCATGTCTGTTGGCTTGTCACGTTCATGGTGGGTTGTCGCTGTAGTGTTTATCGCCTCTTTTATGGGCTGATTTCACTTCTTGTTGTATTTGTCTCTGTCAAGGCTTATTAGCGTTTTTATAGGCTCACCCCTGTTGTGGGTTGTTTTTTGTCTATCATTCATTGGTGTTTTGTATCTTTCTTGATATATTTTTACCTCTAGCTTGTGCTAGAGCTGGTTTTCACATTTTGAAACTTGGTCTTCTTTCGAGAGTTCACCGGTTATTATGTCACTATCGTGGGTTTTGTCACGTTGTAACTTTTGTTACTGGTGGTTGACACATTGTAACTTTTGTTACTGGTGGTTGTCATATTGTAACTTTTGTTACTGGTGGTTGTCACATTGTAACTTTTGT
The DNA here is from genome assembly GCA_963931845.1 of Maratus michaelseni. Taxonomy (NCBI): domain Eukaryota; kingdom Metazoa; phylum Arthropoda; class Arachnida; order Araneae; family Salticidae; genus Maratus; species Maratus michaelseni. The sequence goes on along the minus strand of OZ007586.1, from coordinate 52,397,590 downwards.
TACTGGTGGTTGTCACATTGTAACTTTTGTTACTGGTGGTTGTCGCATTGTAACTTTTGTTACTGGTGGTTGTCACTTTTCTGGATGTTGCACACTCATTTTTGTCGTCTTTGTCACTTTATCTCATCCAAGCATTGGGGTTTTGATTTTTTTTCCTTCGTGAATACGCTTTTTGCGAACAGTCCATTGAATCCTAATGGCTGTTATCACTGCTTTTGAATTTTGTGCAACTTGTTGATTTGTTGTTTGAGAAACTTGTCGCACTAATGGAGTGGGGCTTGTTCCATGGCCGTTAGTCCGTCATGTATCTATGAGGCTGTATTCACTTAATGTGACACTGTTTTTTTCCCTATAACTTTCTTTGGCAGGTGTGCTTTGTGCATTCACCATTTAATTATTTTGTTGCGTTTTGTTCACTTTTGTTGGCTACTTGCCTTCATCAGTTGGTGAAATTCAGTCCGTCACAGATGACTTCCACTTCTTACTAGTGCTGAAAAAAAACGATTTTTTTGGCGTAGCAAAGAGGTTCCTTTGCTACTTTTTTTTTTTTTTTTTTTTCTTATTCTTGTACTGACAAATTCGTGATCACTAAATAGTAAGCTGTAATCTTATTTAAATCTAAACAAGAAAGAAAAATCATGCATCAAGCTAAGATTATGAAACACATTACAACATATTCAGAATACTGTAACAAAACTTCAGCGTATAATAAGGTTAAATGTGTGGTATCTAAGGAAACAATTTACAAATGCATAACACATTTGGAAACACATTTTCACTAAATACTATCTAGTCGGGAAAGTATTCGAGTTCTTTTGAGCAGCCCTGTGTATAACATATAAATTTGCATATATATTACATTGTATGCTAAAATTTAGTTCAGTTAGTAAACGCTTAACAAAGCTGAAAATTTCCCATCAGCAATTTCCGTCAATAAATGGAAATGTACTTGAATTATTTTGTGCAGCCCTGTATGTTATCTGCATAATTATACACACCAAGTAGTATGCAAATATTAATAAAATTTAAAAACGCATCCCATAACTTAAAACGCACTTCCAGCAATTATCGCTCATAGACGGTACTGTAACCGAATTCTTTTGTGTGTCCCTGTAAATGACCGATAAATGCTACGCACACCCTATTCTACAAAAAGTGTGTTGTAATGCAACTCAGTGGTGTATATCAATTTCAATACGTTTGAAATAGTGGTAACATCATTAAAATACATTGTAAACGATTTTTACCCAACGGATTTTTTTAATATCTCCGTAAACGATCTATAAATTCTACACACTTCATTTTCATTATAAAACATATCATAATAAGTCTCAATGACATATATCAATTACATGGCAATCCGAGTATATTTACGCGAGTTAGAACACGTACAGGCAGACAGACTGACGGCTGGACAAACCGAAGACATAAGCACTTTTCTACTATGTTGGAAAGTGTTAAAAAGAGCCTAACATTGCAGACAAATAAAAAATAGGGAAGTAAAACATTTTATTAACAAAATACGATATTAAAATAAAAGAGAACGTAATATTCTAACCAAAATTTTCTCGGGAAATAAGGTAAGTGGTGAAATTTTTTATCTAAAATTTCGCTTGTGTTTCATTCTAATACTTTATGGTGTCAATTCGCAGATTTTTATTTTGAAACATATGTAGATACCAAAAATATATTTGCTGACTTTATGTGTTTTACAGGTAGATTTGTAAAACGGAACTAAGGAAAACGGAACTTTGTTAAGGATTAAAAGTAAAAACATGATTTTTTATTTTTTTTTACTTACTAGTATTTTATTTTAAAAGGAGGTAAAAACGTAAATGTAAAAGGTAAATTAAGGTAAAAATGTAAAAATATTTTGTAAGTAAAATAATCACTACATAACAAATAGTACTTTATTTTAAAAGAAAATTATTGTGCTCATGTTATATATAAATTCAGGTCTTCGAACCGGAAGCAAACCGGAAAGAAACGTCATTTCTCATAGAATGAAAACCGGAACTGAACCGAAATTATTTTTCTGCTCCGGAACTGAATGGTAAAATCATTTCCGTTTTCAAAAATTCAATTTGTAAAAATTTCAATTATTTCAAAAATAAATTAAAATACAAGCCATCGACATCCGTTACTTCTGGTCTTTATTTAAGGCATGTTAAAAGTTAAATCAGCAATTACATGTATTAAAACTTTCTAAACTGCTAAAACTGAACATATTTATAATTGAGGTATAGGGATAAACAAGGCCATCGTAAGAGCCTACGCAAGTAACGCAAGCTAGTGTTAAACCTATGACATCATTCTTTTAAAAATTCTCGTTTGTATTTGAATTAATTAATTAATTAATTTTGCACAGGGTATCTGAAGTCTAACCAGATATTTTCGAAATTTTTCGATTCTGCAAGTTTCTTTCCCAAATTTGAAGAAAATAATAATCGGTCAAGTGGCAGTTTTATTCGCGCACAAATGTTTCCGTACAATAAATTTATTAATTACTAAAGGCAATATTACAAAAAATAAATCGTTGCTAAAGAATATAAGAATTGGAATTATTCTATGAAATATTTTCAATAATTTCCTTCAATAATTGAATTCGATGGGAATGAAAAACGTTGACTATGTATCTCTATGATTCGCCTTACCTAAAACAAAGACCTTCTACAAACTTTAAACTTTGTATTGTGCCAAGCGTGCTTCGAAAAGAGGTCGCAAAGTTGTAACGCCGCCTTGGTCTGTGTCGCGTTTTTCTAGATAGGTTTTTAATTAATATCTCGGCTAATTAGCAACAATTTTCCCCGAAAATCATTATTAACAATAATTAGATGATTCCGCATCGATAGGTACCTCGAACTCCCCTCAAATCCTCCGCTAAGCACTCGCACAGTGAAGTTTGTGTGTAACGGAGAAATGCATTTTTCTCAAAAACTATGTGACCTAGGATAATCGCTATTATTTTCATGCAAGGCTTAAATAAACTCCTACTATTTTTTATAATTTTAGTTTCAGTAGATTCGGAAGAAAGGTAGGGGAGCATATTTTTGCAGGGCATTTTCAAATATATATCTCTAAAAATACAATACCTAAAATTAAAGCAAATATATTTGTGTGTTCGGTGTGACGAGAATGATACTCCGCACGATATTCAAAACAAATTTTCTTTTCAAAAAACTTAATTAGACCCCCCCTAGATTTTTCCTGAAATATTTGAGAATGGCTAATAATCTATAAATATGTGCGTCAATAGTCTTTATAACTCTGCCAATTCAAAACTTTACAGATAGTTTTTAAGAAAAACGCGTGACAGACCGCAGACAGGCACACAAGTAATATTATAATGGTTCCGTTCTTACTTTTTAAGTACAGAACACTAAAAATAAATATTTTATTATTATGATTATTTTAATTTTAGATCATGATTCAATTATTATTGTATTTTATCAATCCATCGCTTCTTTAAAGAGTGCTTTAAACGGGCATTTTGTGATGTGTATTGCTAATTTTTGTTTTAGATGTTGCGACTCCCTAAATTTAGTTACAGCAACTCGTATCGCTTCATGCGTTCTTTTGCATTTTGACACCGAAACCGGTACCTTCTCTAATCAGTATCCAAAGCTTGGAGGCTTAAATTAACTTCAAAGCGCGCGATAGTTGAATAATAATATAGCAGGTGCTGTTCAACTTTTCTTCCCTGAACCAAAGGTCAGCAGAGATTTGAAAAAGTCAAAATGTCAAGTTCGGCTCAAAATTATCGTATTTTAAGTTAAAGTTATCGTAGACACTGTTATAATATATATATATATATATCTTGAAAGAATGGTTTTTACACCTATGCAAACAATCAATTGAAACAATCAATTGAAATCGCAAATTCTGAAAACATTGTATTCAATATGCATCAGAGTAACTGTGTAGAAAATATCCTATATTCAAAGCCTGACTTACATAATTTGGGACCCGATGCACATCATTAATTTCTGAAGTCACCGATTAACAATTTTACATATAATCTACAATTCATATTAATTTAGTAGTATTACACATAGCTGCAGCAACAATGGTGCAGACGTTATTCCACCATTAGAAACCATTCACCTCATCGGTAACTAGAAAAATCGACAAAATTTTTCAGTTAGGTACCAAACAGAACTTCTGCGATGCTGAATTTACATAAATCGTTAATACTTCTACTGTTCACCCATAAATTCCTTTTTCCTGTTCATATATTTAAAAGTCTCTGACAGTCCAAAAAATATTCTTGGTTAGAATTTATAATAGTGAACAATCGCATTTTATCAAAAAATTTCAAGAATATTGTCGTGTTTAAAATCTGAATTTTGGAAAAACACTCATACTCAAAATTGGTTGTGTAATTCGTTTTATACGCATATAAATAAAACCAAATACATACGCTAATTCGATGCATATAGTTCATAATATAAGATAATCATAAGATATAGTTCGTTAAGTTTACAATTCAAAACTTTTATTCTTCATACTATTAGGACAAAATATTTCCGTATATGCACATTTATTAAACAGTTTCTCTAAAAATCTTTAATATGTAAAATGGAATAATATAAACTGTACAGTTGTATTTAAAAATACAATTATATTTTTAAAAAATAATGGGTTCAGGTTCTCAATTTATGACTACTTTTTTCAAACAATGTAATACAATGAGTGAGCGCCGATGCCGACCCGACGGTACTAATTTCACCCATCTCTCCCTTAAGTATTTTATTTAACGAATATTTCTCTTCAAATTTCATAAATGAACAGGCTCGAATCCGCTACAGTTCTGACTCAGATAGTTTGCCCCTAGACGACTCTCCCGCTTCGATGTCTTTTAATTAAAAAATATTTCTTTTAAAATTTTCCGGTGAATCCTCCGTAATTGAGGTTCCTGGCAGTTTTCCGTATTCGGGGTTCTGCCCAGTTATCTTCTTTATCTATTCAATTTTTAAGTGATTACCTACATTTATATTTCCATGTTGTTTAATACTATTAACTACATACTTTCTAATTTTAATTATTGTTTATTACCATATTATTCACCTTTAATCTTCATATCTATTTATATCTTGATCTACATTAATAATTACATTGTCTGTAATTTATCATAAGTTTAATGATCCTCTTTTTAAAGATAAACGACAGCACCAAAATTTCCTGCTTTTATTTATTTTTTAATGCTAGATGTCAGCACTAGAAGGTTATTTTTTATTACTCTTCTATGTTTTGCAATGATTCAGCATTTCCTAGTGTTGAGCTTTGGATAATATTTTTGTCAACTTAATTATCATTTCCACACTTTTTTCTAAATTATTATCATTATTATTTTTGTAGGTGGTTACTTTTCAGGAGATGAACAGGGCAGACATTCAGAGCAGCTTCTTCCTGCTCATTTCGAATTGCATTCCCCTTGCAGATCCTCTTATGATTGTCTCTCTCAAATTCCTTACAGTCAATGCGATTACGATACTCGAGTATGTGTTTGTCAAAACTATCATATCGCCTACAACAACACTATGTGCTTACCAGGTAAGTGAAAGTTTCAGTCAAGCATTTAAAATAATCTATTATTTGCCCCCCGTAATGCGTATATCACGTTAATATTAAGACAAAGAGCTTTGTTGAAGTGTCAACTGTTTGTTTTTAAATTCATGATAGATATCTTGTGAATTTCAACTATCTGTCATCGAGCATAACGTTTTAACGGAACATTAACTTCACTTCATTTTAGAGCCAATTTTCAAAGTGAGCGATTATTTCCGATCGTGATTTGCCTAATGGTGTTCACTCAAACAAGGAGAATCATCTGATGGACCTTTTATAACTGATTTTATTATATACAATCATCTGAGAAGCTTTGTATGGAAATTTCAACCTTAGACTAAAGAACTAGAAAGTGTAACATGTGTTTTGCATAGATTGATGTTTTATGTAACCTCGTTCATTAGTTGCAATTGTATAATATTTAATTACATAAATACTTTTATTTACTTTCCTAACAGCAATATATTCAATACAGATGGAGAAAGCTACATTTTAGACTTTCGTACCTAAGTAACAAATATGTATTGCGGAGATCAATGGTTTATATTATATCGTTAATTATTTGAAATTATTTAAAATCTTGTAGCAAAACAATTTTCTTTAACTATAAGATAGAAAAAAGGCTACATTTTATACTTTTGTGCCTAAGTAACAAATATGTATTGCTGAAACTGATGATTAATATTATGTCATTAACTATTTGAAATTCTTTAAAAATATTTTCTTTATAAGATAGGACAAAAACTACATTTTAGACTTTTGTGCCTAAGTAACAAATGCGTAATGCAGAAATTGGTGATTTACATTATATCGTTAATTATTTGAAATTCTTTAACATCTTATCAGAAAAATATTTTCTTTAACTATACGTTTTAAAAAAAAAGCTACATTTTAGACTTTTGTTCCTAAGTAACAAATAAGTATTGAAGAAACTGATGCTTAATATTGTCTCGTTAATTATTTGATATTCTTTAAAATCTTATCACAAAAATATTTCCTTTAACTATAATATAGAAAAAAGGCTACATTTTATACTTTTGTGCCTAAGTAACAAATAAGTATTATGCAGAAACTGATGCTTAATATTATGTCATTAATTATTCGAAATTCTTAAAATCTTATCACAAAAATATTTCCTTTAACTATAAGATAGAAAAAAATTCTACATTTTATACTTTTGTGCCTAAGTAACAAATAAGTATTATGCAGAAACTGATGCTTAATATTATGTCATTAATTATTCGAAATTCTTAAAATCTTATCACAAAAATATTTCCTTTAACTATAAGATAGAAAAAAATTCTACATTTTATACTTTTGTGCCTAAGTAACAAATAAGTATTGCAGAAAGTGATGTTTAATATTATGTCATTAATTATTTGAAATTCTTTAAAATCTTATCACGAAAATATTTTCTTTGACTATAAGATAGGACAAAACTACATTTTACACTTTTGTGCTTACAAAAGTGCTAACAAATATGTACTGCATAAACAGGTGTTTTTATGTTATTTCGTTCATTATGTGAAATTCTTTAAAAATTATCACAAAAATATTTCCTTTAACTATAAGATAAAAGGCTACATTTTATAATTTTGTGCTTAAGTAACAAATATGTATTGCCGAAACTGATGCTTCATATTACGTTGTTGATTGTTTGAAATTCTTTAAAATCTTATCACAAAAATATTTTCTTTATCTATAAAATAGAAAAAAAGCTACATTTTAGATTTCGTGCCTAAGTAACAAATATGTACTGCAGAAACTGTTGTTTGATATTATCTCGCTAATTATTTGAAATTCTATCTTATCACGAAAATTATTTTCAACTATTAGATAGCAAAAAAATACATTTTACACTTTCGTGCCTAAAAAGCTACTAGTGCAAGTTCGATATAGCATATTTGAAAAGTGTGTTTTGAAACATCATATATATCAACTTTAAAAAAATGTTAGCATTGAATCAGTGACTGCTAACACATCATAAACAATTATTTATTGCGTTAGTTATACATTTTATGAAAGATTCTTTTGCAATTTAAATATTAATTATACGTAAATAAAAACTGGTGTTATAGTTATAATAATTCAAAGTGTGTATAAATTTTTCTGACACAAACCTGTACACTGTTAAAAATTTGCAGCAAACTGTCCAGTCATTCAATCTTTTTAAAAAAAAACGATTACACAACCATAATTTAACCTTATTCTGACCCTATTATTGCCCATATTATGTTCAGAATAGAGTTAAATTGCGGCTATGTAACCGTTTTCTATAAAAATGGTCGAATGACTGAACAATTTGCTGCAAATTTTTAGCAGTGTAAATTTGATACCTTGACAGAAAACCGTGCTATAAATGACTTGTTAAATTGTCATTTTCAGTAAACAAATTCCATACGAATAAGGAAATTGTCCTGGCAAACCTAATTGCCAAAACAGCAATCCATATTTTCTATAAAATGTTATAACATAAAATAAAAAGAAAAGTAATGCTGATTTTACCACACCCATTTTTTATGATAATCAAACGCGGCAAAGCATAAAAAAGTTTTTATTTTTTACATTTGGTTTCCTGCTTTAACACTAGAACTACCGTGTTTCTTGAATACTATAGAACTACCGGGGTGGTTCATAGCTGTACCGTGGAATTTAGTGATGTTATTCTTGTTTTGTATGGGAGATACAGACACACAATAAGGTTTCATGTTTAATACAATGATTTTCAATTAATGATTAATAAAATTTGACTTCTAGACTTTATAGGAAATATAATGATCAGATCTCATCAAAGAAAATTTAAATTTCTAATTTCCGGATAGATACATTGAGATTTTGACAGCTCGTACACTGTTAAAAATTTGCAGCAAACTGTCCAGTCATTTGACCGTTTTCATAAAAAAATGGTTACATAACCATCATTTAACTCTATTCTGACCATAATATTGGCAATAATATGGTCAGAATAGAGTTAAATTACGGTTATGTAACCATTTTCTACAAAAACGGTCAAATGACTGGACAGTTTGCTGCAAATTTTTAACAGTGTATGAAATGTAAAATATGAAAATCTTTCAAATAATATACATTTAATTATCAGTTTGAATTTCGTAATAATTTTCCTACAGATTAATAAGATATTAAAACTGAATAAAAATTAAATATATATAGCTCCATGATTTTTTACTTACATTTTACGCACGGTAATTCTAGGTATACAGACCTGTAGATAAAAAAGTCTTAGTTGGATTTCAACTAAATTCGTGTTAAGGCATTACACTGTATATTTAGGAAAAGTCAAACAATTTCAAATTTTAATTCTGAAAAACAACAGTGATACGAGTGAAAAATTATGTCTTGGGGTCATAGATGACCCGCTTCGGTAGTTGTAGTGTTAATTAAAGACTCAGAAAAACGGCGAAATTTACGGGTTAGTAGTGGACGAAGGGATATCTGTTTTCTTTTTCGTATTATTTAAGAATAAAACTTCCATTCATAGTCGACCGAGAAAGCTGAAGCTCTACTACATATTTCGAATAAATCTAACTGCCAAAACCATATATTTTAAAAAATGTTATAACATTAAATAAAAAGAAAAATAATGCTGATTTGACCACAACCATTTTTTATGAAAATCAAACGCGGCAAAGCATAAAAAAGTTTTTATCTTTAACGTTTGGTGTCCTGTTTTAATTAAGAGACTGAGAAAAACGGCGGAATTTACGGGTTAGTAGTGCACGAAGGGATATCAATTGTCTTTCTCGTGTTATTTAAGAATAAAAATTCCATTCATAGTCGACCGAGAAAGCGGAAGCCATAGTACATTTCGAATAAATCTAACTGCCAACACAACAATCCATATTTTATATAAAATTTTATAACATTAAATAAAAAGAAAATGCTGATTTGACCAGAACCACTTTTTGTGAAAATCAAACGAGGCAAAGCATAATATATATATATTTTTAACGTTTGGTGTCCTGTTTTAATTAAAAGACTTAGAAAAACGGCTGAATTTACGGGTTAGTACACTGTTAAAAATTTGCAGAAAACTGTCCGGTCATTTGACCATTTTTTTTTATAGAAAACGGTTACATAACTAACGGTTACGTAACTCTATTATAACCATATTATTGCCCATATTATGGTAAGAATAAAGTTAAATTACAGCCATGGAACCATTTTCTATGAAAATGGTCAAATGACTGGACAGTTTGCTGCAAATTTTTAACAGTGTGGTGCACGGAAGGATATCAATTGTATTTTTTGTGTAATTTAAGAATAAAAATACCATTCACAGTCGACCGAGAAAGCGCCATACTACATTTCGAATAAATCTAACTGCCAACGCAACAATCCATACATTTTATAAAATTTTATAACATTAAATAAAAAGAAAAATAATGCTGATTTGACCACAACCATTTTTTATGAAAATCAAACGCGGCAAAGCATAAAAAAGTTTTTATTTTTAACGTTTGGTGTCCTGTTTTAATTAAGAGACTCAGAAAAACGGCGGAATTTACGGGTTAGTAGTGCACGAAGGGATATCAATTGTCTTTCTCGTGTTATTTAAGAATAAAAATTCCATTCATAGTCGACCGAGAAAGCGGAAGCCATACTACATTTCGAACAAATCTTTTCAAATAACGTAAGATCTGACAGGGAAAAAAATATATATACATTGATTCAACACTGCTTTAAAAAAAATTATTTGATGCTTACAAGAAGAATCTGAGACTATATCTGCCCTCGAGCAGTTCTTCAAAGGAAGAGATTTGTTTCTTACTTTGGCCAACATTCGAAACAATATATGCAAAGTAAAAAAAAAAAAATGTATAGCCAGTGTCAGAAAAACATCAATTGATGGAGAAAATATGTATAAAAAATTGTATGTTATCTTCCGGATCATCAAAGTTAATCCTATGTCAGAGTGAGCACGTCGTTTTTTTATGCAAACAGACTTTGATAGGATAGAATATTTGAAAGATGAAAGACTGACAGTATATATTAAAAATTAATGTTATTTATTAGGAAGATATTCATTTTGTGTGAGTGACCATGTAATGTTTTCAACAGAATTCGAGGAGCAGGTTAATACGAATTGCAATGTAAATATAATTTATAGGCGTTGTAAATGGTAATATAATATTTATCTATTATTTTCATATGTTTACTCATAAGTATTTTGTTGAAATTACTATAGGGTAGGGTTATTTGTTTTTAACTCAATAAGATAGACCGGAACAATTTTTGTTATTTATGAATATTTTTTATCCCTTTTATTCTCTCGTAATGTATATTATATATATTTAAAAAAAGAAAGAAAAGCGGGTTTCATACATTTAACACAATTATTTATCATTCTATATTTTACATAATAGCTCCTCATACATGACTATATATTTTCGCTATACTGAAAGTTAGCAGCTTCAGTTAAAAACACCGACAATGCTGCCCACCCCACCCCCCTTCTTTATAAAGATTACATTTACCATACAAAATATGTGTGTTTTGTGATAATTACAGCTCAAGTTATAAGTGTTTTAAGTTATCAGCACCTTTTATTTTTTGATACAGTAAAATATGGGAGGGCTTCTATAAAAAATCTATAGCGCATTTAAAACGAACACGTGTATCATACGAAATTTGTGTGGTTGTCGACAATTTGGATTCAAGTCATAAGTTTTTGTGATTAATTGGTCCCTTACGTTTGCGCTGTGGTAAAATTTATGTCATAGGTTTTAAAAAAGACGACAATGTCCCCTGTAAAACGTCAATGTCCCTTTGTGGGACCGAAATGCGGTGGTCCCACTAGTGGCTGAGAGGTTCTGCTCTCAAAGCTGGTAGACGGGAGGTGCTGGGTTCAAATCCCTGCCGCCCTCGTCGACCTAACCGTTCGGAGTTTTCCGTTGTTTTCTTCTAACCTTACCGTAAATACGGGTTAGAATCCCTTAGAAAGTCTCCCACGGAGGGTGCTCCTCCCTTGGGCCTATATCCCTCGTGTAAATATTCGGCCGTTATACAATCAACCAACCGAAATGCTGCGACCTAAACAGCAAGACTAAAGTGTCGGAACCGAAATGTTCTGCTTCCACGGGAAGGTTAAATTTGATATTTCTTCCTTTTCAACATTGCATTATCAATCGTGGATTATCTACAAATATTAAATACATTATATATAATTACTTAAACCGCAAACATATTTAAGATCTAGGTTAAAAATAACGGGATATCGTCCTTAGAAGAGCGAATTTTATTATTTTTTTTAACATTTTATAATTGTTTAAACCTCATACATTTACTTTTTTCTGGGTAAAAAACCTATTAAATAAACACCCGATCGTTTTATTTTTAAATTATGGAGTATGCACAATAACGAGCAAGTAAAAATCGGTTTATCAGACTCGGTATAGAAGCGTTATTCAAGTCTGAATTGAAAAAAATTAGCATGCTTCTAGGAAACGAGAAATTACGTAAAAATAACTAGATAATTATAGTAAATATATAATTTCATTTCAAAAATCATATTATGTTTTAATACAATTATAAATTCATATTTTGCTGACATATAATTAGTTACTTATAAATTTAGTTATATTCTTAGAAGCGTAACAGGGATTAACTTGCAATGAATTACAGGTCATTTTCATGCCAATTTTAATAAGAATGAAAAATCATGCGTTCAGCATAGATTATGAAACACTTTCCAACACATTCAGAAGACTGTAACAAAACTTCATAGATTAATAAGGTAAAAAATATCTGAGTACACAATTTGGAAAACGCATAATATATTTGAAAAACAATTCAGTAATTAACATTATTAATCGTAAAAATATCCGAATTTTTTTCTGAAACCCTGTATATTGTCAATAGATTTGAATATATACTACATAGAATGCTAAAACTTAGTTCAGTTATGAAACACATAACACAGTTGAAAATTCCCTTTCGGCAATTTCCGTCCATCAACGGCAATGTACTCGAGATCTTTTGTGCAGCCCTGTATATGATCTATAGAATTTATACACACCAAGTAAACTGTAAAAATTTATTTACATATGTGTTCCTGTAAATGATAAACGGATGCACACCATAATTTTAAGTGAGCCATTTATAGTGTACCTCAGTAACGCATATAATTTTCATTATCTTTTAAATATTGAAATACCATTAAATTACACTGCAAGCGATTTTTCCCCGTAGAACAATGTGTAACAGAATTCTTTTGTTTGACCCTGTAAATAAATAATAAATGCTTTGCACCCCATATTCTACAAAAAGCATGTTTTAATGCGCTTCATAATTATATATCAATTTCATCATGTTTTACATGATGTAGCATTCAAAATGCACATTCAGGACAAAAATTTCAGGACAATCCGAGTAGATTTACGCGAGTTAGAGCATGGACAGACGGCAGACAAACCGAAGTCATAAACACTTTTGAACTAGGTGGAAAGTGTTAAAACGCACTTCTAGCAATTATTATTCATAGTCAGTACTTTAACCGAATTATTTTGTGTGTCTCTGTAAATGAAGGATGAAGCTATGTACTCCATAATCTGTAGTAAGTATCTTTTAATGCACCTCGGTGATATTTCTCAGAGTCAATCTGTTTGAAATACATTAACATCGTTAAAATACACCGCAAACAATTTTTTTCCCATAGGCCGTAATGTAAAACAATTCTTTTGAGTGGCCCTGTAAATGAACTATAAATGCTACATTACTACATTTTCAATAGCAAACATGCCACAGTAAACCTCAATACCATATATCAATTACATGGAAATCCGAGTATATTTACGCGAGTTAGAGCACGGCCAGACAGACAGACAAACCGAATTCATAAACACTTTTCATTAGAATTAGCTCGTAATTGATTGCAGTTTAATTTAAATACATTTTATAGAATTTAATTTAGATTTAGTTGCATTACATTACACGTTAACCAAAGTGTATTCTGAACAAATGACATTAACTTGTAAGACATTACAATTTAAACTAAATTATATTTTTAAAGATGTAATTAGAATTCACCTATAATTCATTACAGGTTAATTAGATTATACAATTAAAAACGTCATCGGAATCATCTTGTAATCCATTACAGGTTAATTGGATTATACAATTAAAAACATAATTGGAATCATCTTGTAATCCATTACAAATTAATCTAATTACATTTTAAAAGATAAAATGAGAACTGACTTGTAATCTATTAAACGATAATCAGATTATGCGTTTCAAAACCGTAATTGAAATGACTTTGTAATGCATTGCATGATAATCAATTGCATTATGAGGAAATTATAATGTATTTTAATCTTTAATTTCATTACTTTGTAATCAGATTCTGCCTAACACTGGCACATATCAAAATCATGATTTTTTTTTTCAGCTAACATGGATAACCATTATTGCATATTAAATTTACATAGAATAAGACACAAAAATATAAAATAAATATCTTACTGCTTACTAATATTTTTAATTCGATCCAAATACAAACCATTAAATATCTAGCAATAACATAAACTGGATTTGCCCCGCCTTGTACAAAATTACATAACTTTCTCTCTCATACAAATTTAGATATTATTAGTTCGCGTTTATTTACATATGACGAATCTATAGGAAAAATACATCACGATATAAAGGAATTTAAAAGTTTTAAGTACTCCTTGGACAACCACGGGACAGAACAACATAAAAAAAATGTATTCTTCAACATAATTATTGTATTTACACGTGGTTTGTGTCGTTTTATTCTAAACATTGAGCTGTTTAGGTACATTTCGTAAGAAATACTACCTATTACATTCTCCCCTAAGTTGGAATTCTGAAAAATTTTTGCAGATCTTCACCGATCATGACTAATAGAACCTAACCCCCCCCCCCCCTTTCAAAACATAATATCTATCTATCTTTCTATATCATTTTTTATGGACACGATAACTTCCGTAATTCTGCACAAATCTCTTCCAAACTGATACATAAAATCAAATGGCATAAAATTTCGGTTAAGTTCGTTAATGGGCAAAATCAAACCAAGAGGGGGGGGGGCAAAAGGGGGGCCTTGACATGACTAATAGAACCTAACCCCCCCCCCCTTCAAAACATAATATCTATCTATCGCTCTATATAATTTTTTATGGACACGATAACTTCCGTAATTCTGCACAAATCTCTTCCAAACTGATACATAAAATCAAACGGCATAAAATCTCGTTTAAGTTCGGTAATGGACAAAATCGAACCAAGGGGGGGGGGGGCAAAAATGTTCTGTTTTGTGAAAACAGAAAAACCCTATAACTTCTTAATTTTGATACATATCAAATCCGTTCAAAATTATTATTACTTCTAGGAAAAGGGCCAAAAATTTATGTAGGACAGATTTTTGATTTCATTAAAAATGCCCCCAAGGGGGAGGGAGGATAGGGGTTTCAGCAGAAAATCATAACTTCGTCAATTCACAAGATATCAAATCCGATTAAATTTATCATAAATCTTCTTAATATTATCTACAACTTTTATACTGGCAAGTATTTTATAGACCCAACTCTTACAGCAAAAAATAAATAAATAAATAAATAAAAACATAAAAATCCCTGCTGGCTCCGCCTACAGGCGGAGGTATATTTCGATGTGAGCTGTCCCAACTACCGCACATGGCAAATAGGTCTTTCTTCTGAAATTTCCAATAAACAGGCGCCTCATAGCCTGCGTCTTCGAAATCTACATTTGCCTGTAGACCGAGCCTTCACGGATTTTTTTTATAAACCAAAAGATTAAAAATGTGATTTTTAGGTTCCGGACCACAATGAGGGCGTTGTAAATGGTAATCTAATATTAGTCTAAAATTTTCCCATATTTTACTCATAACTATTTTGTTAAATTTACGCTGATGTAGGATTATTTGTGATTAATTGCTGAATGGCCAGCCTGCAAAAGTATTTCAAATAGAATTAGTAGAATACAATAAAATACAGTTTAAACCCGATTAGAGAAGCAGAAAGATATTTTTATGTTAATATAAAATACGATTATACTTATGCGATTAACCCTAACACAGTTAGTTTTTATGTTAATATAAAATATTAAACACCTTTATATTTGATATTTCTGGAGAGTAGTAAAATTTTACGATATACACAGATCTTTTCCGTATCACAGCATCTAATATATTTTTTCAGATAATTAGACTTATTTCGTGTGTATTTAATACGTTCTTTTGCTACATATATTATGCATCGATACTGTCTTACGATTTTAATGATTATTTTAATATTAAATCTTTAAAAAAATGAAAATGCATTCTAATCTTTATGAAAATTCTCATAGAAAATTTGAAACTGCCTGGCAACTACTGTATATTTATTTTGATGGAGTCTTGAATTTGATTCGCTTACGGAAAGAAAATCGTGGTGCTGCCATCTAGTAAGCAATTCAGAAAGTATTTGTGTGCGAAAGATGTTTGGAATTCAACAGTGTACGAAAAAATTGCTTTTCAAAAAACACTTTATTTTCAGAGATGCTTACAGATGTAATACATCGATGTATTAAGATTTTAAAATTTAATAATTATCATATTATTATTTTTTAACTGTATCACAATAAAACAAAAATAATGGTGAATTTATTTTACACTTATGATAGTGATTATTACATTTCTCCAGTATTCCAAGCTAATTCAGATAAATTTACAAATAATAAATCAATTTTTTAAAATTACGATTTTATTAAAGTTTGACATTTTATTTATTTGAGTTATTTTAGTTTATATTATATCTGAAGTAAGAGATTTAAAAATCGGATATGCAATATTTTTTATTTTAATTATTTTACTTTTTAATAATTTAAATATACTTTTAATATACTTTTACTATACTTTACTATACTTTTAGTATACTTTTTATACTTTACTATACTTATACTTTTACTATACTTTTTTACTTACACTTTAAATATACTTTTAATTCGTAATTTTTTTCGATTTTTTCATTTAGTGGGGATTTGATGCGATTAAATAAATATCTTATCCCTAACACAGTTCGTACGTCTCAGGTTATTAACACAGAATTTCTTCATTAAATAAGTTAAATATTACTTTACGAAAAAGATGGTATTCAAATTCCCTGAGGTACGAAAACAGTTAAATTGGTTGACTATGATTAGTGACAACAAATAAATTAAATTTGCATAAAAACTTAAATTAAATTAAATGAAAAGAATAAAATTGTAGTGTCATTTTAAAACTTGTGATAAAATTTTTGACTTTTATAATTTTTCCAAGAAAATATTCAAAAAAAAATCAGGTACAGTTGTAAACGAGTTCGTCTACATCATATCAATCGTGTCATAACAATTATAATATTGGTATTATTATAATAATCATAATAATAACAATAATAATATTTTAATTGTAATTATATTTAATAATAACAAAAAAATAATTTTAAAAGTTTATTGTTATTTAGTTGGTCATTTAATTTCGACGTAAAGACAAATGCCTTAAAAAGTTACGAAAATATTCAAAACGAAACAAATTAATTTCCTTTAACATTTATTTAATAATAACAAAAAAATAATTTGTAAAGTTTATTTTTATTTATTTCATTTCATTTTTCAGTTCCTTTAAAACAATTGTGGTGAGGAATTCTTTCTTTATTCTTTCTTCATTTCTTTAAGATGAAATACATAGCAGAAAAATATTAAATAAGATACAAGGTGCGTCAGAGAAATGTACACACAATTTGAATGATTATAACACCGGTTTTTATTCACATATAATTAATATTTAAATTGCAAAAGAATCTACATAAAATGTATAACTTTTCCTCCTACCGCAGATGTTCAAAATAATTACCGTTCTGGTCAATGCACTGCTGATAACGGTTGGCTATTGATTCACAAACTTCAACAAACATTTCATTGAGTGTTGGGGCGCATTCTTGCTCAATTGCGGCTCCGGAACATTGTCTAGAACCATCCATTCATTTCAAACTTATCTATTATCCGATGAAATGTAAATCGCATACGTGGATCTGCTTGAAACTTCCTGCGATATTGTTTTTGTACCTCTGCTACATTTTCATACTTATTTTAAAATAAATTTTCTTTTTTTCAAAATTTAATCGTGATCCACTGATTATTTCCAATCAATGACACTTTGAAAAGAAAGAAAAATTAGAAAGTTATGTCCCGTTAAACCTTGTATGTATACATTTTTCTGACGCACCTTTGTATATAAAATCTGAAAATTTTCCTGTCTAATTGAACGACACATTATTTTATTCAGTCAATTATTTAGGTTTCTTCTCTCTCTTTTTCTTTTAGCTTCTCTCCTTGGATATCCTTGTATTATGGATGCTCAGTGTAAAGTTAAAGTGCCACACAGCCGCTGTGTAGACGGATTATGCGGTTGCGAACCAAAGCATGTTCCTTTACGCAAAGACAAATGCCTCCCTCGTAAGTTGTGTTTCTTTTATCTTTTTACTTCCCAAACACATATAGTGCAATCAAGATTCGTATATTTGTGAGAGAGAATGTGAACACGAGCCCAATCGATATTTCCGATTGAGCTCCCATTTGGCGAATACACTCTTAAAACGACATTTTCAAAACTGAGCAAAATTACTCAAATCTGTGTATGTCGCATAGTCAAAATGGCTCCGAATCAAAATGACTCAAGTTTGAAACATGTATAGACTCACTTCTGAAAACATGCACGCAAAGAATAAAACATCATGTGCTCCTATTTAAGTATGTCCATGTTTCAAAAATGAGTTTGAACTGACTTCTATGTGCTCATTTTTGAGTATTTCCATGTTTCGAAAATGAGTTTGAACTGATTCTAATCCTTTTTGAGTATGTCCGTGTCTCAAAAATGAGTATGAACTGACCTGTATGTGCTCAGTTTTGAGTATGTCCGTGTTTCAATATTCTGAGTATGTCTGGTATTTCAGAATTGAAAGCATTGTGTCGTCCTATTTGAAACAAAAAGTTTCGTAACAAAATTAAAACATCGATTTACTCAGATTTGAAAGTGCCATTTTTATCAGTGTAGTTATAGACCACTGTAGCAAGAACTGTATAAATTTTCGTACAAATTGACCAACGGATTAGGTATTTAATCCATTTTTGAACCATTTTGCCACCGATTCTATAGGAAAAATCACCAAGGAAATGTTACAGATAATAATTGATAAATATTGAGGCGATGGAATCATGCATTAGTAACGCAGAGGTAACGTCTCCAGTTTTAAAACGGGAGGTCCATCGTTTGAAATCCACTGTGTCAGAAATTGCACGAAATGGTATGGAATATAATTTTTAAATAATGTCTATGATTATTTTCTTTGCATTTTGCATATGATACTATATTTTTCAAGCCCATTTTGGCTCATAAATATCTTCACTAGCTTCTGTTAGAAATACATTGCCATTATAGCTGCTTTGCACATTTTATGTGTACTTATTTTAATGGTTATTATTTACAAAAGTTTCATTATAAATATATTATATATGTTAAATTTTACATTAAGTTTATATATATATATATCTACCCTATATATATAAAATCCTAATGAAACGAATTTGTGAAACGATTTTATGAAACGAATTTATGAAACGATTTTATGAAACGACTGATTAAACGACTGATTATGTTTCAGGGCTATTTTTTATAAAATATTAAACGCTTGATGGTGAAATCAACACCAATTGTCCATAAAAATCCGCGGATGTCAAAACTGGTAATAGAATTTTGAAATTGGAATTAGTTTTCGAGATATTAATTTTTTTCTAATTTTAATGACATTTCTGTAATGATGGCAACTAATTACTTAGTTTTTTTGTAACAAAAAAGGGAAAAAAATCAAAAAGGATCCCGATAGGGATTATTGATTTCTTTTTATTACTCATTTTCAAATTGAAATTGAATTTATCTTTTATTTCAATTGATAATGAAGACAAGATTGTGATTAAATTATGTTTTTCCGGAAAATTTGAAAAAAAAAAAAAATCACATTTCTATCGTCAGGATTCAATCGTCTGTCAGCATTTAATTTAATTTATAAACTGAAAATATTTTGAATAAATTCGTCCAAATGACGTCATTTATGTAAATACGTCATTTATGTTTATACAATTTGTTTAATATAAAGAAGCCATTTATCTACTTTTATGTACAAAAAGAGGTAAATTGAAAGACAATTATAATTAAATTGTATATATACATATAAATACATGTATAAACAAGCATAAAAGTTCGGTGCTTTTCCAGTATATGGGGCCTTGACGAAACAGAGAAAATAGCCTTGGCGGAAAAGGAAATTTGGCAACATACTTTCTGTCAACCTATTCACTTTGTCATTTCGTATACAGAAGCATTTTTCAATATTTATACAATTTATTTAGCGTAAAATGTCATTTATCCTATTTTATATATAATCAGAAGTAATTTGTATAGAAAAAACAATAATAATATATGTATAATTAAAATACGCATATAAACAAAAAAAATCGTCGAATTTGTTTCCATGGCTGTTTATGTCATTTGGCACCAAATTTCACTTTCTGATGCCCGAATTGCGCCAAGCTTTTTAAAAAAGCGTCAAGACTCCTATAATAGAAAAGAACCAACAGTTCATTGGGTTTGCTTTCATAACTTTTGGCAACAAATATATGTATATTAACGAATCTATCCCTTTTTGAAACTCGAATTACGACAAACCTAAAAGCAAAGGATCCTATACTGGAAAAGTACCCGATTTTCTTATGGACAATATTCAAGTGACATAACATGGTGTAAAATTATCGCGGATAGCAAAAAATATCTCATCAATTGATGCCGAATAAATGCAGGCATGCATGCACAAAATATTTAATTAATTTTGTATGATAAATAATTATTAGAAAATTCGTATATACATATTAATTAAAATAAATAATTTACATATTTAAAATAACATGAAAATATGCATGATGGTGCACTAAAATAGAGAGAAAATTAAAACCTGTTACTGAAAATGTCTATAACATAGTACTTTTCAATACCGTGGTTCTTAATGTTATTCACAAGCAGATGGAATTTTTCTCATCCTTAAAGGCAAAGGAAGAATAGAATACAGATCGTTGTTATAAAAGTCCGAAAGGTAGCCACAATTTAAACCTAACCATTTTATACAAGCTGGTTTTCAAGGTGTAATTGATTTTACTTATCAATCCCTAAAACAGTCGCCAGTTGTCGCAACAGCTGTGTATGAGGCCATGATAATACAAAAAATGCCCCATTAAAACGTTAAAAGCATGGCAACCCAATTACAGATTTACCAATATTTTTAAAACGAAGCACGCTGTCATGCTTTTAGAGGCCTTGAAGTCTGAGCGGGGGTTGGCGAGCGTAGCTCGCAGGGGGTAGGCCCCCTAGTATATATATATATTTACAATTATCATTATTGTTTTAGGTATTAATGCAACATTTTCTCTTTCCTTTGTAAATTCAAAATGCATATTTTCTATTTTATGACATCTAATTTCAAGTTCACTTAATATCTTATCTATAGTATTGGATTTTGTACCATTATTATTTATGAAGTTAGACCTATTTTGGCTTAGGGTAATTATAAGGATAATGATTGTTCGATTGTGTTGGTTGTTTAATTATATGATTTCATATAAATTAACTACATGCCATCATAACAAAAAAAAAAAAAAATAGTAAGATTTAACAAAAGAACTTGTTATATGGTTTGATTTCAAAGGTATTTAAATATATATATATATATATATATATACAGGGTGATTATAAAAAAAAACTATCCCGATATATGAGCCCCTATCATATCGTTCACAAAAACTGAATGAAATTTTGGTTTAAAGTATTTTCAGGTATGCGCTCAAGAATCATGTGAAAAAACAAGAGTTAAATTCTAACAGTTACGGTTACAGTCACAAAATTTCGAAAATTTCAAATGGCAACACCTATTTTTTTTATTGGAATGTGATCTTCATAGTGGAAAACCATCAAAAGCGTTGGAACGGTACCTGTAGCACGAAAATCACCGGCGCTAATAGACAGACTAAGAAGAAAAGTGAAAACAACCAATAAAGGACAGAGAAGTAACAGAAAGTAAAACATTTTATTGTTCGGTGGTATCCACCATCTGCCGCATGTAAAGTGTCGTCGTGTGTGAAATGGAAAATGTATGAAACACAATAAAATGTTTTGTTTTCTGTTACTTCTCTGTCCTTATTGGTTGTTTTCACTATTCTTCTTAGTCTGCCAACCCCCGGCAATTTTCGTGATACAGGTACCGTTCCAACGCTTTTTATGGTTTTTCGTTTTTCACTATGAAGATCACATTCCAATAAAAAAAATAGGTGTTGCCATTTGAAATTTTCGAAATTTTGTCACTGTAACCGTAACTGTTAGAATTTAACTGTTGTTTTTCACATGATTTTTGAGCGCATACCTCAAAATACTTTAAACCAAAATTTCATTCAGTTTCTGTGAACGATATGACAGTTAGGGGCTCATATATCGGGATAGTTTTTTTATAATCACCCTGTATATATTCATATACCAGATTAGTGCATATTTTATCGATTTTAAAGTAAATAACTGACGTACGGGTAGTACGGTCTAGTACTGACCACGATAAACAAAATTATGACGTACGACTTGAAAGTGAGGACGATGAGGGGTATAAAATTCCAAATACCTGCAAAAATGTAAATTTAAATGTATAGCATTTTCCATGATCTCATTAATTAACTTTCTAAAAATACCTTTTTTTCTATATTTGCGATAATTTGAACATTCATTTTCTATTTTAACCGGTTCTCGAAAACTAGACCATGCTTTAAAGGAGAGAGGAGGGATTAAAAATGTATTTCATTTCATGATGCACGATGCAAAATAAGACTTTTTACATTCAAAAATTTTTTAAAACTTTCATTCCAACAGAATATCAAATACATATTTAATCCATAAATTTTTTTCAAGCTTGTATTTACAACAGATTCTGAAAAAAAAGCACATCGATGATGAACTATTTAACCACTGTAAAAAAAGAATATATAGTGAAAAATCTGGGTGTTATATCGATAATTTATACGATCTAAGGAGAAGATAAAAAATGGATTCGTTCATGTAAAAATAACTTTTGAACAAATGCAGAAGTTATTGTAGTACCCACGATGGTCTTCATGCCATCAATTGATGGTGATCAATCGAGTGAGCATGGTGCATAATAGAATTAAGCAAGGTGTGCATTTTGACAATAACTTTTGGTTAGGACATATTTTCTGTATACTTATCTAGAAATTATTGTTTTCTATTTGTGATAGTATTAAGTATGCAGTTGAACCTATGCGGTATTCCGTGTGTATCTTGTGTTATAAATTAATATCTATAAAATATTTTTTTAGCCGCAGCAGTTTATGACTATTGTCAAAAAGATCAACAGTGTCAATACTACAGCCGCTACAGTTATTGTAAATTCCTCATTCCAAGAATATACGGAACATGCCAGTGTCCTTTTGGTTATGAAGTCAGTCAGGATGGACATTGTTTGCCTCGTAAGTATCATTTTTACTATTATTCGTGATACATTTACGGATATATAGTTTTAATTGTTGCTAATAAAACAGATTTATATCATCATGGTAATGCATTGAAGATTTTACAAGGTCTTCACAATAGCTTTAAAATCTTTCGAAGAATATTCATATAAAACAGCGAAAATACTGTAACTTTCGAAATATTCATTGAATACCTGAATACTGTATAACTGTAACTACATTTTATTTACTTCAAAATATGAAGACTGTGAAGTTACAACTATGTTTCATTTTCATTGATTGTTTTAACTTTTGTCGGTCTTGGCTTTTATTACATAAAAAAGACGAACCTCATTTTATTTACTTCAAAACATGAAGACTGTGCAAGTTGCAACTATGTTTCATTTTCCTTGATTGTTTTAACTTTTGTCGGTCTTGGCTTTTATTACATAAAAAAGACGAATTACATTTTATTTACTTCAAAACATGAAGATTGTGAAGTTGCAAACTATGTTTCATTTTCATTGATTGTTTTAACTTTTGTCGGTCTTGGCTTTTATTACATAAAAAAGACGAACCTCATTTTATTTACTTCAAAACATGAAGACTGTGAAGTTGCAACTATATGTTTCATTTTCCTTGATCGTTTTAACTTTTGTCGGTCTTGGCTTTTATTACATAAAAAAGATGGTGAAATTGAAACCATATTTCATTTTCCTTTAGTTGTTTTTTAATTTTTCTAGGTCCTGGTTCTTATTGCATAAAACATGAAGACTCTTGAAGTTGTAGTTGCAACTATATTATGTTTACCTTAATTCTTTTCACTTTTCCAGGTCTTGGCTTTTATTGCGAAACACATGAAGACTGTGAAGCTGTGACTCCAAATTCCTACTGCGCAACAGCCGGAAAGCGACCTCACTGCGCATGTCTTGAAGGATTGGAACCTACTGTTGATAATCTGGAGTGCATTTTTGATAGGTCATCAGGTAAGAAAAAATAATTTTCCTAGTCCAATATTCAAATTTCACCAATTCTAAAATTTTATCATTTAGTTTTTTTTTTTTTTTTTTTAAAGAATTATATAAAACAGTATATTACATATATTTCCTGCTGGCTTTTTATAAAAATCTGAGTTTGAAGTAAAGCAATTTGTAGACATTGGTGGAAATCTTCCATAATGCTCTTGAAATCGTGTATTTTGAGTGTATATACTCACATTTTCAAAATTAACTTCCAATTCCAAATTTAACATCCTACACTAGTGGCAGAAAAACACTCGTAAGCTAATGTTAAAAAATGTTTAAGCAGTTGTATTCATTATATTGCGCTTCGTTTTATCTCTCATTCGGATGTATTGATGTAATGCTTTTATTTTTTTCGTCTCTCCCTCGAAAAAAAAAAAAAAAAGATCTACTTATTTTGTAAACATGTCGATTACAATAAGTGTCTTTATCGTTAATTTTCGTAAGAAAAATTTAATATGCGTATAAACTAATGTTTAAGAGACAAGTTTAAAACATATTTGTAGGTTATCAACGTTCTTAAATTTGTTCAATGTTTGTTCAAGTTATATCACGCTCTCGGACATATTGCGCTTTTTTTTTTTTTAATTCTCTGTATTTTCTCATTGATAAAACTTTATTTTAGATAAAACTTTAGTTAACTTTAGTTTTAAATTAATTATAAATTAAGTGATTCTTTACATTTTCTCTTGCACAACATTTTCATCAATGTTGTTACTTTAAAACTGTATAATTTTAATTATTTATAAAGTTATTTTCCCATTGGTATATCGTTGATTAACTTTAGTTTTAAATGACTTATCAGTGAACAGATTCTTTCAATTTTCTCTTGCACAACATTTACAATATCTTTTTTTTTTTTTTTACTTTAAATTTTATTTTCTTTAATTCTCTATAAATTTATCTTCCCATTTATATAATATTAATTATCTTTAGTCTTAAATTAATTATTAATTAACAGTTTCTTTCAATTTTCTTATACACAACATTTAAAATAATGTTGTTATTTTAAATATTATTATCTTTAATTCTCTATAAAGTTATCTCATTCCCATCTTGTGCCATTGATATAGTATTTATTTTAGTTTTAAATTAGTTATGAATTAATATATTTTTAATTATTCTCATGCACAATATTTACAATAATGTTGTTATTTTAAGTCTTGTATTTTCAGTTCTCTATATTGTATTTCCGGTGATGTATTTTTAAATAACTTCAGCTTTAGATTAATTATCAATTAAGAATTTCTTTCAATTTTCTCATGCACAACATTTACAGTATATATATATATTTAAAGCTTATATTTTCGATTCTCTTCGATAGAGTTATCTTCCCATTGATTTAGTATTAATTATCTTTAGTTTAAAATAATAATCAATTATCAATTTCTTTCAATTTTCTCATGCCAAAACAATTACAAAAATGTTTTTATTTTAAATTCTGTTTTCTTTAATTGTCTATATTTATCTTCCTATTAATGTATTAGTAATTAACTTTACTTTCAAATTAAGTATCAATTAACAGTTTCTTTCAATTTTATCATGCACAGTAACGTTTATATTTTAAAGCTTATTATCTTTAATTTTCTATAAAATTATCAGCACATTCATATAATATTTATTAATTTGATTTCATTTTAAAATAATTTTCAAAATGTGTTTAGATGTACATAACACATGCTTTCATGAAGTTTCTCAGAGATTTTGCACCAAACTGCAGTTTCCAATCACACTAAGAAAATATTGAAACTGTTTTAATAACTTCTTATAAAAGCATATTTCAAACTTGCGTAGTTAAAAGCAGTTGAATTTCTATGACACCTGTTTTAAAATTTCAACTACGAAACACTATGTGTTTCGCATCGCATTTTTTTACACTTTCCAACATATAGTTGAAAAGTGTTTATGAATTCGGTTTGTCTGTCTGTCTGTCTGTCCGTACTCTAACTCCCGTAAATATATTTGAATTGCTGTGACATCTGTTTTAAAAATTTCAACTACGAAACAATGTGTGTTTTGCATCGCATTTTTTTTTTTACATTTTCCAATATATAGTTGAAAAGTGTTTATGAATTCGGTTTGTCTGTCTGTCTGTCCGTACTCTAACTCTCGTAAATATACTTGAATTGCTATGTTTCCTGTTTTAAAATTTTCAACTACGAAACAATATGTGTTTCGCATCGCATTTTTTTTTTTACACTTTCCAACATATAATTGAAAAGTGTTTATGAATTCGGTTTGTCTATCTGTCTGTCCGTACTCTAACTCTCGTAAATATACTCGAATTGCCAGGAAATTTTTATATGTTATTAATGTTACTATAGAATATTCGGTATTGAAAATAAAGTGTGTAGCATTTATAGCTCGTTTACAGGGACACACAAAAGAATTGCGTTGCATTATGGTCCATACGGAAAAATCGTTCTCGATGCATTTTAATGGTATTACAATACTTCAAACATGATGAAAATGATACTTTCACAGGAGTATAGAATAAGTAGCATTTATAGATCGTTTACAAGGACGCAGAAAAGAATTCCATTACATTACATTATGATATATCAGAGGGAAATCGTTTGCGATGAATTCTAATGATTTTATGGTACTTCAAACATAATGAAATTAAAATGAATCACTGAGATGCACTACAACATGTTTTGTTGTAAATTAAGGAGTGCGTAGCATTTATTCTCATTTACAGAGACGCACAAAAGAATTCGGTTACAGGATCGATTATGATCGATTTCATTGTATAAAAAAATTTAATTTCTTAATAATAGCCTGTTAGTGTTGGAAAGTCTTTCATAATATATGACTGATGCATGATTTTTCATTATTCTTCTCGTTATGTTCCTGTTCTTTGTTTTCATAATGATGGTTTTCAAAGTGTCAGAGAACTAAAAATATCTTAAGCGATTTTCTAAAATTTGTCTTAAAATTCTTAAGGGATCATCAACACCACATTGATCGGCTCAAATTTTTAAATGCTTAACAAAAGTTTAACACTTTATCGGACTCTTCAAAAAATAGCAAAAGGAGTATAATATTTGTATTATGTAGCATTTTTTTCCACTTCGAAATTCATTTCTCATACCGTAAAATAATACTTTTAATTTGTATATTTTGGGATTACAAAATTTCATTATGTTGACGCGCATCTAAGGCTACTGAAACAGACATAGGGGCAGGGAAACAAATTGATAACGAATTTCGTGCATTTAATATTCAAAAACAGATAGTTAAATTGGTGGTCTGAGTGATATAGGAAAAAATAAGAATGACCCTCCCCCTCGCTCCCTCTCCGCTTCCTTTTACTCAATCTCAAGTCATCCCTAATTTATCCGATAAAAAAGTATGGATACGGATTTGTTATTTTTTTTATTATTATTATTAAAATGTCATATAATTTTCATTGTCTCATGTAATGTGGAAAATTGTAATGCGTTTCCATAATTTATTATACACTGTTAAAAATGTTGTGGCACGTTGAATCGACTTTTGTTATAAGATGGTGAAATATCACTCCAAGGTTTTGAGCCCTGGTTGAACCACAGCGCCAAATGTTGGAATAAGATTTCACCATCTTATGTTTGTTGCTTCTGTAGCACCAAGCGTTGGTTTAACTCACCACCAAATTTTTAACAGTGCACGCTACTATCAGGATGCGTACGCCTCAGGGGATTTAAGGGGCATGAATACCAGAATTTTCGTAAAACAATGATCGCTATATTTAAACACATAATTTTTCATGAAATAAGACAAATATTATTTTACGGAAAATCTGGTATTCTTTCCTTGAAACGTACGAGCCCTGACAATATAGTATATTGTTTGAAACAGGAAAGTACAGGCAGTAATTCGGGAGTTGGGACCTATTCATCGTTAGTTTCATTATTTTTTATATTAAAAGGATCAGGGTCCATAAAATAAGACTAAAACTCAATTTTGCTATACTGACTTAATTATTTCACTTTTTAATATTAGAAGGTTTATCTTGTGCAATTTCAACAATAGTTTTTGCATTTTGTTCCGATTTATATGACTTACACAAGCTCAAAGTTCGTATTATTCGTAGTTTTTGATGAAAAATACGCAATTTCTTCTAATTTTACCTCAATTATTTATAGAAGCGCAATCGTGCAACACTTTTTCTTTACATTACATATATTATAAAATACATCAAAATGTACAATATATGTAAAAATAAAGTGTTGCAAAGCTGCGCTCATAGTAAAATATTAAAAAATATATTAAAAATTGATGTAAAATTAATAGAAATTGCGTATTTTTCATCAAAAACTACGAATAGTACGAACTTTGAGCTTGTGTAAGTTATATAAATCCGAACAAAATGTAAAAAATATTGTTGAAATCGTACAGGATAAACCTTCTAATAGTAAAAAGTGAAATAATTAAGTCAGTATAACAAAATCGAATTTTAGTCTTATTTCATGGGCCAAAAACACGGCTTCTGGACCCTGATCCTTTGATTCAATCTCGAACATTTTGATTTTCCAACAATTCTGTGGAACGAATTGTGTTCAAGAACCGAGACACCACTGTATATATTATCGCCCCACTGCACCACTGTATGTATTCCCTCGTCAGATACAACAAAAACAATTTTACTATAACTTATCACTGGAAAAATATTGACAGGATTCATTCCCAGTAATATTTTTGCATCATTTCAATAATTATAAACTTTCATTGTATCAGTAATCGTAAAATTTCATCTTTGAACTCATAGGAATATAAAAATTTCCCTGTTTTAAAATCATACTTTAAAAATTCCACAAACTAGAACTTATTTCAGTATCAGGATCGTTTCATTCATGTATGTTTGCCTTCGTATCGTACGCACGTACATACAATGTGTGCATTAATTGTATTATTTTACAGCCTTCACTAGCAGCACGGTCGAACCTGTTCTGATTTCTTTGGGAAAGACGTGCCATAATGATCAAGAATGCCAAAATCGAGATCCCTATAGCCACTGTTTGAATGGAACTTGCGAATGCATTGCACCTGATGCAACATGCAGTGCACAGAGCACCGGCAAGTGCATTTTTTCTTTCTCTTTACTAGCATGGTACAGTTGCAATTACTTCAAGTGATATCGCTTATCGTGAGAGTCCGATTAAGAGGCTACTTCACTCACGCGAAAACACCCTCTCGCTAATGTTACTCCTATGGGACAGTTATTTTATAATATCTAGTTTGCATTTCAATATTTTTAATATATATATATATATATATATATATATATATATATATATATATATATATATATATATATATATATATATATATATATATATTTGCATTGGATAGCTAAAGTCGATTGCTACGCAGGCCCTTTTTTTAGTTTTTCGATTTTGTTTGCAGGTATTTTTTATCAACATACTTTCACTTTCGGAACAGGTTTCAAAAGTGAAAGTATCGTCATTAAAAAATCTACAAACAAAATCGATAAAGTAAAAAGGGGCCTGCGTAGCGATCAACCTCAGCTATCCAATGCAAAAAAAAAAAATAATAATAATAATAATAATAAATTGAAATGCAAACGAGATATTATAAAATAACTGCCCCATAGGATTAACATTAGCGAGCGGGTGTTTTCAAGTAAGTGAAGTAGCCTCTTAAGAGGGTTGGCCACTCAAATTTCCCTCGCTAATGTTAAACCTATGGGAGTGGAATGCCTGCTTATTTTTAAACTATCTCCTCAGAAAATTAATATTTTTGACTTCTTTGTACTCTTCTCGAAATACTTCTTTGTACTCTTCTCGAAATACTTCTTTGTACTCTTGTCGAAATACTTCTAAAAAATTAATTTTATATTTTATATTAATTATATTAATTGAATATTTTATATTAATTTAATAATAATTAATTTAATATTTTATGTGTTAAAATCTACGAGTTGCGAGCAAGATTTTAACACTTCAGATATAATTAAACATATAGTTAAGAAATATTTTCTCAACTAAAAAAAGAGAGACATCCCTTAAGATAAGTACACAAAAAAAAAAAGAGTCAACCTATTAATTTCCTTACGAGATATTTTTGTGTGAAATGTTTATGCTGTATTATTCAATTTTTTTTATATTTCATTTCGCTTGAATTTTGGCACATCTTTCATGCGTCCACTAGAGTTGCAGGTTCTCTGTATAGAACTTGTGCTAGATCGCGCAGAATAGGACCATTTTTTTATACACACCCAGAAAAAGGAAATGATTAAAACAACAAAACATGTTTTGTTGAGTACATTTTCGTTGTTTCAGCAAAATTTTTAGTTGAAGTAAAAAAATTGGTTTTGTTGCTTGGACAAAAAAATATTGTTAACACTCTTACAAAATTTTAACAAAATTTCATCAATTTTACTTGAATTAACAAAATCTGTTTTTATTTTTATTTTACAATAATTTTGTAATTCCAACAAAATTTTGTTGTTTTTGCAAAATTTAAATTGTTGTGTAGTAGCCATAACTCTCCCACGTGACTCGATTTATTTGACTTAGCTATATAATTAAAGGATTAACATAATTTTTGGATAATTAAAACTTTTTTGCATTGGGACGGACCAAGGTAGTTTTAAAAATCCCCCTGTCCCATTTATTACTTTCTTCTATCTTTACAAGAAGAAAGTATTGGAATCATGAAAATTTTCGACTTCCGGTTTCCGACAGATTTTAGAAGGTCCTGAACACGATTTGACTGTTTTTAGAAAATGATTGTCAATGACTCTATCTGTCTGTATGTGACAAAAATTTTGTGGTCGCTCTATCTCAAGAACTAATGCACGGAATTTAATAAAACTTTATATTCAGTTACTTCCTGATATAAATTATTGCTGATTAGTTTTTGGTGTAAATCGCGCAACAGGTGGCGCTGCTATGTTGCATTTTTCACGATTTCTGCAATAGCTCTATCTCATTTTCAGCAGTGAATTACGCCTGTAATCTTTGAATAATAACCAGTGAATTTTTATCCTGCTTTTTACAGGCGTAATTCACTGCTGAAAATGAATTAAAAATTAACTATGTGTTGCCGTATGCTGGGTTTTGTATTGTCGTCTCATGTTTGCCGCAGAAATTTGCGTGCCCCTGATGACATTTCCATTTTGTGCTGAGGTTGCAGCCGTTCCGACATATATAAGAGTGAGAAATGCCGAGCTCAGGTATCGTTCTTTGTAGCTCAGTGGTAGCGCCTCAGATCGCTGTTCTGATTACCCGGGATCGACTCCCAGCTTGAGCAATTTTCACTCTCTCGGTTTGCGCTTGAAAAAAAAAGCAGGATAAAAATTCACTTGTTATTATTCAAGATTTACAGGCGTAATTCACTACTGAAAATGAATTAAAAAATAGTTAAAATTGCATATTTAGATTGGTTCATGTAACAAAAGTTTTTGTAGTATAAACAAAACAAGTTCGTAATATAAGATATTTTACTATTTAAACAAACAAAATATATTTTGTTGAAAAAAGAAAATAGATTGTTAAAATAACACATAGCATATATCTATGTAACAAAAATAATTTTGTTAATTAAAGTAAAATTGAACCATTTTACTTGAATTAACATAACATTTTTTTGCTGACGATACAAATTTTTTTTTTCGAATTGCAAAAAATATCAACAATATTTTTTTGTTAATTCAAACAAAATTTCCTTTGACCCATATTTAAACGAAAAGTTTTGTTGGGTCAACCAAATTTTTGTTGATTCAACAAAACTTTTTTCTGGGTGCAGTCACCTTACTGAAAGCTACCTATTATCAATAAAGTGTTAAATATGCGCATTAGTTTAACCTATTCTTATTTTCTGTATCATAATTTTTTATTATTATTATTATTTAGGATGCCACCCAGGGACTTTCCAATGTCGCAACGGGTATTGCATTTCCTGGTACTTCGTCTGTGATAAGGTAAACAACTGCGCTGATGGCAGTGATGAGGAATGTGAACGTTATAGTAAGTTAGATCTCGAGTATTCCTTTTTTTTTTTCCTTTTGATTGTGTACAGAGAAAAGTAAATTATTTTTATTTCGTAGCTCAAATTTCGCTTAACGAAGAGAAAGCCCATATAGACTAATCGTTTTAGGAATTTGTTTAACCCCTTCGGGACGAGCAACACGTATACGTGACGCACAAGATGCTCAGAATCCTCGATTATTCCCACCAGTTATTTTTTATTGTAAGCTTTGCCTTATGTAATCCTAGCATTTCTGCGATTCAATTAGGCGAAAATTTCTGTTTTGAAAAACCGATAGTAAAAGATTAAAAATTCTGTAAAGGACGCTCGTCGCGAAGGGGTTAAAACAAGTAAACATTACCCAAGTAACACAAAATAGTTGGGCCAACGTTGGCTGATTGTTGGTTAATTTCTGTCCACGTTGGCCTACAGTAAGAAATGCCTTCCCAGCTATATCATTGCCCAACGAACCAGTTTCCAACAAAAGACAACAGTGGTCCAAACGTTAGCTGCTCAGAATCCTGCTCAGATACGTTCCAATTAGAGGGATCTCTGTACGAGCCATTTTTCAACCGTTCCCCACCCTACCATTTCCAAACGGTTTCCACAAATTGCTAACGATGAGCTAACAATCTGTGCTATTTGGGTAGTGTGTCAAATCACTGTATGGGAAGGAAAAAAAATAGTAAATCCAAATTCACTTAACCTGGTCCGGGTCACAAAAATCTCAAAACAGTCGCATTATTGTCTTTTTTTTTTTTTTTTTTTTTTTTTTTTTTTTTTTTTTTTTGCTGTTTTTAAAAAATACTCTATTTTATTTATTGTATGAAGCAAAATGCATGCATGTAATTGCGATAATGAGAACAAAAGATACAGTACTTTTTATGTTATACTGTCTATATAAATCCCAAAATATCCGGAATCCTGGAAATTTTAAATCTTAACCATTCTACAATTTTTCCCATTTCATATTGAAATATTTTAAACTGGTGATCAATTTGGTTTTAAAAATTTTATATTCAAAATGAAATTTAAAAATTAATCAGGTGTGCTTTGATGAAAAGTGCTACATTTGGTCATTAGTACCCTATCAATGCAATTGTAATATGGGGTTGGTAGTTTTCTTGAGTATAGAAAGTATATTACATATGTATAGAGAGAGGGGCGGGGGGAGAGAAGTACAGTAGAACTCCGCTTTTACACTTTTCAAGGGAGGTAACAGAAAAAGTGTAAAATCCGGGGAATTACAGTGGAGTATCGCTTTTACACCGCAGGGGCAAACTGCGCCAGTGTTTTATAAGAGAAAAATTCCCCTTATTTAAGATTTAAAAACTAATTCTTCGTATAAATGAGGCCAAAATTTATGTACTGAAATACTGGTGGAGCCTCTTCCTGTAATAATCTGGTTCTGTTTACACATTTCAAGGAAGGTAAAGAAAAGAAATGTAAATTTTTCCGGAAAACGTGAATTCCGGAAACGTAAAAGCAGAGTTATACTGTATATTTTTCCCGTTATCAAGTCTTCCTTTTTGCTTTATTCTTATTATTTTGTTTTTATTTTATCATTATGTAACCATCAATTTATTTGTTAAAAGTGAGAGATTCCGCCCACAGTAGATTTTCTCTGAGCTCTACCCGTTGGCGGGGATTTGCAGTGGTAGCTTCACCCAACCAAGATGATTGTGTCCTATTCTTGCATATTATTAAAATATGTAACCATGATATAAACCAAAATAAAACTTTAATTAGTAAATTAATATTCAATTAACAATTATCTTAAGATTTAAAATAGTATGAATGATGATAATATTCAACTAATAATTAATTTAAAATAGGGTGAATGCGGATATATTTAACTAATAATTAATTTAAAATAGTGTGAATGATGATAATATTCAACTAATAATTAATTTTAAAAAGTATGAATATTGATAATATTCAACTAATAATTAATTTTAAAAAGTGTGAATTATGATAATATTCAACTAATAATTAATTTTAAAAAGTGTGAATGATGATAATATTCAACTAATAGCTAATTTAAAATAGTGCGAATGATGATAATATTCAAAATTGGACATTGGAAATACATTCATTTGTGGCATATATAGCGAAGAGGAATGGAGGAATATATAAAAAATACGAATAGAGGAATATATTTAAAATATCAAAATCCATTTACCCATAAAAAACAAACTAAATAGTGAACTATATGAATGTGATTTAGAATCTTCTGGAGAACATTAAATACACCGGTCATAGAATAGTGTAAGTTGTACTATTTCATCGAAATTTCTGGATAAATAAATATAAAGGGCTATATGTGTATACAGGGTGTCCCAAAAAGATTGAAACGCGCTTTAATGTTTTCCTGTTGAAGATACGAAGGCAATGCACATTACAAAAGTGTTCAAAATAAGGTAGGAATTAAGATAATGTCGATGAAATAGTCCTACCATTAATTCTCAAAAATATTTTTATACGGTCCTGAATCATATTATATATATTTAGAAAAATTTTCTCTGTTCTCTGACTATACTAAAGCTTCCGTTATTCTACGGCCAAATCTCACCGAGTTAGGATGATTTAAATTTTGTGAAATTTTGAAATTTCTGGCACTAAACATGCTTTTCTCTGGTTTTAGTGCCGGAAAGCTGCAACAATTCATAGAATTCAAAGTATCATAACTCGGCGAGGTTTAATCGTAGAAGAATGGAATTTTGACTCTTTTCAGAGCATGGATAAAATTCTTCTTAATATAACTTCTAAGATCCAGGGACCGTATAAAAATTTAAAAAGGTACACTTTTTAAAAATTAATGGCAAGACTTTTTCATCACCACAATCTTAAATTCTACCTTGTTTTGAACACTTTTGCATTTTACATTGTCTACGAATCTCCAATAGGTAAATAATTAAGGTGCGTTCCAGTATTTTTGGTAAACCCTGTATATACATGTACAAGGTGTCTTTTCTTATCATTAACCAATAACTAATTCCGAAACCGTTAGTTTTAAAAGTATAGTCCCATTGCAAAATTGTTTCAAATGTTGATCTCCATCATATGAAAATCCATTTACGTCAAAACAGTTAATTTCTAAAAAGTTACGAAATTGAAATTTTTATACGATCCCTGGGTCCTAAGTTACATTTAGAAAACTTTCTCTATGCTCTAACAACCGCAGACTCCTGAATACTAGGTCTACACGCTGACTTACAATGACGGCTGTCGGAGGCCTATTTTTTAAGCGTTTGTACGATCCTTTTAATTTCAATAACACTATTTTCGAACAAAAAATTTCTCCTTATTTTTCTACTATAAGAAAAGGACATGTTTACAAGCAAACACTTCCATCAACCAAACTACCACTGTATTTTTGTCGAAGCGATCATTGCAGAAATCAACATGGCTACGTAGGACAATCGTATAATAGACATGTTAAACGTAAACCAATCAAATCACCCGTACTCATGTATACAGGAGCGATAAAAAACGGATAGGTGTTTCTTGCTATCCAATAGTAATTTGACCAACAGTGACATCAGCTGCCCTTTCCTTATTAAATAAGGCAAATAATGCTATACAAAAGCAGTTTTTATCAAAGGGTTGATGTTGATATTAACTCGATAAGTTTTGCTCATAGAAGAATGTAATTTTTACTATTATGCTTGTCAAAGCATGGGGAAAGTTTTTCTAAATATAACATATAGGACCCAGGGACCGTATAAAAGTTTAAATTTCGTAACTTAAAAAAATAATAATAACTATTTTGACGTCAATGGATTTTCATATGATGAAAAATAACATTTGAATCATTTTGCAATTGGAACTATACCTCTAAAAATAACGGTTTAGGAATTAGCTATTTGTCAACGATAAAAATAGACACCCTGTATATAATGAACAGCTTTAATAAATTTACTGTAACTAAAATGCATATAAACTTTTTCAAACTATCCGTAAATACATATTATTCTTTAGTCTTAAACAAAAATATTTGATAGCCTTATTTAAAAATAAAATCCGTATCCCTTATATAAAAATAAAATACTGGCTAAAACACAAATACAAACTAAAGCTGCTCGTTGCCGACACGTCAATACCAAAATCGACACTATGAAGAGATGATGTACCCGAAACATCTTTGTATCACTAATAGCTAAAAGTGATTTAAATTTTTCAGACTGCCCTAAAGAAGCCTTCCAATGTGATGATGGCACCTGCCTTCCCCGACTAATGTTATGCAATGGGCACTGGGAATGCCCTGATGGAAGTGATGAAGCTAGATGCTACACTGGTAAGTTTTTGCCGCTCACGTTATGATTTGGTGGATTCAAAATACAGGGTTAGCCAAAAATATGTACTCACTTTAGATTGCTCCAGATGTCGTTCTACTACTCCAAATTTGATGAGACTTAAACTACGGATAATTCAAACGATGCGCTAGCTATATGTTCCCAAGTAGCACAAAATGGTTGGTCCAACGTTGACTAATTGTTAGCCCACGTTGGCCCACAGAAAGAAATGTCCGCCTTGCCGTGCTATTGGTCAACGAACCATTTACCAACAAAGGTCCAACCGTGGTTCAAGCAGTCCATTCCCATTCTAATTGACGCTGATGATCCTGCTGTCGACTAGGGACGGGGTCATCCTTCACCCACACATGGGTTTTGTGTACATAATCTGTATATTTAATTATCAGATTTCACATTCTTTTTTCCACACAAAAATGGTCTCGGTGCGCATTCTTCAACTTTTTTGAAAGCAGGAAAGGGAAATACCAGGGGGGTTCTCCCCTTCTATAGTTTGAGAGTGGACTGGGTCTGTGAAAAAGGAAAAGGGAGGGGTTCAAACCCACCCAATGAGTACCCATTTGGTGGTCATAATGGGTCATAACATCATAATGGGAAGAAAAAGTTTCTCTTTCTTTGAAATGGCAGCTGGGTCAATTTTCGTTCTTCACTCTTCGGACAAAAAATAAATCAACGATCACAGTTTTTAAAACTACGTTGATGCAGTTTCTGCAGGATTCTAACTGAAATTTTCTTTTTTTGTTTTTTATTTAAATCCGAGTTGACCGGATCCGAAAACAATGGGGCGCCCAATCCTAAGTTCGTTTAGTTCGAGGACCGTTTGGAATAAAACATAGCGGACATTTGGAATAAAACAAGCTATATTATGCGTAGCGGGCGAAGCTCCGCTAATATATAATGTTTTAGTTTGTTGTTAGTGTTTCTGTTTTAGTTTTTTTTTAACCATGTGCCCTGTATATTAAATTACGTTTGCTGTATTTGTATTAAAATATTTAATTTATTCTAGACATTTAAAAAGACTTAAAAAACACACAATTATATCACGCAATGAAAACATTGACCGTGAGCATGTTGAACAACAACTTTGGTTATCGATCGACATTGTACTGATGGCTCGTTTGGAGCGTGAAACGTTTACAAAAAATGTTTTTATTGTGTGATATAATTGTGTGTTTTTTTAGTCTTTCTAAATGTCTGAAATAAATTATTATTATTTTTTTTAATAACTGTGATTTAGACGTAATATGTTTAGTTATTTGTATCTGAATATTAATTTCAATTTAGCATAGCTGTCGACACACCCACGAGAAATAAAGTTGCGTCGAATTAATTGGTCATTGCCATCTCGTGCCGTGTTTCTAATCATTTCTACTCTTAATCCTGCTCGTATTCGAGGGGTCTCTGTACCCACCACTTCTCAGTGGATTCCACAAACTGGCAACGATAGGCCAACAATCTGTGCTACTCGGTTGAAATCAAATTTTCTAGCACAAAAATTGAATAATAAATGCATCTGTTCAATTTAAAAGAAAGCGTTCGTCACAATTTTTGTGGAGATTTAGCCAGACTCATAGCATTTAGTTATAAGAAAAACAGTTTTGCAATTACAACATGTTGTTGACAATGAAGACACATATGCATTATAAGCGTATTAACCCCTTCGGGACCGGTGGCTTTTACACAAATTTTATTCGGTTAGTACCACTTTTTTTTAAAAAGCTACCTTTACTTAAACTATCACAAAAATGCTCTAATTAGAGAAAGCAAATATTATTTTTATTTTTTACTGGTGCCTAAAACAAATTCTGTATGCTCTTTTTGAGGGTGCATATATGCACCCATGGTCCCGAATGGGTTAAACATTTATGTGAAGGTGTATTAGGCATTAAAATTTATAAGCCTATTGAACACTTTTTTTTATGCCACAGAGCCAAATTTTGACTATTTTTTGCAAGGACTAGCCAATTTTCTCTAACACCAAAATTGACTAATAAATGCAGCAGTTCAGCTATAAAAGAAAGCGTTCGTCACCATTTTTTTTCTATATTTAGCTTTCACTTAGTTATAAAGGAAAATAGTTTTTGCGATTACAACACGTTGCTAACAATGAATTCAGACATGCTGAGCATTGTAAGCGTAATGAACATTTATGTGAAGACATATTAGGCATTAAAACTTATAAGCCTTTCAAATGCACTTTGTTTGAAAACTGTATATCAATTTACTGATTTTTTTTAATGTTATTTTCAAGGATGAATTTTTTTTTTAAGTCTATCATCTCTATCGCGTGCAGCTCGATTACAGGCAATTAACCCGTTTTCAATTAAAACAATTTCAATAGAACAAAGTTTGTTTATGGCTAATATTTCATAACGAAATTTACACGTCATCAATGAATAAATAACTAAATTAAAAAAAATATTTAAAAAAACACAAATTATTATCTCATAAGGTTCATAAGTACATCCAGGTATAATTGCCTATCAATTATTTCGTAAAATAAATTTAAAAAATATAATAATAAAATTCTAAATCCATAAAAATGGATAATTTTTTGTTATACATGGAAGAAGATTTGTAGATAATTTAATTTCCTTTATTTATTTTTACAAAAAAGAGGGGGAGAGAGGGGGGGGGGGTTGGTAAAACAGTTAACTCGTTGAAAAGTTATCCTGGCAAAACTGCTGGAAAATAGTATTTCGAGATAATTTAATTTAAAGTTGCCAGCCCAAGCAGGTATTGCCGGTCTGTCGGACGAATTGTACTATATTCTTAAAGGTTCAAAGATTATATATAAAATAATAATAATAATAAATACCTTTTTTCCTCTTTTTAAACCTTTCTGGTCCATTTAAATCGTACTTTTGCATAGGTGGAAGTCTAACGTGGTAGTTTTGTACTTGGTAGTAATAGGCAGAATGACTAATTTTGACATTCTAATGAATCATTCGGGATGCAAAAAAGCATAGCTGCCAATCTTCGTATTTTTTTTTAATCAATTACTACTAGATATTTTGTAAAATATAAAATAAAATAAATAAATAAATAAATAAGTTTCTCATTTTAATTAGAATTAAATTAAAAACCACCATAAAAATAAGAAACCTCAATTTTTTTTAACAAAATTTCTAAAGGTAAATTATTAAAAAAAAAATACTAAGGTTGGTAACTATGCTTTTGTGCATGTTCAAATGATTCATTCGAATGATAAAATCCTTCATTATGCCAATTACTACTTTTTCTATTTCAGTTTAATTGTGAGTACAGAGTTTGCAGTTTAATTGTGAGTAGTATTTCACTTTCGAAACCAGGCTCGAATTTTGCCTCAGAATGAAATTGCAACAGAAATGGAAAAGTACAAAACTATCACGTACACTGTTAAAAATTTGCAGCACACTGTCCAGTCATTCGACCGTTTTTATAGAAAACGGTTACCTAACTGTAATTTAACTGTTTTCTGACCATAATATGAGCAATAATATGGTCTGAATAGCGTTAAATTACGGTTATGTAACCATTTTATATAAAAACGGTCGAATGACTGGACAGTTTGCTGCAAATTTTTAACAGTGTAGGCTTTAGAGTTGAGATATACTATGCAAAAATAATCATTTAAAAATATTGAAATGTAAATGAGAAATTTGTAAAAACAATTCCATTGGTTTAACATTAGTGTACGAATGTCATTACTGATAAGTACGCTTTTAAGGCGGTTCTCAAATCCAATCTGATTATTTTCTGACATATTTTTTTTTTTTAATTCCTTTTCGTTCGCAAACGTATCAAATTGGCAGATGTTTTCCTTAAGAAACGATTGAATCAAGCTGTTTTTTTCCGTTTTTCGGTAAAGAAGAAGATTTTTCAGAAAATGCTGTCAAGTTAGCGTTGTGAACCAAATTTCCGGATGCAATAGCGCAGGAAAGGGACAAACTGCCGCCTTGCTCTTGAGACAACAGTCACTTATAACTCAATCTGTAATTAATTTATCACAAAATGAAAATAACTATTCGATTACAAATTCTTTCAATGTTCATACATGCAAGTATCATGCTTTTATATTTAAAAAGGAGTAAAAATATTTCGCATTGTTGGGCGGGGTAAAATATTTTTTTGAGAACCACATTATACACTATTTACATCCGAAATTTGCATTTCAAGAAGTTATTTTTTGTTCAGAAATTCCAAATTCATATCAGAAATTCTGATTCATAATTTTTTCTTTT
The DNA here is from genome assembly GCA_963931845.1 of Maratus michaelseni. Taxonomy (NCBI): domain Eukaryota; kingdom Metazoa; phylum Arthropoda; class Arachnida; order Araneae; family Salticidae; genus Maratus; species Maratus michaelseni. The sequence continues at coordinate 52,356,916 of OZ007586.1, read as the reverse complement.
TATAATGACAGACATTTCCTGATTACCCAAAGTAAAAATCCTTGTTTTGGAATTTCCGGTATGGATTCGGAATTTCTGAATTAAAAAAAAAAAAAAAAAGAAAAAGAAAAAGAAAAAGAAATCCTAAAATGAACGCATATATGCATCTGTGAAACAAATGGGTTAATCATCAATTTGTATTTATTTTTAATAGTTCGCTTTATTAACCTTCCTACCCTGAATAATTGGTTATGGTTGATCGACCATTTCTGTAACGTATTTCATTCGATTCAAATCAGAAATTTCTTCACAAAGTAAGTTAAATAAAAGCCACAGAGAACTAAGTTAAATAAATATGTTAAATAGTTTTAAATAAAAATTCTGGTGTGAAAGGTTTTTTTTTTTTTTTTTTTTATCAAGGTTGAGTAAAATTTCAACAGGGTAGGAATAAGGTTAAAGAAAATCTAAAATATATTTCATATTTGATGTTGTGTTCTGCATAATCAAATACTTTTTGTATGTAGGAATCCCCTGTGATAAGGACGCCTTCCGCTGCCAAAACGGACAATGCAAGCCAGCTTATTCCTTCTGCAATGCAATTACAGATTGTGCCGATGGTAGTGATGAACTTCTTGAAGTATGCGACCGAGGTAACTAAAAAAACTAAATTAATCACTTTAACCAAATCTACCACAACCATTTAATTAAAAACTAAATTAACTAACTACTAAAAATGCTAAAATATTAGGAACGACGCCGAATATTTCAAATTACTATTATTTCTTCTCGTTTAACCCTTTAACGGGCATTGGTTTCCCTATGAAACACAAAATTTTAATATGAAATTCAACAATGACAGCAGAATTTTAATATAAATGTTTTCCATTTATTATGTATGTGAAATATCGCTTCTTTCTTATATACAAATAAATTTGTTCATAATTTCCGGTGTCAATCATTTATTTCAACATTTTAGCAATTGAAGTGCTTTATCCGCTAAAGGGTTAATAAGTGTAGACTGAAGGATAACAAGCAATAACTTTAAAAAAAATTATTCTTTCATTTTCATAAATAACAGAAATATCACTGTAGCATCATTCTACGGAAAACGTTGCTTTTATTAACGTTACTTTAAAATTTTAGGAAAGATATCGAATATTTAAACATTATAATTGCTCTCGTTGAGTAAGAGCAGAATGAAGGATTACAAGCAATAGCTTGAAAAAAAAAATTCTTCTTTCACTTTCATAAATAATAGGAAAATCACTGTAGTATTATTCTACGAAAAAATTTTACTTTTATTAACGTTACTTTAAAATATTAGGAAAAATGCTGAATATTTAAAAATGATAAGTATTTTTTCTCGTTTAGTATGTGTAGGCTGAAGGATAATAAGCAATAGCTCGAAAAGAAAATTCTTCTTTCCCTTTCACAAATAATAAGGAAACCATGTAGCAGAATTTTACGGAAAACGTTACTTTAAACTATTAGGAAAGATGCTGAATATTTAAAAATTATAATTCTTTCTTCTAGTTTGTAAGTGTAGACTGAAGGAAAACAAATAATAGCTTGAAAAAAATCTTCTTTCACTTTCATAAGTAATAGGAAAATTACTGTAGTAAAACGTTACTTTAAAATATTAGGAAAGATGCCGAATATTTAAAAATTATGATTCTTTCTTCTAGTTAGTAAGTGTAGACTGAAGGATAACAAACAATAGCTTGAAAAAAATCTTCTTTCACTTTCATAAATAATTGGAAAATCACTGTAGTAAAACTACTTTTATTAACGTTACTTTAAAATATTAGGAAAACTTCCGACTATTTAAAAATTATAATTATTTTTTCTCGTTGAGTAAATTTAGACTAAAGGATAAAAAGCAATAGATTTAAAAAAAAAATCTTCTTTCACTTTAAAAAATAATGGAAAATTCACTATAGGATGGAAGATTCGCTATGATTTTATAAGAAATTTCATTGTACGGAAACGTTACTTTAAAATATTAGGAAAGATGCCGAATATTTAAAAATTATAATTATTTTTTCTCGTTGAGTAAGTGTAAACTGGAGGATGACAAGCAATAGCTTGAAAAAAAAAATCTCTCACTTTCATAAATAATGGGAAAATCACTAATGGTATCATTCTACGGAAAACGTTCTTTATTGACTTTACTTTAAAGTATTAGGAAATTTGCCGAATAAGTATTTAAAATGACAATTATTATTCTCGTTGAGTAAATGAAGACTGGAGGATAACAAGTAACAGCTTGAAAAATATTTTCGCTTTTGTAAATAATGGGAAAATCACCGTAGGATCAGTTTACGGAAAACGTTACTTTTTGTGCATAAAAAATTCACTCAAAATATTCAAACCAAAAATTATCATATTGAAGAAAACTGTGTATACAAGTATGAGTGTATACAAATACTAGTATATACAAATAAGGAGTATACACAAAGTATATCTCCGCTCATTAAGAAAAATAAATAAATAAATTCATAAATCAAGAGTCTTCATCAAATATATATTTCTAATGTGTTATATGATGTAAAATACTCAATACATTTTTTTAAGAAATAACTATTGCGAGCTACAGAAATCCCTCCCAGAGAAAAGTATCTGAATTCAACACTGAACAAGGATATATTGAAGAATGCAGATCTATTTCTACCTCTGCTCCCAGACAATCCGCTAACCTTTGTGGTGTAAATTAATTAACCCTTAATTGCATAGTGATGTAAATTTCCATCACTTTTTATTTAACTTTTAATAAATTAATCAACTTCTTCGCCACCACTGTATTTATATAGAAATATTAATCCAGTAAATTTCCCGTGAACTATGTTGCTGAACAAAGTTAAAAATCTATCTTAAAATTTCTGGTGTCCAATATTTAATATATGCATAAAAAAACACAATTGTAAAAGAAAAACTCATGCAAAGAAGGGTTAAGCTTTATCTAATGAAAAGAGCCAGAAATTAATTACTCCCGAGATACTCTTGTGTTTTTTCCACTTTTTATGAGGGTTTTTTTTTTTTTCAAGATAGTAACTTTTCTATTTTAGTATAATTTATTTGCATTAAATTAAACGCGCGTAAAAAATAAAGCAAAATCTAATTTAATCCGTCATTTTAAGTTACCAAATAAACAAACAAGAACGAAAAATCATGCGTCAAGCATAGATTATGTAGCACTTTCCAACGCTTCTAAAATAATTTTACAAATCATTACCGTTTAATAAGCTGAAAGATGACATCTAAGTAAACAATTTGGAAAACGCATAACATATTTAATAAAATAAAAGAAAACTGCCCAGTTAAACTGACGGCATTGAGCTCACAGGCTATTCACACTAACTGTAAATTATATTCTTATTTCAAAGAATTTGAAATAAGCCCTCGAAAAATGAAGAAATCGACAATATATTAAGAGGGGGGAACCAGCCCCCGTTTCTCCTTCTTATAATTAACCAATGAACCCATAAAACTAATCAGAGAAGCGCCTTACCACAATGAACCTATATACAAAATTTGAAAAAATCGGATAATTCTGCATGAAAAATCCATTTATCTAAATTAAGGGGGGGGGGGGTTAGCCCCCCGTTCCCCTTTTATACTTAACCAAAGAACCCCCAAAACTAATCAGATAAACGCCTTATCACAATGAACATATATATAAAATTTGAAGAAAATCGGATAATTCTGCTTAAAAAACCCATTTATTTATATTAAGGGGGGTTAGTCCCCCCCGTTCCCCCCTTTATACTTTACCAGTGAACCCCCAAAACTAATCAGGGAAGTGCCTTACCACAATGAGCCTATATACAAAATTTGGAGTAAATTGGATAATTCTGCATGAAAAACCCATTTATCAAAATTAAGGGGGGGGAGGGTAGCCCCCGTTTCCCTCCTTTACACTTCACCAATGAACCCCCAAAACTAATCAGGGAAGCCCCTTACCACAATGAGCCCATATAGAAAGTTTGAAGAAAATCGGATAACTCTGCATGAAAAAAATCATTTATCTAAAATAAGGGGGGAGGATTAACCCTCCCGTTACCCCCTTTATACTTAACCTATGAACCCCTAAAACTAATCAGGAAAGAACCTTATCACAATGAACCTATATACAAAATTTGAAGAAAATTGGATAATTCTGCATGAAAAAACCATTTATCCAAATTAAGGGGGGTTAGCCCCCCCGTCCCCCCCCCCTTTATAGTTAACCAATCAATCCCCAAAACTAATCAGGGAAGCGCCTTATCACAAGGAACCTATAAACAAAATTGGAAGAAAATCGGATAACTCTGCATGAAAAATTCATTTATCTAAATTAAGGGGGAGGATTCCCCCCCCGCCCCTTTATAATTAACCTATGAACCCCCAAAACTAATCAGGAAATAACCTTATCACAATGAACCTATATACAAAATTTGAAGAAAATTGGACAATTCTGCATGAAAAAACCATTTATCTAAATTAAGGGGGGGGTTAGCCCCCCCCCGTTCCCCCTTTATAGTTAAACAATCAATCCCCAAAACTAATCAGGGAAGCGCCTTATCACAAGGAACCTATAAAGAAAATTGGAAGCAAAACGGTTATTTCTGTCAAGAGTTATCGCGTTACGTACGTACATACGTACATACATACATACATACATACATACAGAACGGGCGGGCACATAAGCTCTCAGGCTTTGATAGCCTGCGAGCTAAAAACGTAATTTCACGAATTTTCAATATATACAATATTCGGAAAAATATCCGAATACTTTTATGTAGCCCTGTATATGATCTATAGATTTGTATATATACATAGGATGCTAAATTTTAGTTTAGTTAGGAAACGCGTAGCACAGTTTAAATTCTCCTTCTGGAGTTTCTGTCAATAAACGGAAATGTGTTCGCGAACTTTTGTGCTGCCCTGTATAGGATCTACAGAATTTATACACACCACGTAATAGACAAAAAGCTAGTTAAGATTAAAATCGCGTTCAGTAACTTAAAACGCACTTCCAGGAATTATTGTTAACAGACAGTAGAGAATTATTTTGTGTGTCCCTGTCAATGAACGATGACTGCTATACACACACTATTCTGTAGTAAGCCTCTTGTAATGCACCTTAGTATTATATATAAACTTCAATGCGTTTAAAATAGTGGAACATTATTTAAATAAGCCGCAGACGATTTTTCTCCATAGACGTAATGTAACGGAATTATTTTGACTGTCCCTGTAAAGTAACTCTAAGTGCCTACTATTCCATATTAAGCTTCTTCTAATGCATCTTAGTGATCTATATAAATTTCAATGCGTTTACAATAGTGAAACATTTTAAAAATAAACCGCAAATGATTTTTCCCCATAGACCGCAATGTAACGGAATTCTTTTGAGTGTTCCTGGAAGAAAACTATAAGTACTATTCAACACTTCAGTTGAAATAGGGAACGTGCCATAGATAACGACAATAACATATAAAAATTGCAGAGCAATCCGAGCCTATTTACGGGAGTTAGAGCACGGACAGACGGCCAGACAAACCGAAGTCATAAGCACTTTTCAACTAGGTTGGAAAGTGCTAAAAATGTGTCAACTTATAGGAAAAGCAAAATACAGGATGCGTCAGAAAAATGTATATACATACTCTGTTGAACGGATCATAACTTTCTAATTTTTCTTTTCTTTTCATTAATTGGAAATTAATGTCATTAATTGGAAATAATGGTGAATAAATGGTGTCATTAATTGGAAATAATGGGTGGACCAAAATTAACTTTTGAAAAAAGAAAATTTATTTTAAAATACTATTGTAAGTATGAAAATGTAGCAGAAGTACAAAAACAATATCACGGGGAGTTTCCGGCAGATCCACCTATGCGACTTACAATCCATCGGATAAAAGATATGTGTCTATACGAATGGATGTTCATAGACAACGCTCCAGAACCGCAATTGAGCAAGAATGCGCCACACCACCCAATGAAATGTTTGTTTAAATTTGTGAATCAATAGCCCATCCTTATCAGCAGTGTATTGACCAGAACGGTAATTATTTTGAACATCTGCGGTAGGAGGAAAAGTTATATATTTTATGTAAATTCTTTTGCAATTTAAATATTAATTATAGGTGAATAAAAACTAGAGTTATAATCATTCAAAGTTGTATGCATTTTCTGACGCACCCTGTATTTCCCTTTTCTAGTTTTCCAATGCAATTATTTATATTTGTATCAGTCAGCAAATACTATTGTAAGCAAAGTAATTGTAATATGAACAAGTAATAATTAAAAAAGATAAGTCAATTCTTACTTAGGTCAACAAAGAAAAAATTTATTTTAGTTACTTTTTATTAAATAATTACAATTAATATAAATATGTATATACATATGACAGAATCACAATATTAAGTGGCAAAATAGAAAGCTAATTTCCTTGCAATTTTCCATTATCCTTTCTATATAAGGTGTTGGAGAAAAAATTTTCTCCCATATAAAACTAAAATTAATTAATTAAATGTAATTAGTGAATTAATATTTCAAGAAACTGTATTAACATCAAGTGTCATCCACCACAAGTTTAAAAAAAACGTATTTGAACTTGAGTGGATGAATAAAAAGTATTTTATTAACGATTGAAAATTTGAACAAGATATATAAATATATATAGGGAGAGTGTGAACTAATAGTAGGAATTGAAAAAAATCTAAAATAATCCCAACAGATGTGTCTCATTGTTTCCAAAGTCTAAACTTTCATCCTTGTTTTCCGGGAGATGCGAGAAAACGCGAATTACGGTAAACAAATACTTAAAGAAAAAAAAAAAACAATGAATTTCTTTCCTTATAAAAACAGTTGTTTTATCTGTGTTCTCGCATATAGTTACAAGAATTGAATTAGAAGTTACAGGTGTACCACAAGGCCATCAAACAAAAGAGGGAAGTAGGTTTTCGTGCGCGAAATATGTTATTCGTTTCTTACGAAATTTTAGCATTTCATGTTGAACTATTTCCATTATAATATTGCGCCTTTTTTTATCCGCCTGGCGCATTTTTCATAGCTAATAATGTAAGTGCGACTAGCATTTTTAAAGTGTTGCTATGCCACATTTTGTATTAACATGAATTGTATTGTATTTATATGAATTTTATTGTATTTATATGTGTTGTATTTATATGTATTGAATTTATATGCATTGTATTTATATTGTATTTATATGTATTGTATTTATATTATATTTATATTGCATTTATATGTATTATATTTATGTATGTATTGTATTTATATGCATTGTATTTATATGCATTTATATTTTTTATTTATATGAACATTTTTTATTAATAATATTAATTATCTTCTCATAAGTATACAAGGCTATCTTCAAAGTATCACTCAAAATTTGTAACACCACTGGTGATTAGTACTATGTGTTTTTTATAACACATTTTTTTATATTTGTCAACCATATTAAAATTTTTATTGTAAATATTTTTGCAAAGAAAAAGGAAACATTAATCACTTGCAAGATAAATAAATAAAATAAATACGTCTTATTATATTTACAATCAGAAAACGCCCTCTAGCAGTTTTATGTTTTAATTCCAATCACATATTCTCTGACAACAAATGTTTGTTTCATTATATTTTTAAATTACTTAAGAAAAGATTTTACTTCTTTGCCTAAAATTCACGTGATTTTTAAGATTTTTTTTTTTTTTTTTTGGTTACAAAGAAAAGGGATACCACTTGAGGACTTTTTGCATTATATTTATTGACATTTCACTTATCTAGTATTTAAATTTTTGTGTGTAAACAAAAAATGAATAATACGTCTTTTGTGATGGGAAGTACCTTCAGGTGCGCGCCGTGAACTTCCAATCGGGCGACCATTTTTCTCCGCTCACAAGCATCTAAAACAAACTGGGTCGCCAAATTATGAAAGGGCTTTCAATTATCTAGAGCTTATACCAATATTTAGTTTAAAAAGTTGATTTTTGATAAATTGGCAGTCATTTGAACAAAAAAGGTAAATTTTTCTAACTTTTCGCGAGCTCGAAAAAATAATTAATCAATGAAAACTATACTTTTCGGTGGTGTAAGTTCCAGAAAAAATTATTACCTTTCTTTTAAATAAAAAATAAAGAAAATCAGTCGAATAGTTCTCGAAAAAAATGGTCGCCCAGTTTGAAAAATATGATTTCGAGAAAACAAGTTTAAAGTTTTGCAATAGCGTTACATTCAACGAACGGCGGCGCGTCTGTACATTCAAAAAGCAAAAAAGTTTGTAAGGAATTTGGGCTTTAGGGCAACAATCTACACAATTGTAGAATGTAACAAATGCAAAATTTTTAAATTTTTAAATGTTGACACAATGAAGTAGAATTTCCTCTTAAAGTTAAATTAATGTTCCATTAATTTTGAAATATATATATAAATAATAAATATTGATATAATAATATAAAAATAAATATTGTGTTTTATGGCCGTTTTAACACATAGGCTGATAAGTTACCGGTCTAATAAAGAAAATACAGTTTTTTTACATAACTTTATAACTTTAATAAATAACATAACTTTAATAATAAATAATAATAATTTAATAATAATAATAATAACAATAATAATAATAATAATAATAATTTAATAATAAAAATTTAATAAATAAATAAAAATAATAATTTTATAATAAATAACATAATTTTATAACGAAAAAGCTCCAAACAGTGCTCAGAATCATCGACTCGTTGTTGTTTTTGGTCAAAAGTCGACATGCGCGGCATCCACTTTGACAACAGCTTTTTCCTAGACAACTGTTCATTCAAAATAAAACCTACACGTTACTTGGATATTTTCAGAGTTTGAGCTATCTCCTGCAACCTCACTTTGCGGTTCCCCAAAATGATTTTGTGGACTTTTTTTATGTTTTCCGGAGTATTCACCTCTTTTGCATGGTGCATCACTGGTGTCCGTACTACCACGTTTAAATTCAGCAAACCAGTCAATAATGGTTGATTTACCTGGTGCAGTGTCCGGATAACGCTTATCAAGCCAAGCTTTTGTTTGAACGGTGTTTTTTCCCCATCAAATAACAATTCTTGAAATTCTTGTATATCCATTTTTTTGTTTATCAACAAAGTCGTTCAACTAAAACCACTCTAACGTTTTATCCACACGGCGAATCGTCATAACCTTTTTTCTGCTACCTTTTAAAGGTTAGTACTTACTAAACAAGTTGGAAATTGTACGTCAAACGTGACAAATGAGGTGCGTTCGTGCTATAGCTAGTTATATAAATATTCAGATCTTCTTGATTTTTAATTCTGTGAAATGAATTATATCGTCTGCAGATTAATTTCTGTCATAAAATAAATATCTCGGTCGCTTGACGATTAAACCTCGGAAGCTCCTATAACAAAAAAGCACCGATTTTTTTTTAAATAATTCACATTTCTTAATAAATATTTTTATTAATATTTCCTAAAGTTTTGATTCGATTTTCATAAAATTTGAAATGTCTCGACAAATTTCTGCAAAGATAATATATCTAAAATTTTAAACCTCTCGGTTGGGTAGTTTTTGCGTTGTTATATGCGGACGGATGGACAGACGGACGGACCAAGCGACGACAATAGGTGCTACGTATTTATATAATTACGAACGCACCTAAAAAAGCATCGGTTTGACGATTGCAACGCCATCTGCGTGCCAGACCGGGAATATGTGTTAGTATATAGTGTTTAGAAAGAGTTGTGACTAGTATAAGTAAAATACTGAAATCGACATGAATAAAGGAGACAATTCTGAATCGAATGCATCTATGTTATGGAAAATTTTGTTCCAAAATTCTCTGTCTTCCAGTTTTTACTTTTCTTGGACATCGTCCAATAATTGTCTCTTTACCAGTTTAACATTATCCTGGGTTTCTGGCAGTTTTAATCTGTTTTTCTGCATTTTTGCCGTTTTACATTTAACCAGAGTCATGGCAAGGGTGGTGCATCGGTACCCCCCGCACCAGACATCGTCAAATCGTCAAATATGGTAAGGCGCTGAAAGGCTTCATCGGCGCCATCAGTTATCATTATTAATGCGCCAACGATCGGTAGAAAAAAAGCAAGGTATTTCGGACCAGGCGCCAAATAGAGCTGCTGCGGCGTTGTATTTCAAGTGTTCTTGAAGTTTTCTACTATTTCCATCTTTCATTTTCCTACATAAGAATGTTTTTCCTATTCTTTCTCAGGAAACCCCCTCTCCCTCGCACACGCTCTTTTCACGTTCGCAGATATATTTTGCTTACTCTCTTCTGCTTCTCCCTATGTAATTCAAAGAATTAAAAATTTCAGAAAAAACATGCTTCTATCCTTGTATGTTGTACGTGTATTCCGCTCTACCTGGTGTAGGGAGCCCCGAAAAAATAATCGTGTAACTTCATGTTTTTTTTTTTTTTTGCAGGTTTTAACTGCTCTTCTATCTTTAAACATTCCCACCAATGTCTTAATGGACGCTGCAGGTCCAATTCTATCGCTTGTAGCGGTCTCGATGGCTGTGGAGACGAAAGTGATGAAGCCAAGTGCGATGTTTGCTGTAAGTTAAGATTGTCTAAATCTTATCATTGAAATAAAATTTTAACACATTGTTGACCGGCTTAACATGAGGATAACCACCAGATTAACATGAAATCTAACTTTTGAAACAACAGAAACCCCGCCCTCTTTCGATATCCCAATTGATTAGTCAGATTTTTCAAGTTTATGGCTCAGTAAATATCTTTCAATTATGCATGGTTCCACTGTAAAATTTCTCACAGTCTGACAAAATGAAAACATCGATTTACTCAGATTTGAAAGTGTCATTTTTCTCAGTATATGCATAGTCGTGACCGGTCAATAATGTGTTAACAAATAATAATAATAATAGTAATAATAATAATAATAATGTTTTTCAATGAATTCATAACTATTGAGTTAACAAGTTTCATTTTTATTTCCAGATTGCAAGAAGCCATAAAAATAACGAATCATGGATCAGTATTTGGAGATGTTCCTTCATAATTTATTTTGTGATGTCTTTCATTCCATTTTGAATTTTATCGGTGTCATTTCGTGTTTAACGATCAAAGACTTTTCCATACCAGTGGTGCCTGATTTTGGAACGATTTTGTTTTATTGATTCAATCATGAACTCTAGAAAAGTGATTTTTTGAAGAATGTAAAAGTTTGGTTTGTAAAAGCAACTCCCATATGAGTGATCTACTTAAAAATATTATAGAAAGCGTATGTCAATGTTCCATAAGAAAAAAGTTTTGAAATGCCAAATGGAGTAAGAAAGAATAGGGGGAAAGTTGTTTTTTTTTTTATGTTTTGTATGTTTTAATTTAATGTTTCTTGGTCTTACACGATGTTCATAAATTTTTGTCTTATCATGCATTCACGCATTGTGAGCACCAAAATTGCATATTATTTACATATTGTCATCACCAAAACACGGCTGGGTAAAATGGAATTCCCAAATGTTATTGTCACCAGACACAGGTTCCGTATTTTGGTGCATTTTTTAAGGTGCTGAAAATACATTCAGATGCATTTTGTGCATCTAAACTGTAGGAAGATATTTATTCTTTTACTAGTCGAGATGAAGAGTGGTAAAGTTATCTGTGACTATTCATATGTAAAACATTACATGAAAATGCGCTAAAAATTTTAGATTATCCTTTACTACAAGACCATATCTTATATAATTAATAATTCTTAAGTACTCGCAGCAGATTAAGACAGATACATGATATAGAATAAAGCTAGTGTCCTCTTGTTAGTAATTTTTTTTTAAAGAAAGGATAGAAAATTGCGTAGTTTGTTTATTAACCATTTGACTCTTACACAAATTTTATTCGGTTGACACCACTTTTTTAAAAGAAGTTACCTTCAATTACACAATTTCGAAAATGCTCTGATTAAATAAGAGAAATTTTATTTTCCTTTATTACTAGTGCCAAAAGGCAAATTTTGCAAAGAAAAATTATCCCGAGTCAGACTCGGGGTTGGACCGCAAAGTGTTAAGGGTTTTGGTCAGTCAGATCGCTAATTCTCCTCGCTAATGTTAAATCAATGGTCGTGGAATGAATTCCTATTTTTAGAATATCTCAGCAGGAAATTAATATTTTTAACTTATATTTTTTCTGTGTACTCCTTTCTTTTACAGTTAACTAAATATTCCTAAAATATATACTAATATATTTGAATATATATCCGAGTAAATATTTGAAAAATATTTACTCGGATGTTAGAATACATTATTTTAAGCATGTAAAAAAACTTTTTATTTAAATTTAGAACATAAAAAGAAAAAAATATTGACTAAAAGGTACTTTTTTCACATCTGCAATAAACAGAAAATTACATGCTTCTCATAAATATTGTCAATTTTCTAATACAAAATTGTAAAGTATACGAACTTACCTTTGTAAAAAATCTCTTTTTGAACGTCTCCAACCTTTATAATTTCACAAAAATTTACGAAGTTCATTTTAGCAATAACAATCCGAAACTGCTCAAATGATAAATAAAACTTTGGGATGAAATATTAACTCAGTACCGCCGTCTATTGAGAATTCTATGAACAATTTATATTAACTGTTGTACTGGAAGAGAGCAGCAATGAACAAAATCGTTTTATAAAGCCCACTGTATAAGTAACATTGACTTTTGTAAAGTATACGAACTTACCTTTGTAAAAAAATCTATTTTTGGACGTCTCCAACCTTTATAATTTCACAAAAATTTACGAAGTTCATTTTAGCAATAACAATCCGAAACTGATCTAATGATAAATAAAACTTTGGGATGAAAAAATAACTCAGTACCGCCGTCTGTTGAGAATTGTATGAAAAATTAACTGCTGTGTTGGAAGACAGCAGCAATGAACGAAATCGTTTTTAAAAGCCCGCTGTATAAGTAACATTGACTTTTTGGTTTGTTGCAGATATGCAACGCGGTGATACAAAGGTTTAATTTTATTTGAAATGTTAAAACTTATACCCAGCTCGTCAGCTTCGTTAAGAATTTCACCCATAAAATATAAAATTAGGCATATGATTTGGAAATATTTTGTCAACTAAAACAAAAGAAGTATGTTAAGAAATAAAAGAAGAATAAGAAGAATTAAGAAAAATAAAAAATACACAAATTTTTTTGAATTTTTGGAAATTTTCTCTTTATACCAATTGTTTCTAATGACATTTAAGTTAAAACTTTGAAAAATATATATACATTTTAGCAATTACACAGAAAAAAAAATTAAGTCAAAAATAGTCAAAATGATGTGAAAAATTGACATTTGCGCAAAACATGATAACTCAAAATCAAATCAATGCATTTACACTTTGTAAATTACATAATAAAGAGAATAACTTTCTCTAGGACATAGACTAGTCGCATTATAATAGCATCTCTATCGCAGATGCTGTGGCACTTGAAGTACTAATGTAATGAAAAATTCGTAAAATTTCTTGCAACTTTTTAACTTATACCAGTGTAAATAAAAAGCAAATTAATATATTATCATGATTGTAGTCTATTCCCTCAATAAACATTTGTAAAATAACTAAAAAAATTTCAAGGCATTTCATGCATAATTATTTGCTATAAGATGTTTTGCGTATAGTAAAAATCTGAAAAACTTCATTTTGAGAAAAAGCTAAAAATAACTTTTAAACGCGGTAAAACTATAAAAATAAGTATTATTCTTTAAAGGTTTAATTATTAACTCCATGTATTTTCTTGGACATATAATCCCATTTAAATGCTAAATCTTGAAAAAGAAGAATGTCAACGTACATTTCAGCTTACTTCCGGTTTGCAGAACGATATTTCCGGTTGTAAAATTCTTCGGTAAGCTGTAACATATGCAAATTTAAACGGCTGTAACTCGAGTTCTAATTAAGATACAGACACAATTAAAGCAGAATTCGATAGATAAAAGATCGAATTTTAATATTATTGCAAAAATGAAAAATCGATATTTTTAACAAAAATGACATTTTAAAAGTGTCTGGATACCTTAAGAAGGGTAACGCAAAAAAAAAAAAAAAAAGACGATAGAAATATTAATTTCCTATGAGATATTTTAAAATAAGAATGGATTTCACGCCCGTACATTTAACATTGGAGAGCGAAGTTGGAGACTTGATTGACCGACACCCTTAAAACTGTATGTTAATTTTAAAACAAAATGTAAAATGACAACTGGTTGTAATTGCCTGGTCGAAGAGAAATTTGCAAATATGTTTTAAATTGCTATAATAAAGTAGAAAAACAAAATACTTTTCATGCTAGTAATGAGTGCTATATCGAAATTGAATTTTTATCATAATCATAATATTTAGCTTTGGATATTTAATTTCAAAGCTAAATAAAATAATTTTTATTAAATAATCTGATTCTTATTTAAGGAGACAGGAAATTTTTGCGAAATTTTTCTCCATTTCAATATTGGTAATTTTCAGAAAATAAATCTCATTACTAGCATTCTATTTCAAACATTCTTTTCTAAAAAAAAATATAAAAAAAATCCTTAAACAAAAAAAATCCGAATGAGTAACTGAAGTATATTTTGTATAACTACCATCATAAATCAGTGGTTCAACGCAAAACTTCAGTTTTTCATTATTTGACGCCAGTTTTTAGATGCATTTTTACTTTCTTCTATCTGGGTGTTTCACATTCTGGAAAATAAAGAATACTTATCCAGTATACTTATCCAGTATTATATTTGTGATAAACTCTCTTTTGTTCTATATTTTTAAATTTTCATCTGTTCTTTATATTGCTTATTACGCTGTCTCTCGGTTATACCTGAAAAACAAAATATATTGTAAAAAATATAAAAATGTATACAAAAAAGTATATACAAAATCAATAAAAACAGATCATACTTTTTGTAACAACTTGAAAAAAAATATTATTTCTTTTTCAGGTAGATTTGTTAAGAATTTAATTTCCTTTATTTAAAAAAAGAAATGCGTTAACCTAAATTTAATAGAATTATTTCTGGTTTAAATCATGCAAAACTAAGAACGCTCTTTGAAATTTAAAACCTGGTACTAGGTGAGTTAAAGAACAACGGCTGTAAAATAAATATGTATTAAAAATAATATCTGCTTGTTTTGTTCAAGAACTGAACTAGTTTGCTTTTAAGATAAAATAAAATGTACCATAAAAAAATAAAATTATTCGTCAGTAAATTAAAGCAGAATTGGGGAGATCGTTATAAACTGTATAGTTTTAGTTCCATAATATCGCAACATACACGTATGTATGGGGCTTGATTCAAAGTTTTTTAGTATTTTGAATGATTTAAACAATAATGTAAATCTTACACACATTTTGAAATAGAGGATATTTTAAAACTTAATTCACATTTGTCGCAAATACATTGGGAAATGTACGCTAGTGCATTTTGCTATAAAAAACTAACTGTTTTTCATGCATTTTCTTGTAAGACAAGTAAGGTGTTTCCTAGATTTTCAGTTAGAGTCCTGCAGTGGGTCGGCTACTTCTGTTTACTTGCCCCGGCTCAATCAATGAATTACGTTTCAGTCGGACCCATCATAATGCATTTAATACTTGTCGGTCGGGTTTAAACTATGCCACTGTAAAGTAGGGGTTGGGTTATTTGGGTAACTTTTATTAGCTTCGTGTGTTGCTTTGCTCACGTTTTTGTTGTTAATTCACACAAGGCCATCTTGATATAACCATGATTCACATCGGATCGACACACGTGAAGATGTAGATTTTAATATGGGATCACCATTTACAGTTTATATAGTACTTGTCCTTTTACATTATACTGACTTCGAAATATAATTAATACCATGTTCCTAATGGGCAAGATAAATGCAGAAATATTAATAGTAAAACAATGATGTGGTTTTATTACTCTTTTCAATGTAAGATCAAAGATCGGATTTTGGATCTTGAATGCTGCTCCTGTTTCTATAAAATGTGATTTTTACAGGATTCGCTCGGATTAAAAATGGGCTTTAATCAGTTTTTTTTTTCTCTGATAGGGTTGTGAATCAAATGTTCTTTCTTATACATGTGACGCAGTTATCTGCAGCAGAGGTGCCGAGAAAAATCTTAACTTCGTCACAGGGCCATTTATTCTAAAACATTAATATATCACATTTTCAAAATGGCGGTGGCAGGCTGTATGTTTAATTTTTAATAGTTAAATTTGTGTTCGGGTAAAATCTGACCCATGCAGGTCTCTATTTTTATTTAAATAACGCACCACTGGCGAACGAAAACGATGCATCCAATAAAATTTTTTGCAGATTTTATTGCCCTCTATCAATCAGCGTACGTAACATTCCAAACATGTGAATACCATTCTGTCTTATGAATTTTTAATTGCAATTTCATGTGGAATATTTACTATAGAGTATAATGGTGTTGTTGGAAACTCAAAAGTTAAAATCGATGTGTTAAATAAATTTTAAAACAATTTATTTTTCACGGTATTTTAAAGTACCGTCGGGTACAGAGGTATATAACGGGGTATAAATTAAGTACATTTTAACTTTTGAGTTTCCAAACATGTGAATACCATTCTGTCTTATGAATTTTAAATTGCGATTTCATGTGGAATATTTATTTAGAGTATAATTGTGTTGTTGGAAACTCAAAAGTTAAAATCGATATGTTAAATGAATTTTATTAAAAGTTATTTCTTACGAAGTACCGTCGGGATATAAAGGTATATAACGGGGTATAAATTAATTACATTTTAACTTTTGAGTTTCCAAACATGTGAATACCATTCTGTCTTATGAATTTTAAATTGCAATTTCATGTGGAATATTTATTTAAAGTATAATTGTGTTGTTGGAAACTCAAAAGTTAAAATCGATATGTTAAATGAATTTTATAAAAAGTTATTTTTTACGGTACTTTAAAGTACCGTCGGGATATAAAGGTATATAACGGGGTATAAATTAATTACATTTTAACTTTTGAGTTTCCAAACTTGTGAATACCATTCTGTCTTATGAATTTTTAATTCCAATTTCATGTGGAATGTTTTGTATAGAGTATAATCGCGTTGTTGGAAACTCAAACGTTAAAATTTAATTAAATTTGATTTGTTGTTAACCGCTTAAAGAGCGGTAGTTCCTTTTTGGACCACTTAATTTTAATCCCTAAATGCCACATCGGCACTAGAATTTTAGAATGAAAAATTTCCTTTTATAAAGTAGGTGAAGAAAAGTTCTCAAAAAATATGTTTTTCCGCTCACAAAACGAAACTTTCTAACATATTTTCTGACTCCTTTTAAATATAAAAGTATGATACTTGCAGACATGATTATTGAAGCTATTTGTAATCGAACACATTTTTTTTTTCATTTATTGATAAATGAATTACATCTTGAGTTGTAAGCAATGTTTGTCTCAGAACGGCAATTTTTTTGCTTTCCTCGGCTATTGCGTCCAGAAATTAGGTTCAAAACGCCAACTTTGACAGAATTTTCTGAATTATTTTTCATTACCGAAAAACGGAAAAACAGTTCGATTGCATAGTTCATTAGTAATTTGATACGTTCAAACACTTATCAATTTGATACGTTTGCGAACAAAGTTTAATTAGAAAGTAGCCAGTTTAGATTTGAGAGCAGCCCTTAATGATTGCACATATCTTCTACCCTATTTTTTTTTAAATCAGCAAAAATGCTTTGAGAAGTGAAATTTTTATTAATTCATATTTTGGGATATAAAGGTAAGCAATCATATCAAAGCAGTTTTTTTTTAATTATGCCTTTTACAAAATATAAATTTAGGCTATACAGATTTATTGATAATAATTTTTCATACTAATCTATTTGCGAAAGTAAATATCGTTATTCATAAGTCATCTATTTCAAAATTTCTGTTTCTATTTATAAACCAAATCTTCTATCTGAGTGACTCAACTACATGCCATTTTGTGCCAATTAGAATTACTTTGGCTGACTGTCTTGTGCACTTTTTGTGTGTATGTGTGTGTGTTTTGAAGTTATATCACAGCCAGTATTTCGCTCGTTTTAGAAACTGCTCGCGGTTACCTTCATATAGATGACTTTTTATTTATTTATTCATTTATTCATCTGTTTTTTGACAAAGTTGACTTTATTTTGTGCCAAATAGGCTCTAGAAATAGGCTCTTCAAATAGGCTCTAGAAGTTTTCAATTGATACACTCGTTATTTGAAAGTAGTTTTTTTTTTTTTTTTTTTTTTTTTTTTCTTTTTTAATCATGTTCTTGGAGGAAAAAAAAAGAATTAATCTATACTTTAATTCTGATATTCTTTTAATTAAATAGTTATTATTAATTCATACAAGTACGGTAAAGAAAGAGCATAATTTTTTCACACCCACACAAAATTTTTCACATTAAATGAACTATTATAAATGAAGTGACAGACTACCAAATACGTTTTTCATTTTACACCATTTCTCAACAAAACAACGCTAAAAAAAACTGTAAATTAATAAGGATTCACTTAACAAATGCATTATTAGTAAAAAAAAAACTTTGCATTGTATATTTATATTACATATACTTTTTAAATTAAATTTCAATACGAAAATATGTTGAGCAAAATATTTTAAATAGCATAGAAAGGGAAGTGCTTATAAGCAAAATACTTTGTATGAGAAACGTCAGTAGAGAGAATTGATCAAGTCATTTGTGTTTTGTTTTTTTCATATGCACGAAATCATTTGTATAATGTTCCTTTTTAATTTAATTATCATCCTTTATATTATTTTTTTTTATATGTATTTTATCATTTGTATCACTGTGTTATGTTCTAAATTGTAAAAACTTTAGGTATTCTTACCATTTTTACATAAGATTCTGGGAGTTATGTCATGATGACAAGCATGAATGTTTCACAAAAAAATTGTGGAATTGTGACCATTATATGACAAGTCTGAGTATTTTGCAAAAGGTATGGGAAAGATTCTTGGACGACAAGACTGGCCATTTGAGGAAAGAATTTGAGAAGGATTCAATGATAGCAAGGACTTTAAAAGCACCACTGGTTTAAACTATTTGTCATGTGTCGTCCTATGATATTGTGTTCAAAGTCCCTTCAAAGGACCAAGATAGTCTCATCATACTCTTGCAGTGCAAGCTATGCAGGGGGGACTTTTTTGTCACTTTTTATTATAATCTCTGTGTGAAATCATCTGAATGTTTTCATCTCCTATTTGTGATGTATATATGTTTAAATAAAGTTCATACTGATTCTATGATCAAGATTTTTCAGAGTGTATTTTTTTTTCTTTCGCATACATAGAAAACATGCATTGCGCAAATTGTACGAGGAGTTTTCGAAAAGTAAAGATACAATGCCGTCAAAAGACTTTCAATTGATAAAATGTCCATTAAAAATTTCTTATTGTTATATGCCTTATTTTTCGACATAGTTGCCGTCATTGTCCAAGCATTTGTTAATTCTGGATACAAGCTTTTGTATCCCACAGTCATAGAAGTTTACCGGCTGTTGTCGCAAATTGTACGAGGGATTTTCGAAAAGTAAAGATACAATGCCGTATACTCAATCGATAAAATGTCCATTAAAAATTACTTATTGTTATATGCCTTATTTTTCGACATAGTTGCCATCATTGTCCAAGCATTTGTTAAGTCTGGGTACAAACTTTTGTATCCCACAGTCATAGAAGTTTACCGCCTGTTGTCGAAACCACATTTCAACTTCAATTTTGATCTCATCATCGGCATGGAAGTTTTGCACTGCAAGTTGTTTCTTCAGGTAAAGGAATGAGTGGTAGTCGCTGGGTGCAAGGTCAGAGATCACAGATGGCCTACCTGTTCTGGGTTCTTCATGAACATTGGTCCTGCCTCCAGAGAAAGCACAACACCATTTCGTTACATTTTGACAATTCATAATGTTCCCATAGACAGAAACAATTTCCTTGTGAATATCAGCTGGACGCTCACCTTTTATATGAAGAAAACGTATGACGGAACGTACTTCACATTTGGCGGAATTCTGAATTGACACAGTCATCATAAACACGTGCTACACTCACCGTAAAAATAACTAATGACTGCGATGGAACGGTCAAATGTTCAAGGTTACAATATGTGTTACCAAAGCACTCATTAAAACTTTTTCTTTCCTGCTGTCTGAGGTGCATCTTTACTTTTTGAAAACACCTCGTATATAATACCACTGCCTCCTTAATACTAAATGCCTTACGTTTTCGATTCAAAAATGGAAGCCGGCTAACCCTGATAGATGGCGCTACCGTATGGGACCTCCCGTTCTAATATTTAGATTGATGGCTTCATAGAAGTGTTTTTAAAACTTACAATTTTATTATTTTTTAGAGTGATACTTGATTTTTTTAATTGAAAGTTCACATGTAAACGAAAATGAATGTTTTCTTTTTAAAATGCCGTCATGTTGTGTCCCTTTTTGTCGTTCATCGAGCAAAAATAAGGAAAATATTTTTTTTCATCAATTTCCTGTTGATATTCGTCGGGTGCTATGGCTGAAAGCGATATCTAGGCAAGATAATGTATTTTTTTTTCTTTAGAAAGTTTATTTATTATATTTTAATCTTTTATCTTTGTATTTTTAAAAATACAAATAGGCATTTTTACTAATTTTTTTATTTTTCTAGCAACATTCTGTTGAATAATAATAAAATAAATGAATGTCTATTTGTTATTAATATGATATATTTTTATTAGGTTACAATTCTGTAAAAGGATGCTTTGATCTAAAACTAGTTCTGAAATAATATTAATATTAAAAACGTGACAAAAATATTAGGTGAAATTATTTATTTTTATCAAACAATTATCCAAAGCCTTGTCTGAATGAAACTGAATCTGTAACATTAAATATATTTAAATGTCTTCCATTGCACTTGCAAAATAACCCTTTTAAAAATATTAGCCTTGTAAAAGATGAATATAATATAAATAATTATAATTATTATATTCCTGTTTCTTTTAAACATTATTTAATCTATCAATAATATTTCACCAATCTCATAATTACATTTCCCATTGTGAATCAATATCTAATTGTAATAACAGAAATAAATCAAAGCACCCCAAATTCATGTACTGGAAACCTTACAAAATGCAATAATAATTGTTTTTATGATTGTATTTAGAATCAGAACTTAATTAAAGAATACTAATGAAGTAAATAGTCATTTTCAGATAAATTAAACAATTGGGATAACAATTAATAAAAAATTATGAGAATAATTAAATGTCCAAAATAATTATTGTCATTATCACAAGATCAATAATATATTATTCTAAGTAGAAGATTTTAAATACGGAATTTAAGAGAAATACAGTTATCAAGTTATTGAGATAATGAGGGAGGGGGGGGCAGTATAAAAGGGGAAAACATGTCTTGAAACATCTGTTCATAGAATCGTATTTCCCATTACAGTTTTTTTAATGAGGATACTTTCACTTTCGGAAACGTTTTCGAAAGTAGCAGTAGCCTTATGAAAAAACCCGCAATCGAGATTTTTAAAAAAAAAGTAAAAAATGGCCTGTGTAGAAATTCACCTCAGCTATTCAGTGAAAAAAAAAAAAAAAAAAAAAAAAATCATTTCAAAATATTGAAATACAAACAAGATATTGTAAAATAATTGTCCCATAGGATTAACATTAGCGAGAGCGTGTTTTCCCGCGAGTAAAGTAGCCTCTTAAGAAATGGAAAAGCTAATAATGATCCGTCTCATACTCTTTATCATTTATAAAGATTTTAAGCTATAAATACTATAAATATTAATTTCATTTATTGCAATAATGAAACTAGTAAGTCTTCAGGTCGGGAGCTTCAAACGTCAATCTGCAATTTCATTTTAAAATACTTTTAATTTAGTATTTAAAATATTCAAGCCACTGTTTCATTCCTTTCACATTTGTATTATCAACAGTAACAAGTAATTTTAATTTAATCCACTACTTGGTATTTTGCATTAATCTTTTTAAAACTTGCTCATAGTTTTTAATCTATTAATTAAATTTTATAGTGTTAATAAATATTTTCACTCCATAAACATTGTTTATTTTATTTTTTATGGAAATCTGTTTATAAATAAAGATCAGTGTTATTAATTTATGTATTATAATTAATTTTAAAAAGTACTTTTATATTAAAAACAAATATTTTAAATTAAAAATATCAGTTACTACAGCAATTTAAATTGTTATTTATAAAAGAAAAGATAATAAATACATTTGTGAAATTCTAGAAATTAATTACAAAGTTTATTTTTTAAGCTATATTTTTTAACTTTCCATATAAATATTCTCAATACAGCCTTTGTTTACGTTATTTACTGATCACTACCTCCGTAATATATACGCGTTAATGCATTACAAAGTTAGCATAATGATACGTATTGAAATATGTCAGTTGTCGCCGATAGATGGCACTGTACTCTGGGACCAAATAGGCTTCCAATTTCTGTATGGGGGAAAACGCGATTACGACCGGCATTTAGTATTAAGGAGACAGTGATAATACACCCTTCTACGTTTTAAAAGTAACTAAACTTTGTAGGTATTAACATATAAGTGAATGACGATAAGTGATAACGATTGTTAAACTATTTTCTTTTACATTCGTATCTAGTAAACTGCAATAAAATATTAATAAATACGCAAATAATAATACTTTTCACAAGAGATTAAGTTTTCACTATATATTCATATAAGATATTACAATACCATTAGAAAAGTAATCCATAAAACTTCTAATTGAATAATAATATATTTAGATAATGTTAGAAATTAGCAAGTGTATAAAATTATAATATTCGTTTGACAAAAATAAAGATTCAAGATGTGAAATGTATTACTACAGTCGTGATAACTTTCATAATAACAAACACAGTAGCGGAAACTTCAAACCGAATTTTTTAAATGTTTAACGTTTTATTTCTACAGCACTAAAATAAACACCATGTTACTGGTGGCTGAAGTTGCATTATTTAAGTGTCTTGGTCAGGACTTGACAAATGCGGTCGCCAGGTCGCCACCAAATAATTTATTCTGGCTTTTTTTCCTTACAAAATATGATCTGCGCAATGATCAAAAACGGCATTTTTTCTCTCCCTCCAATATTAAGAAATATACTTATAGATTGTATTCAACAAAAAGTATTTTTAACTTTTATTTTTCAAAAAATAATAAATAAATAAATAAGTCCATCAAGTACAAATTTTAAAATAATAAAATCAGAATTATTTGAGTGATTTAGACAAAAAATTGTTTTCTTGCTTCACTATATCATCGATGCCCCCTCCCCCCCTCATATGTAGATTGTGTAGCACTCAACTATCCGGACATTTGAAGCATTCGACAATCAGCATTTTCCGAACATGCCGGTGAATTAAGCTTTTAAAGTATTTCTTTTCTTTTTTTATTTATTTCTTCCAGATATGTATAATTTTGATAAGTTTAGAAGAACTTTTCATTAGAAAACTTAGTTTATATTAACTTTCTAATTTATGTATTATTCTAAACTATGTAACTAAGAAACCTAAACCATGCTTGTTACAATGTTTTCTCAATTAAGTCATAAAAAACTTTCGTGCTTTATGAAAATCAGTGACGTTGTGGGGGGTGGGGGAAATATTTTTCACTGGCGACTAGACTTTTTGTTGGCTATCAGATTTTAACAAATTTGCAAAGCCTTGGTCTTGGTTATAGGGAAGTTGCAATCAGCTCATGAACTTCTCATTCACCAATTACAACTGCCAGGTTGACCTCCAACAATGGTCACAATTCTCTCAGCTACCAATCATAACTGCCCTCCAAAGGTTGATTTGTGATGTCATTTGCAACTAACCCACCGCCCCATGAATACTAGGCCTGCGCACTGATACAAAAATGACGGCTGTCATAGGCGGATTTTTTTCAGCATTTGTACGGTTGCTTACGATTTTAATACCAATAATATCTAAAAGTTTTTTCAGCCTTCTTTTGCTGAAATTAAATAAGTCAAATAAAACTATTAGAGAATACTGGGGTCCAAATCCAGGGGACCGTAGAAACGCTTAAAAAAATCCGCCTGCGACAGTCGCCATTTTTGTGTCAGCGCGTAAGCCTAGTATTCAGGGGAAGGTGACTAACCTATATTATAAACCAAATATACGCACTTGGCAAATCTAAAGATTATATCCGTGTTAAGGCAGTTCTCAAAAACATATTTTTCCCGCTCAACAATACGAGACTTTCTAACACATTTACGGACTCATTTTTAAACGTAAAAGCATGGCACTTGCAGGCATGATTTTTGAAATTATTTGTAACCAAACAATTTTCATTTTTTATAAATTAATTATATCTTGAGATATGAGCAACTTTTTGTCATAACGAGAGTTTTTGTCCTTTCCAGCACTACTGCGCCAGGAAATTCAGTTCAAAACGCCAACTTTGATAGCATTTTCTGAAAAATATTTTGTCTTTACCAAAAACCGGAAAACTGTTCGATTACATAGTTTTGGGATGCCAGCACCTACCATTTCCATGCATTTGCGAATAATAATGAACTCAAAAATGTGTCAGAAAGTAGCCAGTCTGGATTTAAGAACAAGCTTAAGATCAAACTTTTAACATCGCGACATGTGAGCCACTGAAAAGTTTGAATGATCTAGAGCAGAGGTTTCCAAACTACAGGTCGCAGACAAAGAGCGTTCCTCAACCATCTTGAATCATGTCCACCAAACAACTTGTATCTATATTAATAAAATAAAGTTTTGCTTTGTCTGTGTGTCTATCTGTCGGCGATGGCTAAGGAAAATATACAATACGTAGAGGTCTGAAAATCTGTATGAGGATACTCCAACACAGGTCTTAATGCATCTGAGACTCATATTTTTCATTTCATGTTAACTAACCGAGATATTAATTAAAAACCCTAATGAGCATTGCAAAATTTCGTGAAAAAATCCAAGCAATGCGGCCGAAACCCTGTTCCGCAGATAAAGAACCGAGAGCAAAACGTAAATGTTTCTTCGCATCTTTCACATTGCTTACTGTGCACAGTGCACATTGGCTTAAATACTCGAAATATGCTAAATGTATATATATCAAAATTTCGAACTTTAATCTTTTTAACGGTGCAATCCGTTAAAAAAAATGTCAGTATTAAACCTTTTTAAAAAATTATTTTCAAAACTTCTTTTTTTAAATCCCCATCCCCCATTTTTCGAAGCCCTCATCGGGTTAACTAGTCTAAATACGAGAAAACGAAAACTACCAGGTTATAGCTATGTATTTTTATTTTTCTAATTTGTTTTCGAAGAACCGTTTCAGCGATTTTTCTGTAATTTTTAAAAATCTGCATTCGCTTTCATGAACAAAATACGAAAAAAAAATTACCCATTTATAGTTTCAACCTTCTCCTTTTTAATGATATCTTTGCTTAAAAAATATATTAATATTTACTAATTCAAATCATTTCTGGGAGCCACTTCTCGAAATCTTTTCACACCTTCACCCTGCTTTTTTTTTTTCTCTATCCGTTCTAGAATATTTTCAGAAGGGTTTTTGTTTGAGCGTATGCACTGTTAAAACTACATCTTCAACAGAGAGAAAAATTATTTCGAGTTTAAAAGAGGGAGGGGGGCGTTTTAAATTATTTAGATTTTTCTCAAGAACTTTTGGTCAAAACTGAAAATTTAATATATCTAAATGTTAGAAATTAAATTCACAATCACTGTAACAAGGACCCTTTAGTTCATTTGGATAGATTTTCATTAAAAAATATAAAATCATTCAAGACTCGTTTTAGGTATATTTAAGGGTATTATCACGGGTCCGGGATATGACGGTCTTTTGTTTAAATATATAAAATCTAAACAGATTGGCGCCTACGTAACATGCCTGGTGCAAGCTGTTGAAAGCAGCGGGGTCCCCTAGTCTAGGTTCATTTGGATATCTTTATTTAAAAATATAAAATTATACAAATTCGAGGATGGCAGTTGTGCGTCCAACATTAGGTTTGTTTAAAAATATAAAACCCTTCAACACTGATTTCAGGTATATTTGAGGTGAGTTTGATGGGCCCGGGCAACGCCGGGTGAGTCAGCTTAGTTTTATAATAATGTAAAATAATAAAAATAATTAGATGTATAATAGCAAAAGAACATACTTATTGACAATGATAAATTCATATTTACAGAACAGAATTTAACATAATTCAGAAATTTGTAACTAATTTTTTTCTGCTGAAATTTGTTTGCAACTGTTGTTCAAGTTTACTAGTGCTGATTTTAAAAGGATACTTAAAAAACTCATCAGTTAACTTGAATATGTAGATGACATTTGGCATCTTTTATTTTTTAAGAAAACTTTTGTATACAGATCAGTAAGCTTTGCACACTAGAAAAAAAGACACAAGAAAATTTATGAAACTAATCGGTTTGTATAAAGATTGCTATAGGAAGACTTTTGAACTATTTTAAGGTCATGTATTACTCTCTTAAAACGAAAGAGCCAAAATAACTCAAGTTGAGCCGAAATCCACTCATCTCACGATTTGAAAGTGAGCTTCTCACGAAGAGTTGAAACAACTCGAGTGAACGAGTTGTTTTTAAACAACTCATGATTGAGTGATCTCTATTTTACTCATACTTGAGTGAAATCAAATCAATGAAGGTTAAATCCAGTAGCACTTGAGTGATTTATAATCAATTCAAACTTGAGTGAAATGAGGTCATTTCAGATTTAATCCAGTAATTCTTGAGCGATTGGTAACCAATACATACATGAATGAAATCAACTCATTTAAGAGTTAATCCAAAACCCCTTGGGTGATTTCTAATAAACTCATTCTTGAGAGGAGTCAACTCACTTAAAAATTACAAAAATAATAATAATAATAATAATAACCTAGAAGGATTTCTAATCAACTGACTAAATAAAATCAAGCCATTTAAAATGAAATTCAGTAACCTTTGATTTATTTTTATCTACGAAATTCAAAATAACACAGAATTCTTGCCACGTTTTCAAATAAAAATAATGATAAATAACTACCTTATTTTATACTCTATAAAAATTATATTTTATTATTTATACCTCTGATATATTTTATTATTTATAGCTTCCGAAATACAAGTTTTTTTCTAGAAAGGAGGGGAAGGGGAATTGAAATTCATGGTAAAGATGTAATATTTTATTGTAAAATAATAAATTTCATAAACAGATACAGATATTTTTTTTTTTTCAAAAAAAAAAAAAAAAAAAAAAAAAAGTAAGTTGCATGTTGAATGTATACATATATGTGTACATTCAACAATTAAGTGAAAAGTGTCATTTTATATTTATTTATTTTGTTGTTGTTTTTGAGCTGCTTGAAATATATACCCCCCCCTCCCCCCCCCCCCGATCCAAAAACAGAATTTTAAAGGAATACTTGAATAGATAAGAATTTATGCTGTTTTAACTACTTTAATCATGGGTTTTTTTTAATATATATATAATGATTATGTTTTCTATGCAATATTATTAGATATATTGCATGATATTTTTCAGTTTATATCAATATTATCATTAAATGTTTTAATCCTAATACTATTTAGGAATATTTACACAGTGAATATACGGGAATGGAGATATTTACCTTATTTTTAACAACATATGATAAAAAAATATGGGATTTATACAGCTTCACAAATCAAGTATATTTATTTTAAAATATTAGAAAAATAGTATACAGGGTGATTCATAAAAGATGGGCAGAACTTTAAGGGGTTATAGTACACTTAAAGACAAATAATATTAAATAGGAGACTAAGGGTCCCAGACGTATTCCCAAGGAGATAGGGGGCATTAAAGTTTAGGGTCCGAAATTTCAAATGATTATAAAACATGGAAAAATTGGTCGATTCGTTTGCGGTTTTTGCAAAAAATTTTCTTTATGCCAGTATTTTCTTGAAATAAAATTTTAAAGTTCAATTTCAAAAAATGCCGATAGGGGGCGCTTTAGACTTTGGAGTAACAAACAACTATTTTTTAACGTTATTTTTTGTATTTCTTTAAATGATTTCGAAAGCTTAGACTTAAACTTAAATTTTGATCTAAAAATCTGAGTCCTAACGAGTAGTTAAGTAGCGTAAACTGAAATTTGAAATTTGAAACCCTTCTCCCCCCAGAACAAAAATCAGTTATTCCCGATCTTTGTGTCGTAGATTAGGCTCTAACTACTGCCGCGTTTTGCTAAAATTATTCTTTATGTCAGTATTTTCTTGAAAATAAATTTTAAAGAAAATTTTCAAAAAATTCCGATAGAGGGCGCTTTAGACTTTGGAGTAACGAACAACTATTTTATACCGTTATTTTTTGTGTCTCATTAAATGCTTTCTAAAGCTTAGACTTAAACTTAAATTTTCAGCTCAAAATCTGAATCGCTGAGCGTGGTTCAGTAGCGAGGGGAGGGGGTTCAAATTTCAACTTCTGAACATAGTTCAGTTTGCACTACTTAACCATGCCCAACGATTCTGTGCTGTGATACGAGGCAAAAATACAACTTTCGTCAAGGACTGCATAGTCGGAATTCACTCATAAAGGCACTGGCACAGTTGGAAACGTCGCTCATGCAAACGTTAAAGCTCCATTCCTGACGCTAGTCACCGGGTGAAGAAGGAAACAGAAAGTATGCAAATGTCAAATGGGGAAGAAGAAGAACACGTATGCAAAATTTCGACACGATTCAGGCATAAAAACCACTGAACGGTGAGTCAAGTGTAAGTCGCTGTAGTAATGAATCGGAAGATGGTGCCCTTCACGAATAAGGAAAAGGCTGAGATGCATTTAATTTACGGAGCGGCAGATGGAAATGGTGCAGAGGCACAACGAATGTACGGAGAGCGATTTCCTAACAGGCGGTTGCCTAACCGCAAAACTTTCGAGCGCTTGCACAGACAGTTGTGTGAGACGGGATCATTTCTCGCTTCCCGGTCGAATGCAGGTCGTGCAAAAAAGGACGAATCAGTAGTTGTTGCAGAAGCCATTCTGGATGTAGTAGCGGCGCAGCCAAGTACAAGTACACGAACAGTGGCTAGCCAGGTGGATACCTCACAGTCCACGACTTGGAGGGTACTGAAGGATGAACATTTGCTCCCGTTTCATGTGCAACGAGTCCAGAAACTGTCTCCAGGGGATTATCCAAATCGTATTGAATTCGCCCGCTGGTTTCTGCAGCAGAACGCGCTAAATCCACATTTTGGACGAACTGTGCTTTTCACCGATGAATGTACCTTCACACGTGAAGGTACATTTAACACACACAATGCACATGTATGGGCGGATGTCAATCCACATGCTACGTATCCACATGCTCATCAGAGACGCTTTTCCATCAATGTTTGGGCAGGAATCCTCGGAGACCACCTAATCGGACCGTACCTTCTTCCTGAACGCCTCAACGGTAAAACATACCTCACATTTCTGCAACATGTGCTGCCAGACCTGTTAAACGTTGTTCCTCCACGCATCCGGCGGGTCATGTGGTTCCAGCACGATGGAGCGCCAGCCCATTACGTACGAGACGTCCGCAACTATCTGGACATCACATTTCCGAACAGATGGATTGGTCGAGGTGGTCCTGTTGCTTGGCCTGCTCGCTCGCCAGATCTTTCACCCCTCGATTTCTTTTTTTGGGGACGATTGAAGGCTCTTATGTATGAGACACCCATTGAATCCCCCGAGGGACTGGTCGCCAGACTTTCCGCCGCTGTAGGGGAAGTGCTCGAAAAGCCTGATGTTTTCGCGAATGTTCGCCGTTCCATTCGTCGCCGTTGTTCTGCGTGCATAACCTCTGGTGGTCACAATTTTGAACATTTATTGTGATTACATGTTAATAAATATGCTTTGGTAACATAATCCTAATTTGTGTCTTTTTACCTCGTATCACAGCACACAATGTGTGGACATGGTAAACTGAACTGTGCTCAGGAGTAGAAATTTCAAACCCCTCTCCCCAGAAACTTAACCACGTCTAACGATTCAGATTTTGGGCTGAAAATTTAAGTCTAAGTTCTTAGAAAGCATTTAATGAGACACAAAAAATAACGGTATAAAATAGTTGTTCGTTACTCCAAAGTCTAAAGCGCCCTCTATCGGAATTTTTTGAAAATTTTCTTTAAAATTTATTTTCAAGAAAATACTGACATAAAGAATAATTTTAGCAAAACGCGGCAGTAGTTAGAGCCTAATCTACGACACAAAGATCGGGAATAACTGATTTTTGTTCTGGGGGGAGAAGGGTTTCAAATTTCAAATTTCAGTTTACGCTACTTAACTACTCGTTAGGACTCAGATTTTTAGATCAAAATTTAAGTTTAAGTCTAAGCTTTCGAAATCATTTAAAGAAATACAAAAAATAACGTTAAAAAATAGTTGTTTGTTACTCCAAAGTCTAAAGCGCCCCCTATCGGCATTTTTTGAAATTGAACTTTAAAATTTTATTTCAAGAAAATACTGGCATAAAGAAAATTTTTTGCAAAAACCGCAAACGAATCGACCAATTTTTTCATGTTTTATAATCATTTGAAATTTCGGACCCTAAACTTTAATGCCCCCTATCTCCTTGGGAATACGTCTGGGACCCTTAGTCTCCTATTTAATATTATTTGTCTTTAAGTGTACTATAACCCCTTAAAGTTCTGCCCATCTTTTATGAATCACCCTGTATATACTAATAAAGCTACTTTTCAAAAGTTTTCGTCAACATGAAATAGATATTTTAAAGCTTTTCTTATACACTATATTGCCAAAGGTGACCGGTCACTTGCGATTTTAGACGTTTTGTTAACTATCTAGAAAAATACATGAGGAATTAACCTGAAACTGCAGGTGTGTAAACAGTATAGTATAGGTTATATATTTCCGCGAAGATTTTTTCCCGAAACCCCATAGGGGACTGTCAACAAATTGAAAAAGAACGAATATCTTTTGGATTACCCTGTAAAAACTAATGTAGCAAAATATTTAAAACTCGAGATTATTAATAAGTGGCTTATTGTAATATATTGTGTTCATTTTGATGAGGATAGCATGTATACTCGTAGAGAAATGAAGGCTTTTATAAAAACAGTCCCAAATTTCGCCTAGTTTTTTGCTTATAATTTGCAGTGTTCTTAATATAATAAAAAGTTCTTTTCAGAAAATATGACAAACAACATTGTTCATAATACTCTGCAATCAGAATTAAAAAATAATACAAATTGGATGAAAAATGAGCAGGTTTACTAAAAAATGTTTCACTGCGCATGCGCGAATGCAATCAAAATAAAATATGCATAATGTATTAATGAAGTATATAGAGCAACTTTTGTGAAAGTCTCAAAATCATAGCTTGAAAATTCTGAAAATTATCGTCGATAAAATAAGCTCGAAATCCGTTGTTCCCTAAAGGAAGCAAAAAGATGAGGGATTGTATAACCAAATATAGTTAGTACGTGCAATATTGTGTACGCTATCTTGGCACTAATCAACAGATATTTGATACAACCCCTCATCTTTTTGCTTCTTTTTGGGAACAACGGATTTCGAGCTTATTCTATCGACGATAATTTTCAGAATTTGCAAGCTATGATTTTGAGACTTTCACAAAAGTTGCTCTATATACTTAGCTAATACATTATGCATATTATATTTTGATTGCATTCGCGCATGCGCAGTGAAGCATTTTTTAGTAAACCTGATAATTTTTCATCCAATTTTTATTATTTTTTAATTCCGATTGCAGAGTATTAGGTACAATGTTGTTTGACATATTTTCTCAAAATAACTTTTTTTTTATATTAAGAACTCTGCAAATTATAAGCAAAAAACGTGGTGAAATTTGGGACTGTTTTTATAAAAACCTTAATTTCTCTTTGAGTATACATGCTATGCTCATAAAAATGAACACAATATATTACAATAAGCCACTTATTAATAATCTCGAGTTTGAACGCTTTTGCTACATTAGTTTTTGCAGGGTAATCCAACAGATATTCGTTCTTTTTCAATTTGTTGACAGTCCCCTATTGGAGTTTCAAGAAAAAATCTTCGCGGAAATATATAACCTATACTATACTGTTTACACACCTGCAGTTTCAGGTTAATTCCTCATGTATTTTTCTAGATAGTTAACAAAACGTCTAAAATCGCAAGTGACCGGTCACCTTTGGCAATATATAGTGTATATTTGAGATACATTTCAAATAATGTAACTCTCAGCAACATAAAATGACTAAAAAAACTTATGTACGCGCATTCGAAAAACAAGGCAGGTCAATAAGAAATACAGGGTCATTCATAATTCCCTCCGGGGTTTCGAAACGTTATAGTAAAAAAACGAAGACGAATATGAAAAAAAGAAACATATGAAATTATTCCGAAACTATTCAAGTTTTACTTACATACATTACAGGTGTTCTATGTGTGAACTCTTGGTCACACGGCATACATCCATGCGATAGTCCAGTTCCTGCCATACTCCGTTTCTTTAAATCTGAATCAGTGGTGTCAGTTCAACGGGCCTTTCGTAATAAATATCGAAAACAGGGACCAACTGACAAAACAATTCATGTGTGGTACCGGAAATTTAAAGAAACGGAGTATGGCAGGAACTGGACTATCGCATGGATGTATGCCGTGTGACCAAGGGTTCACACATAGAACACCTGTAATGTATGTAAGTAAAACTTGAATAGTTTCGGAATAATTTCATATGTTTCTTTTTTTCATATTCGTCTTCGTTTTTTTACTATAACGTTTCGAAACCCCGGAGGGAATTATGAATGACCCTGTATAATTTGTTTACTTTAAAACAATATTTTTAAGTCAGACGAGTCAATTTTCAATTCATAGTATTATGAAAGTTAGAGTTCTGAAACATCATTAAAAAAATATATATCAGGGGTCGATCCAGGAAAAATTTGGGGCCTGTTTAAGACCCCTTCACAAAAATCTATTTAATAAAATGGGCCCCTTCACAAAAAGAAATTTGATGAAATGGACCCCCTTCACAAAATTCTATTCCATAAAAACTTATTATTTATTATTTATTTATTATTTTGTGATGTTTTAAAATGTGTAATTTGTAAACAAACAAGTTCACCAGAGCGGAAAACTTCAGCAAAAAGATTTAAAAAAGTTTTTATTTATAAATGCTTGGTTCGAATTTGATTAACTGGATTTCAACTTTCGTTGTAAAATGTTATTTTTCAAAAAAATATAATAAATTTCACAAAAATAACCTTTACTTTTCACAAAATGGGCCCCAAGAAAAAAAACCTGCATCGACCCCTGTATATAAACAAACGCACAGTACCGCCGAGACATTTTCTTTAAAAGATTAAATTGCTACTAAAAGCTATTTATAAATCATATTTATTGAAACAACATTAAAAAAAACTTAAAATGAGAGGCAAAGGATTTGTATAATTACATTTTAGAGCATTTTTTAATATTTATCCTTCCAACTCAAAAGATCTCTAAATGTTCGTTCGTGTAAATAGTCCTAAATGTTAGGGTTAAGACATATTTGTTAAAAATATTGATATAAACTGAAAAATATCATGCCATATATAAAATAACAATAAATATAAAACAGAATCATTATAAAAAACATGATTAGAGTATTTAAAACAGCAGAAATTCTTACCTTTTCAAGTATTCCTTCTTTAAAATTGCCCCTTTGAACAACACGAATAATACTTCAACAGTCAACAACGTGCTGTAAAGGCGAAATGCTTTTCTCCACTCGATGACGTCACACACCTGTCGTCTGCTCAGCCAATGCGCTCGCCAACGATTGCTTTTTTTATCGAGATGAGTTGTTTAGTATTCTCTCTTCTGGGGTGCATTAGAAAAATAAAAATTCAAATCAAGATGAGTGAAACGTTTAAAAATCAACTCATTCACGATCCAATAAATTACAGCTCTTTTCTGAGAAACCAAATCCACTCTTTCGTTTTAAGAGAGTACATATCGATATATAAAAAGAAGCAATTTTAAGTTTAAGAGTATGTATTTCGTTTAAAAAAAAACTGTAAACTTTCACCCCTTAAAGTATATACTATTGTAATATGTATGTATATATATATATATAACAAAAAATAATTATTATTTACATATGTTTATTAAACACAGTTGCTTAACTTCTAAATACCTTTAATTGATTTCATATTGTGTCTAGTTGGTACACTTTACTCAAAATCTACAAAACATATCACTTTCAAATGTTTTATGACCATCAAAAACATCTCATTTAATAATAGGAAAAATAATAGATGTCAGTGCATTAAACATTGAAATTATAAAAAAAATTATATTATGTAATTTTTATTGTTTTGAAAATATTTTGCTAAAATTTAATTTTATTACTTTTTAAATAAAACTTAAACTGTTTCATATTATTATTAAATATGTTCTTAATGAACATAAATTTTTTTTAAGTTATAGGTTCTGTGGTTCATGAGTGAAGTGTACCAAAATGACACACTATAAAAATCAATTAATCAGAGGTAAGTAGAAGTTAAGCAACTGTATATTTAACATATGTAAATTATAATTCGTGCCATGTTATATCTATATATATATTTCTCTTACATGGTGCAGAAATAAAGCTGAATTTCTAGATTATCTTTTGGCAACAATCGTAGTTTCCAGCTCCAATATGGCGGCCATTGTATAACTTTGGCATGAGCAGTGAAACTTAAACTATCAATGATTAAAATAAAACAACATGTACGTAATCAAAAGCATTTGAGATGATTCCTCATTTTAATTATGAGTAATATCGTTAATTCCAAATGAATTCTCAACTCAAATTTAGAATTTATTTACGAATTTCATTCACATGAAAATTGGAGAGAATAAAAATATCAACTGTCTAGAGTTCACCTGCTGCCATCTGTTGCTGTCTTGATGAAATAAATAAAATATCATGAAGTGTTTTTTTAAATGAATCTAAGCCGTGCTGTACAATGTTATAAGAACAATGAGTTTTAAACTAATTGTTTTTCCAAGTCCTTTTTCATAGTATTTAAATGATTTATGCCCATTAGTAACACCAATATAAATGTATTTTTAATTGTGTTTTTAACGAAGTTTTCAATTACTTTTTTTTTTTACAAGTAAAACAAATTGTCAATTTCATATGTTAAAATGATTTATGGTAGTATTCATTCCAGCTAGAATTGCTTGGGATCGTGTAGCAGTCTTAATGTGAATTGCTTCCCAATTCACGGCAGGGCCGTAACCAGTCTGTAAAGTCAGAGGGGGCTTTGAAATTTTTTGATGGGGCTAATTCACAGCTTGTCTTCCCCTTGCTATTTTAAATATATATAAATATAGACAGAAGTGGAAAGCAAGTCATAAACTTTTGATTATAAAGTTTTAAAATTCTTAAATGTAATAAATAATGTTGTTTGTGTTGAAAGATTATGAAGTCTAGAGGGGGCTCAAGAAGTTTCTAGGAGGGGCTCAGCCCCCCCCCTGCCCCCGTCTGGTTACAGCCCTGATTCACGGGGGTTGGCGAGCATTAGCGAGTAGGGGGCTGAGCCCCTTAGTACATATAAAATATAACAGTTTTGCAGCCTGTGTAAAAATTTTGTGAAAAATACTGATAACTAGTTATAAAAGAAATATGTTTTCTTCTCCATTTTTTTGTTTTGTTTTGTTTTTGCATTGGGTACTTTAACATAAAAAATTGTTCTTATATTGTCCGAACTCTCTGAAATTTTAATCTGTTATAAATATGACTGTATCCAAGCCTTTTTTAAAAATGCGTGAAAAAATATGCGTATTTAGTGGTGAAAACATGAGAACCGAAGCCGGGCCATTTTCATAAAAAATATATCAGATTTTTTATTTTTAACATTTTTACTCATTCAAACGTTTCAAAATTCTTGGAAGCAATGTAAATCTGATCTGCCGAGATGCTCTAAAAATATTGTGTTGAAATACGGACGTTTATTTACTTTTAGTGTAGAAAAAAAAAGGTGTCTCTGGGAGGGACAGGTTGACCTGCAGTCACCAATGTTTTTGAAAGGGTTAAAATTTGTATTTTTGAAAACCGAGTGCAAGTGTCAAAATGAATAAAGTCACAGCTTTAAGAGCATACTTTTTGTTCGTCGGTACTTCTAATATTGCATCCTGAGGAGCGCTTACGTAAGTGGGGAAATGTCAAATGCAAAAAAGGCCCTTTTTGAAAAAAAAATTCTAAAGGGTTAACAATGATATTTTTTCAAACAGACAGACGTAAAAGTACAAACTTTAAGAATATGGCTTCCATTTTTCCGTAACTGAACAGTTTGGCCGATTGAGGTGAATACAAAAGGCCAAACAATACCAGCATTTAGTTCTTTCCTTTCCTCTTGAAAATCAGGCACTGGGCATGCACGTGTGTCTGCAGATTTTTGCAAAAAAAAGATCGCTTTGTAATGGGTTTTTAAATAATATCTCGTCTAATTATCAAAAAATTAAAAATTTGAGTCTCAAGTACATCAGGACCTGCCTTGGACTATCCTCGCCCAAATTTTCAGACTTCTGCATGCAGTAGATTTTGCTAGGCATTGCAGACAGACAGACACACACTGAGAGAGAGCTAAACTTTCTTTAATCAGTATAGATATATTTACTATAATAAGAATACTTTAAGCAATAAAAATTTACAGATTTGTTTTTATGAAATATACACTCTTAAACTTTGTGTTAAAATAGTTTTAGAAAATTTTGGTATTCATATATATATATATATATATATATATATATATATATATATATATATATTAGAAAGTAGGTTTAATTTTCATTTGGATATTTCTTTTTAAATAATCTGAAAATAAAAGGTCTACAACAATTTAACAGTTGTCTAATTGTAGTAAAATTTACTTTATAACAACTTTAATTGTACAACTGAATTTCCTAATAATTTTACAATAGGACATCTTTTTTAAATAATAGCTTTATTTATCACTCAATTTATCACTTAATATATTTATCACTCATAATCAAATCTATTGCAAAAGGAGCTAGTGACTATCTCTGTAGATTTTCATGTTCCAAGAGCTTTGGTATAGCAAGTATGGGTTGTTGAAACCTGGCTTAAGGCCTAGGGCCCAGCTCCTTTTTAAAAGTCTGGTTCCCAAAGCTGCTGGGGGACTCTGGCACATCCCCAAGTATAGCGCAGTGGTTTCCCTTAAGGCACAGGTTTCAGCATCACATGCTGTCGTAGCGACCATGTCATCAATCACTTGGGAGATGGGGGTGATGCACAGGTGGCAGTGCCCCCACCGGCCATAGAGCACACAGGACTCATCCTGGTTCTGCTCGTTAAAAGTTCTCCCGAACTTGGGTATGGCAGTTGTCCCGCTTTCAGTGGTGATAGTTTTATATCATCATAATCAAAGATAAATTGTTTGTAAGTGAAAAGATATTTTTGTTATTAAATTTTAATAAGTCTAATCAAATCTATCAGACAAAAAATGTTGCACATAGTTTAATTAAAAGTTCAGTCTTAACAAATCAGCTGTTTTAGAGGAAGCAATCACAATAGTAATACAATCACAAATGTAGTTTTATTTAAAAAACTTGAATGTTGAATATCTTGCAATTTGCATTTTGTTAGTTAACTTGTTTAACATCAGAGTCCTTCATAACTTTAAGCACCATTCTCTACAAAATGTTACAGACTGCAGAATGATATATTTTTTTTTTTCATAATTTAACATTAATTTTAATTAAAGAAATCACTGTGAGGGAAAATTCCTTATATATACCGTGTGCATCATAAGATCATTAAAAATTTACAAAATTCATTAAAAATAAACAAATTATGCTAAAAAATTGCAGTTTGCAGGAATGGGATTAGAGGTAGAATTTTTTTTATATAACAAAAAAATTTGGTTAAAAAATTACCGATAGATGGCACTGTGTACATAATATGAAGCAGGTTTATGCAAATCAGGCTGTCAATAAACCCCTCAATGCACACAGATTCTTCATTCAATGCCAGCAGTATGCTATCGTTACCAGATCAAGTACTGTTGGAACTCTTTTACAAGAACAGGGAATTAGCAACTAGCACATTGTAAAAATTCCACACAGCAAAATGACTGATGATGAGGAAAGAGCCTGTTTCATGTGCTGGGATACTGAAGCTTGTCAGATGCTTTGCAGAAATGGGTCTTTTACTATAAGCCTAATTTGCATACATCTGCTTCCTATTATGCATGCCAGTGCCATCTATTGGTAAAATTTTAAACAAAACTTTTTTTGTTATTAAAAAAAAAAAATCTGATCTCCCTCTAATCCCATTCCTGCAAACTGCAATGTTTTGGTATAATTTGTTTCTTTTTGAAGATTTTTTAAAGTTTTAACAAACTTATGGCACACCCAGTATATAAGTATATATAGAAACATACATACATACATATATATATATATAATATATATATATATAAGTATGTGCGTGTACTGTAACAATGATGTAAAATATTATTACATGTCATCTTTAAACTAGGGATTCAGTCATTTTGTTATATGAACTTGTTTGCTATTTTTTGATTTCAAAGGTATTGTAATACAGGGTGTCCAAAATGGTCGAATAACTTGAGAAATATACATCAGATTGAAAAATGGAAAGTAGGTTTTCAATATTTTTTAAAATTCTATTTAGGGATATCAAAGTTGTCCCCTCAACTCTGCCCCCTGGGGAAAGGGGGGGGGGACTGGGAGCAACTTTGAAATCTTAAATTATAACCCCCCTTTTTTACTGCAGATTCCGATTCTATGGGAAAAAATACCTAACTTTTGTATTTAACATTTTCTTCAGAAAATCGTAGATAGTGCTGTAATCAAGTAAAATGCAGTGAGAATTGTTTCCATTGAAAAGTCTGGAAATGGTCGAATAACTCGAGAAATATACATCAGATTGAAAAACGGAAAATAGGTTTTCAATATTTTTGAAAAATCCATTTAGGGATAAATAGATTTTTCAAAAATACTGAATATGCATTTTTCCATTTTTCAATCCGATGTATATTTCTCAAGTTATTCGAACATTTCCAGACTTTTTGGACACCCTGTATATGATTAATCACTATTCCTATAGTCTCTCTTCAAAATTTCGTGACATGATATAATCTCAAAAGAGCACAAAAAACCAAATATGCAATTAAAAACAAATTATTTTTTAACTTTGATCCCATCAAATAACAAAGTTGAAAATTGGCAAAGACTAAAAATATAATGTATAATCAGCATAATTACTTTTTAAAAAATTTTGCAGTTACTAATTTTTAAAATTAAAGAATTAATATTAAAAGATGCAAAATATAATAAATTATATCATATCAGACCTCATTTATTTATTTTTTCTTGTAAGGGAAGGGAGGAGTTTAATTCTAGGTTGAGATATATACGCTTATGTATCAAGTAACGCAAAAAATTTATATCTGAAATATGAGATAAACTTTTTTCAAATATATAATAGAATTTTTTTTTAGCATACTATAAGTGAACAACAATTTAAGAAATACTTGAATTTTGAACTAATAAAGTTAATTAAAAGACCCAAATGTGATGGATCTTTAGTTAAAGTTGCTTGCTAGGTGATTGCCACTTTTTTTGATATTTTCACACTGTGGAAACTCTTTTAAAAATTAACACTGACAATGCTTTAGAATATTTTTGTTAACTATTGAAATATTTAAACTCTTCATTTGTTTGCGATTCAAGTTAATTTATCTAAAATTTATGCTTGCATGGATGAAGGTTATTTCAAGATTATGGCACTGTACCTAATTTTAAGAACTGTCTTAAAATAAAGACAATGAAAATTCTCCCAATAGAACATTTCACATTTAAGGGGGAAAAAATAGCCACTTTTGAGCTCTATAGACTTTATAGTGGTGTCTCCAGGGAGAATTTTATAAAGGAAAGTGAACAAAATTTTTATTTCTGGGTCTTATTTCTACCTAAAAATGTATTTTTTATAGCACAGCTAGTCACTGTGGTCACCGTCACAGACCAAAAGGTAACTATTGTAATCTGTCCCAAAATGACTAATGTGTCTGTCACTTTATAACTCTGATATAAAGTCACTGTCACTGCATTTTCAGTCAATTGTAATTTACCACAAAATGGAATGAACTGACTTCACAAAGACTTAGATATGACTCATTTTCACATCATGTGATGACAATGGCAACAATAAGAACTGCATTTTGGTCATGTATGGGTCACAGTGCTATTATGGATGCAACCATACATTTGCCATTTAAGATATAACATTAAGAAGCATGACGACATATTGACAAAACCATAATTTGCATTAAAAAATGAATTTTATTAAACATTTGAATTAAAAGGAAATGTATTTCCCATTTATACATCGTGATCAAACACTACATTCCAAAAATTTACAAAGTTACTGAGAAACATAACATTAATAAAACAGAAAATAATTCTTTACTCCAGCTGGAAAAACAAAGCTGCAAACTAAATTCGAAAACTTGGTGATTTGCATAAAAATGACTAGGAAATATATTTAATCAATAAATTTAATAAGTATGAATACAGAAAATAAACATAATATATAATTTTAAAATACTCTTTATATACATACATATATGAACAAAAGACTAGTGTTACCAAAGACTAACTTGTGCATTAATTTTCAAAAGAAATGCGGAATGTTTTAATATAATCACTAAAAACCAAAAAAGATGCAACCTAAACATTCTTTATAAACCAGATGCAACATATAAACCAGTTGAAATTAAATAAAAATCTTTGCAAAGAAAATATAAGATAAAATAACTTCCTGGTGCTCATCTGCTAATTACAGAAAATCCAAAGTTATAAAATGATGCATAAGGAGACTGGTTGTTTTTATTTAAATTGCACACAAATACCATTCTACAGAGTAGTGTAAAACAAAAAAAAGACTAGAAAAAAGAAAAGAACAGAAAAAGAAAATATTTTGTATATATTTTTTTTAATTTTTATGAGGTAAACTCTGTAAAATAGGCTTTGGTGTTTGGAGATAAATGCATTCAAATGGTTTAATATTTTATTTTCGTAAATAGTCATGAATGATTTATCACATGGAAAATAAGAAAGTATTATTTTAACAATAAAGATATTATGATTGTACAAAATTTAAATTCAAAACAAATAAATTTTAAAATTACTGCTTTCTTTTTTGAAGAAAGTATGAAAAGATTTAAAAAAAAAAATAAAATAAAAATAAAAAAAATCACAGAGGATTATTGTGGACTGTAAAGGTGGCAAACATGACACTAAAATAAATTAAAAACTTTCTTCTACTTACATTGATGAACAGAGTGATAAACAGTTACAAAGGAATGTTTTTCAGAAATATAAATATTTCTATTTA
Source organism: Maratus michaelseni (assembly GCA_963931845.1). NCBI lineage: Eukaryota > Metazoa > Arthropoda > Arachnida > Araneae > Salticidae > Maratus > Maratus michaelseni. Next base: position 52,315,495 of record OZ007586.1, on the reverse strand, counting down.
AATATACATGCACACCACAAAAGAAAAAACAATGGGAGGAAATAAAACTTAATATACAGCAATAAAAATGCATGAAGAGAAATTTTAGAACACATAAGGAAATTCAAAAACTTTGCAATTATATATAGCAAGCATACTCAACTTGTGGCCCATGGGTTACATACGGCCAGGACACCTTTTATGTGTGACACGAGACACACATCCATATTTATAAAAATTTGAGATGTGTATAAAATGTAAGAATTTCATTATTGTTTTATATATTTTTGTTGGAAGACAAAATCTGCTAGTTATTTGTAATCAATTCAAAATTATGTTAAAACATACTAAATGTCATTTGTTTAGTCAAAAGTTCTTTTGACATGCAGTCCAAATGGCACTACAGAGTTACAATTGTATATTATATACTTTTTAATCTTCAAGACTAATTAAACATTATTTAAAATTAATTAATATGGACTATATATTTTTACTTTAAAAAAATCGAGCAAAATCTGATTTTGTAAAGAAAAGTTTCAGATTTTTTTATTTTAAATCATGAAAATTCTGCATTATTTTATTGCATTTTATACTTGTTATTTTGATTAAAATAACTTTGTATTATTATTTTGAAATACTACTTTTGTTTTTGTTTTTTACCATTTTATTAACTTTTTTTACTTTTATTAAATACTAGGGCATCCAACCCCCCAGGATAGAGAATAAATGTGAAAACCATTTATTTTTTTTACAGAAAACTCCAGATTTTTTACATTTAATAATTTTTCTTAGATTGCCCCCTAACAACACCAAGGAGCATTTTTGTATGAAATATGTAAATTATATATTCAAATAAAATTTTCAAATTTATTAAATGTGGTAATTTCGCATTGGCCTCGTGCCAGAAGTTAAATAGCCGAAGAAATCGCTAAAAATTTCGTTATCTACAGCAGTTTTTTTTTTATTATGATCATTTCAGTGGTTTTAAGCGGTTATTTCAACTGCATGTCTGTCAAATTTGAGCTTTATTTATACTATTTTATTCATTGCTTTATGAAGTTTTAATTTCGTTATCGAATGTTAGCTGGAAACAAATGCTGAACTTTTTATAATGTTTAAAGTACAAATGGATTGATATTTTGTAATCGTCTGCAAGCGATAGAGATAGATTATTATTTTTCATGCTTGAAACTTAATTTAAATGTTATAAAATATGAGTAAATTGCGATACAGTTTTCAAACATATTGCATTTGAAAGTAGATTTTTTTTTTCTATATAACGGTGTAAAAATTGAAAATATGCGATGTTTAGAAATTAAAAAAATTGCAGTAGCAAAAATCGCAAAACTGAAATTTCATCGTCCACTGTTGCCATTCGCAAAATGACATCAGCGTTACGCATGGACACGTTTGGCCTTTATAATATAGATAGTGTGTTGCGGCCCACCTAATGTAGCATACAATTATTTGTGGCCCATGAGATTAAAAGGTTGAGTATAGCTGATATATAGGATGAAATTTATATAACTGCTGTTTAAAAATACACTTATTTTTTGTATAAGTAGGCACTTTTAACTTAAAATTTTCAGGGATAAATTGAGGTGCTTGTAAGTACATTACACTACCTGATTTTTTGGCAAAAATGATTTCACATACTGTCACATATACACACAAAAAAAAGGGGAGGGAAACCTCTCATCAGGTAGAAAACTAGTATTTTTTCCATTTCTCTGCAAGATCATGCCACAATTCTGTTAATCTAAAATTTCCTTTCAAGAAAATTCTTAATGATATAATTAGTATATAGTCTACTGTGCCCAAACTGGCCCACAAAGTAATTTGCATTTTGCATACATGTATTTCTTAAAATATAATAAATGCTATACTAAATTATAAGTAAAACAAAATACAATTGAAGTTTTCTACTTACATTAAATTTCACACATGTTAATGCATGTTCATACTGTAGTTACTTCATTATATATTATTGTTTTATTTACTATCAATCTTTGCTGACAGATAGTTATCATGTTTAGATTATTTAGTAATTTTTGACAAAACAATATTATAACAGGGTTAAAAGAATCAAATAACAATGGAATATGCCAAAAATATTAACATATTAGTTATTCTTCAAATGGGTATGGTAAAATTTTATCTTACAGCAGCTTACTAAATAAAACAAAGATTTCACTTGTAACATATGTGTTATGATGACTAGATTAATCATAATATATACTTGTAAGATCATCGAGCTGTTATCTGATGAAAAATTATTCAAAAACTTTTAAGGGATATATTTAATACTTAATGCAATTTCATCCAAATTACACTCATTCTTTGACAGACTTTCTTTGCCAGATTGTAAATAAAACTTTTATTTTGAAAAGAAGCAAAGTCAACTTTTTTTTTTCTCTCTCCAGGATACTAAATACTACATAAAAAGTTTATCGCAAGGAATTATCTAGTAAGCTGTTTCCGCCACTTTGTTATATAATTCAAAGAAACATAATTGTTTGAACTCCACTCACACAAAATATTTTCACAACATTGTTTGAATTTTCATTTTATTCCATGATCAATATGGAAAAATGACTTTTGTGCCGATTTTGTATCTAAAAAAAAATCAATCAATAACACAATTCAAAGAACAAAAATAAAAGACATTAATGAATTCTATTCAGATATAGAAAAATAATTAGAAATTTTCAAAATGTTCAAAAAAAGACATGTATCTTTTTTTCGGGAGGAGGGCAGTGGGGGTAAAATGAAGCTATTCTATATCTAATACAATGATAAAGAAAAGTACGTGAAAGTCTAAAAAATGTTTTGAAATATTATTATTATGTAAAAATATGATAATATACACTTAATTATCAATATCAGAAAATGGTAAATTCCTCATAAATGTAAATGCTAAAAATTGCCTAAAAGTAATCTCAAAGAACATAATTAGGTGAAGAACAATACAGTTTGAAAAAAATATTTTTGGTAAAAACTCAAATGCGACAAAAATTCAATGAAAAATTTAGCTAGTAATGATAAAAGGAATTTTGCAAAACATCAGTAAAACTGAAATTACAACTACGTCTCTTATAAATATCAACTGTGATAAAATATATAAAAATCCTTTTCTTAAATTAGATTGCTTCTTGGTTAACACAAATGTAAAAATTTATAAATTCCTTCATCTAATTATGAGTAATTGTGTGTTAATTAGCAGGCATAAAAGTGGCTAAAAGAAAAAAGTTGGATGCAGAATATTTTGAAATTAGAAATAAAATGCATATTAATAAGCTAGGATAAATATAAATTGTAAACAATTCAAATTAAAATAGAGTGACACTATATAATGAATCCTTTTAATGAAATGATTTCATTACACTAGTTCAGCATATGTAGAAACAGATTAATCACCTCCCAGGCCCTTAGGCTTTTACTTTATTCTTTATACAATACAGAGTCAGATTTTGAAACTCCTTAAATAATAACTTGCTGATGCAAATCTCTAAAGACTAATGATATGAAAATGAAATGATGACTAGATAAGAAACAACTGAAGAGTTTTCAGGGCAGATAAATCAAAGTAGATTGTTTTATGCATGTACATATTATCTTGCATATCATAGCACCTACCTTAAAACCTTATAACAGAAAGAGAAATATCTTATGTTGTAACTTTAGAATACATGAATACTTCATGTACTTTAGAATACAGAGATTCTGCCAGAATATGAAGTAATTTTGAAGGAAGTTGAATTAGTGGTATCAGAAAAATTCACAGAAAACATGACGAATAAGCAAAAAGCTCCTGAATTACAAAATGTTGCAATTCCTGCAGATCATTTTTTATCAAAATGGAACCAGAAAGTATAGTGAATATAATTAAAAGATTTGCAACAATATTAAAATTTTAATATATATATATATATATATATATATATATATATATATATATATATATATATATATAAATAATGATATTCTTGCTACAAACATACACAAACCTTTATTAAAAATGTAAAAAATTAACAGGATTAAAAATGCTGGTATATTTGTCTGAATTCTGAAAGATATCTATCAAAATATAATGCAATAATACATAATATTATGTAGAAATCAGGAAGGAAAACTTTTCTCAAAAAAAAGCCATTGTTGAAACAGAAAAATGAAAAAAATATAGAAAATAGAAAAATGTTTTTATCTTTGTTTATTTAAATTTATTCCAAAACCTTACTTAAATATTACATAATTGAAATATATCTCAATATCAATAATTATTTATGTTCTTTAGGACAAGAAATCTTTCAGAAATCAACAACTCAAAACAATCAAATATATGATAAAATGGCACAATTAAAATCCCAAATTATAATACTGAGTACTCAGGTTCATACACTTTAATATACAAGATGGAATCAATAAAGCATTTCATGAAAATATATGTGTAACAACAACAACAAAAAATTGTGTAAAAAAATACAATACTGATTCATGGAAATATTACATAACTTATTTCTGAAGCTCATACTAAAATGTATCAAAATTTTCCTACAAAGTTTAACAGACCATTATAACATAACAAGATGAGCAACGGAAGATGTAAATATATAAATGCAAATAATATAAATTTAAGAAATTGGACTAGATCATGAGTGAGTTAAAATAATTTATTGAAAATTGACATTAAAGATCCAAAAATTCATGGACTACATATAATGAGTTACGAAAACCTGTGAATTACAGAACAGGAGGCAATGAGAAGATTTATATTGATCGATCCTCCACTCATTTAGGGAAATAATTTTGTCAACTGATCGTCGTGCAGGCTTGTACTTACAAATGATCATTTGTAATTTGGTATTCAGTTATTAAAAGAAGAATGATTACTCATGGTGTCTGGGATTCTCATTAAGTTCAAAACTGTTCTTTTATACCCATCTTTACCCATTTAACTTAATCTCAAGTGACTGCCAGTAATTTCTATAAAAGTTATCATGTCTGTAACACAGAAATGAAAAATGTGATTGATGTATTACTTACATTGATAAATGCTACAAAAATAATTTCTATAAGTGTTTAAAATGAACTACATAAGAGCTAAAAGACTGAGGTTGATATTTTGAAAGTGGATTTCAGTTGTTGAATCATAATTTATAGTACTTACTTATGTCCCAGTGATGTTGCTAGGCTTTTGAAATCCTGGGTACCTGCAATGCAGACACTTACAAAAAAAAAACTGGGTCCTATTTTAGAAAAGTGGATCCTCATTTTAGAAATAAGACAGATGCAATGTATTTAACAGAAAATATTCCTCTCCTTTCAAGGAAAAATTATGCATCCTGAAGGATTCATCGCAATTTTTTTTTTGCATCCCTTTTTCTATTTTTTGCTTAAATGGTGTACTATATAGCACATCCTTATGTCCACAAACTTTTGGATCTGACCACATAGAACAATAAATAAATACAGATGATATATACTTTTAAACATGTAATATGTAGTAAACTAAAATTAATGTAATGGTCTCAGAATTTTTATTAAATATAGTAGGCGCCACTTACAAGATTCAATGACAAATGGAATCTACCAGTTTCTTGAGATAAATTATTGAGAACAAAATGCAGACCAGAGTGTAATTTTGATGTGATCTGTGGCTTAACTGAGTCAAATTTCCCCGATAAACATATAAGCTGCGCCCACAACAAGCAAATCTCCCCTCTCCCTCCTATTGACAAAAATCTACAAAAGGAATTTAAGACTAGAATCAATGTGAAAACAACTTAAATTACGAAAAAAAAAATCTATGCAAAACTGACTATTTTACACCATTTAGGGAAAAAAATCCATGAGAACATTTGTAACATTTAACTGCTCTACAAAACTTTATAAATATTTTAGCATAGTCTACATATCTGTAAATTTTTTTTAAAATAAACACACAAAAACAAATAAAAAGTGCAGTATAACTCCAGTTTAACAAGTACAATTAAACAATTTCCCAGATTGATTTTACAAGAAGCTTTTACATTGTTTCTTTTATAATATCAAGCTCATTTTAATGTGAACCAAGAACCTAATTCTGAACAAACCCTTAAACATTGTTAGGGCTACACTTCATTGTAAAAAAAAAATTACAATAAGATATATGTATTATCAAGTAAGGGAGGGGAAAACATTCATTCACTTTTAAATAAAAATAACAAACAGCCAGAAAATATTAAATTAAGACACAAGAATTTATCATTTTGAAATAAACATTTTAGTAAATAATATCAAAAGTTTATCTAGTTACAAAAATGCAGGAAACATCTCAAAAATCCCCAAAGTTCATAATAAAGAAAAAGTTTTCATAAAAAAATATGCTAATTTTTATAATTTCACCTAATAAGTATTTTCTTTATTATGAGTAATTAACAATTTATTTCATCCACTTGTTTCTTTCCAATCAAATCAGGATTTGCAAGGGGATCTAAGTCAGCAAACAAATTGTACCAACTGGACATATCTTGTTTACCCTGTATAAAAAAATAATACAAGTCTTTGTAGAAAATAGTTAATAAAATAACTAATTAGATATTTTAAGTACAGTAAAGTACCAATTATCTGAACTTCTCAGGATCAGCTTTGTTCAGCTATCTAAAAACTAGACATCCCATAAGAGGTAGTCAAGACTATTGAAGATGTGTGTTTGTGTGTGTATATCAATTTATTTCAGCTTAAGAGTGATAGCGATTTATGAGTTTAGATAAATAATCAATTTGTTATATCTATCAGCCCTTAATCAAGTATCAGAAGTTGACGTGAATTCCAGTTGTTAAAGGATTTGGGGAAAAAACGTTTTGTTTACTACATTGATTTAAAGTTCTTGCTTTTGCATGGAGGGGAGAGTTTACTATCCTTCTTACTGAATCCTGGAGAAATTTCACTCTGTTTTCAAACTACAATTTATTGAAACTTATTTTAAATTAACAGATACAAATAAACTTTTGGCTTTTATTTTTCAAACTTAGGGGTTTAAAAAAGTAATAATAAAAATAAATAAAGGAAAATTCTTAGTTCTATGTTTGAATCGTGCAAAAGAATAAAACTAATGCGGGTTCAGATAATCGGACATTACAGTTAATCAGAGCTCTACAGTAATATAGGACCAGTAGTCATAAATATTAACATTTGTGGTATTTAAAGAGTGAATTTTGAAATCTGCAAAAGAAAATACTAAATTTAAGTAATACAGTTTAATTTCTATAAGTTGAACATCCATAATTCAAATGTTTGATATCTAAAACCAGTTTTGCATTCCTTATGAGGCTTGTTTCAATTATTTTCCATAACTTAAATTCTCCTTAACCCAAAATTATTTTGCTTCCTAATAGCACTTTGATGTAATCAAATTTATATAAATACAATTATAAATGCTAAGTAAAAAAATTAATTTTAAGTAAGATTATAAATGCTACAATCATTTGTTATGTGTTCTATCAATTTTCCTTGTAACAAATATGTTTTATTACAAGGAAAAGAAAGATTAATGCAGATTAAAAATAATTTAAAAAATATTTGTCGAAAAAGGATAGTCTCACTAAATTAATATTGCTATTATAATAAGCAAATACAAATGCTAATAAATAAAAAATAAGACCTAAAATGTACTAAATTAATGAATTAAAAGTTTTTCTCTTCTCCTCAGAAAAGCTTGTATTTTCTAACGATACAGTTTGTGAAACAATATGCCACTATGATATTCTTTACTAGTTTATGATTCAATCGAAATGGCTAACTAGCCATTAATAAAGATAAAGTAGCAACAACATATTGATTATGTAAAAAATTCAATATGAATAGAACAAAATACAACATTGGAACAAGAATAAATATTATTAACAATTACTGATGTATTTTGGAATACTATTAAAAGGAATCCCTTGAAATATTTGGCTTTGATCATTGCTGCTTTGATTACCATAAAATCACAATTATAAGCACATCTTTTTAAAAAAAAAAAAAACAGTTAAATTTAGAAGGGGGCTTATGATCAAGATTTAGAAAAAAAATCATTCAAAAAAACACTTTTATCATTAATTTAAAAGTAAAAAAGATAAATACAGGAGTTAGGATCTTCCGAGCTTCAACAGATTTCCACTTTAAATCATCTAAATGTTATAAGGATTTAGATTAACCTTATATATAACTAACCTATAATTCTTAATGATTAACTATGGTCGATTCGCAGATCAGAGTGGTCAAGCCCGGAGTCGTTACAGACACTTTCTTGCCTTCGGATTTTATTTTAAGTAAGATAATAACAATAAATAAATATTCTATCATCTACATTACTCCCTCCTTCCAAAATCTCTTCCCATTATCTCCCTCCATCTACATCTCATGAAGATAATCCCCCACATATCTCACAGTTTAAAATCTTAAAAAAACAAATTTCCCCTGGTGTATTTGTGATTTTGTTGTAACAATATTTAAATATCCATCTAAATTATTTCTCTCACCCTCCAAAAAAAATCTTCTTTTTTTTTTTTTGAGCCTCTCTCCAGCACACACATTTTAAAATCTTCTATTTTTTTTTGCTCTATTTAAAATTTTCTTGGTAACAATAACTAAATAATCATTTATATTACGTCTCCCCTCACACACACAAAAAAAAAAAAATCTGCTCTCCCCCCCCCCCCCTTCAGCACCAGCAATGCTACTCAGAAAATAACAAAAAGAAGGAAATTACATGTGAAAGTAAAATTTACGACATTTTTTACAACATTTATTCATGAATTTTGTGAACTATATTGTATTGCATATAAAATAAATACATTAACAAATTTCTCATGTTAAAATATTTATAGTATTTTCTGTAATAAGTATATCAGTATAAAAAACCCTTAACGGGTTAAAAGTTGTGACGTAGCACTTTGTTTTGGCTCTAAAAATTTTAAATCTGGATCTTAAAAGCAATGATATCAAATTTCAGTGACGCTATGTTGATAATTATTTTTTTTTAAATCATTTTCTTTTTAGTTTTATTTATATTCACAAGTGCAATTATTATTTAGAACATGAAAAGATATATAAAATTTATTTGCTGATGCTTTTTCATTCACATCTCTCATGAATTCAAAATATGGGTTTTAAAAGAAATGATATAAAAATTCGAGTGACACCTTGACGTGAATTTTATAGGATTGTCTTAAAATTCAATTTAAATTATTTTTGGTTTGTCTTCTAAAGTATATTTACACATACAAACAATACTTTTAATTTTTCAATACACTGTTAAATATATTACTTTCACTGAGCCTATATTATGCATTGAAATGTATTTATTTCAATAAATTGATTTATCTTTTGTGCCACGCTATCCAAATTCAAGAGTAAAATTTATGTAAATGCTTATTTTGCGTCATAGTATCCAAATTTTACTTATGATTTTGGATAGTGATCCCGAAATAAAACCACGATTTTCGTGAAGACATCACGAGATAAATTCGCGATTTTTGGCAAAGGAATGCTAAATAAAACCACGATTTTCGTCAAACGACAGCGAAATAAAACTGCAAATATCAGCAAATGATAGTGAAATAATACTGCAATTATCAGCAAATGATCGCGAAATAAAACCGCGATTATCAGCAAACGATCGCGAAATAAAACCGCGATTTTCGTCAGACGATTGCGAAATAAAATCATGATTTTTGTCAAATGATTGCGAAATAAAACTGCAATTTTCGGCAAGCAATCCCGAAATAAAACTACGATTTTCGTAAGGCGATAGTGGAATAAAACTAAGATTTTCTTCAGGCGATCGCAGAATAAAACTGTGATTTTCGCCAAATGATTGCGAAATAAGACCGTGATATTCGTCACACGACGGCGAAATAGAACTGCAATTTTCGGCAAGCGATCCCGAAATAAAACCACGATTTTCATCAAGCCATCACGAAATAAAATTGCGATTTTCGGCAAAGGACCGCTAAATAAGACCACCATTTTTGTCAAACGACAGCAAAAAAAACCCATGATTTTCGCCAAACGATCGCGAAATAAAACTGTAATTATCAGCAAACGATTGTGAAATAAAACCGAGATTTTTGTCAGAACATCGCGAAATAAAAGCGTGATTTTTGTCAAACGATTGCGAAATAAAACCACAATTTTCGTCAAAGAATCGTGAAATAAAACCTCGATTTTCATCAAACGACGGCGAAATAAAACTGCAATTTTCGGCAAGTGATCCCGAAATTAAACTACGATTTTCGTAAGGCTATAGCGGAATTAAACTACGATTTTCGTAAGGCGATAGCAGAATAAAACTACGATTTTTGTCACGCGATCGCGGATAAAACTGTGATTTTCGCCAAACAATCGTGAAGTAAGACCACAATTATCGTTAAACAATAGCGAAATAAAATGCCGATTTTCGTCAAACGATAACGAAATAAAACCGTGATTTTCGTCACACGATGGCGAAATAAAACAGCAATTTTCGGCAAGCGATCCTGAAATAAAACCACGATTTTCGTGAAGCCATCACAAAATAAAATCGCGATTTTCGGCAAACGACTGCAAAATAAAACCAGAATTTTTGTCAAACGACGGCCAAATAAAACTGCAATTTTCGGCAAGCAATCCCGAAATTAAACTACGATTTTCGTAATGTGATAGTGGAATAAAACTACGATTTTCGTCAGGCGATCGCAGATAAAACTATAATTTTCGCAAAAAGATTGCGAAATAAGACCACGATTTTCGTTAAATGATCGCGAAATAAAACGGCGATTTTTGTCAAACAATAGCGAATTAAAACCCTGATTTTCGTCACACAATGGCGAAATAAAACAGCAATTTTCGGCAAGCGATCCCGAAATAAAACCACGATTTTTGTGAAGGCATCATGAAATAAAATCGTGATTTTCGACAAAGGACCGCTAAATAAAACCATGATTTTTGTTAAGCAATCGCGGATAAAGCTGTGATTTTCACCAAAAGATCGCGAAATAAGACCACGATTTTCATTAAACGATCGCGAAATAAAACGCCGATTTTTGTCAAACGATAGCGAATTAAAACCCTGATTTTCGTCACACGATGGCGAAATAAAACAGCAATTTTCGGCAAGCAATCCTGAACTAAAGCCACGATTTTCACGAAGCCATCACGAAATAAAATCTCGATTTTCGGCAAACGATTGCGAAATAAAACCGGGATTTTCGTCAAACGACGGCGAAATAAAACTGCAATTTTCGGCAAGCAATCCCGAAATAAAACTGTTGTGCAAACCTTAGTGTGGAAGCTTAACTTCCCCATATTTGTTTTTCCTTTTAGGTCTCGCGCCACTGAGATATTCTACTTTAAGTGCTTCTATCGCGATCGTATGTACGACGATATGCGATCTCTTAGCGTAAACAAAAACACATGTTTTTCTTGCTCCCACGTATGCATTGCGTCATTGCCAGGTGCCGTTTCCTGATTGGATGCCATGACTGCGCATGTGTTGAATAACTAGCTTAAATATCACTGCATGACTTGTCTGCTCTCTCTCTCTTCTCTTTTTGCTTATGTGGCAGCTGCATATCGTAGGATGTTTTGTTTTAGTTATTTTTAAATGTCTGTGCAAGTATGCCAGACTGTTTGTTAATTCTTATAATGTTAAAGTATGTTTAATAAATGTTATTTATTAATTTAAGCCATCCTCTTATTCAGAGTCAGTTTACTTTTACTTTACCATTTGAGCCCGGTGGATTAACCACCCAAATTCTTTAAGACCAGTTATGGGCCAAATGAAGTCTAAATTTAAAAAGAGTTTGTCCATTTTTGGTAATGTTTAAATGTAATTTTTGACTCTGAGGTGTTGGCGTGAATTATCATAATGAGGTCATCTTTAATGGCAAAGATGGGGAGCCTCTTCGAGAGCTACAGTATTGATGTTTTGACAAGCAACAGCAGACAGCTAATTTGTTTTTATCTCCACCCTTTCGTTGTGAATGAACTTCAAGGCTGCTCCTTCCTGGTTTCTGACTAAGATAAACAAACTTGCGTGGACTCTGGAACTGTAGTGTTTTCTTTCCCTTTCCCCCATGACTGATAAGGAGTAATGTTGTTTACTTTGTGAACAGCTGTTAACTTGTAATGGAGTAAAGTTTGTGGTTTTTTTAGTGAAGTTATTATGGATTGATAAAACTTTTGCTGTTTGTTTTATTGGTGAAGTGTTTTTGCTTGTTAGTCTTCAGTGTTAAATGAATGTTTTTCATCTCATTTAGGAAAGTTATTTTTTCTGAGTAACGTTGTTATCAAATAAATAATTTATTAATTTAAAGTTTTTTAACGTTAATAGTATACTGTGATATGTTATTTGTTATGAATTAATTGTTAGAATTTGTTTTTTTTAGAATTTTAAAATTTTAAATAGATTTAAAGAAAAAAAAAAGAAAGATTTGTTAAAGTTGTTAATTGAAAGATTTTTATATTGAAATGGTTTGAATATAGAATTGTATTTTTAATAAAACAGTGAATAATTAATTTAATATGGATAATTAATAGTTAATGATTAAATTTGAGTAATTAATGGTTGATTAAATTTGAGTAATTAATGGTTGATTAAATTTGAGTAATTAATGGTTGATTAAATTTGAGTAATTAATGGTTGATTAAATTTGAGTAATTAACGGTTGATTAAATTTGAGTAATTAATGAATTTTTTTTTACTTCATTTATTTTGTATATTTAATGTATGTATTGTTGTTAAATGGTTCTTTTTGAAGGGTTAGTAGGTTTTAATATTGTTGAATGGTTTATTAATATTGTATTGAGATATGCATATTTAATTATCCCCATGAGCTTATAGGATGGAGTTTGCTATCCAAAAACTTAACAGTAGCAATTATGCTACTTGGGCAGAGGAAATACAGTTGTATATGATGGATCGTGGAGTTTGGCAATTTGTAGAAAAACCAGACCTTGAACCACCTAAAGATTTAACTGGAAAGGAACTTCGTGACTTTGAATTGTGTAGGGATAGGGCATATACCTCAATTTATTTAAATATTGAGAAACCATATCGTAGTATAATAAGTGACACTAAAAATGCTGCGGATGCATGGAGGAAATTAAAGGAGCGTTACCAGCCAACGTCTCGCAGTAGGATTGTGAGTTTATTGGACAAATTTTTCTCATTGAGGTTTGGCACAGGGGATGACATTAGTATTTATGCAGCTAACCTTAAAAAGGTAGTTAATGAATTGGCAGACGCAAAACATGTAATGGAAGAAATGTACCAGTCTTTTCAACTTATCCGGTTTTTGCCATCCAAATTTTCAGGGATTGTTCAGTCAATTTATAGATGGGATGACAAAACATTTACTTTTGACAATGTATTAAAAGAGTTGTTGGTTGAGGAGGATAGGTTAAGACAGTGTAACATTGACCTTGAACGTGTAGATGCATCTGCTTATAAAGTCAAAATTAATAAACAAGGAAATAGGAATAATAGCAATTTTAAATTTAATAAACAGAAAGACATTAAGTGTTTCCATTGTTCTAAATTAGGCCATTTTGCTTCTAATTGCCCAGAAAAGAAGCCAAATTCTGGTAAATTTCAGGTTAAGAAGTTTAAACCAAAGGGGAATTTTAACCGAGACAATTCAAGTTACATTGTAGAGGCTAACTACAGTCAAGGTAGTAATGGTCCTGATGATTTGTCTTGGGTTGTGGATTCTGCTGCTTCTTCTCATTTTTGCCGCAATAAAAATTTGTTTGTTGAGCTTAGGCCAGTAGTAGATACAACAGTATCAGTCGCTATCGGTGAAGAGTCTTGCTCAGTTGAGGGAATTGGCAAAGTGGAATTTTTGGTAAATATAAAAGGTACCCAGAAGAAAATAACATTGAACAATGTTCTTTATTCACCTAGATTGAGGAGAAATTTATTTGCAGGATGTGCCATAGATAAAAAAGGAGGGAAATTTGTTGGCAAGAATGGAAAGATTTTCGTGTATAATAATAAAGGAAAATTGGACTTCTTTGCAAAAAGAGAAAATGGTTTATATTTTCTTAGACCAAAATACCCCGGTGTTATCAGAGAGCATGTAAATTTAACTCAGTCTAAGGAATCAAATCTTGAGATTTGGCATAAGAAATATTGTCATATCAACACAAATTATATAGTTGATACCAGTAAAAATAATGTAGTTCGTGGGTTACCTAAACTGAAAAATCAGGAATTAAATTGTGAACCTTGTCGTTTGGCAAAGACACGAAGAGTAAGTTTTAAGCCATTGCTGGGAAACCGAACACGTGGGCCTCTTGAACTTGTTTTTACCGATGTGTGTGGCCCAATGCCAGTACCTTCAATTGGGGGATCACGGTACTTTGTCTCTTTCATAGACGATTTTTCTAAAAAGGCTGCCGTTTTCCCAATTAAACATAAAGATGAGGTCTTTGATACTTTTGTTCGATTTAAAAACAGAGCAGAAAGGTTCATTGGAAAGAAAATTAAGGCCATAAAGTCAGATAATGGAAAGGAATACTGCAATTACAAATTTAAACAGCTTGCTGAAAAAGAGGGAATAGATCATCAGAAGACGAACCGGTACACGCCGGAACAAAACGGGGTTGCTGAGAGATTTAATAGCACTATAAATAATGGCATTCGAACAATGTTGAAGGATAGTGGTTTAGAAGAAAAATTTTGGGCTGAGGCAGCTGTCTGTTTCACATATGTTTGGAATAGAGTTGTCCATCAAGGCCAATTAAAGACGCCATTTGAATTATACGGTGGGAGACGTCCTTCTGTGAGTCATTTAAAACCGTTCGGATGCACTGCATTTATAGGGATCCCCAGGCAACTACGAAAAAAATTTGATATGCGTGCAACTAAAGGTATCATGGTTGGCTATGCAGGACAGACAAAGGGATACAGAATTTATAATCCTGAAAGGGGTGTTGTCGAGGAAACTTTAAATGTGAATTTCAATGAGAGAGAAATGTACAGTGGTCGCATCCTGGGCACCATGGACTGTAATTCTGAGAATGGGAAAGTTTTGTCAGGAGTTGAAAATCGTTATATTGATAATGAAGAATCTGATTCTGAATCTAAATTTGATCAGATTATACCACAAAACTCTATAAAGTTACAAAGCACTCCCAAAAAGGAAGCTGAAGTAAGTTCCGAAACTGAAGAGTCAGGAGATGAACACCCAGACCGGGATGTGAATGAAACTGAAAAAACCCCTTGTGAAGCTATTAAATGGGTCCGAGAAGCCATTATGAGAAAAGATAAGTCCCGCAATGATATATATTATGGTGTGGAGGGTTCCAATACTAAACTTCGATCTTATAGAGATGTTGAGAATTACTGTAAAGCCAGAAATATTGATTATCGAAAGGAATTTTTTAGTTTTAGAAACAAAGATGATTATTCTGGTTTAGAACCACGTCCCAAAACTGAACACTATGAAGCTAACATAACGGAAGTAGAAATACCATCTTCTTATTTTGAAGCTATGCGTTCTCCTTTTAGAAAAGAATGGTCTAAGGCGATGGATGATGAAATAACAACCATGAAGGAAAGGCAAGTATGGGAACTTGTTCCCAAACCTAAAGAAGAGAAAGTTTTAGGTAACCGCTGGGTATATTCCATTAAACGTAATGAGAAAGGCGAGATTGCTCGTTATAGAGCTAGGCTTGTAGCACAAGGCTTTAAGCAGGAAAAAGGCATATCTTACGAGGAAGTATATAGCCCAGTAGTTGATTTTTCCCTTATTAGATTATTTTTTAGTATACTAGTCTGTTTTTTCGGTTGGATTCATCATCAAATTGACATAAACTGTGCATATTTATATGCGAATTTATCTGAAAGAGTCTTTATGAGTCAGCCTTTGGGCTATGTCAGTGAGAAGTCTGAGTATGTTTGCCGCCTGAAAAAGGCTATTTACGGCCTTAAACAAAGTGGTCGTGAATGGTATTTCGAGCTTCGGAATGCACTTGAGGGATTAAATTTTAAGAAATTAAAATGGGCAAATTGCATTTTTATATTTAAAAGAAAGGTTCTATTATTGTTGTATGTGGACGATATTATCATTTTTGGACAAACAGAAACATTGGTTTCTGAAGTCATAGATCTCTTAAAATCTAAGTTTGATCTTAAATTGTTAGGACGCACTAAGAAACTCCTAGGTGTAGAGTTTGAAGAGAGGGACTGTAATCTTTTCATTCATCAAAAGAGTTACATTGAAAAGGTTTACAATATGTTTAAAGAGTATAAACCTCCAATTACATCTCTCCCAATTTCTAAAGGAGTTGTGTATTCAAAGTTAGATTGTCCAAAAGATGATATAGAGCTAAATGAAATGCAAGATATTCCATATCGCAGCCTTGTTGGATGTCTCGCTTTTATAGCTAACAGGACTAGACCTGACATTTGTTTTGCAATAAACCTTTTCTCACAATTTCAGGAAAACCCTGGGCCTACTCATTGGAACGGGTTAGTTAAGCTACTTGGTTATTTGTATACAACCAGAGAAAGAAAGCTTGACTTATCTAAGATTGATAACCTTAGTGTCACATGTTATAGTGATGCAGATTATGCCACTAATCGTGATGATAGGAAGAGTATGGGGGGTTTTGTGTTGTTTATTGGTCAGTCACCTGTTTCTTGGAAGACTTTCAAACAAAAGTCTGTTGCCCTTTCCACAATGGAAGCTGAGTTTACTGCACTTACTGAGGCTGCAAAAGAAATCACTTGGGTTAGACATATACTTCTAGAGTGTTTTGAAATGGGGTTATTTGGGAATGAAATAACACAATATGAACTTTGTTGTGATAATAAATCTGCTATTGACTTTTGCAAGTCACCAATTGAAAATGCTAGGTCAAAGCATATTGACGTTAAATTGCATTTTCTAAGAGATTTGGTGTCTGAAAAGCTATTTAATTTATCTTATGTAAGAAGTACAGATAATCTTGCAGATATTTTCACAAAAGCTCTAGTTAAAATGTCTGTTAATGATTTCATTGCCAGACTATTTATATAAGTGTAATAAAATTTTATGGCATATTTTTGAAATTTTAAAGTATTATACTCTGAGGTTATGATATAATTGTGATGTTTTAGGTATATCTCCTGGTGTCTCATTTGATATTTTTGAATTGTAAAGATTTTTTTTTACATGTAATCTCTTGATGCTTTTATGCCACATATTAAAAGGGTTTTTTTTTTTTTGAATGACTTGTTTTATATGTATCCTTAAATGGGATGATTGTTGTAAGCAGTCTTGGTTTTTGGATCAGGAGCGGATTTGACTGTTTTTGTTGCAAGTTTTTATTTAAATTTAAGAGTCCTTTTGCAATTTCATAATGCTTCTTTCTTAAGGAAAATTTGTTATATTAAGGGGGGCATGTCTTGTTAGACATTTGTGTTTTTTTTTGGGGATTTCAGTGATCGCGAGAGGGGGGCCTTATGTTGTGCAAACCTTAGTGTGGAAGCTTAACTTCCCCATATTTGTTTTTCCTTTTAGGTCTCGCGCCACTGAGATATTCTACTTTAAGTGCTTCTATCGCGATCGTATGTACGACGATACGCGATCTCTTAGCGTAAACAAAAACACATGTTTTTCTTGCTCCCACGTATGCATTGCGTCATTGCCAGGTGCCGTTTCCTGATTGGATGCCATGACTGCGCATGTGTTGAATAACTAGCTTAAATATCACTGCATGACTTGTCTGCTCTCTCTCTCTTCTCTTTTTGCTTATGTGGCAGCTGCATATCGTACGATGTTTTGTTTTAGTTATTTTTAAATGTCTGTGCAAGTATGCCAGACTGTTTGTTAATTCTTATAATGTTAAAGTATGTTTAATAAATGTTATTTATTAATTTAAGCCATCCTCTTATTCAGAGTCAGTTTACTTTTACTTTACCATTTGAGCCCGGTGGATTAACCACCCAAATTCTTTAAGAAAAACTACGATTTTCGTAAGGCGATAGTGGAATAAAACTAAGATTTTCTTCAGGCGATCGCAGAATAAAACTGTGATTTTCGCCAAATGATTGCGAAATAAGACCGTGATATTCGTCACACGACGGCGAAATAGAACTGCAATTTTCGGCAAGCGATCCCGAAATAAAACCACGATTTTCATCAAGCCATCACGAAATAAAATTGCGATTTTCGGCAAAGGACCGCTAAATAAGACCACCATTTTTGTCAAACGACAGCAAAAAAAACCCATGATTTTCGCCAAACGATCGCGAAATAAAACTGTAATTATCAGCAAACGATTGTGAAATAAAACCGAGATTTTTGTCAGAACATCGCGAAATAAAAGCGTGATTTTTGTCAAACGATTGCGAAATAAAACCACAATTTTCGTCAAACAATCGTGAAATAAAACCTCGATTTTCATCAAACGACGGCGAAATAAAACTGCAATTTTCGGCAAGTGATCCCGAAATTAAACTACGATTTTCGTAAGGCGATAGCGGAATTAAACTACGATTTTCGTAAGGCGATAGCATAATAAAACTACGATTTTTATCACGCGATCGCGGATAAAACTGTGATTTTCGCCAAACAATCGTGAAGTAAGACCACAATTATCGTTAAACAATAGCAAAATAAAATGCCGATTTTCGTCAAATGATAACGAAATAAAACCGTGATTTTCGTCACACGATGGCGAAATAAAACAGCAATTTTCGGCAAGCGATCCTGAAATAAAACCACGATTTTCGTGAAGCCATCACAAAATAAAATCGCGATTTTCGGCAAACGACTGCAAAATAAAACCGGAATTTTTGTCAAATGACGGCCAAATAAAACTGCAATTTTCGGCAAGCAATCCCGAAATTAAACTACGATTTTCGTAATGTGATAGTGGAATAAAACTACGATTTTCGTCAGGCGATCGCAGATAAAACTATAATTTTCGCAAAAAGATTGCGAAATAAGATCACGATTTTCGTTAAATGATCACGAAATAAAACGGCGATTTTTGTCAAACAATAGCGAATTAAAATCCTGATTTTCGTCACACAATGGCGAAATAAAACAGCAATTTTTGGCAAGCGATCCCGAAATAAAACCATGATTTTCGTGAAGCCATCATGAAATAAAATCGTGATTTTCGACAAAGGACCGCTAAATAAAACCATGATTTTTGTTAAGCAATCGCGGATAAAGCTGTGATTTTCACCAAAAGATCGCGAAATAAGACCACGATTTTCATTAAATGATCGCAAAATAAAACGCCGATTTTTGTCAAACGATAGCGAATTAAAACCCTGATTTTCGTCACACGATGGCGAAATAAAACAGCAATTTTCGGCAAGCAATCCTGAACTAAAGCCACGATTTTCGCGAAGCCATCACGAAATAAAATCTCGATTTTCGGCAAACGATTGCGAAATAAAACCGGGATTTTCGTCAAACGACGGCGAAATAAAACTGCAATTTTCGGCAAGCAATCCCGAAATTAAACTATGATTTTCGTAAGGCGATAGTGGAATAAAACTATGATTTTCGTCAGGCGATCACGGATAAAACTGTGATTTTTGCCAAAAGATCGCGAAATAAGACTATGATTTTCGTTAACCGATCGCGAAATAAAACAGCGATTTTTGTCAAATGATAGCGAATTAAAACCCTGATTTTTGTCACATGATGGCGAAATAAAACAGCAATTTTCGGCAAGCGATCCTGAAATAAAACCACAATTTTCGTGAAGCCATCATGAAATAAAATGACGATTTTCGGCAAAGGACCGCTAAATAAAACCACGATTTTCGTCAAACGACAGCGAAATAAAACCCCAATTTTCGCCAAACAATCGTGAAATAAAACTGCAAATATCAGCAAAAGATCGCGAAATAAAACTGCGATTTTCGTCAGATGATCGCGAAATAAAACTGCGATTTTTGTCAAATAAATGCGAAATAAAACCACAATTTTCGTCAAACGATCGTGAAATAAAACCGTGATTTTCGTCAAACGGCGGCGAAATAAAACTGCAATTTTCGGCAAATGATCCCGAAATTAAACTACGATTTTTGAAAGGCGATAGTGGAATAAAACTGCAATTTTCTTCAGGCGATAGTGGAATAAAACTACGATTTTTGTAAGGCGATAGTGGAATAAAACTACAATTTTCGTCAGGCGATCGCAGAATAAAACTGATTTTCGCAAAACAATCGCAAAATAAGACCGTGATATTCGTCAAACGATCGCAAAATAAAACAGCGATTTTCGTCAAATGACGGCAGAATAAACTGCAATTTTTGGCAAGCAATTCCGAAATTAAACTATGATTTTCATAAGGACGATTTTCGTTAAACGATCACGAAATAAACTGCAATTTTTGTCAAATGTGAAATAAAACCATGATTTTTGTCAAACGCGAAATAAAACTGCAATTATTGGGAAACAGACAATCGCAAAAAAAAAAAGCGTTTTTTTTTAGGGGGAGAGGGGGGGGGGGGGTTAGTAAAGTTCTACTGTGATATTTTTATATACTTGAGAAGATGTCTTCATAATATTCATATTTTTAAAATATTACTTGTAAAACTATTCAAATCTATAAACCACACCAATAAGTCGCCACTAACTTGACAGTAGTGGCTACTAAATGTAGAGCCTCTACCGGCCACTGGCTACTAATGCAAATATTGAATTTTAACCTTTACAGCACACAAATCTTAAAACAATTATTTTTAAAGATTTTTTGATGCATTGTTATTTTGTAGCAACAATAGATAAATATTTATCTAACTCTCCCCAATTTTCCATTCCACATCCTCAGAAAAAGGGGTGATTTTCTAGATATAAGAGGGGGACAGAGAACATTTTCCTCTTTTTTGTAGGTTGATATTTTATTAATGGTAGGAGCAGTTACTTCAGTGAGCATATTTATTTTAAACCATAAAATATAGACATGATTCAGGGATGAAAACAGCCAAACTAAAAAAAAAAAGAGGGAAAATTTTTGTTTTCCCCCACATATTAAGAAATTCCCCCTTTGGTGGGGAGGGGGGGGAAACAAAACTTTCAAAGGGATTCAAAGATTTTAGATGAGTGATACTTAAATGAGACGATGTATATGAGTCAGCTTACTACTAAATATGAAATAGGGCACAATTTTTTTTAAAGAAATATTTAAGATTTCAAGCTATTTGCTGGGTGGGAGAACAGAAGGGTAAAGTGGAACTTTTGGGAGAAAGGAGTGTAATTTAGATGACTGATTATTCATTTATTGTTACTAGAGATCAACAAATACAGCAGATTTTTTAAAAATAGTTTTAGAGATTTTAAATTATGTATGTGTGTGTGGGAGGGGGCAGACTTTTGGGATACAAGGATAATTTAGGTGGCAGATTATCCAGTTATTTTTACTAGAGAGCAGCAAATAAGACAGAAGATTTTTTCAAATAAGAGTTAACCCCTTCGCGATGAGCATCCTTTACAGAATTTTTAATCTTTCATCACCAGTTTTTCAAAACAGAAATTTTTGCCTTATTCAATTGCAGAAATGGCCTGATTAAATAAGGTAAAGTTTAGGATTAAAAGAGTAACTGGTGGGAAAAATCAAGGATTCTGAACATATTATGATGCATACCACTAAAAACTAAAATAACTTCTTAAAAACACCATAAAAATTTTAAAATGCGCTAGGCCTTTCGAAAGATCTGGGTCTTTCTTCATCAGGCGCAAAAAGACGTGCGTCTACTATGAAAGCAGCAGCAAGACCCTATATTGTTTGACCCTATATGACCTATAGTGTTTCACACCAGTTTCAACTTATTTTATTTGATGCATACCACATTGTCATGAAGGGATTAAAATTTTTAAACTTTGTATTCTGGGGCAATGAGGAGAAACATGAATTTCTAAGGAAGTTATTAGTAATTTAGATGATTTATTATTTATTTGTTAATAGAGAGCAACAAATAGGACAGAAAATTTCTTTTATAAATAGAGTTTTAAAGATTTTTTTTACTAGAAGGTAGTGAAGAGGGGGAGAGGGGATAGACGTTATTTGGTTAGAGAGATAATTGAAATGGCAGATTATTTATTTATTGTTAACAGTTATTGTGCATTACTTATAGATTTTAAATATTGTAACCTGAGGGGGGAGGGAGGGAAGGAGAAGTGTAATTTAATTGTTGTTACCTGAGAGCAACAAATAGGATAGAAGAATTTTTTAAAATAGAGTTTTAAAGATTTTTTATGGGGGTGGCAAAAGGGAGAAGCAGACATTTTATTGGTAGATAAATCATTTATATGGCTGATTATTTATTTATTTATTTGTTTGTTAATAGCAAGCAACAAATAGGACAGAAAATTTATTTTATAAATAGAATTTTAAAGATTTTTTTTTACTAGAAGGTAGTGAAAAGGGGGAGAGGGGATAGACATTATTTGGGTAGAAAGATAATTGAAGTGGCAGATTATTTATTTATTGTTAACAACCGTTATTGTGCATTATTTATAGATTTTAAATATTGTATTCTGAGGGGAGAGGGAGGGAAGGAGAAGTGTAATTTAATTGTTGTTACCTGAGAGCAACAAATAGGATAGAAGAATTTTTTTTAATAGAGTTTTAAAGATTTTTTTTCTGGGGGTGACAAAAGGGAGAAGAAGACATTTTGTTGGTAGATAAATCATTTATATGGCTGATTATTTATTTATTTATTGTTACAAGAGAGCAACAAACAGAGCATATAATTTTTTTAATAAAGTGTTTTAAATAGTTTAAACTTTGCTGAGGGGAGAGAAAGGGAAGAAGTATAAATTTCAGGGGGAAGGGGAGGGATAATTTAAATGACTGATTATTCACTTATTGTTACAAGAGAGCAACAAATAGGACAGAAGAATATTTTAAGATAGTTTTAAAGTTTTTTTTTCCTAGGAGGTGTGGCAAAAGGGGGAAGCAGATATTTTAAGTGTATAGTGATAATTTAAATGACTGATTATTTATTTATTGTTACTAGAGTTTTGTATGCTAGGGAGAAGCATAAACTTTGGATAGAGGGGAGAAGTTGTAGTTCAGATGATCGATTCTTTACTTATTGTTACTAGCAGGGCTGCGGAGTCGGTTGGAAAAATGAGCGACTCTGACTCTGACTCCTGAAATTTTAAAGGAACCGACTCTGACTCTGGCTCCGATGGTTGAAGTACAAATATTGCCTGTTGATTCCTATTATTCAAATTGTTTTATTGTTGTCATTTGTTTTGCAATAGTAACAGTCGTTTTATTAAATTTGTCATTAAATAAAGGCAATATTACTATTAACAAAAAGTGGCAGCAATCAAGCAAACTGAATTTAAAAAATCCCTGATGACTCAGCCTACAGGCACAGGTATATTTCGAAGACGCAGACTGTGGGGCACCTGTTTGTTGGGAATTGAGGAAGAAATGACGTTTTAGCCATGATGCCGCAGTTGGGACCACCCACTTAGAAATCTAACTTGTTTACAGGTGGAGCCGGCAGGGATTTTTTTGTTTTTAATTTTTTTTTTGCTATAAGGGTTGGTCCTATAAAAAACTTGACAATATAAAAGTTTTAGATAATATTTAGAGGATTTATAATAAATTTAAGTGGATTTGATATCTTGTGAATTGATGAAGTTATGAATTTTTTTTCTTCAAAACTCCCTTCCCCCCCCCCCCTTGGGGCCATTTTTAATTATATGAAAAATATGTCATACATAAATTTTCGGCCCTTTTCCTAGAAGTAATAACAACTATAAACGGATTCGATATGTATCATAATTAAGAAGTTATGGTTTTTTTTTCCTGTTTTCACAAAAAGTCCCCCCCTCCCCTCCTCGGTTCGATTTTGCTCATTAACGAACTTGACCGAGATTTTATGCATGAGTTTGGAAGAGATTTGTGCAGAATTATTGAAGTTATCGTGTCCATAAAAAGTGAGATAGATAGATAGATAAAGTTTTGAACTGGGGCCGGTTTTAGGCTCTAGGAGTCATAATCGGTGTAGATCTGCAACATTTTTTCAAAAATTCCAATTTAGGGGAGAATGTAATAGGTAGTATTTCTTACGAAATCTACCTAAAAAACTCAACTGGCAACACTGCAACCTGCTGTTACATTCCTGTTTGACCTGAAAGCATGTGATGCGCATATCAACACAGGGGTCGATACAGGTTTTTTTTTTCTTAGTGCCTATTTTGTGAAAAGTAAAGGTTATTTTTGTGAAAAATGACATCTTGTAACGAACTATATACTAAATATAAAATATAAACTGGAGATTTCAATTAAAAACAGTTTCCATATATGCTGTACAGTGGACAGTATATTGGGACTGTTTAACCTGGGTTTCCTTGTATATACAGTCCAAATATAAAAATAATAATTCAGTTTATAAATTTAAAATTACATAGAATTAGTTTAATCTCACTTCAAACTGTCTCTGGAGTCTAAGTCGGCCTGTTTTTTAGTGACTCTGACTCCGACTCTTTTGCCCAAAAATAGGCCTGACTCCGACTCCGACTGCACAGCCCTGGTTACTAGTGAACAACTATTAGGACAGAATAATTTACAATTCTCAAAATGTTAAACTTTTTGCACTGGGAGGGAGAAGCAGAGAAAAGAAGCAAACATTTCATGTGACGAGTGGGGGAATTTCATTTGTATTATATAAAAACATAAGTGAAAATCTACTAAAAAGTCAAAAGGTGGAACATTCTCTTCTTTGGATTTTTTAATCCATTTTTTGGGCAAAAAAGTTTGTGTGAGTGTGTGTGTGGGGGGGGGGGGGGGGATATATTTGGGGATGTAAAAGAAAATCAAGATTGTTTAAAAGTGGGTAGGATGCTTACAATCAGGATTTTGCGGTAAATTTTTTGCTCTATTTATAACTTTGTTACAACAATAATTAAATAATTATCTAAATTACCTCTTCCCCACCAAAAGAAGAAAGAAAAAATCTGCTTCTCTTCTTTGCTCCTTTCTCCAGAACCTAAAGATTTTTTTTTTTTTTTTGAAATTTTGTTGAAAAAAAACATTCTCTTCTCTGGATTTTTTAAAATATTTTTTTTTGCACATAAAAGTGTATGGGGGGGGAGGGGGGGACTTATATTTGGGAATGGAAAAGAAAATCGAAACTGCTTAAAAGTGGATAGCAGGCTTATTTTCAAGGGGGCTTATAGTCGGGATTTTACAGTAATGAACCAAAAATGATTGTGGTTATTAGCTAAACATACATTATCAAATTTATTTAGTGTGCCCTAAAAATATTGAAAATAAGAATGAAATTATTAGACTAGACTAATAAAACTGGCCAGGTTACATGCCTGAATTTGTAACTATTTTTTGTGGATCTATCAGGGAAGCTATTCATGATATTGTTATGGTCTAGGCTTTGAGGATTTTGATTCAAAAAATATTTGGGGATTATTTGAACCAGATTTGAAAGACCTAAATAACAAAAATTCTCTTGAAATCAAACACAGGAATACAAAGAGAAAGAGGAGGTATGAATCTGAATAATACAAGATATAGCCCATAAAATCATGATGAAAGAGCTTGAAGACCATAATTAAGAAGGCAAAATAACTTTATGTTAGAGAAAAGTTCAAACATAGAATCATGAACATTTTCTGTGATTTAGGGGAAAAAAAGGGCTGTTGATTCAAAATTGTGGATGACAAGAGATCAAACCAGCACTGTCTACTTGTAAGTTTTCTTAATAATGTGAATTTTTACACAATATTTGCATAACAAATTTGTATCTTACCTTTTTTAATTTATTTATTTAAATGCCTTAGTATTTTAACAAACTTGCCATAACATATATACTAGATGTCCCAATATGTTCCTTTTTAAAATTAAATAATTTGAAAATGGTAAATGATAGAAATGGCTCGTTTGTTGCATCTTTATTAGAAAAAAAAATTAAACATATGATTGAAATCAGTTTAAAAATTCACTAATAGGTGGCACTGTAATCTATTTATTATAAGCCCCCTACTTGCCGGATATGAATCCTTGCGATTTCTTTCTGTGCGGACACTTAAAAGACAAAGTTTACCTACAAAACCCACGCACTTCAGCAAAACTGGAACATTACATCTGTAAGGTATGTGAGGACATTCTTGATGAGAACTATTTACAGGTATCGGCTAATTTTGTTAGGAAACTACGTCATATTATTGGCTAGAAATGACAGATATTTCTAAAGTAGTGTCATTTAATTTTTTCAGCTTACAACACCACCTATTCGTGAAATGTTAAACTAATTTTGAAATCATATGGTTATGAATTTATTGTTTTTCTAATAAAGATGCAACAAATGAGGCATTTCTATTCTTAACCATTTTCAAATTATTTAATTTTGAAAAGGATCCTTCTTTTTTGGAACACCCAATAGATACAGGATAATTTAAAAAGTAAATTATGTGTAATTTTTAAAATTTTGATTAATAAATCTTTTATACTGATTGACTACAACGAGGACCAAGGAATTTCTCTAATTTAGTAATACATTTCAGTAATACAATTCAATTAATAATATTCACTATAAGATGTCCTCTATCAGAAGAGATTAAATAAAAAAAAATAAGTATTATATTCAAAACTCAATAATAAAAACAGATCTCTGGTTATGCCTTTAAAAAATTAAACACTTACCTTTTTATTTTTATCTGCTGTAGAATTCTCTGTTGGTTTTGAAGCTCTGCTGTCTGAATTTAAAACTGTTCCAGAAGATTCACCTAATTTAAAAGAAGATAAATTTCAGTAGTGCACCTACTTATCAAATAGAAAAACAATAAAACAAGATAATCATAAAATCTAAAACTTTTTAAAAAGTTCTAGTAATACAGTAAGCTAGCATGATATTCAATAGTTAGGAAGAATTTTTATTTGTTTACAGAATAATAATCAGGGTTTATAGTGGAAGGTATGTAGTGATGTCATTGTATAACTTTTGGATTTTTTAAAGAACATCTGTATACTCTGTTTCTCAAGCAAAGCTATAATGTATATACTCTACCTATAGCATAGGTAGAGAGCATATATTCTGCATATATATTCTGCATATATAAGATAGGATATATTCTGCTTTTTTTTTTAGGACTACAGCACTAATAATTGTTATGTATCATAAAAATTTCTCAAAAACTTGGAAGCACAGGTCTAGGAGTGGTAAACCACTCCTAAAAAAGAGAGACTAAAATGTCAAAAGAGACAAATGCCAAAATAAAAGAGACTAAAAAGAGACTTTTTTCTATTATATGAATGTTTTTAGTAAAGAATTGAAGCTATTAATTCTATATAAAGTCATGCAATGAGTTGGGTAACCCGATTTTACCCGATTGACTGTTTAGGAGATTTTCACCACAAGCCATGGTAAAGGTGCCGTAGATGGGATTGGGAGGGGTAATGAAAAGAATTGTGTCTACAGCAGTATTATCCAAGGAACAAAATGCTGCAGATTTTTTTCCTATGGCTAAATCAAGGTGTGAATAAATTACATTATTATACTGTGGAACAAAAGAAGTAGAAAGTAATATGCAAGAGTATAATAAAATTTGGGAAAACATTTTAGCCATTCCTAATGTGCACAGTTTACATTTTGGTAAAGTTATAGGTGAATATATGTTGGAACTAAAAAAAGTGTATTTTTCAAGTGTTTCTACATGTCACAACTTTAATCTCAAACATTTCTGTGAGCCTAGGAATGAACTTAAGCTGCCAGTTTGTAGTGGAAAGTGGGTTTTAGTAAAATACATGCCTGCTTCTTCAAGCAAGAAAATAGAAACTGTACACCATTATATAGGGCAAGTACTTTCATAAGAATCCTCACAGTTATATGTAAAGTTTTTAAAACGAAATAGAGACACTTTTATCTGGCCCTCTCAAGATGACTTTGATTATGTTGAACAGGAAGATGTTTTGATGACCCTTTTTAAACCACAAATGGATCATCAGGGTCATTAACTCTTTAAAGATGATCAGTTTGTAAAAAAAAATATAATGTAAAGTAAAATGGTAGCAACATTTGTGTTGTATCTTGGTACTAGAAATAAAATTATGAATTTAAAAAGCCTAATTTTCAGAAGACTGAATTACGTTACCATTGATGTAATTCCGTTACTTCTATTTAAATTGCAATTAAAAATATTCACTAATGAGTACATGCTCAGCAATAAATGTTTTTTGGAGTATAACATGTAGTTAACAGAACAACATAAAACAAACAAGGAAAGCATGGTTAGATTCACAGGAATTTAAATTTAACCAAACAACACTTTTATCTTTGTCTTTTTAGTGTAATTCTGTTACCAAGCATTTAAAAATTTCTAAAAAAAATTCTATATTATTTGATAACTTTTCCAAATGCACTACTTTGTTTTCTGTGTCTGTAGTTATTATACCTGTAAAAAATCAGAACTAAAAAATAATAATAAAGTCTTAATTCTAATAAAAACTTATAAATTTGTTCTGATTTGCAATTCCATTACCAAAGAATTGCCCTCTAGTTAAAGGTCAAGATGTCATATTTTCTTTAAGATTCTGGCAATTAGAAGTGTTGATGTTGTTCTATCATGGTACATATATGTATGTTATTTTACGTGTGTTAATGTTAGATATGTTGTTTCATTTATATTATGGTATGAAGATTATGAGGAGAAGCTCTAGTAAATTTTTAAACCAGTTAGTTGATTGAACTTGCTTTTTGAACTCAAAGCTTTTGATAGAGTCAGGACTATACATCTGTTAAATTGTGACTTAAAAACTTGCGGTTTAAGGAACTTCTTTTAGTAGTACAGTACAAATTTAGATTGAAAGTCACTGATTTTTTTTTTCCTTGAGATTTCTTAAAGTTCATGGGTTAATGCAAAGTTGTTTTTTTTTCAGTCTTTGAATTGAGAGATATGTATTAACATATACATTAACAGTTAAACGTTCTAGGTGTAGTTTAGAGGTTTGTTTAACTAATTTTTGCTTAAACTGATTAAAGGTAGAAAAAATTTTACAGTTATTTTTAGTACAACTGGTTTATCAAAAGTTTTCTGATATATTGTGTTTTTGTGATGCATTAATTGTTGTTGGAAAAAAGGGGTCCAGTTTAGCCAATCATTATTTTGATTTCAAACATTTTTTTCTATAATTTGAAAGTTAAAGTTCAGTTTTATAGTAATTTTTTTAGATTTGCTGTTTATTTATTTTTTAATATCATGTTAGCTGGTCTAATAATTGAAGCTGCATGGATTATAGCTTGTATATTGATTCTATGGATTGAATCAGTCCTTATTGAGTTCTACGAATCTTGTATTCTGTCCAAGGGATAGTTAACTCTTAGTTTGATTTAATTTTTAAGACTGAAAACAATGAGAGAGGGTTAAGTTATTGTTAGAAAAAACATGTCATGCCACATGTTTTCCCATTTTATCTCATTGGCTCAGTGCTATTATCATAACTTATTCACCTTCATCCATCCACATTATCGTTTAGTTTATTAGTCATATTTTTCTTAAAATGTTTTTATTATTATCTACCTTTATCTGCTGAAGTCTTCATTTTTCTTTTAGCCTCATGTTTATTTCACATATTTCTTTTTAAATCATTATTACATAATGTCGGTTTGCCCACATAATGTTGTTACTTTACAGCAATGAGCTAAAGGGCAAATTGCACTTTACCCCTGCCAGATGGTTGCAGTCAGTGCTGCAGTCTTAAAACAACCAGAGGGTATATGTCAGAGAATATATGGTGGTGGCTTACCAAAAAGTATGTTCTTTTTATACCTTTATGTGACAAAACAGAGGATATAGGGAGGTTCTTAAAAAATCCACAAGGTATACAGCTTATACCATCGCAAACCCTTCACTAAACCCCTGGCAACAGTGCAATATCAGAGATAAGGTTGATTCAGTCATAATCATCATTATAATGAGGCTTATTTAAATTGTTCAAGATGAACAGATCACTGCACATGTTAGTTTTCTTCCCTATATACAGGGTGATTCATAAAAATGGAGCCAATAACCTATTTCCTTAAATATTGCCCCTAGACACATACTTCCAATTGCAAAGTTTCATAAAAAAGGTGCAAAATTTGATGACATAAGTTCTAACCCCCTGGTGGTCTATTTGAGAAAACATACAAACTAAATTTTTATACTGCCCTTAGTAGGGTAAAATTTCCAATTAAGAAAATTTTCCTTATCCATTCCTGAATGAAACACAAAAAATTACAACTTGATATCTGCAGAACTCACAGAGATATGCCCGTTTAAATAATTCATCAGGTTTTAAGGGATTTCACATAAATTTAAATGCATATAATTAAAAATACAATGTTAATTTAAAAAGAATCATTCCGAAAAAGTCAATCATTGATATGCTAATTTCTGACTGTAAGGAGTACGTCATGCTATCGTCACAATGTATTTTAAGCATAAATGTCTTACACCGCCTTTTAATAATGTATAATTTTTTGGGTGATCCCTATTTTGCATTCAAAATTTATCAATACCACATTGCTTGGAGGTATGCTTAAGTGGTGTAAATCAAGAATTTTGGCTTTTAATATTTCTGTGAGTTTTACAGATATAAAGATGGATTTTTTTGTGTTTCATTCACGAATGGATAAGGAAATTTTTCCTAATTGGAAATTCTACCCTATGGGGGTCATACAAAAATTTAGTTTGTGAATTTTCTCAAATAGACCCCCCCCCCTCCCCCCAGGTATCAAATTTTACACCTTTTTTATAAAACTTTGCAATTAGAAGTATGTGTCTACAGCAATATTTAAAGAATTAGGCTATTGGCTCCATCTTTATGAATCACCTTGTATATTTTGCTTAGATTACATTGCACATCTATTGTTAGATCCAGTGTTGAATTCAGACACTTTTCTCTGGGAGGGATTTCTGTAGCTCCGGGGGGGGGAAATTTTAGAATTCCGGGGGGGAAATTCCACTTTTTGCCCTCTGAAAGCATAAAATTTCAAATACTCCGGGGGGGACATTCCCCCCTGGGCCACCCCCTGGATTCAACACTGGTTAGATCTATAATGGGTCATGAAAAGAAAAAGCTAGTCTTTCTCTAAGAGAGCTATAACACGGTGAGTTTTTCCTAAGTTTGCATCAAGTAATTATGTACTTTATATAAACAGACTATTACACTCTGTACTTTACAATATTGTTTTAATATCAATTAAAGCATTCTGAAATAGAAGATTACAGCTTTGAGAAAAATAGACTTTTAAAACTTTTTTTTTAATTTGCTACTTCATTTCAACATGGACATATCAGCTAAGTTTCTAATTGCATCATTCAGTCAGAACTAGTGATGGGTGATGTTGATATTTTTTATTGATTTAATCAACACTATGGACAACTGGATTATATCGATACTATAAATTTTTTTATTGATGTCTCTAGTCAATAAATTGTTATTCTTAACTGACATCAGATCTGATTTTATGAAGAATTGCCATAAAAAAAAAAATTAAGAGTAGTTTTGCTGTTAGATTACTTTTACTGTAATATGACTAATTTTGCATTAACTGTTTCATGTCAGCTTTTGAAACATTGGAGATCTTGTTTAAGTTTTCAAGAAGAGCTGAGGGAAGCCATAAAGCTTAAGGGAAGCTTCATTCACCCAATATCCTTCAAAAATAGAGGCTGAAGACAATATAAAAGCTAATACAGGAAATTGCAGCACTCCCTGGTGGAGAGAACTAGAACTAAAATGGTGGAGGGAGGCGGGAACAAACCAAGACGAATCCTCCAAGTTTGTGAGAATCAGACCGATAGAACCTGCGATATCGAATAAAAAAGTAATGTATACTATGCAGCACACAATACAGAAAATTGTAGTGACACTGCAGAAAGAACAAGAACTTAAATGGTGGTGGTGGTGGTGATGGCACTAAATAAACCAAGACAAATGGTTCAAGTTGTGTGAGGATCAGACACATAGAACCTGAGATATCAAATAAAGAAGTAAAGTACACTATGCAGCAGAACATACAGGAGATTGCAGTATCCTTAGTGGAGAAAACCAGAACTGAAATGTTAGTGATATTGGTGGGAAACAAACCAAGACCAATGGTCCAAGTTGTGTGAGGATCAGACCCATAGAACTCAAGATATTGAATAAGAATAAATCAGGGGTGATTCTGAGTAAAAAAAAAATTCTGAAACTCACAGCAAATTTTCTGAAAAGTTAACAGAGGGGGAGGGGGTGTCCACTTCTGCAACTTTTTTTTTTTTGCGTCCCTTTGACGAAATTTGCATTTTTTCGTGATCTTTCAATGAAATTTGCAGTTTTTTTAGATCTATTGATGAAATTTGCAGTTTTTTGACAAAATTTGCCGTTTTTCGTGATCTGTTGACAAAATTTGCCTTTTTTTTCGCGATCTTTTGACGAAATTTGCCGGTTTTTACAATGTTTTTGACGAAATTTGTCGGTTTTTCGCGATTTTCTGACGAAAGTCACGTTTTTCCCGTGATCTGTTAACAAAATTTGGAGTTTTTTCGTGATCTTTTGACAAAATTTGCCGTTTTTCGCAATGTTTTTGACAAAATTTACCGGTTTTTCGTGATTCTCTGACGAAAGTCTCGTTTTTTCCGCGATCTGTTGACAAAATTTGCCTTTTTTTTTTGTGATCATTTGACAAAATTTGCCGTTTTTTTGCGATCTTTTGACAAAATTTGCCGTTTTTCGCAATGTTTTTGACAAAATTTGACTTTTTTTCGCGATTCCCTGACAAAAGTCACATTTTTCCCGCGATCTGTTGGCAAAATTGGCGACTTTTCTTCGAATGAATGATGAGATTGATTTTTTTCGGCGATCATTTGCCGAAATACTGGTACATTTTATGTCCGAATTTTCGGATTTATGAGCGATATTTTTTTTTTCGGAATTTGGAAAATTCAGACCAGAATCACCCCTGGAATAAATGTACACTGAATTAGAGATCTTGTCAATAAGTATCGATCATTTTTGCACCCACATTGGCAGTGCGGTCGATCAAGGCAACATCGATTCGGGTCAACATCAATTCAGCATTGATTTGGGTTGAATCACTCATTTTTATTTTCATTCAAATAGTCACTGTGGTTGTATCAATACATCAATACATCAATACCAGTACTTACTTTTTCTTTCCAATTGTAATTTCGGATTGATATGATTCATCTGTCCTGCATAGCAAGCAGCCTATTAAATTAGATTGATCTTTCTGGAGCTATTTTAGAAGCAGAGATGCTGTCAAATTTTGTATAAGGACCTTTTTCTTTCCAGGTTAAATTTTTATCGTTTTAGTTCACAGCCATATAGGTATTTGGGTTATTAGTTTATTGAGTTGTATTTTTGAAGTTTGTTCCCTCTCCCCTCCCTTCCAAACCATAACTTTTATAATTATGATCCGATTTGAATGGGACCTCTTTTTACATTCTTCCCAAGTCATTTGGTTACCAACTAAACATTGATATTATTTTTGCCACTCTTTGGGACCACTATTTATGAACAATAATAAAAATTTTCGGCTTTTTTATAATTCAAACATTCTATCCTTGCTTCAGAGCAGCCATACTCAACCTGCGGAACACGGGCCGCATATGGCCCGGCGACCTTTTAGTGCGGCCCGATACACATAATCATTTCTCCCTATTTATAAAATTAATTGAGATATGTTTTTAATATTTTCACTGCTCTTTTATATATTTTCATGGGGAGGCAATTTCCTGTTATTTATAATTACTAATTTAAAATTACCTTAAAATATCTTAAATGACGTTTCCTTAGTCAAAGTTCTTTTTACATGTAGTTTTACTTGTGCTATAGTAGTGTATACATTTCTTAACCCTGAACTCTAAACAAACATTATTCCAAAGTAATTTAATTTGCACTCTATATTTCTACATAAAAAAAAAAAAAAAAAAAGTTTTTGCATTGAGAAAAGAAACTGATTTATTAGAAAAAAGTCCCTTAGTTTTTTCCTTCTTTCTTCTTCTTCTTCTTTTCTTTTTTTTTTTTTTTGAGAATTTAGAATTGCTGCATTGTTTTTACGTTTTATACTTATCATATAGCTAACAAAGCTTATTAGGGTTAAATAATTGTCGCAGAAAAAATTGGCAGCAAAAGGTTTTATACCACTATTTCAAAACAACAATCTTCGCGGCATTTGCAATAGAAATCCGTACTTTTTTACATTATTATACAAGTGTGTTGCGGCCCGCCTAACGCCGCAAATACATGTTTGCAGCACGCGAGAAAAAAAGGTTGAGTACGGCTGCTTTAGAGCCACGTTACACAAGGTTCTCAGTAAGTTGTATCTCTCAAGTTTGTCTCTCTCTCCCCTTCCGCTCTCCTTTTCCCCCACCCCAATTCATAACTTTTTAAAATTATGAACCGATTTGAATGGAACGTTTTTTCACATTCTTCCAAAGTCATTTGGTTATACAATTAAACATTGATATTATTTTTCTGCTCTTCCTGACCACTATTTATGAACAATAATAAAAGTTTTTGGCTTTTTTACTGTTCAAACATTCCATCCTTGCTTTAAAGTCAAGTTGTTTAGTTAAGTTGTATCTCGCAAGTTTGTCTCCTGCACCAATCCCCTCCCCTTTCGCTCCACCTCCTTCATCCCCAAATCATAACTTTTTTAAATTATGAACTGATTTGAAAGAGACGTTTCTTCACATTCTTCCAAATTCATTTGGTTATACAATTAAACAGTGATCTTATTTTTTTCTGCTCTGCGTGACCACTATTTATGAACAATAATCAAAATTTTCATTTTTTTACAGTTCAAACATTCTATACTTGCTTTAGAGCCACATTATGCAGGTTTCTCATTAGTTCAGTTGTATCTCAGCAATTTGACCCCTCCCCCCCCCTTCCTTCCCCTTTCCTCTCCCCCAAATCATAACTTTCATAATTATGGTCCGATTTAAATAGAACATTTTTTCGCATTCTTCCATAAGTCATTTGGTTATACAATTAAACATTAATCTTACTTTTTCCACTCAGAATGACCCCCATATATAAACAATAATCAAAATTTTTGTCTTTTTTACAGTTTAAAAATTCCACCCTTGCTTTAGAGCCACTTTACACAGGGGGGGGGGGGGGGGGGGGTTCTCATTAGCTAAGTTGTATCTCTGAAATTTGTCTCTTCCCTTTCCTCCTCACCCTTCTCCCTCCCCCCCCCCCCCCCCCCCAAATCATAACTTCCATAATTATGGTCAGATTTAAATAGGACATTTTTTTACATTCTTCCAAAGTCATTTGGTTACCAACTAAACATTGATGTTATTTATGCAACTCTTAGTGACCACTATTTATGAACAATAATAAAAAATTTCAGCCTTTTTTACTGTTCTAACATTCCATCCTTGCTTTAGAGCCATGTTATTCAGGGTTCTCGCTAGTTAAGTTGTATCTATTAAGTTTGTCTCCTCCTCCCTCCTTAGAGATTAGAGTCCTGTGGTCAGGTTCAACAAGACCCCAAACCTGAAAATTAAATTTGAAGTCAACCCGGCCAGAACTCGAAACAAATTTTATTGACCCGAACTCAACAAAATAATTTTCAATTCATAACCTGACATATTTCAACCTAAACTCGACCCATAACCCAAAATACTTCAACCAGAATCTGATTTACAGCCCAAAATGAAAGGAAGAAAATTCATATGTAATCTTCAACTATATCTCTATTCTATAATACCATTTTTATCTATTGTGCAGACTATAATTAAGAAAGGTAGGATTTTTTTTTTGTGTGTGTGTGTGTGGGGGGGGGGGGAGAGAACGAACTTGAAAAATACAACTTAATAAACTAGTAACCTAAATAACTAGACTCTGAACTAAAAAGATAGTAACAATTTAACCTGGAAAGAAAAAGGCCCTCATACGAAATTTGACCGCAGCTCTCCTGCTAAAATAGTAAAATCGAAAGAAAAAATATATTATATATTGCTATGAAATGACCGCCAGAAATATCGATCTTTTGTCTAGTCCCGTTATAACGATTCACGATCAAATTTCCTGCCAATTGATAGGTTTAAGAATTATTCTTTCTAAGCCATCTGTGTGAGAATCGATTCTAGAACATTGATACTAGAATTTGAGAATCGATTCTAGAACATTGATACTAGAATTTGAGAATCGATTCTTTTTTAGATCAATGCTGTTTTATATGATATCAATGTTTATAGATACTCGATTTTTCCACAATCGCTCATCACTAGTCAGAAACGAATGCTCTGCACACTTTTTATAAATGTGAATCGGTTTACCAAAATTTGTTCCTTATTCCACAGTTCATGTCAGGTCAGTGCTAATTTTTTATATGGGTTGGATTTATTTTAATTGTTTTGGGTTGGGTTTTGATTCTTGTGGATCAGACTAGGGTTAGCCCGATTTTTTAAAAGAAAAAGCAATATATTGTTCCAGTTTAAAAAGTTATGTATTTTGTTATGTATTTCCTTTATTTTTTTTCACACTTTGCTTTTCTTTTTTTTTTTTTTTTTTTTTTTTCCTAGAAATTCCCTCAAATATATCTGTAAAATTCATTTAATTAACTTACTGTTTTCCAATCTTCAACCGGCTCGGCATCTACCTGCAACAATCCTGTTTTGATTCACATACTGAGTCATTGCTTTAGCAGAGTTCATGGATCAAATCACAATTCACTTGTTGTTTGCAAGTTGTGAACTTCATAAATTTAGAAGTCAAGTATTAAATTAAACCTTTTTTATTAATGTTGATTGTATACTTTTAATAAAGTTTAAATAAATAAGTTAATTTTTTTAAGATAAATTTAATATCATGCAAATTATCTAATATGCCCATGAACGATTGTGAATTACTCATGAGTTGTTTCACTTCTGGCTCTGATAGGCCAATGGTTTGCATATAGATCAATTTAAGAGGTGGGTTGAGCTGGAAAGATGTGTTCTAAGGTGTTCATGCTGTGTTCTTCCTTGTTCCTCTGCTGAGCTGGTGAAGGTATTGACAATATATCATTTCAGCAAGGCATCAGCAAGGCATTCCAAGCTGGATGTCTGTTATTATATTAATAATAGTTCTGTAAACAAAAGCTTACATTGTGTAAAGAATTATGTCCTATATTTTAAATGTAAGGTCTTATGCAGTACTTGCTTTTATTAAATAAAATAGTGGCCTCTACTTCTGCTATGGTTCATGTCTCTACAACAGTACATCTCAATAGTAAATTCTATGTCTGCGAATACAGAACTTATTTATTTTCTCTAGTAAATTCATATTGGTTTTAAAAATCTTCTTCCAACAGGAGTGTCAGCTATTCATATTTCTACTCTGCTAATATTTGAAGTTAAGATGTGGGTTGTGTCTACTTAGTGTTACATTAAAGCTGCACATAACTCGCATCATATTTGAATATGAATGAACTAGGGGGCTCAGTCCCCTACTCGCTAACGCTCGCCAACCCCCCATGAATTGCGAAGCAATTCACATTGAGACTGCGACGTGGTCCCAGCTCGCTTCGCTCGCTCGCCCCTTTTTATCTTTCAGCAATTCTAGCCAGAATAAGTTCTACCATAAAACATTTGAACATATGAAATTGACAATTTTTTTTTTATGTAAAAAAGTAATTCTCCGTAGAAAACAGAACTAAAAATGCATTTAGTTGGTGCTACCAATGGCCATATAAATCATTTAAATACTATGAAAAAAGGATCTTGGAAACATAGTTAGTTTAAAACTTATTGCACGACATTTTTTTTTATGTAAAAAAGTAATTCTCCATTGAAAACACAACTAAAAATGCATTTAGTTGGCGCTACCAATGGGCATATAAATCATTTAAATACTATGAAAAAAGGATCTTGTAAACATAATTAGTTTAAAACTTATTGCACAACAATTTTTTTTAATGTAAAAAAGTAATTCTCTGTTGAAAACCTAACTAAAAATGCATTTAGTTGGCGCTACCAATGGGCATATAAATCATTTAAATACTATGAAAAAAGGATCTTGGAAACATAATTAGTTTAAAACTTATTGCATGACAATTTTTTTTAATGTAAAAAAGTAATTCTCCGTTGAAAACCTAACTAAAAATGCATTTTGTTGGCGCTACCAATGGGCATATAAATCATTTAAATACTATGAAAAAAGGATCTTGGAAACATAATTAGTTTAAAACTTGTTGCACCTATAATATTGTACAGCACGGCTTAAACAAAAAAAAATTGATTATAGATTTTTACAAAAAAAATTATTTTTTACTTCAATTTACAGCAACAGATGGCGGCAGGTTCAATCTAGACAGTTGATTTTTTTTTTCCATTTTTTGAGTGAGTGAAATTTGTAAATGAATTCTAAATAAGAGTGGAGAATTCTTTTGAAATTACTGATATTACTCATAATTAAAATGAGGAATCATCTCAGATGCTTTGGATTATGTACATGTTATTTTATTTTTAATAATTGCTAGTTTGAGTTTCATTCTATGGTTTCACTGCTCTCACAGTGACTGCCATATTGGAGGCGGAGCTGATCTAACACAATCTAGTCTGTTCATTGGTCTGAGCTCTGGAAACTACAGTTGCTGCCAAACCATAAGCTACAAATTCAGCCCTATTTCCGCACCACGTAAGACAAATATATATATAGATATCCATCTATATGATAAAGCAGAGACATGTCCATGAGTAACACTAATGTCATATTGATGGTGCCAATGATTAATGCTATCAATTAAGTCTTATTGCAATCTTAATAACACTGAACAATTTCAATTTTCACACCATCAAATAGTGGGGAAAATTTATTTTCAGATGCAATTTGTTCAAAAACTGTATCTGAATTACAAAGTTTCTATGATTTTTTTAAATAAATTTCAAAAATCATTTCTTTTATTCCACATGATTAGATTTATCCGATTGCAGAAGATTGACATGCCTGCACTTGAAATAATGTAAATAATTCACCATTTGGGTCATTCCAAGTCAAATCAACGTGGGGTCTGGACCTTGACGTCTCAGATTTCTATAATTTTTTGTTTATAGTTTGTATGCATGGAGTATATGAAAAATCTATTTTTTTTTTTTTTTTTTTTTTTTTTTACGGAATTTTGAAAATGGCCAAAAGTACCAAATTTAACCAAACTTTCAATCGCATGATCCTCTACAATTCTGTAAAAAATTAGGCTAGAGAGCTCAGTTATATCTTATTTTAAAGCTCTTTTAATGGGCTTTAATATAATAGCAGATAGCAACATTAACTATTTTGAGTAAAATAAATTTGTTGAAAAATGTTCACATTTTTTTAATTTAAATTTTTCAAAAACACAACTTTTAATTTTTTTCAAAAACACCACTTTTAATTTTTTTTAAAAACACCATTTTTAATTTTTTCCAAAAAAATATATGTTAATCTTTGATTTTTCAGCTGCAAGTATGCAAAATTTCAAGATGGCGAAATGATGGGATTTTGAACTGTTAATTTTTTAATAAGAAAGGTTTATTGAAACTTTTTACGTAACTGTTTCCTTATACCTTAAAAATTAATAGTTCAAAATCCCATCATTTCACCATCTGGAAATTTTGCATACTTGTAGCCAAAAAATCAAAGAACAACATTTATTTTTTTGAAAAAAATAAAAATGGTGTTTTTGAAAATTTTTGAAAATTTGTCAAAAAAATTATTTTTTTTTCGAAATAGTAAGTGTTGCATATCATATTAAAGCCCATAAAAAGAGCTTTCAAATAAGATATAACTGAGCTCTCTAATCCAATTTGTTACTGAATTGCAGAGAATCTTGTGATTGAAAACTCAATTAAATTTTGTACTTCTGGCCGAAATTCCATAAAAGAACAAAAACCGCTAAGAAAAAGAAAATTTAAAAATAGATTTTTCATATACTACATCGATTCAAACTACAAATAAAAAGTTATAGAAATCTGAGATGTCAAGGTCTAAAATTTGCATTTATTCCATTGATTTGACATGGAATGACTGGGTCATTCCATGTAAAATCAATGTGGGGTCTGAACTTCAACATATCAGATTTCCATAATTTTTGGTTTATAGTTTGTATCCATAGTGTATATGAAAAGTCTTATTATTATTTTTTTCCCTTAGCCTTTTTTTTTTTTTACAGAATTTAAAAAATTGTCAAAAGTACCAAATTTAACCATGTTTTCAATCACAAGATCCTCTACAATTCTGTAACAAATTGGGCTAGAGAGCTCAGTTATATCTTATTTGAAAGCTCTTTTTATGGGCTTTAATATGATATGCAACACTAACTATTTTGAATAGAATAATTTTTTTGACAAATTTTTGAATTTAAAAATTTTAAAAACACTATTTTTAATTTTTTTTAAACACCAATTTTAATTTTTTTTTTCAAAAACACCATTTATTTTTTTTTTCAAAAAATTATAAGTTAATCTTTGATTTTTTGGCTACAAGTAGGCAAAGTTTCAAGATGGTGAAATGATGGAATTTTCAGCTATTAATTTTTGAAGAGTATTATTAAGACTTTATTTATTGAAAGTTTTCAGGTAACTGGTTCCTTATTACCTTAAAAATTAATAGCGCAAAATCACATCATTTAACCAAGTTTTGCATACTTGTAGCCAAAAAATCGAATATTAATATATATATTTAAATTAAAAAGGGTGTTTCTGAAAAATTTAAATTCAAAAATTTTGAAAAATTGCCAAAAAGTTTATTTTACTCAAAATAGTTAGTGTTGCATATCATATTAAAGCCCATTAAAAGAGCTTTCAAATAAGATATAACTCAGCTCTCTAGTCTAATTTGTTACAGAATTGTAGAGGATCATGTGATTGAAAGTTTGGTTAAATTTGGTACTTTTGGCATTTTAAAAATTCTGTAAAAAAAAAAAACTGCTAAGAAAAAAAGAAATTAAAAAAATTAGATTTTTCATATACTCCATGGATACAAACTATAAACAAAAAATTATAGAAATCGGAGATGTCAATGTCCAAAAATTCATATTTTCATTGATTTGACATGGAATGACCCATTTGTTTCTGGCTACTATTCCATAACAAAGTTAAACTTCAGTTTAAAAAAAAATAAAAAAATAAATAAAAAACAAGTTTAATAGATGTGCAACCAAACTACACGCTTAAGCACTGGAATAATCAGAATAAAAAAATTGGTATAAATTGTGAAATAATTTTGGTGATTTCTTTGGCTTTTAACCACTGGCTAATATGAAAGGTTTTTAGTAAATTTAAAAACTTTATTATTTGAATACATAATTGATATTGTCCACATAAAATTTCTTTTTGGTCTAACTGGTGAGCAATCTAAAAAATATATATTAAATATAAGAAATCTATTAAGAGTCTTTAATTAAAAACTATTTTTACCTATGTTTTATACACCAAGTGGTATCTTCTATAACCTAAGAAGCTGGATTGGGTTCCCTGGTATATATAATTTTTCAATATAAAAGCTAAAACTCATATCAGAGATAGAATTGGTAGATTAATTTTCCATAAGTGTATTCAAATATCGTTTTTTTTTTATTTCTCTTCAGATTTTGGATTGGGCTCAAGTGAAAGTATGTTGAGTTCAGATGGTGAATAACTCTGCCTATGCAGGACTTTAATTTCTTAAGGTGTGCAATCTGTGCCAAATTCATTGAGTGTAGATAGCATAACCAGGACTATTTAATGTTTGTTGCACTATTTTTGTAAATTTCACATAAAATTTTTAGATCAAAGAAATAACTTATTTGAAAAAAAAAAAAAAACACTCATTCTACTTTGAAAAAAAAATATTTGCATCGACCAAAGTAAAATTCTATAATGTAGCATCCAGAAATGAATAATCAAATCATGCTGCAAAAGCAAATGTGGAATTATATGCAAAAATACTTATTTATTTTGTTATTTGCCCTCAGATTCTAATTTGTCATTATAAACTATGATTTTTTTTTTTTTTTGCCAGATGCTGTAGATACCAATTTCATGCTCAAAAAGTGATTATTTATTGATCAGTACTGTGCAATATAATCTTTAAGTCACTTGACAGTTGAATTCAATTAGTTTGATATTTTGTTCATCTAGGACACTGATCAAGAACTCTGGAAATTGGGTGTCATGTTCTGTTGATTGAAGATTCCAATTTCTTTTAATTATTGTAATAGTAATAAATATTGATTTTGTTTCAGCTTTTTTCTCCTGTGGGGAAGTAGGGAAGGGTGTCTCCCAACTGGTCATATTTCAAGAATGAATTGGCAGGATTTCTGCCATTATATTTAAATATCATATTGATTTTCTTTCATTTTGGTTTCAGGCCAGATTTGGACTTATTCAGACTGTTTATACTAAAGTGAAATACTGTTCTATTGAAATTATGAATTATAAATCAATCAAGAGTTATCATGTATTAATATACAAACTAATGTAAATATGAAATTTTATTGATTCATAGTAAGCATAAGTCAAAGCTGCAGTAAGTATATTATAAGTAAGTTCTGAATGAAGTATAAACGGACGACGAAACTGTTGAATTGACGAAAATTGTTTTTGCTAATTCAAGCCAATAAAAATTATATTTTGGTTTTGGTTGAGTATCAGGTTGAGAATAAATTAACATATATGTTGTAATATCGGCACTATAAGCCAATACTGGAATGCATGCAATCTGATAACAACACGTTCCACTATAGATGTTATTAGTACCTCTCAAGTCTCAATAATGGATGCCCTGCTAGCCATAAGTGTTTTGCTGCTTCCCATTAATGTATACAGCTTCGCAATGGATGTTACCAGTGCTTATAAATTTATTTATTTATGTTAGAAGTTATTTTATTTATTACAGCATTATTATAAGCAGTTCATTTGGAATTTAAAAATAAGATTACCTAAATATCATCAAATATCAAAATAATATGCGCAATCTGTGCCAAATTCATTGAGTATGGATAGCATAACCAGAAATATTTAATGTTTGTTGCATTAATTTTGTAGATTTCACATCAAATTTTTAGAAAAAAGGTGTCTTGTCAGCTGAAAAGAAATAACTATAATCAGAGTTCATGCAAAGAAAAAAAAATAAGGTGGGATTTTCATATTCTGACTAAAAATTTAAGTGGATATTCAAAAAGAGGGTGTATTTTAAGTGGAATTCTCAAAAATATTGCAGTCATCACTCGATTTTGCATTCTAGCACAAACTTTCTCACATTGTACAAAATGATACAGTATTTTGGATTTGAACAGAATGAATATTCCTTAATTTGACTATGCTTTGGATGAAAATAGGCAAGATGTACAATCATATTTGACATCTCACCCATGCTTATAGCAAAATATATACTTACATAACATTTTGACGTTAACATTACATCGATTTTGCATTCTAGCACAAACTTTCTCACATAGTACAAAATGATACAGTATTTTGGATTTGAACAGAATGAATATTCCTTAATTTGATTATGTTTTGGATGAAAATGGCCAAGACGTACAATCATATTTGTCATCTCACCCATGCTTATAGCACCATATATACTTACATAACATAAGTGGAATAAGTTACTGCAAATTTGGAAGGGGATGGATAGCAACAAAAGAAAATTATGTATAAAGGATGATTAAAAAATGTGACAAGAGAGACAAAATCTGAAAAATATAGACTAAAAGAGACAAATACAAAAAATAGCAAGAAAAAGTGAATTACTCTGGGGCCTAGAAGAAAAACATTAAGCACAAGGTATCGTTTCAACAAATATATTCAATAATAATAACAGTAATTCTCAGTTAAAAACAATCAAAATTCTTATAATATTAAGTATAAAAAAAGTAACCTTTAAAATTGCCTTGATTAGAACTGCTAGGCAAATTCATGTCTAGGAAATGGGATGGAAGAAAACATGATGCCTGAGAGTTATTTTGTATACTTCCTAATAAACTTCCTTCAGACTGGTAGTCAGAATTTTGAGGAGTTTCTTGCCACTTCTCAAATGAGCAGAATTCATTGTTTGATTCTAAAATTTCATGTAACAGCTCTAAATCACTTTTATCTTCATCAATACTTTGAACACCGGTCAATAAATCAGAAGTATCTAAAATAAACAAAGATAAGCACCACATGGAGATCTTAACACAGGGAAAAAAAAAATCATTTTACATTATAATTGTAGCTCAAAGTAAAATATTTTGATTAAGTGCAACTTTAACAAGTATTTTACATATTTAGTTAGACTATTTGATTTTATCAAAGGAACATTTCAAGGCCCTCTAATTATTTAAATGCAGTCAAACCTCGTTAACATGAAATTGCTTAACACGAAATAATACTGAGGTCCCATCAGATAAGTCTGAAAATCAATGTTAATTAATTTGTTTAACACAAAATATAATTTCAAAAAATTCTGCTTAAAGGTGAAAAAAATTTTTTGCTCCAAAGTCCAAAGATGATTCCTTAGGCAAAGTTTTCGATATTTCAAACTTATGTGTCACATTTTCTTATTAAAAGTAGAATTTTTCTCATGGTTTGAAAAAACCTGAAGTAGAAAAGAATTTCATAAAATGGTGAAATTCTGAATTCCTGACTAATCCCTGCTTTTCTGTGTTCTCTGATATGAAGAAGTTTTCCCACACTATCCGT
This sequence comes from Maratus michaelseni, assembly GCA_963931845.1. Taxonomy (NCBI): domain Eukaryota; kingdom Metazoa; phylum Arthropoda; class Arachnida; order Araneae; family Salticidae; genus Maratus; species Maratus michaelseni. Next base: position 52,270,901 of record OZ007586.1, on the reverse strand, counting down.
ATGGGCTACAGATCAGTCACAATGAAAGTTTGAGTGAAGGAATTTCTTTTTTGAAAGTGATTGTTTCACTGCTTATTTGACTGTATTGACAGTGACATAAACATAAACTGGGTTTCCAAAATCTCCGATTTTCGAGTGAAAAAAGTGACAATTCCTATTTCACTAACTGACTTACATAATTGAAACTCTGTTCAAAGTTCCTCTGTAGAATTCCATGAAAGAAGTGTTGAAAACAGCAAGCGTATCTTTAGAAACCAAGCAAAATATTTTTAACGAAGTCAGCATTAAAGTACTGAAAAAAATCAGAAATTACAGCAAAGTATGGGATACACAATAGCACTCTCTACGATTTTAAAGAATCATAAAAAGATGCTGTGAGTCAATTCAAACCAGTAAGAAAATGAATGTGTATGGAAAGAATGGAGAAATTGAAATTGCTCTCTTGCTGTGGATAAAAGAGGCAAGAAACCAGAACGTCATTTTAAACTGGTGCAGATTTGCAAGAGAAGGCAAAGGCTTTTGCTGATGCTCTCGGTGAGAGCTATGTCACATCTTCTAACGAATGACTGCTAAGATTCAAAGAGTATCATACAATTGTCTGCAAAAAGATATATAGCCAAAAAGCAGGGAATTCTTTTGCAGACATTGTTTTTCCTAGTACACTTGCATAGATGAAGATGTGATGACTCCAAATGTGACGACAGACGAAGAAATAATTGCTGTATTAGCTAAAAAAAGATGACAACATCGAAGTGTCAGACGAGGATGAAAAAATCAATACAAAAGTTTAGTGTTATTTAATGAATTTACCACAGCATTGAAAACTGTACAACGTTTCGTTATGGAACATGAGGATGCTTCCTGAGCTTTGGACAAATTGGATGAGGTCCATACGTTCCTAAAAGAAGTACTCAACAAAGATTGAACCAAAAGTCAATAACAGACTTTAAAAAAAAGATTACCAAGTAAATAAATTTATTATTGCCCAAAAGGATGATCAATTTGTTTATTTTTTAAATAAATTTTCTATTTCTTATTAATTTATGATTTTAAGAACAGAGATATATTTGTAGGTTAATTTATTTAGTTTTTATATCCAACGTAAATGGCACCACTATTTTTGACGGTTAACATGAAATTTCGGATAATACGAAAAAAATACAGTCCCTTCAGCCTTCAATTTCATGTTAACAAGGTTCGACTGTACTGGATATAAATAACCACATAACAATTGACTTTTTTTTAATCACTATTGAGAGAAATACATAGAAAATAGAGAAATTTTAACTCAGTTTTATTGATGAGGATCTATATTTAAATATTATAACTATTATGATAATAATTAAATTGAAAATTTTTCAAACATAAGGTGAGAAAATCAGAATCTGCTGACAATATTATCCATATTAAGAAAGTTAATTTTGGTCTAAACAAACTGACAAATACAAGGAAAAAAATGTAAATATGCAAAATTTATTATGTATAATAGTAAAACAGAGTATCTGAAAACTCTTGCAGCAAAAATAAATTAGGGTGATAGTACACATCAAGGTGCCATAGCACCTAGACCAAAATCTACTTATTCAGTGAAATATAGCATGTCTCCCCAGGCCAAACTTTTTTATTCAATGAAGATATTGTAATATTTTAAAAAGATTTATTTTGTTTTGTGTGAAATGTGATAACACTATGAGAAGAACATGAAGCACATAGCAATTTGATCAGTGATAGTGTAGGCACTGTCACTTACATTATGAAATATGGAGCATCTAGTTTGGTGTTGTTTGGAAGCAGGCAGTAAATGCTTCCAGCATTTTTCAAGCTGTCATATTTTACAGAAAACAAGGTGATTCTGTTGAAAACTTCATGAAAATAATTCATTATTATATGTTGTGAATGAAAACCCAGGTTCAGTTATGGCGTCCTGTATATTCGACTGTGTAAGTGGATTGTGACCCCATGTTATAAGGAAAATATTGCTGGTCTTGATGTGTAGCATGTTATCACTTTTATTTTGGGAGGACAAGAGTTCACAGACAACCTGCATGTAAAGTTGGCCACAACTGAACTTTAAGCAATATAATTCTCACCTGTATTTTTTTTATTTGTCTGCTGCACTTCATGATTAGTTACTTGAGAGTTTTCATTAAAAGAATCCTTAGAACTTTCATTATCTAAATCTAGTAAAGGAACATCACTATTTTCTTTTTCAGAAATTGATTTCTTCTTTCTTAACTTTCTTTTCTGTAATAAACTGTTAGATGAGGCATTCTGTTGTTTTTCAACATCGGTATTATTTTTAGGAACCAATTCTTTTCTTTTCTCATTCTCTTCATCATGATACTCAGCTTCAAAAAATAGTAATCTATTGAAAATTAAAAATGAAAGAATTAAAATTAAATATGTAAATTTAAGGCTGTTCTCAAATCCAAACTGGCAACTTTCTGACACTTTTTTAAATTTATTTTTGTTCACAAACATATCAAATTGGCATGTGTTTTTATTAGGAAACAATGTAATCAAACTGTTTTATTCTTTTTCTTATTGGCAGAAAATTTTTCAGAAAAGGTGTCAAAATTGGTAGTTAGAACCAAATTTCTGGACACAACAATGCAGGAAAGGAAAAATCTGCCATCCTGAGACAACAATAATTTTTAACTCAAGGTGTAATTCATTTATTGAAAAAGGAAAAAAACTGTTCGATTACAAATCACTTAAACAATCATGCTTGCAAGTTTTTATGTATCAAGCTTTCATGTTTAAAAATTAGTCAGAAAGTTTCATGTTGTTGAGTGAGAAAAAATATATTTTTGAGAACTGCCTCAAGTTTGGTAATTCATCAGATGAACTAAAAAAAATCATCTACTTTAAACTAATGAATCAATGCACTTAAATATGTTAATATTATGCTACATATTGCACTTCCTACTATCTTTGTTGCTAAAAAAGTTGTACAGTGTTACTAAAAGTAAAGTACTACCTTTGTTACTAAAAAAGCAAACGTATGTGGAAAGACTTTGGGCATCATTCTTATTAATTGTGAGATTTCCCTTTCATTTGATTTTTTCTTTATTCTCTATTATGTGTACTGATCATATCAAAGTGGCTGGCAATTAACTTAAACTCCTTTCTATTCAAATGTGATTAAAAATTATGTATTACCATAAAATCCTGTTAAAATCCTCAACCTCCGATACAGCGAAAAATTAGAAAATAATCAGAGGGGCACTTACACAGTATTAAAAGGGTATGTAATTTGTGTGGGTGAGGGTTATGCAAATTGCTGATTGTTGCAAAATATGAATTTTTGAATAAATTGAGGAAAGAAGTAAACATTATGTACTATAATGACTATATAAAATAGAAAAACAGTATAACTTCGCGACTAACGATGATTTCAAATTATAGAAAATTCAGGATTACAGGTGTTTTCTAACTAGATTGCATTTAGATAAATATACTTGTGTCTAAAAATTAAGGGGAAGTGACCAATTTCAGACATTTCGTTGAATATCTTACTGAAAGTTGTGAGGAAATGCCTGGAATGCCCTTGAACTTTGAGGATGTAAAGAATATGTTTGACTTCATGTTTTCAGTGAAGATTTCGTCGCGAAGACAATTAGGAGAACAATAATAATTTTAATAATAAAATAATATTTTTCACCACCCAAGTAACAGAAAATGCTAAAAATGATCTGTCACTGTAGCAAATGACTATGTATATCCTGTTCAACATTTGTATGCATTTGTGTAAGCATAGCACATATATTCGTGAAGATGTTAACGTTTCTGTGAAAAATTCAAAAATGTTTTTTTTAATAGCATGCAGAGTTTTCAGCTGAATTTAACACTGTTTTCCAAAAACTTGACAAAAAAATCATAAAAATAGTATACTGTGATTAAAATATTAATATACTAGCTAACCCGCCTGGCGTTGCCCGGGCCCGATATATTAATCATCTGTCTATACGAATATGACTGAAATCTGTAAGACTGTCGAAATCAAGTCGAATGAGGCAAACCCGTCGTAATCGGACTCATAAAACACAAGATCGGAAAGCGCATCCTGGCGGTCAAAAGCGCAACTAAAATATTTAATCTATACTATCTAAACTATAGATATCAAGTTGAAAGAGCCAAACCCCATCGTAATCGGGCTAATAGAACCAGAGACACTCCTATAGTTCCACCTTCCACCGCCAGGGGGCACACTCTGTTTTGGAAGAAGCTTTTTCAGAACACTCGACCCAACCAAATTTCATAGTAGAATTGAAATTTACCCACAGGTAAACATTGCCAAAATAGCGGAAATCACGAAAGCGGGTTACATAAACGATCGGTTTCAAAAGGGTTAATGGAGATATTTTTTAAAATCCAACGGTGCGTTTCGAAGAAAATGAATGTATCTATGATCTGGAGTCTACTGTTTGTCCGTACTCGCATTTCCCGAGGCGATGCCGATTTTTTAATCTGGACCGAAAAATGAAAATTGCGTGAGTGAGTTTTGGAAAGGATTTTTTGCAGAGGGTTAAAATTAAAATTTTTAAAAATGGATACCATATTTTAAAAAACAAAGGGATGTAGATTAGGCATGGAATTTTTAGTTTTTCGTATCTTGTTTATAAACGCCAATTCGGATTTTTAAAGATAGGAGAAATAGTTAAAAAAGCAAAATTGGCTTACGGTAAAAAACGTTTTTGAAAGGGTTAACGTTTTTTTTTTAAACTAAAGGTTTCTGCCTAAGCCCGATAGAACGTAGATGTCTTTAGGTGTGTTTGCTTTTTGTTTGGTTATTTTAGAAAGCCGATGCCAGATTTTATATATCGCAGAAAATCGGAATTCGCAAAAGAGTCCTGCGCACAAATTTTTTTTGAAGGGTTAATATTCGTATTTTTCAAATACAAATACAGATGTCAAAAAAGGAATAAATGTAGATATTGTCTGGTATTTTTAGTTTTTCGTACCTTTCTTTGAATTGCCGATGCAAATTTTTAATAATTGCCAAAATCGCAAAAATCAAAAAACGGCATACAAAAAATATACTTTTTCGAAGGGTTAATTTTTGTATTTTTTAAAACCAAAGGTGGATTTGAAAAGGGCAAAGTCAGCTCTTTAATTTGGTGATCTTCGTTTTTCCATATCTTTTTTATTCCGGTGGATGCAAGGCTCGGAAAACGGGAGAAAATAAAAAACATGAATTTGATGCTTTTTGATTATTTTTTTTAAAGGGTTAAATGTAAAAATTTTTTGAACCAAAAATATCGTTTGAGATGTAAAAGTATGTTATTTCAGAATATGTAGACGGTTTTTCCGTATTTTTAGCCGTTTGCCCATGGCGAATTTAGAAAAACTTTAAAAAAAAACGGGATGTCTTGTGCTTTCTTTCTTCTATTCCGGAAGATACGGATATTGGTTTCTGAGCATGTGCCAGCTAGCTTCGGAATATTGACTTTTTCTTTGTGATCTTTGATCAGTTTTTAATTAATAACTACTTTAATTTTCAAAATTTTAAAATTCTGAAGCTCAGGTACACCAGGAGAGGGTTTGAACTACCTAAATCTAAAATTCCAGGCTTCTAGGTGGGCTAGATTTTGCTAGCCATCGCCAACAGACAGACACACACACACACACACACACACACATGAACACACAGAGCAAAACTTTATTTTATTAGTATAGATTGAATATTTGATGAGATATAGGTATTTTTATGAAATAAATGTTAACTGTGCATCCATGAACTACAGCAAAGCTTTTTTGTCATGATTTCATAGTCAATACTATAGAGCAACTCATATAAAAAGACCAGTGAAATATCGTGAAAACTCAAAAAGTTACAGCAATAATTGAAAATTTGAGAAGGGCTTCCCATAGGATTTAATGCCTGAGGGAGGCCACTCGGCTTGGCGAACCATGCCGTTGAGTGTACAGCCTCCCCCAATCCCATAGGATTATATCTGATGTCCTCCTTAATTTTTCAATTATTGCTGTAACTTTTTGAGTTTTCATGATATTTCACTGGTCTTTTTATATGAGTTGCCCTATAGTATTGACTATCAAATCATGACAAATAATCTTTGTTGTAGTTCATGCATGCTCAGTTAAAATTTATTTCATAAAAATACCTATATCTCATCAAATATTCAATATATTAATATTTTAATCACAGTATACTATTTCTATTATTTTTTGTTAAGTTTTTGGAAAGAGGTGTTAAATTCGGCTGAAAACTCTGCATGCTATAAAAAAAAAGAAACCTTTTGAATTTTTCACAGAAATGTTAACATCTTCACAAATATACATACTATGCTTACACAAATGCATACAAATGTTGAACAGGACCTACATAGTCATTTGCTACAGTGACAGACCCTTTTTAGCATTTTTTGTTACTTGGGTGATCGAAAATATTATTTTTATATTAAAATTATTATTGCCCCCTAATTGTCCTCACGACAAAATCTTCACTGAAAAACATGAAGTCAAACATGTTCTTTACATCCTTAAAGTTCAAAGACATTCCGGGCATTTCCTCACGAGTTTCAGTAAGATATTCGATGACCCATCTGATATTGGTCACTGCCCCTTAATTTCTGGACACCAGTATAATAATACTAAAATCTGTCATTAAAGTGGTAATGATAAGCTACGGCTGCCGAAGTACTTCACCGCCGATTCCAGAGAATCCATATGAGGACACGACCAAGAAGTGCCGGTTTACCCGGACACCTCCAAGGTGGTGCTCTTCGGCCTGGGGAAAGATGGGAGCCAAAGCCTACCTGCACCTCTCACCCTAACTCAAATGAGTGAAGTCAGCGGACGCTGCAAAATGCTGTGGAGCCCAAATACAAGACACCACCACACGACACTTGGGCGGACGTAGAGATGATCCGATGGCTTCATTGCTGGAACCTTATGAGAGGAACCAGGTTCTAGGCCAATGCCGAAATGCCCCTACGACCCTGTAGGATTTAATTCTTTATTTCCCATCACTTTCCACCCTATTATTATATTTATCTTTTGTTAATCTATGTTCCAGCACATTTGTTTCTTCTACTTACTTTTTTTTACCACTGCCGTGATGTTTTGTTTACTTTCTTTCGTTCGGCTCGCGTTTCCGTTTTCCGAGCCTTGCATCCACCGGAATAAAAAAGATATGGAAAAACGAAGATCACCAAATTAAAGAGCTGACTTTGCCCTTTTCAAATGAGTTGAGTGCAGGTGGTTCTTCTCTTTGCATTCTGCATCGAGATTTGTGATCGCAATCGTAATCTCTCTATTTTTAGTTCATCATTTAAATTTACTGTGAGGATTATTCTAGCCTTATTTCATGTTTAAAGTTAATTTTTATGACATTTTAATAAGTTATCATTTTTTAATCTAAAAGTAATTTTCCTTGCGCAATGTCAGGAAGGGCCGTGAGTATGCAAATGTCTTGCTCGTTTCTGATTGGCCGTTGGCACGCTGCTTACATTTAAAGAGCTAGAATGTTGTTTTTCACGGTGTGTGTTGTCTGCAGTATCTAGGAGTTCTGAAAGGATGTTTTCGAGAAAGAATTATGTTGTTAAGTAGAAATATGAAGTATTTAAGTATTGTTCATGGAAACTACGATACATTTTTGCCGTAAAGTTTCGGTAATTTTGAAGTATATTTTCTTTTGCTCTCGTGTATGCTATTTTCAATGTTAATGTTCATAAAAGGTCTTCAAAAAGTTCTTTTCATCAAAGATAATAGGGTTTGTGCTGGAATATAGTTAGTTTTCATATGTACCTGTTTAATGAAAGCTGCAGCCAAGAAGGCTCCGTGTGTATACAACCATTTTCAACATTAAAGGTTTTAAATGCAACACCTGTTGGAGTCAACTTATCTTACCTTTTACACACCATATTGTAAGTACATTTTTATTTTTAAGAAGATATTTAATGCATAAGGATTACCAACCTTATAGAAACAACTCTGCTATACATACAAGTTTAAATGTGGGCTCAGTAAATATACTTGTATGTTTATATCAAAGTAAAGCAATGCACAGACCCATTACTGTAACCATGCCTTCCGATTATCAAATCCTAGGGAAGGAGGAAGCGACTAGTTCATCGGATGTGGCGAGCAGGAGGTGCTTCTTGCCAACCCGGGACTTTGAAGAAATCATTAATGTGGTACAGGAAAAATGACAGAAGCTTGGTAATTTAAAATAATTAAAAAACAGAGAAATTTCAATTCAAAATGTCCTAAAATATTTTCTAAAAATAATAACACTTCATGTAGTGTTGCCATCTGTTGTAAATAGTACAAAATACTACCCTAAATATTCGACTGTGGTGCTATTGACAGATTAATCAATTTTTTCTTTTTTTCTTTTAAATTAGTTTTTATAATAACAGTAAAGTCAACTACAAATTCTTTGAAAAAATAAATATATATATTTTTTAATCTGCATATTTAATGTGTTTAATGTGAAATTTCCATTACGACATTTTTATTATCTTCATATCTCCATGGAGGTAAATAAACAGTGAAACTAATGTTTGGTTATATTGCTTTTTCAGTTTGGCAACAGTTGCATTTTGTTTATGTTACTTACTTTTGTGTTTATACACGTTACTTGTGAACAGTGCAAAAAAATATCTGCCAACAATGCTTGGAATAGAAAGACTGGTTCTAAATCTAGGTCAACAGGCAACCCTTTCTGCCTTTCTGATGCAGCAAAAAAAAATTACTCTGAGCTCGAAAAAAAAAAAGATAATTGGTATTGGCCTCAATATGGGAGGTGGGTGGATTTTGGGGGGAAAGGGAATGCTTACTCAGGATTTTTAAAAATTTTCTTAATTTGTTTACAGCATGTAGGGGGGGGGGGGGGACGTTTCATTGGGAGGAGTGGATTAATGGGATTCTACAGTAGTTTTTAATGCCATTGAAATAAAAGAGCTTAAAACTAATCATTCAGAGGATCATTAGTTCATCTTATTAAACTCTCACTTAAGGATGTTTTAAGAAGCTGATCATAAAAAATTTAAATTAGTATTTATCAATTTTGTACAAAAAAGCTAAAAATCAAAACAAAAAGTATTTATCACCCAATATATAAGTTTGCTATAAAATTATGTGCAGATGCTCAAACATTGCAGTATATAGATAGATGGATAGAAAGACTTTACATGTACTTATTACAAAACATATTACACATTTCTTACTTACACATCTTTGTCATCAGTTTTTAAAATATTTTCTTCTGTACTAAGTGGAAGATGCTCATTTTGATCAGATGTTTCTTCAGCTAACTTTTTGCTAGTTTCAGTTAATTCCTACAACAAATACATATATTTATATTTAATTTCAAAATGACAGCTTATTTACATTAGAAAATCTGATAAATTAAATTATTACCTTTAGCATAGAAAACTCATAATGCTGGTAACCTTTAGTTGTCTCTGCAACGGATGTCATTGTATGAGATACCTTTTCACAAATAGATATTAATGTATTTTGATAAGATGCTAATGCCTGTGAAAACAAATTACACCGAGAAAATGATAATAAATCAACTTTTTGGAGAGTATCAAGCTTCATTTTATCAAATCTGGCTTTGGTCTTTCTTACATTACTTTGAACCTAAAAATAAATAAATAAATAAGACAGTAGATATAGCTGCCAATCCAACAAGGAAAACTCCAATGGACATTACCTCAAATTTTAGAGACAGAAAAACAACAGATTTTTTAAAATTAAACTTTATTATTTAGTTTTTTAAGAACACTTGTTAAAATTTTAGAGAAAGAAAAACAGTAGGTTTTTACATACCTAACAAGTTTTATTATCACATTTTGTATAAAATCTAATTCAAGATTTTTTTTTTTTTTTCCATTTTAAAAAAAGCAGTGCCCAAACAAACTGGATCAGATAAAAATATCAGAGCCAGATTTCAAAAAGCCACCAATTAAAAGATATTATTGTAAATTCTAAAGAAAAAAATTGCAAATGAACAATCAAAATAAATTATAAAAATGACTAAAAACAAAATTAAACAAAAAGATAATTATTATAAAAATAAAAAAGAAATGTTGATAGCTACAAAAAACAAATTACAAGAAATAAAAAGCACCAAAAACTACAAAACAAAATTAAAATTAAATAAAACAAGGGAATGTATAACAGAGAACATACATGTATACATTTTGCATATGACTATCACTCCTTTTATTAATATGTGGACTAGTTTTTTTTTTTTCCCACAAATACATCATATTTTGTTTTTCTTAACCCATCTGCATCAAACATAAAAACAGAATATTCATTTTTAGCACCAAAATTTTCTTTTAATTGTATCTAATTGGAAACACAATTTTTTTTTTAAATGCATAAATAAAGAATGCATATTTCAGTGATCAGGTAAAATGTGTGTATATATGCATTAATAACGTAAATGAGTTTAAAAAAAATTAGAAAGCATTTTCTTTTCTGGGAATATTTTATAATTAGCAAGCTTTCAGAATTGGGATAAGAAAATGACAGTACAAAATTATTTCTTATTTTTTTAAATAGACTGAATATGCAGTTGTATTCAACAATACAGTGTCATAATTTGTTTATGTTTGAAAATAATCTATGCCCATACTAAACTGTAATTTCATCAATTAAACACTACCAAGAATCCACTCTTTATTAATTTAGTTGTTCAAGTTTGAAAAATGTTGTACGTTGCAAATAGCAAAGTTTTTTCTTCACCTTGTTCATGTTTTTGTCCTTTTTATTTCAAAATAATAAAGCTAGAGATCTATTTACAAAAACTTCTATGTTATAGAGAAAAGCATTTTCCATGTACTGCCTCAAATAAAACCAACATTTTCTGAGACTACATTTTAAATGGGACACCCTGTATTTCTCCCTTTAAAAAAGTACCAAAATATATGTGAAATACAATATTAGCAGATAGGTATAAAAATAAGAAGACTCGGGACATTGCTGTTCACCAAACTTATTTATTAAACAGTCTACCTTACATAAAGAGTATTAGAATTAGAAGTTTGGTCTGAGATAGGGCCCCAAGAGCCAATTAATTTTTTAGAAACTTACATGGTTATCAGGTAGGCTGATTTAGCTCAAAATCTGCCTTCTTCACATATAATCTCCACATTCGATCAAGAACTTGCAATATTTAATTTTCCACTACGTGGAGAAGGTCTCTTCACCTTGTTCATGTTTTTGTGCTTTTTATTTCAAAATAATGAAGCTAAAAATCTATTTACAAAAACTTCTATGCTACAGAAAAAAGCATTTTCCATGTACTGCCTCAAATAAAACCAACATTTTCAAAGGCTACCTTTTAAGTGGGACACCCTATATTTCTCCCTTTAAAAAAGTACCAAAATATATGTGAAATACAATATTAGCAGATAGGTATGAAAAAATAAGAAGACTCGGGACCTCCTTGTTCACCAAACTTATTTATTAAACAGTCTACCTAACATCCAGAGTATTAGAAGTTTAGTCTGAGATAGGAGTGAGGCCCCAAGAGCCAATTAATTTTTAGAAACTTACATGGTTATCAGGCAGGCTGATTTAGCTCAAAATCTGCAAAATTTGCCTTCTTTGCATATAATCTGGACAGTTCTGTGTCAATTTGTCATGCACAATTCATCGCAGTATCAATTTGGTGCAGCATCAATTCGTCGCAGCATCAATTCGTGAAAGCATCAGTTTGTCGCAGTGTTAATTCGTCGTGCCATCAATTCATTGTAGCAAAAAAATTTTTAAGGTGATGATGATAAAAGTAAAGTTAATTTAGTAAAATTATTAATTGATAATTTTTTTTTTTTTTTTTTGAAATAGAGAATTTTAACTAACATTTTAAAGGCCGATTTTAGATGCAGATTAAAATATTTATATAGATATATTTCCCTTTTTGCTGCTTTACACTAAAAATCTCAATCATTAAAATAGAGAGGGTTTTTTTTTTTATATATATGCGGCTTTTGGGAAGTTCCCAATAAAGAAATACACGTTAAATGCACTAGTAGTCAGCGAGTGATTCAGCACTCAGCAAGTGATTTCTTATCACCATCACCTTCAAAAACATTTTCGCTGCGGTGAATTGTGCACAATAAATTGTTCTGCGATGAATTGTGCATGACAAATTGACGCAACACGAATCTCAACTTTCAATCAAGATGTAATATTTTCCAGTATGGGGAGAAGGTCTCTAATTAATTGAGTGGAAACTTAATTGGTTTAGAATCTTTTTTGATTGACATCTGGGCCTCAGTCTGCAAGCAAACCCTGGATGCACTGATACAACACTCTTACAAATAGTGCTTAGCTTTTAGTTTTAATTTTAAAGTTGGGTAGATTTTAATATCTGAGAGTAATAATTGTTAGGTCAAAAAAAAACACTTTGCAAGGACAGATTCAGAATCAAACATTAAAAGTTAGAAAATACTTTCAATTGGAATTAAATATAAATTTTAGATTTAAAACAGGACTTTAATATTTTTAATATATATTTCGTCTGTGTTTGAAAGCTTGAGGAAAACATTTTCAGCATATCCTGTAGCAACTTCATTTCTTAAACATACAGACATGACATGTTTTGTTTTTTATTTCCCCTGGTATTTTTTTCTAAAACCAACAATTTTGAGACTACATTTTCAGTGGGATACCCTGTATAAACTTTTCTAATATTTCAGTACAACATTAGCTTATCTACAGATTACAAATTATTCACAACACTTTTAGTGGTTTTTCCATCTAAATATCAATAAGATGTTTCAGGTTAGTAAATCTTAAAACCTTTAGTTTTACAAACACACTTATAACCCTTAAAAAATAAGTCTGTCAGACCTAAAATAATAGTCAAAAGTGCAAAGAGCTTGCCAGTAGAGAACTTAAACAAATGATCAAAAGTATAAAATGATCTTCTCAAACAACTCTGCAACATTTAATAAAAATAAATAATATACTTAGCTCATAAAACTACTTATTAAAGTTTTTTTTTTGTCCCCCAAGATAAAATAGAAGCATTCACATTATTATACCTACTTTCTCCTGATGTCAGGCACACATAAAAGCAGAATTTAAGCATATTAAAATAAAATAAAAAAACTCAATATTAGCTAAAAGCCAAAAACCACAATCAGAAATGAAAAAGTAAAAGAAATTTTAAACAGTAATCTTGATCAACAAGTATCAATACTTCTTTTTCTTACCATTGGTGTAATTTCAAACATTAATTCCAAGTTTTTTACACTTGAAATCACAAAAATTAATAGTCTTATGGCAATATTCTTTAGTTTTCCATCATTCACATAACTTTTTGTTATTTCTTTGTCAGAAATCACAAACCCTGGATGCACTGAAACGACACTCTTACAAAAAGTGCTTAGCTTTTAGTTTTAATTTTAAAGTTGGGTAGATTTTAATATCTGAGAGTAATATTTTTTAGGTAAAAAAAATTAAATCTAAACTTTTATACTAAACTTTTCAAGATATTATGCACTTACATATTGCAGGAATGCAATACTGATGCTTGGTTTAGAACATTTCAAGTAAACAGTACTATCTATATTAATAAAAGAAAGATGTTTGTATGTCTGTATCTGTGCCTGCGATGGCTATCTGGATGGAATCTATCGCATGCAGATATCTGAAACTTTGGATGAGAATAGAAAATGCAAGTTAAAATGCACCTGAGATTCAGTTTTTCATTTTCGGATAATTAGCCAAGATAGTAAACCATAATGAATTGCAAAATGGTAAGTTCCCCTCTTTCAAGGGGATTATGCCTGTGCATCTCTGGATGTTGTGTGGTCCCTTCATGTGCATAAAAGCAAAATATTCAGTTTTTTTTTCTGAATTTTGAAATTGCTATCACTTGGTCCCTTTGTATAGTTACAAAATAAGAAAAACACAAAATTTTTCACCTTACCTTCCTGGTTCCAATGATATTGTTTATTACAAAAAAATTATTAATAATTACTATTTAAAAAAATATATTTACTAGACCTTGATTCTGATCAGTTTTCAAGTTTTTGTTTTCTGCAATTTGAAACTGTCTCATCCAGTTCTAGCATGAAAATAGAAAACAAAAAAAAATACTTACTTATTCAGGGTACTTTTTCCTTTCTAATGATTTTTTAAAAAATATATATTTTCTAAAATTTGATGCATTTTTCAATTAACTTTTCAAGCCTTGTGGATGTTTTTTTTTACATTCAAAACTGTCACAATTACTTCCCGGACAGAAATATAAAAAATCAAAAATACCCATATATTCAGCATACTTTTCCAGTATTGGCAATGATTTTTCATGAAAAATAATATTTACTATTTCAAGAAAATATTTTTCAGAGGTTGATTTACATTCATTGTCATGTTTTCCATTTTTTTTTCCCTCTAATTTTAAAATGTCATCCTCTTTTGTAGATGAAAATACAAAGAAAAAAAAATACTCCGGGTACTTTTCTCATTCTAATAATGTCTTTGGTTTAAAAAAGTATTATTCTTTACTATTTCACAAAAATTATTTTTTAATAATTTCAAGTACTTGCCAGATTTTTTTTTTTCTCTCAATGCCTTTGAAGATATCATTTCCTGTTTAAGAAAATTGTGCTTTGGATATAATTTTGCATTTTAAAAAAGGGAGGGGATAGTGTACACACACATTTTATATTATTTACATTTTCTTGAGAACTTTTGGTCAAAATTGAAAATTTTATATATCTAAATGTCAGAAATTAAATCTGCAATCACTATAATGGGGACCCCTTGGTTTATTCAGAAAGATTTTCACTTAATAAATATAAAATCATATATAAATTCGAGGTTCAGGTTCAGGTTACATAAACAGACTGAAACATGTAAAAAAAATTTTGTAGCTCAGTATATGCATTATCAGTATATGCATCAGTATATGATCTATAGAATTTATACACACCAAGTAATATTCAAAAAATAGATTAAATTTAGAAATGCATACCACAGTTGAAAACATAATATGCCGAACATAAACATAGCCGAATTTTTTGTGTGTCCCAGTAAATGCACCGTAAATTCTATGCACATTATATTCTACAGTATACATCTTGTAATGTACCTCAGTGATGTATATCAGTTTCAATATTTTTGAAATAGTACAAATCATTAAAATACACTGTAAATGGTTTTCACTCTAGACCATAATGTAACAGAATTCTTTTGAGTGCCCCTGTAAGCAGACTATAAATGCTACACATTTCATTTTCAATACTGAATATACCATTGTAAACCTCAATAACATAGATTAATTACATGACAATCCGAGTATATTTATGCAAGTTAGAGCACAGACAGTCAGACAAACCGAATTCATAAACACTTTTCAGCTACGTTGGGAAGTATTAAAAGTGAACACATGTTAGTTGAACATATTTTACAGAATGAACAAAATATTGTGAAAAAAATTGCTGCTGTGGAATTTCAATTTTCTTTCTTTATGATGTGTAATTCATTTTGTGTAAAACATGGTGTTAGTCTGACACAAAGCCATTTATAAAAAAATTCAACTGGTAATTTGTAAAAAAGAATGCTTTCATTAATATAAATACCAGTTTATTACAAAATGGTATTTCCCATTTTTTAATGACCACAATAGCAATATTTAAGCACCAAATATTTTTAAAACATTATCTGAATAATTTCTGGAAAGAAAAAAGTACTGCATATAATGATAGTGAGCTAAAATCGAAAGTATTTTAATACAAAATTTCACTACCATTCTGAATTTTTCCAACTGCTTGCAAGTATCTGGATCAAGCTGTTGCGAAACATCTTTCATCCACATAAGAGCGCCTCTGTAGGCAGTTCTAGCTTTCTCCATTTTCTCAACTGTTTTTAAACAATCAACAATAGCTCTATATTGAAATGTCTCCACTTCATGGTAAAGGCGCACTAATGGAAGTCGCAAAGATAATCTGAAATTAATTAGAAAAATATATGTTGAAATCAGGACCATTTGGATACCATAGTACAGGTAGCCACGCCAGTACAGAGAAAGGAGAGGGAAAAGACTTTTCTTACCCCTATTTAATATTAGTTTTGATTTTAAACAAAAAAAAAAATTAAAAAAATAACGCGATAATGGAAGTTGCAAGGACAATCTAAAATTAATTAGAAATAAATTAGTAGAAATCATGACCATTCGAATACCATAGTACAAGTAGCCGTAAATACAGAGGAAGGCGAGGGGAATGATTTTTCTTACCTGTATTTAATACTAATTTTCCATTTAAACAAAAAAATATTATGAAAAAAATTACTCTTAAACTTCAGACCTTTCGTTTTTTTTTTTTTACATATACAGTACAAAGTCTCAAATCCAGACATCTGAAATTCGGAATTCTCCAAAATCCGGACATTTTGGAAACTAGCTTTTTTTTTTTTTTTAATTAATATTTCGTTTTTTTTTGTTTTTTTTAAATATTTATTTATATATGCCTTGGACTGAATCGTTTTTCCCGCTTCTGTTATATTTGTCTCCAAATATTTTCCAATTTGATATCTTTACGCTTTTATTTGATCATTCCTTCAATTGCATCCCTTCATTGCATCAATTTATTCAATAAATTGAAGCCATGATATAGATGTCTGATAATCTTTATTGGCGACTTCCCAATATTCCATAGGAAGCGCCGCATTCATAGTTGTATTTAGCTGCAGGAAAACAGAAAAAAGTAATTAAAAGAAAAGAATGAAAAAAACGTTTTCCCATAAAAAATAAATAAATAAAAAATATCTCTGTCGTTATTTGACGAATTATGTTCAAATTTACAGCAAGTTGCAATAATAGCAAATTAGGCTGTTTTCCCAAATTTTATCAAAATATGATAATTTATTCCAAAATCGGAGCACCACACAAAAAAGGCCACTAGAGTAACTGAAAAGAAAAAGAAAGGATTGAATTATCTGGCTGTTTGTTTTGTTTATTTTAGTCCGTAACTTCCGAAGTCGGAAGTCAAAAGTTATCGGAATGAGATCATTAGCTTTCAGTAGATACTATGTTTCGTTATGCAGAAAGAAACCATGCACAGATTTTTTTATTAATATTATTCGGCTAGGCTTGTTAAGCGGATTAGGAATGATGACATGTGAGTCAAAGCTTCTGTTTTCTTCTATTTTTGCACGAAAAAAATAAAGGAAAAATATTTTTAAAGGGGAAAAAAAATAGACGACGTAAAGAAGATAACATGGAAAAGGGGCAGGACACATTTTTCACGTCTAAAAACAGCAGGGCGCATCGGCACTTAAAACAAAAAGGGCAGTGCGCAGCACCCTTTGAGAACATCAAATGGGAACAATAGGGAGCATAAAAACAAATAATAATGTTATTTTAAACCTTTTAAAAAATATATTATTTTATTGGAATATCGTATTAGTGTGTATCTTTATACAGTATTGCAAATGCCTTCCTGACGTAAATAAATCTGTGTGTGTGTGGGGGGGGTTGATAAAGCAGCGTAAAATAACGGACATATTCAATTATCTAACAGAAGAATTACGTTTTGTAAGTAAAATTTCCTGAAATTATGATAATTAAAAAAAAATAAAATAAATATTCCTCTATTGAAATATTTGCTTTATTATTACCTTATTTCAGTAAAATAAACGGGGGTGGGGTGTAGATTATTATTATTTTTTTACCTTTTTAAAAAATATATTCATTTTTTTAAATATTTAATTTGCTTCAGTATAATATTTTTCAGTATTGAAATGCGTTCGTCATAAATAAATAACGAGGGGGGGGGGGGCAAATTGCAAATGATCCAAAATTCGGAAAAATCCGGATTCGCTGAAGTCCGGAGGATTCCGGATTTTGGACTTTGTACTGTATTAACATGTTACATATTATTATATTAATGTCATAAAAAGTTTATTGCATATTTTATAAGCATAACATTGCAGTATTGTTAATTCAAAAATCTATTATAGAATTATGCACATTATTAAACCCATGCATAATCAAAAATAAATTAGCAACTTTTATTTTAAGATAGTTTCTAACAGGGTTGCTTGTTATACAAGGGAATGAAATTCACTGACTTTTCTAGGTGTATTTCAAGAAAATTCTACTCTAGCAGTGTAATGCATATTGTACACACTGGGGGTAAAATAAATATTAGACAACTCAAAAACACTACAATTTTCTAAATACACATGACAGTGGTTAAGAGCTTTTTCTCTGAATTCTCCCAAAAGCTTGCTTTTTCAAGACTATGGAATTTCTCTCTTTAACAGAGGCAGATCCAGCCTTCCATTTAGAAAGGGGAGGTGGGTGTCACATGCCTTCATTAACAATTTTTATATCTCCGATCCAAACTCAGTATTTTCTGATAGATACCCGAATTCATTTTCTTACACAAATGCATGAAATTTGTAGGTACATTCACAAATATATAAAATTTGCATATTTTTATTCAGATACCAAGAAATTAAGAGTTTCGTATTTTCTTATAAAAACAAATAGGGGAAGATTGGGTAGCCCTGGACACTTGGATAAATTGGAAATAAAAAACGCATAAAATTTCTGTCTTTATTTTATACTTAAAATAAAATTATGAACTTCTTTAATGATTTTAATTAAACATTGCTAATAATATTGAATTATTTAACGAAATATACTGAAAATAATTTGGCCTTATTTTTTTGGCGTCAGAAGAAACGGCAGGTCCCCGGACATATTAATCAATGGTTTAGTTGAAATTTCTTTTTTAAAAACTTGGAAGATTCTCATATTTTGTGGCGCAAAGGCCATACATACTCGGAGATCACAATGAAATTTTATCCAATTCCCTGATTTTGGGTAAAATACTGAAATTCCCTGATTTTTCCCTTACTTATTTGACAAATTTCCAAATTCCCTGACTTTTCCAAGTTTTCCAGCTAGTGCAGCAACCCTGTTCTATTTTAAATAAAGTGGATCTTTAGTTCATGAAATGTTCAGGTATGTCATTTCAGACTTTGCTAGGAGAGGAGCAAATTCCTTTTATTAAAAAATAAAAAGTAAATGCAACAATATCTCGACTTATGTCAGCAATTCATTCCAAGACTAGCGACGTAAGTCAAAAATGACATAAGTTGAGGTACATTTAGATAAGCAAAAAAGGATAAGTACTGTAATTTCCAGTCTATAATCTGCAGATCAAACAAATATGTTTCAAACCAGAAATTTCACCTAGTAATTGAAGTCAAATATTTATAGCGGTCCAATAAGTTACATTTTAATAAATAAAATTTCTGGGTCGAAACTTGATTGTTTGATCTGCAGATTATAGGCTGGAAATAACAGTACTCCTAGTGATAAGATCATATATTTGTTAACCCTCTGACTGATTATCCCGTGATTTCCACGAGCAAGACATTTGTAGAAAAAATTATGTAATTTACAATTTTGCATTAAAGATTCTACAGTCAAAAGTTGAAGATGAAAATGATAAATTTATTAAATTTTTCATATACAGGATGAGTTGAAATATGTAATAGTATAGGAGATAAAGGTCGATTACATATTGGTCGAAAGGATTTTGAAAAAAAAATTTAGCAGTCAGAGGGTTAATACAAGGTATTTAAAATTAATTGCAGCCATAAATTATATTCATTAAGTCTTTTTAAGAAGATTTAAAATCTAAAAATCTATTTTCTTTTAGGCAAAAAATCAATAGTTTTTATTTCTTTTCATCCCCATCTATAAGGTTTTTATTGAATAATAAAAGTAATTTAACTTTTTCTCTCATGTCTGTCATTATAAATCCTTTAGTTTTAGGTTTGCCATTTACTTTTGTTATTTGTTTTTCATTATCATGTGACTGTCGTGGGAAATTTTCTCATCACAGAACCATAAGTCTTCAAAAAAGTTCAAAGTGCATCTTAATTAAGAAAACTTTTTCCGGGCCAGACGACATAAATGTGGGGTGGAGGTAAGTTGAGAGGATGTAAGTCAGGGTACTACTGTCAGGGTTGTGGAGTCTGACTCGGAATCATGGAGTCAGAGTCTCTAATAAACTGGTCGACTCTGATTCCAGTTTGTTTTGGAGACAATTTGAAGTGAAATTAAACAAATTCTATGTAATTTTAAGTTTAGAAACTCAGTTATTTTTAGTTTTGAACTATATATACCAGGCAAACCAGGTTAAAGAGGCACAATATACTGCCATTACTGCATATATGAAAACTATTTTTAATTGAAAACTCTTAATTTATATTTATCATTTAGTATGTAGTCCTTTCTCTCAGTTTTGGAGGGCTTGCAGAACCTGACGTAATGTGAAAATTGGAAATTCCTGCTATTTTTATAGTCTGCAGAATCCAAAATATCATTGTAATAGAAACCTTTTCCCCCTTTTTTTTTCTTGTTTCCCTCAGATTCTTCAGGTCCGTGAGACCAGGAGTAATGCTGAAATTGTAAATTTTCTTCCTCCTTTTTTTCATGTGCACACAACTCCCCAAAAATATGAAAATGTAATTTTTTTCCTGAGTCTGTGGTACTCAAAATAATGATGAAATAGTGTAATTTACGTTAGACCTGAAATAAAGTCGAAATTATAAAACTAATGCCAAAAATATCAAAATTTCACCTTTTCATTCGAATCCACAGAACCCGAATTATTTCCAAAATAGTACTACAATTTTCAACTTTATTTTTCTTCCTACACATCGGAATTTTTTGGGTCTAGAAGACACAAAATAACTCCAAAAATGCAACTTTTTGTATTTTCTTTTCCAAGTCAGTGGGATCCAAAATAGTAAAATTTCCATTTTGTTTTCTTCTTAAATTTCAATATTTGGATTTTTTGGGTATGCAAAATTGTACAATGAATAATGCTGAAAATATCAAATTTTTGTCCTTTTTTACGAAGCTGTAAAAACAGAATTAAAGCCAAAATAGTAAAATTTTTGCTTTTATTTTTCTTGCGTTCCCTCATACTTTTTTGGGTGCTGCTGACTCCAAATGATGCTTAAATTGCAAAATTTTCACCTTCTATTTTTTGGGTCTGTGGGAATGGGTATAAAACCAAAATTAAACATCCTTTAGTACATATTTTGGTATAATATAGATTTGGTGTTACCTGCCCCATATTTGGCATAAAATATTTTGGTTATTGCCTTAAAACAACATACCAGCATAATATATATTGTTTGGATTCAACTGATAGATCTTTGAGTGTGTTATTCAAAGTAAATTTTGGAGATTTATTAGATTTCAACTGTTGTTTCTATTTGAGAGTTTCAAATTAAACTTTTCGATTACAATTTACAAGCATATAAATATTTTACATACGGTTTTTGAATAGTTTTGACATGACAATTTTATTAAAGCGACTATTACTATTTCAAAACAAATGACAGCAATGAAGCAATCTGAATAATAGAAACCCACCCAACAGGCTTATACTTTAGCCATCCTGGAGTAGGAGTTAGAATCCATTCATTTAAAATTTCAGGAGTCAGAATCAAAGTTGGACATTTTTGCCACTGACTCCACAGCCCTGACTACTGTACACAGATAATGATAAAAGGATGTCTGAAACTCAGAAGGGGCAATTGTCCTCTTGTACTCTCACTAAATGTTGCATTATTTATTTAAGGATTTATATTGAATATTGAAAATTAATTAACACAAAAATGACAGATACTATAACTTACTTTTGCTGAGCACTGAAGCTCAATGCTTTTCCAGCGGCTGTCATAACTTTTCCAGCTTTAGTTTTATCGTATTTACCATTTTCTTTTAAGAAACGGCCCATTGCATTTTCTTCTTGAGCTAAGCCTAAAAAATGTTTTGATTGAACTCAAAAATAATTTTATAAAATGTAAGTGCATAAAAAGTCAGTAATAATTCAGAGTCACAGGGGGGGGGGGTGGAGTAGAGTGGCATATGGGACTCATAAAGAGCCCATTGTGTGCCCTGTACTTTAAATAAAATAGCAAAAGGAAAACACGTACCTTGAAAGAGTTTTTACCTTCGACGGTAATTATTTTCTATAGTCTTCTAAAATAATGTTTAAATTTTAAAAAATATGTATGAATTTAAAAAGGTAATTTTATTTTCAAATATATACTTAAGGGCCCACATTTGCATCTGTACCAAAGCCTGCAGACTCTCTTTGTGGCCCTGTTTGTATTAGATTTAAATGTCTTAAAACTTAATTGATGAGAAAATTTCAAGCTAAATGCATTTATGAAAACAAGAAATATGCCAGGAGATGAATCTGCATTCTGTAAAACCTATATTATTTGTACCAAATACTCATGAAAGTAGCATTGCCGGGGTCGATGCAGGTTTTTTTTCTTGGGGCCTATTTTGTGAAAAGTAAAAGTTTTTTTTTTTTTTAAATTGATTATATTTTAGTGAAAAATAACATTTTGTAACGAAAGTTGAAATCCAGTTACTCAAATTCGAACCAAGCACTTATAAACAAAAACTTTTTTAAATCCTTTTGCTGAAGTTTTTTTCTCTTGTGAACTTGGTTTGTTTACAAATTACACATTTTAAAAATCACAAAATAATAAATAATTTATAAATACAGTCACCTCTCACTTATGCGCGTTTGAAGGGACTGACTTAAAATCGCGCATAACTGAGAGCCGCGCATAACTGAGAGGACGTTGTATGTAGTAATTCTTTATACACATTATTCGAAAGAAAAACATATTGAAATATAAGAATTATGATTAATGATATTTTATAAAATAAAACGGGTGTAATATTAGTATAGTGTACTAAAAAAAAATCCTTACACTTTCACTATAAAATTTAGTTTCAAAAAATACAATAAAGTAAAATTTTTTCATTTGACATAGAAGATGATATACTTACATAAAAAAAAGCCAATTAGTCCTCTTTTAAGAAGTCATCAATGGTAGTTTGTTTTTGCTTAGGTCGCGTTTGTACAACGACCTTTTCTAATGCATTAAAGTGCGTCATTGTATTTGATGCTATATCAGCATTTGTAGGTAACATCTCAAAGTGTCCAAGGCTCCTAAAGCAGTAGCATAAGATGGGTCAATTACAGTATCAGTTTCATCATTATCATCATCATCTCCTTCTCTTTCAGCTATCACATCATTAAACACAGTTTCAATATCTCTAATTGCTGTTGATGTTAAGTTTTCATCAACACTGACGAAATCTTGAAAAGAAAGAGAATCTTGGCTTATTCTATTCCATTCTTCTTCGTCTATGTTAAAATCATTGCTGTTGTTTTCATTTTTCTGTAATGGAATAACTTCAGCATTATTTGAATGAAAAATACCCGCTTTCCTAAAGCAGTTAGAAATTGTCATGGCTGTTACGTTATTCCAAGAGGAAACCAACATATGCATGGCATCCAGAACCGAAATTTTCTTGAATTCTTTTTTCTGCTCTAGTGATATAAACATTCTTTGCACCAAATCTTTCCTATACTGCGCTTTAACCGACCTTATTATACCGAGATCTAAGGGCTGGAGTTTGCTAGTACAGTTAGCAGGGAAAAATATAACTCGTGTATGTGTCAGCAATGGGAGATCTGAAGGATAGGCGGGACACTGATCCATAAATAGCAAAACTTTCTTTTTTTTTAGCCATCTTCATATCGAATTCCTTCAAAAAGTCTAAAAAAATGTTCGATGTCATCCAGGCTTTGGTGCTACTTGCGTAAGAACATGGCAATTTCTTGACATTTTTAAAACACCGTGGATTCTTGGATTTACCAATCACTATTGGCGGTAACTTTTCTGATCCGTCCCCATTGCAGCATATAAGCACAGTCAGTCTTTCTTTGCTGTGTTTGCCACCATGGCATGTTTCTCCCTTAAAATCCATCGTTTTGTTTGGTAAAAGACGATAAAATAAGCCTGTTTCATCACAGTTAAAAATGTTCTTAAGATCAAAGTTTTGAATTAAATTTGGAAGGTCTGCGATCCATTCATTAGCAGTTGAATCTGAAACGGCTGCGCCTCCACCGTGTCTTTTTTTAAGTTTTTCTAACCATCCCGAAGAAGCCGAAAAAATTTCGATTCCCATTTTGGATGACAAAGTGAGTGCCTTTTCTTTAAATAACTCACCGCTAATGGGTAAATTAGAAGCTCTCATTTCTCTAAACCACTGAATTAAAGTGGTTTCTAAAATCTCAAATTTTCCATTCTGAATTCTTGATCGTTTCTTTGCTTGTGCAGAATATTCACTATTAATTTTTTTGATCGAGTCCTTGTTCTTTAAAATCCCTCTGAGTGTTGATTCTGGCAAATCGAATTTTCGAGCTAAATTTATTTTTGACAGTCTAGGATCATTTTCTGCTGCTTTTATAACTTCCATTTTGAACGAAATTGTTAACTTTCTTTTGCTCATTTTTATTGCAAAAAAAAAAGAAAGAATCTAGATGCTACCGTAAAGGCAATGACGAAATGTAACACGCAGGTGACTTGATAAAATTAAAACAGAAAGAAAAGAAGCAACCATTAGAACTGAGGGGGTGAGTGTAAAATCGAACTGTAACATCCTCTCCACCCTCTCCACCCCGCTTTTCGGAACGGTCTTTTGACCTTGACAGGTGCAGAAAATTATTTATCTATTAAAAAAAAATGTGAATTGCGTTGTTATTTCCGCGTATAACTGAGAGAGAAAATTCAAAGAGGCGCTTATAAGTGAGAGATCTATAGCATTATTTTCCTATTCCTCGTGCCGGGACCTTACGAAATTCACGTATAACTGAGAGACGCGTATAACTGAGACGCGCATAAGTGAGAGATGACTGTAGTAAGTTTTTAAGGAATAGACTTTTGTGAAAGGGCCTATTTTAGTAAAAGGAATTTTGTGAAGGGTTACATTTTATCAAATTGATTTTTGTGAAGGGACACATTTTATTAAATAGATTTTTCTGAGGGGGCCTGTTTTATTAAATAGATTTTTGTGAAGGGACTCTAAATAGGCTCCAAATTTTGCCTGGATTGACCCTTGCATTGTGAATTTTACATTTATTTAATATACATTGATGTCCAGAAATTAAGGCGCAGTGACCAGACACTTTCGATTTCAGATGTTTCGTCAAATATCTACTGAAATTCATGAGGAAATGCCCTTGAACTTTGAGGATGTAAAGAACATGTTTCACTTCATGTTTTTCAGTGAAGATTTAGTCCTGGGGACAATTAGGAGGATATAAATAATTTTAATAATAAAATAATATTTCGATCACCCAAGAAACAGAAAATGCTCAAAATGATCTGTCACTGTAGCAAATGACTATCTAGGTCTTGTTTAAAGTTTTTGTGCATTTCTGTAAAAATAGCATTTTTTTTTTTTTTTTTTTTTTTTTTTTTTATAGCATCAGACATGCTACAAGCTCAGCAAAAAAAAAGCTGAACTTTCACGGCCTCACGCACCCCCCCCCCCCCCCCCCAAAGCAAGAAAGTTATATAATTGGTCATACAAATTTAAATATGTAAATATTATATAATTATACATAATGTGAATTTAAATTGCATACATTGAACATAAAACCCTATTCAATACTACATATTGTTTATTTGGCCAAAAAAAAAAAAAAAAAAAGTTGAACTTAGCAGAATATGTGCATTTGTCATATATGTCATATACACGTTATTTTAAATTAAGAAACTTACATGCAAGCAAATATTACAAAATTGACACACAGCATTAATAACTTAATAAACATTTTTTTTTTATCCGCATTTCAACTTTGTTACAGAATAAAGAACCATTGTTGAGTTAAAAATTTTTGCATAAAGAAACATTCTGAATTAATCTTAAAACAAAGTCAAATCTTCTATGCATTTTAATTGACATTTTATATATTTAGCAAAAATTCCTGTAAAAATGTTATAAGCAGAAAAATATTACTCACCAAAAGACAATTATAACAAGAGTCCAAGTTTTATAGCATTAGAAGAAAGCTGCTCAATCCAAAAATATATTGTCCAAAGAAAAAAAACTGAGTCCTTATATATACATACACAAAAAAAAAGAAAAAAAAATTACTGCAGTCAGAATAAAAGGATATTTACAAAATAAAATAAATCTGCTGGTGGCAGAATAAAAACAATCTTATCTTTGGAGAAAGGGGACTTATTTCAATTTCATTTTTTTATTTTTTATATTTTGGACCATTTTTTCAAGTTTCCTTTTATGTTTAAGTCTACTTGAGTTCTCTGCAGAACAGATTTCTGCTACTTTATGCTTCATCGGAACAATTTTAGTCTTAGCCTTTTCTTCTCTTCTTTCTTTTTTTTCGTCCAATTCTTTTTGGTAACACATTCTAGAAGACCTCAAATTGTAGCATAACTTCCTATCTACAGGTTCATGAAGAAAATTTTTTTTATTAAAGAGCTGAACAGCTGTTTTCTTCTCTGCTAGTAGTTTATATTTTACAGTCTGGATAGCAGAATATGTTTGTATTTGCATTCTACCAGACCTTTTATCTATTATGTCTGACATAATATTAAAGGATCCTTCAACCTGTGGTCCATGAAAGCAGCTTAAAACGGCCTTAACAATCTTGCCAATGGTATAATACTTGGGCATGTTAAAAATTTTTGCCCACCAAATATCAACTGCTACCAGTTTTCCTGAATCGTCAACAGGAGGAGCTAATTTCATGTCTACCTGGTATTGAAAAATCTCCAGTTGGTATTTATCTTTCTCTTCATCAGTTAAAACATTAGAAAGTAAAACTGGTAGCTTCTGTAGCCTCTCACAGGTGATTTGATGGCCCCTTGCACTTGGATCAATGGCAGAGGCACATTTGAGAAATTGGTTGTTTAAAGGCAGCTTTTTTTGAAGATATATGCCACATTGAACATAAGCGTTTTTTGCACAAGCTAGAAAATCTTCAACAGTCGGGTTATTCAGACTCTTTGAGATAAGATCTTGTGTTCTAGAGCCAATGAACATTATCTGCTGAGGTAAATGGAATTCTTCATTTAATAAATCAATTTCAAGAAGACCTTTTGCTGATTTGATTTGTAAATGCTCCTGCGCAACAAAACAAGATAAGAAATCCAAAAAAAGCTGCTTTTGCTCATCATATATTTTATGGATGAGTGGTTCTTTAGTTTGGAATAACATAATGTATTTTTTTAAAAGCGGTAAAGTAGCAATATAAAAGTTGGCAATTAGACATGTTTTCTTTCTATAAAAAAAGAGCTTCTCATAGATTCGCTTTTTTCTTTTTACTCCATCATCTGTGAGTTTTTTTGATGACAGCTTCTTCTGAATACATTTAATTTTTGCTCTATCAGAAGATGAAACATTTTTACTCTTGAAGATAGCACACAGCATGGAAAAGTAAACAGTTTTGTCATCATCACTCAGAAATGCATAATATACAAGTGTAAGTGCATCTATTAAATAAACAAAGTTCAAGGCTGCATCATAACAGGACATCCATCTATGAGCAATAAAGGAGGTTGGTGAAACAAATTTCATATTTAAAACATCACAAATTTCATTAACACAAGTTCTAATATCTGCAGACCATTTAATATCATTGTATACATCTTTAAATAGACCTTCTAACCACATATTAAATGGCATGCAAAACTTCTTACAGGCATTGTGGATGTGATGACATGAGTCACCATCCACATCCAACAAATGTGGAGCTTTTTCACCTCTTATTTTGGTTTCAAGACCTGCTTTGGAACCTCTCATCACATTGCAGGAATCCAGCAAAACTGATACCAAATTTTCCCATGGAATACCATTCTTATCAAACAATGCTTGAATTTCATTGAATAAATTTTCTGCACTTACTGTGTCTACACTTAGTGAATTTAAGTGTTCCACTACAACTCTATTTACACTTGAAGAAAAATAGCTACATAAAATAGATACTACACGCATGTGGTTAGAACTTGTTGACTCATCAATATTTAAGGAAAATTTGGAAGTTTTTAAATTTTCAACCGTAGATTCCAAAAATGTTTTTCCTAAACCAAATCTCATTTTATAAGTTGCAGAAGCACGTTTCATTACAAGATGATTTAGGGCTTTTTTATCTTCGGATAATGTTTTGCTAACGTCTATGATAACCTCTGCCATGGAAAATGGTAAACTGTGTTCTGCTAAAACACCCAATATTAGTGCCTCAGAATTTGACACTCTATCACATATCGGGACGTTTTGAGACGAAGATGGTGTTGATAGAGTCGTATCTGCAGCATTTGATTGAACTCCAAAAAAGTTGCTTGGTAAATCATAGTTCTCTTTTTTCAAAAAAACCTTCTGGCGGTGTTTTTTACTTTTAAGGTGATCCGAGATTGCCGCACAACCACGTTTTCCATAATAAATATCATCATCATTGCAAAGAGAACAGATTGCTTTTCCGCTGACATCAATCTTTTTTACACTATCTCCGATTAACACTTCCGTTTCTTGATTTTCATATTCTAATTTGACGGATTTCGACAGCCATTCAAACCGAAATTTGTTTTTTTCTTCTTTGTCAATATCCCTTACTTTTGCTCCATCTGAAATTATTTTTGCCATTACAACAAAACAAACGCTTAAAACTGAAAACACCAACGAAAAAACGAAGAGCAAAAACCGCGTGCGCCGCTGAAATGAGCAAGCACAGGACCCACGCTGAACTGATCGCTGATGTCACTTCGCTTCCTTGTGTTCCTTGCTTCAATTTTTTTCTACAGCAAATGATATGCGTTGAATAAATGCGCAATCAGTCACAAAATGGGGTGCGTTCCACGCGAGGCAGAAAGAAACTCATTCTGAACGGTCGATAGCTAACGGAGGTAAACGGTTAGCAGACGATATTTTCATATCGCATGACGTTCTTTGCTGCTGCGCGCAGATTGTATGCGCGGAGGTCAGGGAAAAGAAAGGGGAAATACGTAGCAGAAAAACCCGATTTCGCGCTGTTTGTTCTCGCACGTTTATTGAATTTCGTCCGCTACCCCCCCCCCCCTAAAAAATGGTCCACAAATTTTAATGCAGATTTGCATTGAACCCAAGAATGATAAAATTCAGTGCCGAAAAAGCGGAAATCCGCGTTTCCGCGGAAAAGTAGCATGTCTGTAGCATGCAGAGGTTTTAATCAAATTTAACACTGCTTTCCAAAAACTGGACAAAGAACAGCAGAAATAGTATAATGCTATTAAAAGATGAATATATTGAATATTTGATGACATATGGGTATTTGTATGAAATAAATTTTAACTTTGCAGGCGTGAACTATACCAAAGATTTTTTTTTTTCATGATTTGGTAGTCAATTCTATAGAGCAACTTATATAAAAAGTCCATTCAAATACTTCAAAAATTCAGAAAGGTACAGGCAATACACTAATTAGAATACTTGATAAATTGGGGAGGAAATCCCATAGGATTATATGGGATTTCTTCTCCAATTTATCAATTAGCTGACTGCATTGCCTGTATCTTTTTGAGTTTTCATGATATTTGACTGGTCATTTTATATGAGTTGTTCTATAGTATTGACTACCAAATCATGACAAAAAAAATCTTTGCTGTTAGTTTGCACATGTGCATTTAAAAGTTATTTCATACAAATATCCATATCTCATCAAATATTCAATATATTCATCTTTTAATTGGAGTATACTATTTCTACTGTTCTTTGTCAATTTTTCAGAAAGTGGTATTAAATTCGGTTAAAAACTATGTATGCTATAAACAAAAAACTTTTGAATTTTTCACAGAAACGTTAACATCTTCACGAATATACATACATGCTATGCTTACACAAATGCACATAAATGTTGAACAGGATCTACATAGTCATTTCCTACAGTGACAGATCATTTTGAGAATTTTCTGTTACTTGGGTGATCGAAATATTATTTTATTATTAAAATTATTATTGTCCCCCCTAATTGTCCTTGCGACAAAATCTTCACTGAAAATTATGAAGTCAAACATGTTCTTTACATTCTTGAAGTTCAAGGACAATTTGTAAAGAATTACGACAAAATGTCTAAAATTGAAAAAATCAGTCATTGCCCTTAAGTTTTGGACATCAGTGCATGTTTACTTTAGAATACTTGATTTGGCAAAAAGAGAAAAATGGCATATATACTTTTAAAATGTATAAATAAATTTACAAAACTGATTTTGGTGAGATGACTACTGTGGGATTATGATGAATAGTTTCAACACTACAGAGGTTCTTTCAATATAATATAAACAAATAGGTTTAATAAAACTACAAAATATGTAACTGAAGGTTCAACATATAACTAGACTACTATTAATTAACAATCATAATGTCCCGTATTTCAATAGAAACATAATCTGCAAGCTTCTCTGAGCCTTGTACCAAAAATCAACCAACAACTATGACTAAAATCTATAGAATTCCCGTTCACATGTTCATCCTTGTGTGTTTTCATTCTTCTATATCATGAAATTGTATTCGTGCTTGCAGATCATGGATATTATTATTTCATGGAGTTCATACCATTGTTGCTGTTACTTCTCATTATTCACACACTATAAAAGTATTTAAACTACCTTCTGGTAAAAATAAAAATAAGAATAAAATAGAAGAAGAAGACTGCAATTTTATAATTTTAAATTATCTAATCTATATTAAAAATCTTACGTTATTTATTTTTTATTTATTTAGCCTCTGATTAGCAGTTTTATTTTTTATTTATTTAGGAAATATATTTATTTAAAACTGATTTCCTTTATATATATATACAACTTAATAAAGAAACCCAAAAATAATATCCTAATATTATTTAATAAAAGAAAAGAGCATGAAATGTAATAATAAATTTTAATGAAGACTAGACTCATGTAAAGAAAAATATCCCTGATGGCTCGGCCTACAGGCACTGGTAGATTTTGAAGACGCAGACCGTGGGTGCTTGTTTGTTGGGAGTTGCAGAAGAAATGACCTTTTTGCCATGATGCGGCATTTGGAAACGTCCACTTCGAAACCTAACTTGTTTGCAGGCAGAGCCGGCGGGGATTGTTTTT
Organism: Maratus michaelseni; assembly: GCA_963931845.1. Lineage (NCBI taxonomy): Eukaryota > Metazoa > Arthropoda > Arachnida > Araneae > Salticidae > Maratus > Maratus michaelseni. The sequence continues at coordinate 52,239,917 of OZ007586.1, read as the reverse complement.
TTTTTTGTTTTTTTTTTTTTGCTATAAGGGTTGGTCCTATAAAAAACTTGTCAATATAAAAGTTTTAGATAATATTAAGAGGATTTATAATAAATTTAAGCAGATTTGAGATCTTCTGAATGGACGAAGTTATAAATTTTTTTCTTCTAAAAACCTCTCTCCCCCCCTCCCTCCCCTTGGGGCCATTTTTAATGATATCAAAAATCTGTCATACACAAATTTTCGGCCCTTTTCCTAGAAGTAATAATAACTTTAAATGGATTCGATACGTATTATAATTAAGAAATTATGGGGGTTTTTCTGTTTTCACAAAAAGCCCCCCTATTTCTCCCCCCCCCCCCTGGTTTGATTTTGCCCATTAACGAACTTGACCGAGATTTTATGCCCCTTGATTTTATGTATCAGTTTGGAAGACATTTGTGCAGAATTATGGGAGTTATCGTGTCCATAAAAAAGTGACATAGATAGATAGATAAAGTTTTGAACTGGGGGTGGTTTTGGGTTCTGGGAGTCATGATCGGCATAGATCGGCAAAAATTTTTCAAAAATTCCAACTTAAGGGAGAATGTAGGTAGTAGGTGGCCCGGTAGCTGAAAGTGCGAGACGCGCATCGCAGATTTATTTTAGACCTTGCAAATAAATTTACAAACTTATTTTTCAAAGAATCACTGAAAAAAGACTAATTTTGTCGAGGAATCGAAAAAAAAAAAAAAAAAAAAAAATTTCATTTGAAGAATCACAGAAAGAAGAAAAATTTTGTCAAAGGGCCGCAGAAAAAAGACGAAATTCGTCAAAAGATCGAGAAAAAACGGCAAATTTTGTCGAAAAATCCCAAAAAAAACGGAGAATTTCGTCGTAGAATATTTGCACTTTTTTTCAGTCACTGATTGGCGAAATTCACAATTTTTTTTGCGATCGATTCACGAATTTCGCAGTTTTCTTTCATGATCATTGGAAAGAAATTGCAGTTTTATTTCAAGATCGAAAATCGCAGTTTTATTTTGCAATCACCTTACGAAAATTGCAGTTTTATTTCGCGATCGTCTGACGAAAATCACAGGTTTTTTTTGCGGTCACTTGCTGATAAACGTAGTTTTATTTCTCCAATTTATGACAAAAATATTGATTTTATTTTGCGACCGTCTCACGAAAATCATGGTTTTATTTCTCGATCGTCTGATGAAAATTGCAGTTTTATTTCGCAGTCGTTTGATGGAAATCACAGTTTTATTTCACGATTGTTTGACGAAAATTACGGTTTCATTTCACGATTGCTTGATGAAAATTCCGGTTTATTTCGTGAATGTTTGATGAAAATCGCGGTCTTATTTTGCAGTCACTTGTCGAAAATTGTTTTAAATCGAGGTCGCTTGCCGAAAATAGAGGTTTTATTTCCAATCATCAGATGAAAATTGCAGTTTTATTTAGTGATCGTTTCACGAAAGTTGTGGTATTAATTCTCGGTCACTTGCCACACGAAATCAGAGGTTCACTTGGTCGAAATCACTTGGTCACATGGTTCTACTTCGAGGTTGCTTACCAAAAATCGAGGTTTTATTCCGCGATCAATCGCTGAAAATCGCAGTCATATATCGCGGTTACTTGCCGAAAATCGAGGTTTTATTTCGTGATCGTCTGACGAAAATTACAGTTTCAATTTGCGATCGTTTGAAGAAAATCGCAATATTATTTCTTGGTCACTTGCCAAAAATCATGATTTTACTTCAAGTTCGCTTGCCAAAAATCGAGGTTTTATTTTGTGAGAGTCCAATAAAAATTGCCGTTTTTTTCTGTGATCACTTGACGAAAATCTTGATTTCAGATCGTGGATTTGATTTTTAAAAATTAAAAAAGGGGAAATCTGCCATTCGGCAGAAAAAAGGCATTCCTGGGAAGAAAATGGCACAAAGAAATCCGATTTCACCGTAGAAAAGAAAAACAAAATGCTCGTTTTGGAGCAAAAATAGTAAAAAAAATGCATTTGTAGCAGATATTTTCATTTGGATCAGTTTGGTGCAATTGGAGCAGGTCTGTGACCCCTGCAATACACGAAGTTTCTGACACTCAAACTGTGAAAATGACAGTTAATTTGTGACTGTGCCCATTGTCTATGGAGAAATCTATTACACAGCAACTGAGATTTGTCACTGACATTCGCAAATTATTGTAGAGAACATATTTCACACAAAAGAAACAAGTTATGATCACGTGATTTGAAGATTGACACTTTTTTCCTCCCTCCTAAAGTAGCGTCGATGCTTACTACAAACTACTGATATTTTGTATTGCGCTACTTGCTACACTACACTTTACGCTACACTACAAACTACTAGAGAAAGTAGCGGCTACTGTAGTTTCGCTACTTCCGAGCCCTGACCGTGTTGCATATCTGCAACATACCCAAAAGTCAATGTTACTTATACAGTGGGCTTTAAAAGACTATTTTATTATTGCTGCTATCTCCCAACACAGTATTTCATATAAAACGTTCATAGAATTCTCAACAGAGGGCGATATTGAGTTAATTTTTCATGTCAATGTTTTATTTATCATTTGCACAGTTTTGCATCATTATTGCTAAAATAAACTTCATAAATTTTGTAAAATTAAAAAGGCTGGAGACATCCAAAAATAGACATTTACAAAGGTAAATTTGTATATTTACAAGTTTGTATGAAAAAATTTACAATATTTATGAGAAGTATGTAATTTTCTGTTTATTACAGATATGAAAAAAGTACCTTTTAGCCAATAATTTTTCATTTTTTTATTTTTTCTTTTTCTTTTTTTTTTTAACATATTTAAAAATGATGTATTCTAACATCTGAGTACATATTTTACAATTTGGAGATGTTGAGTTACAAAAGGTTAACCTTTTATGTTATTATACTTAAGACGTTATGAATTAAAATACTTTATGTCTTATTCAAACAATAACACTATATGTGATATAAGAACATATTAAATTTCTTAAGCAATGTATTAATTAACTGTAAAGAAAATATTTATTTCTAATGTAAGTAATTTTAAATGATGCTGAAACTTTTATATAAAATATTTTGAGCAAAATTAGAAAAATATTACAAGAGAAAAATTCAAATAAATAAAGGCTAATTTACCACATATTCGATCTTGATAATTTTCCAAGATTCTCATCAATGTAAAAAAAGATTCTTCTATTGTTTGAAAAAGCTGAAAAAAAAAAGTTTGCAGTGAGTATTTATATAAATAATATGAAATAAATGACAAGATAAGTCCATATGTATACATTAAATGATTTAATATACATCATTTTTCATTTATATACATTAAAAATGTAATGAAGTCTTATCTACTAAGTCTTTATGATTGTTAAATTTATTTCTTTGACACACAATTATTATACTGTGTAAAATAAATAAAAAACAAATTTTGACAATTTTATAATTAATTATTGAAACAATTTAATATCATACTTATTCATTTATTTTGTGCACTTTTTTTTACCATTTCTTCAGTGCCAAAAGTATGCAAAAATTATGCAGGTTATTATTTTTTTAAGTATTTATTAATACAGTAGACTCTCTCAAATCCACTACCTTAAAATCCGCAAAAACCAAAAATCTGCACATTGTTTCTGATGTAAACAATGAAACTTACAGTTAAGATGTAGGTGTAAAATTAAAGTTTTTTAAATTTTTATATCATTCTGTACACATTTTAATATGTAATTCTGGTTAAAATGATTCAACACATGTTTTCTCATAAAGGTAGTATAAATTTATTTTTGAAAAAATTCAAGATAGTGCGAATATCAGTAGTGATCATGATATTTTTACCAAATAATTTACTAAATAATTAATCAAGCTTTTTTGGCTATTAAGTATGGCTAAACATGAAATAAAACTTTGTTATTTTAAGCTTTGGTGTGAATTGCTAGTGTACATTTATAAGGCGAGTTTCACTGAATAATTCAAGAAAAAATCATCTCATTATCATTATGCATATTTAGTTATGCAAAATTAATTATTTACGTACCCTTTTAATATTTTAAATATTTAAAAAAAAATTCTCAATTTTTATTATTTTACTTTATTGTAAGCATTCATTATAATTTCAAGTGCATTATTAAATTCAAATTATTGTTTAAAAAAATGTAAAGAAAATACTGAACAGAAATCCATAAAATTCTAAAATCTGCACAACCTCTGGTTTTAAGCTTTGAGGATTTAAGGGAGTCTATTGTACTGTTAAATTTCTATCGAAAAATTAAAGAAATGTCTCTAAGATAATTATATAATTTTAAAAAGTAAATAATAAATAGATAAAGTTGCAGCAGTAATTAAAGTGACATTTTTAAACAGGGTGAACAGTCTTTTTCAGTTTTAGGTATTCTAGGATAATAAGAATAAAAAAAACTAAGCTAATAAGAGAGAGCATTAGTAGAATCTAAAAAGTCCTTCCAGCCTGCACTGGGAAGAAAAGATATTCCATACTCCATGTTTTTAAAAATTCAACTCATTTTACTCAAACACCCGAAGCTAAATTGCGTGGAACCTTATTATAGACGATTTAATCCCAGTTTTCGCTAATACTGAATTTGAATGTGAATTTCAGCATGAGAGTTGCAGCATAACAAAAATCAGATTGTTTCAAAATATCAGCCAACCTAGAATTTCAAACAGCTATATTTCGGCTATTTTTTAAGATAAAGCCAAAACAAAAAAATCCCTGACGGCTCAGCCTACAGGCACAGGTAGATTTCGAAGACGCAGACCCTGGGGTGCCTGTTTGTTAGGAATTGCGGAAGAAATTACCTTTTTGCCATGATGTGGTAGTTGAAACTGCCCACTTCGAAACCTAACTTGTTTGCAAGCAGAGCCGGCAGGGATTTTTTTTTTGTTATAAGGGTTGGTCTTACAAAAAACTTGTCAATATAAAAGTTTTAGATAATATTAAGAGGATTTATAATAAATTTAAGCAGATTTGATATCTTTTGAATTGACGAAGTTATGAATTTTTTTCTTCTAAAACCCTCCTTTTTTCCCCCTTGGGAGCATTTTTAATATCATCAAAAATCTGTCATACATAAATTTTTGGCCCTTTTTCTAGAAGTAATAATAACTTTAAACGGATTCGATACGTATCATAACTAAGAAATTATGGTGGTTTTTCTGTTTTCACAAAAAGCCCCCTCCCCCCTCCTCCCAGGTTCGATTTTGCCCATTAACGAACTTGACCGAGATTTTATACCCCTTGATTTTATGTATCAGTTTGGAAGAGATTTGTGCAGAATTATTGCAGTTATCGTGTCCATAAAAAAGTGACATAGACAGATAGATAAAGTGGTTTTGGGTTCTGGGAGTCATAATCGGCATAGATCTGCAAAAATTTTTCAAAAATTCCAACTTAGGTGAGAATGTAACAGGTAGTATTTCTTACGAAATCTACCTAAAATGCTCCTGAATCCTTGTATCATGATCTAACACTTAATGGAAGCAATTTTTTCAATTTATACTTTTTTTGTATATCTTTTTGAATTTTTTTAAATTAAAAATTTAACTGACCACCATTTTGAAACAAGATGGCAAATGAAGCTGGCCAATGAACTCAGTCGAGACCTTGGTATATCCTATCAGTACAAAAACCCTTAACGGGTTAAAAGTTGTGACGCAGCACTTTCTTTTGGCTTTATGAATTTTAAATATGGGTCTTAAAAGCAATGATATCAAATTTAAGTGACGCTATGTTAATAATTATTTTTTTAAATCATAATTTTCTTTTTAGTTTTATTTATATTCACAGGTGCAATTATTATCTTAATATGAAAAAATATATAAAATTTATTCGCTGATGCTTTTTCATTCACATCTCTCATGAATTCAAAATATGGGTTTTAAAAGAAATGATATCAAAATTTGAGTGACACCTTGGCGTTAATTTAATAGGACTCTTTTAAAATTCAATTTAAATTATTTTTGGTTTGTCTTCTAAAGTATATTTACACATACAAACAATACTTTTAATTTTTCAATACACTTTTAAATATATTACTTTCACTGAGCCTATATTATGTATTGAAATGTATTTATTTCAATAAATTGATTTATCTTCTGTGCCACGCTATCCAAAATCATAAGTAAAATTTATGTAAATGATTATTTTGCGTCATATTATCCACTTGAATACATTTCCCTTTGTTTGGATACTATGACGCAAAATAATCATTTACATAAATTTTACTTATGATTTTGGATAGCGTGGCACAGAAGATAAATCAATTTATTGAAATAAATACATTTCAATACATAATATAGGCTCAGTGAAAGTAATATATTTAAAAGTGTATTGAAAAATTAAAAGTATTGTTTGTATGTGTAAATATACTTTAGAAGACAAACCAAAAATAATTTAAATTGAATTTTAAAAGAGTCCTATTAAATTAACGCCAAGGTGTCACTCAAATTTTGATATCATTTCTTTTAAAACCCATATTTTGAATTCATGAGAGATGTGAATGAAAAAGCATCAGCGAATAAATTTTATATATTTTTTCATATTAAGATAATAATTGCACCTGTGAATATAAATAAAACTAAAAAGAAAATTATGATTTAAAAAAATAATTATTAACATAGCGTCACTTAAATTTGATATCATTGCTTTTAAGACCCATATTTAAAATTCATAAAGCCAAAAGAAAGTGCTGCGTCACAACTTTTAACCCGTTAAGGGTTTTTGTACTGATATCATTACTTTTTTAAGGTTATTGATGAGAATGTCAATTAGTCGAAATTAAGCATAGGGTATAAATTAATCATTAAAATAAAATTTTAAAGAAATGCTAAAAAAGACCCCTTGGACCCCAATAAAATATGAGGGTGGTGGCCCAGGGAGAGGAATCCAAGACTCAACTTTTAAATTATACAGCGAGAGAGTAACACAATTAGAAGGATGAAAATGCATGGCAAAACCCGTTTGTTCCATCTTCCTCCGCCAAAGGACGCAACCTTTTCTATACAAACATAGCTGAAAATTTTTGGGCCGTCGATTCCGAGTCAAATGAGCCATACGTCGTCGTGATCGGTCCCATAGAACCCAATAGGAAAGTGCCCCTGGTGGTGAAACTTGGAACTAAAATTGATATATCCTGTCGATGTCGAGTCGAATGAATCACACTGCATTGTGATGGGACCCATAGAACTCGAGATAGCTGCAAAATCTGTTAGTTCCATCTTCCACCACCAGGGGGCGGACTCTGTTCCATACAAACATAGCTGAAATCTTTGAGGCTGTCGATTTCGAGTCGAATGAGCCATACCTCGTCGTGATGGGGCACATAGAACACAAGATAGGAAAGCACACTCTGGTGGTGAAACTTGTAACTAAAATCGATATATCCTGCCGATGTCGAGTCGAACGAACCAAACTGCATTGTGATGGGACCCATAGAACTCGAGTTAGATGCAAAATCCGTTAGTTCCATATTCCACCACCAGGGAGCGCACTCTGTTCCATACAAACATGGCTGAAATCTTTGAGGCTGTCGATTTCGAGTCGAATGAGCGTCGTGATGGGGCGCATATGACCCGAGATAGGAAAGCGCCCCCTGGTGGTGAAACTTGTAACTAAAATCTATATATCCTGTCGATGTCCAGTTTAATAAATCAAACTGCATTGTGATGGGACCCATAGAACTCGAGTTAGCTGCAAAATCCATTAGTTCCATCTTCCACCACCAGGGGACGCACTCTGTTCTATACAAACATAGCTGAAATCCTTCAGGCTGTCGATTTCGTATCGAATGAGCCATACCTCACCGTAATCGGGCCCATAGAACACAAGATAGGATAGCGCCCCTGGTGGTGAAACTTGGAACTAAAATCGATGTATCCTATCGATGTCGAGCCAAATGAATCAAACTGCATTGTGATGGGACCCATAGAACTCAAGTTAGCTGCAAAATCTGTTAGTTCCATGTTCCACCACCAGGGGGCGCACTCTGTTCTATACAAACAGCTGAAATTTTTGAGGCTGTCGATTTCGAGTTGAGTGAGCCATACCTTGTCATGATCGGGGCCATAGAACCTAAGATGGGAATGCGCCCCCTGGTGGTCAAACTTGAAACAAGTTGAATGAATCAAACCATGTTGTGATGGGACCCATAGAACTTGAGTTAGCTCCAAAATCCATTAATTTCCCCTTCCACTGCCAGGGGCGCTCTCTGTTCTATATGAACATAACTGCCCCTTGTGGTGAAACTAAAATCAGTAAGTTCTATCGATGTCGAGTCGAATGAGCCAAACTGCATCATGATTAGGAATGCACAACCTGTGGCCCGTGATGGATAACTGGTGGCCCGCAGAGACCATACATGCCAACCTATCCAAAAATTTCGAATTTCCTTAATAATTCGTGAGAAAAATTTGCAAATTTTGTCCATAAATCGTAGGAAAATATGAATTTCATCGATCAGGCGCATAAAATCATGAATTGCATCGACTGGATGCGAATTTTGTCAAATGGGCATGGAAAAATCACAAATTTCGCCATTTTGTCGCTAGAAAAAAAAACGCAAATTTCAATAATCGGTCAACAGAAACCAGAGATGCCAAAATCAGTAATTCCGGAGTTGCAAATTTCGTCAATCACTCAAAAAAAAAAAAAATCTTGAATTTTGTAAATCAATTGAAAAAACCTGCGAATTTTGTCGATAAGGCACTTAAAATCGTGAATTTCATGGATCGAGCAGCGAATTTCCTCGAATGGCGTGGAAAGATCGAGAATTTCAACGAACAGTTGCAGGAAAAATTTGCAAATTGTCCATAGATCATAGGAAAACATTATGAATTTTGTCTATCGGTTCTGCAAAATTATGAATTTTGTCGATAGGCATGGAAAATCGCAAATTTCGACAACTGGGCTTGGAAAAATCAAGAATTCCATCGAATGTTTGTGAAAAAATTGTAAATTTCAACGAACGGTAAAAAAAAAAAAAAATAATTTGCGAATTTCGCCATTGTCTAGAGAAGAAAAATTGTGAATTTCATTAATTGGCCGATGGAAAGCATATCAGTTGAAAATCATGAATTTTGTCAATCAGGCACAGTAAAAACATGAATTTTGTGGATCGGGAGAAGGGAAATCATAAACTTTGTTGAACACATGCATAAAAATCATGAATTTTGTTTATCAGGCATGTAAAAATCATTAATTTCGTCAAACGGATGCATAAAAATCAAGAAAGTCATCAATTGGGTGCGTAAAAATCTTGAATTTCATCGATCAGGCGTGTAAAAAATCATGAATTTCATCGATAAAGTGCATAAAAATATAGGACAAAATTGCCATTCGCCAATCGGCGAGTAATACTGAAAATTTGCCGACTGACTTTACTGCCACCACTGGTCAAACTTAATAGTTCCAATTGCGATGATTCAATGGAAAAAGATTTTTTCCCCACTGTCGCTCGACAAATTTCAAAACCATTTGGCGAATTTCACGATTTTTTCAAAGAAATTATTTGACGGATTGTGATTTTTTTTCTTCTCGAAGCCATTCGACGATATTCGAAATTTTTTTCCCCTGAAACCAGTTGATAAATTTTGTGATTTTTCCACTATCAATGAATTTTGTGATTTTTCTGCTATCGATTGATGAATTTCGTGATTTATCGACTATCGATTAATGAATTTCACGACTTTTTCCATAAACGAACAAATTGTGCACTTTTTTTCCACTGCCATTCGACGAATTTTGCAATTCTGTTCCGCGATTGTTAGACAAATTTCACTATTTTTCTCCCGAGATCATTTGACGAATTTTGTGATTTTTAATTTTACTGACTGATTGATTTATATTTAATAATAAAAGTTAAAATGTTTTGATTTAAAAACAAGATGGCTAACTGAGGGTGAATCCCAAAACTTAGCCGCATCATCAATGAGTTAGCTAATCAAGCATTTAGCTCTTACAGTTTGTTTAAAAGGTGCACACAAAAGCAAAAAATATGAATTTTTTTTTAATCCTTACCATCACTGTTGAAATCCTGAACCAATTAGAATCTAATTGTGACAGTGTATTTATCTTGCAAATATCATTGAGGAGTTTTTTATACAGGGACATCATGATAACATTCAAATTACTAAGCCAATTCAAACCTAATTATGCCAAAGTATCAATCGATGAATTCATTAATCAAATATGTTGGGCAAAATCCTAGAACAAGCAAAACATCCGATTTGGCTATTTTTTTTACGCACGTCAACCAAAAAAACGGCAACTTCCAAATTCTACCCAATCAGAACGCATGCTTTTTAAGCTTAAGCAAGCAGATACTTACACACTGCTTACGGCAAGCTTTTTCACAAAATAAACAAATTTTATTTCGTTTTACAATTATTTACAAAGTTTCAGCAAGTTTTTCTTCACGATTTTTCTATTTTTACAAACTTTTAGCAATATTTCGTCTGGATATTTCAATTTTTACATACAAGCATTTAGCAATTTTTTCCTCCAGATTTTTCTATTTTTAATAATTTTTAGCTATTTTTTCCTCCTTGCTAAAACTTTGTAAATTGTCATAAAACGGAATAAAATCAATGTTTACTTCGTGAAAAAATTTTCATAGAAACTGTGTAAGTAGTGAATTCTCTGCTACAAAGAACACAGGTTATGATTGGGGAGAATCTAGAGAATTCTGATTTTTCAAATGCACGAAACTCATTCAAGCACCAGTTAGTAACATGTATATGTACTCTTTGCGTACATTAACAGAAAAAAAAATCCTGGATGCATGAAACTCCCTGTGCAGAAAATGTCTAGAATGCATGAAATTCATCCAAACAGCGGTTAATAATTGATATATATATATATATATATATGTGTGAGTACGCTTCGCGTACATTAACTGAAAAAAAAAATCCTGGATGCACAAAACTTGCATTTCTCTGACTTCGGTTTTTCGAAATAGATAAAATGCTTCAGGGATTCAATCCAGCATCGCTGAAATGTTACATAATCACAGAAGATCACTAATTATAATTAAAATATAGATAAAATGCTGAAGTGATTACAAATTAATCACTGAAGCATTTTATCTATACTTCAAAACATATTTGTTTTGTTTCTCATTTCCAAAATAATTTTCATTCATATTTACTTATTATAAGCATGTTATTTAATTTTACTGACTGATTGATTTATATTTAATAATAAAAGTTAAAATGTTTTGATTTAAAAACAAGATGGCTAACTGAGGATGAATCCCTAAACTTAGCCGCATCATCAATGAGTTAGCTAATCAAGCATTTAGCTCTTACAGTTTGTTTAAAAGGTACACACAAAAGCAAAAAATATGAATTTTTTTTTAATCCTTACTATCTCTGTTGAAATGCTGAACCAATTTGAATCTAATTGTGACAGTGTATTTATCTTGCAAATATCATTGAGGAGTTTTTTATACAGGGACATGCAAAATCAAAACGTCATCATGATAAGATTCAAATTACTAAGCCAATTCAAACCTAATTAAGCCAAAGTATCAATCGATGAATTCATTAATCAAATATATTGGGCAAAATCCTAGAACAAGCAAAACATCCGATTTGGCTATTTTTTTTACGCACGTCAACCAAAAAATCGGCAACCTCCAAATTCTACCCAATCAGAACGAATGCTTTTTAAGCTTAAGCAAGCAGATACTTACACACTGCTTACGGCAAGCTTTATTATACAATTTTAACATAAATTTTATTTCGTTTTACAATTATTTACAAAGTTTCAGCAAGTTTTTCTTCACGATTTTCTATTTTTACAAACTTTTAGCAATATTTCGTCTGGATATTTCAATTTTTACATACAAACATTTAGCAATTTTTTCCTCCAGATTTTTCTATTTTTAATAATTTTTAGCTATTTTTTCCTCCTTGCTAAAACTTTGTAAATTGTCACAAAACGGAATAAAATCAATGTTTACTTCGTGAAAAAATTTTCATAGAAAGTGTGTAAGTAGTGAATTCTCTGCTACAAAGAACACAGGTTACGATTGGGGAGAATCTAGAGATTTCTGATTTTTCAAAAGCACGAAACTCATTCAAGCACCAGTTAGTAACATATATATGTACACTTTGTGTATATAACAGAAAAAAAAAATCCTGGATGCATGAAACTCCCTGTGCAGCAATCTCTAGAATGCATGAAATTCATTCAAACAGCAGTTAATAATTTATATATATATATGTATATATGTGTATGCTTCGCGTACATTAACTGAAAAAAAAAAAATCCTGGATGCACAAAAATTGCTATATTCCGCACTCCCTAGAATGCATGAAATCCATTCAAGCTGCGGTCAGTAATGTTCGCACAAAAATCGGTTTACAGCAATCTCTAAAGTGCTTAAAATACATCTTATCATATAAAATCAACAAAAATGCACTTACCGTTATTTCTCATCCTTCGTTTTTTTTTAATATTTCACAGGATTTATCCTTTATGACATAAAACACATTTCATAAACATAATTCAACAAATCTGACACACAACAAACCAACCCACAGACAATAGAACTCTATTATAGAATATTCTAATCTGTCAACCAACCAATCAAATCTAATTCCCTCAAAAACCAGCTCAATTTTCAGAACCATGCATTCTGCTCATGCTAGAACCAAGAAGGCGTGGAAAAAACGTAAGAAATAAACCGGTAACAAGAAAACTCATTTATCGCTTCGCTAAATTCGATGACGCCAAGCGTCTCGCTTGTTCTAGGATTTAACCTATTTTTCTTAATTATCTGTCTTAGTTTGTGAATAAATTTTTGTAATGTCAGTTGAAACTGATCTCTCGTACATAACGATGCATCACATTTTTTTAATGTTTTTTTTTTCTACACCATGATGTTGCTATTTAACAACATTATTTTAATTTTAAAAAGAAAACAAACAACTAATAAATCAGTAAATATGAACGTTTTGCACTCCTGAAACCCCCCCCCCCAAAATATATATATATATATATATATATTGTTTTAATTTCAGGGTAACTGAAGAAAAAAAAAATCCTTCTATAGCGTTTCTATTTTTCCATGCGCTGTGAAGATTTTTTAACGGGTTCAAAAACAAATTTCACAAATACTTCTAACTTAATTAACAAATATTTCAAAAATATATTTTTAATTCCATGTTGTTTATGTATGAAGAAAGAAACAAAAGTTTGGTAAACTTCTATCTCTGTTTAAATAGTCTATTTCAAGAATAAAAACATTCGGTAGAATGCATAGCTTTGACAATACATAAACAAAAATGAAGAATACAGTACCTTTTTTTTTTTTTCAATTTCTTATATTTGGTGCAAGATACTACTGAATACTTTGCTACAAGATTTGTTTAAAGATATTACCCTCTCTCATGATTTTTAGGTTTCCAATGCCACGTCTACCATTGCCCCGAGAACTGACGACTGATTTCGTGATTTATTAAGTAAAATCTATATTTAACATTTGAAAATAAACTTTCACTAGAAAAAAAAAAAACAAAAAAAAACAATGGTAGAACTTTGCATTTCTCTGACTTAGGAAAATAAATATTAGAAGATAAATACATATTTCTTTATTATTTGTTTTTAAAATGCAAATTTAAGAAATGAAATTGAAAAAAAAAAGGTACTGTATTCTTCATTTGTTTATATAGCTGATCAAATATACGCATTTCACTGAATGTTTGGATTCTTATACTATGAAACAGAAGCTTACAAACGTGTTTTTTATCGTACATAAACAACATGGAATTAAAAATATATTCATGAAGTATTTGTTAATAGAAGTTAGAAGTATTTGTGAAATTTGATTTTCAACACTTCAAAAAATGTTCATAGCAGCGAATCGCATCGCACACGAAGAAAACAAACTGATGATTGATTCATTTTGAATGATTCCTTGTTACGCAAATTAATTGATAAAAAAAAATCTTAATCTTTTTTTTCCTTTAAAAAATCACAAATTAAATATAAATAACAATTAAATTGTATATGTATAATTATAAAATATTTCAATATTTTAATCAAGGAATCTAAATATTTTTCGACTTAATGAAGATTTTGATATAAGAAATTCTTTATTATAACAAAAAAGAAAAATATACAAACAATAATTTAATTTAATACATATATATTACATATTAAAAATTGCATTAAAAACTGTTTTCGTATTAAAAAAAAAAAAATCTAAATAGTTCTTCAGCCAGATATGATTGCGAAATCGCCTTTAACTATAACCGTGATACCCATGAATATCCTGACCGCGCAGGAATAAAAAAGGGTGAAAAGGCCGAAAATCTTTAATGTTAGTCTACCAGAAAAAGCATAAGAAAAGAGTCCGATTTTGAAGCTGGATTATATAAAAAACAAGAGTTTTCCTACGTTAGCTCAAAATCTTACTCTCTTCATCTAAAAGCGATTAATATAATATATTAATTTAAAAAAAATCGTTCGATCCATTTTCGAGATAACACCTCTGTGCCCATTACACCATTACATTTTCCATTTTCGCTTAAAAATTGGTTTCCAGATCTCAAAATCTACTGCATGTAGAAATCTATAAATTTCAGGATAGAGTTAGGCCATAGATATAAGACTAATGTGAAAAAATCGAAACGGTATGCCTCATATTTACTGAGATATTAAATGTCGGCGTTTCGATTTTCCTTTGATGTCCTGCTAGCTGTATATATGAGAGTGACGGAATCTTCGGTTTTGGGCTTACGGTTTTCGGTTTTTCGCTGCGTCACTCAAGAGACTACCGTCTCTTATGATAACCATACTCAGTCACATCCAAATTGGTTCATAAATATAAGAGTTACAGCCTAACAAAAATCAGATATTTTCAAAATGTCAGCCACCCAAGAATTTCAAACTGCCATATCTCAGCTATTTTTTAAGATAAAGCAAAAACAAAAAATGCTCCAGAATCCTTGTATCATGATCTAACCCTTAACGGAAGCAAATTTTTCAATTTATAATTTTTTTGTATATCATTTTGAATTTTTAAAAAATTTAAATTTTTAACTGGCCACCATTTTGAAACGAGATGAAGCTGGCCAATAAACTCAGTCGAGACCTTGGTATATCCTATAATCATACTCTGAACTCTCAAGAGTTAAGTACTGACCAAAATTATTTTTATGACATGTGTCAAGCTGTTTCATCTGGCCAATGCTCTTTAAATCTGAGAAATCGACTGGCAACTGCCAATCGACTACTTAGACTATACATTGGAAGTCAGATTCCTTCCAAAAATAGGAATGTTATGACTGAATTTGTAATGAAATTATGTATGGTTTCACATAGATAATGTTTCATATGATGCGGTTTCACATTAAGAAAAATTATTCCTGCAAACGTGGAGCTCAAAATACAACCTGTGGCAAGAAAGTTCGGTGAAGGAGCCTGTAGAGGTCTCTGCTGTACTAGTAGAATATCAATGCGCCGCGCGTGGTGAAGGTCAATATCTGTTTGAAAGTTTGGCAAGGTTTCAAGTGCATTTATTCCCTGTTACGTTTAACGCCAAGCGTGAAAGGTTTATTGTGGATTGTCGCAGTAAACAAAATGGATCAGAGAATAAACATGTTGTTTTGTTTCAAACTTGGGAAATCGGCAAAAGAAACTCACAAAATGCTCAAAGAAGTTTATAAAGCTGAAGCCGTCACATCAAAGAGTGTTTATGAATGGTTTAAGCGTTTCCAGGAAGGGCAGACTGAGACTCCTATAATAGGAGCTGACGCATATCCATTTTGTTTCGGATTATTGGTGCCCAGTTCAGCATCCATCTACCGCAGTCGGAGGTGGGGTTGCCTAAGACTCGGTTCTGATTAGCTTGGTTTTTTGACTGGGCTGCAATTCGGGTGCCAAATCTGCGAGGATGCGTCAGCCTCTATTATAGGAGTTGACGCCCCCGAGTCGGCAAGCCAAAAATGACACGCACCCCGGAAAACATTGAAAGAGTTAAGCAGCTTGTGGAAAACAATCGTCATCTGACAAAGCGAATGATTGCGGAGGAACTGGGAATCAGCACAGAAAGTGTTCGCCTCATACTGAGGATTTGGGAAAATGAAAGCTCTGCTGCAGACTCGTACCCCATCGTTTAATGCCTGAACAAATGGAAATACGGCTTGCTGCTTGCGGAGACATCATTGACGTGGCAGATGGAGACAGAAATTTCCTGAACAACATCTTCACAGACGATGAAAGTTGGTGTCTCAAGTACGATCCAGAAAGCAAACAACAAAGTTTGGAGTGGCAGAGTCCGTCGTCGCCTATAAAAACCAAGGTACGGTTGGAAAAATCGCACATAAAGACAATGCTCATCGCATTCTTCGACTCTAAGGGTCTCATTCACAAAAAATTCCTCCCTCAGAGTACCACATTGAATACCATGCCGATGTTCTGAAGCGTTTACTGCAACGGATCCATCGCATTCACCCTGAGTATGCCACGCAAGGCTCCTGGACTCTTCTCCACGATAATACCTGGCCACACACCTCCTTGGTTGTACAGCAGTTCCTGGCCGCGAATGGAGTTGTGACACTTGATCACCCCCTTATTCACCTGATTTGGCACCTGCAGACTTCTTCCTCTTCCCCAGATTGAAGTCAGCCCTGTAGGGAAAGAGATTTACGGACATCACCGACATTCAACGCAACATGACGGTTGAGCTGAAAGCCATTCCGAAAGAACCATTTTACAGGACTTTCCAGGACTTATATATTCGTTCCCAACAGTGCATTACCATCCATGGAGATTATTTTACAGACAGTAAATTGTATTTGATGCTGTATAATACTGTATTTGAAATAAAAATTCATTCACCAAACTTTCTGCCCACAGGTTGTATTTATAAAACAATTAAGTTGTCTCGTCCTTTAAGGAACGATTTTAAGAAGACTGTTGACCCATTATTAAATGAAAAGCATACTTCTTTCATCCAGAAAACATTTTACTAGGAATGATAAATGATGATAGAAACCATGTTCAAGAACTTGAATTCAGTAGAATATTGAGGCAAGGGAAATGGAATATTAAATATAAAAGCACTTTCATATTCCAATACTGAACTTCAGTGCTATAGACTATACATTTTTCACTGGCAAGTATGTGAAATTGCTTCACCTCCTATTCTTAATAGCATATTAACAGAGGAACTGAAAGTTCTCATAAATAGATCAGAAGTCCCACCTTTTCAATTCCCCAAGTTATATTCAAGCAGTTCAAAGATGCTGAAATTAATTACTGAAGCATCATTAGCAGTTGCAGGAGTAGAAGCAAAGGGCGCATATATATGCGCAAAAATCAAATCAGGAAAGATAATACCTAGTTTTGATACAAAAGGCCAATATAAATTAGAGAGAAATGTCCAACCATTTTACAGTAGATCATATATATTATTTTATTATATTTCTATATATTCAGAAAACAGTCTTTCATATATATCCAGAGAACTATCTTTCATGTATATTCAAAACATGAAAGTGAACTGTGTATCTAATTATTGTGCTTTTTCTTTATCTTCTTTGCAAACAATTCATATTTTAGGGTCATTTTTACCATTTAAAGTGTCAAAATAGGATGACACTTGGATTGATCACAAGTAATACTTTAATATGTCCTTTTATGGGGTTTTTTACTGAAATCAGAGAAATGCTGTAAAAAAAAAAAAAAAAAAAAAAAATTAATAATTTACACTGCATAGTGCAATCTTGGTTTTTCACATATAAAGGGCATAATCTTTAAGAGCTGTTAGAGCGCTAAAGATGAATTATAAGTGAAATGAAAATTTAACCTAATATGCAGTGTGCCAAAAAGCAAATTTTGAGACCTATCCAAAAAAATATTTTTATGGTCATTTACACTCCACTCTAGTGTGCATGAACTATCACAAATACGACACATGTGTTTTTGTGTGTATCATAAACAAAATTTTGGTAATGTTTTTCCTTTTCTGAGAAAAAAAATGGTTCTTAACTGCACTGTAAAGAAATAATAATCCATGATTATATTTCTTATATACATTTTGTTTTTCCTCATGCAATAAATTGAATATATACTCATTCATATTCAAATACATATTTATTTTCATCTGAAACATAGTTCTGTTCAAACTTCTTGTGAAAATTCCAACAATGTGACTGGCAAAAAACCTAAATATGCCCCGGAAAAATTATTCTAGGATGAACCTGACAGGTAGAAAGAAAATTAGTCATCCCAACCCAAAAATTAAAATATAGAAACAACCCAACCCGATGCAAGACTCTATTTAACAATACCAAGGTGTCCGCTATTCAGAGGTTTCGATGTATTTGAAAATTAAAAAATATAGATTTGTCCATTTTTCTATATAAAATTGGTATTGGAGATATAATTATACATTACTTTTCATAATAGCATTTAAACATAATTTATTGACCTTTCATTGTGGGTTCTGGTCAGATTGCGAGTCACCAAAAACTATTTTTGTGCTTTGAAGTTAGTTTGCGGGTCAATGAATTTTTTTTGTCAGGTTTGGGTTGGGTTGCGGGTTGACTTCAAATGGAATTTGTGGGTTCAGGTTGGGTACAACCCGACCCGTGCAGGACTCTTACTTTATGTCTACACACCAATTTGCATAATTAGATGTATTCAGTTTCTCAACGTTTACACTAGCAATTTACATCAAAACCATAAAATTACAAAATTTTATTTGATGTTTGGCCAGATTTAATAAACAAAAAAGCTTGATAAATACATAAATGTATTTGATAAAAAGATCAATCACCCCTAATATCAGTGTTATCTTGAAAATTTTTGGAAATAAATTTATACTTCCTTTATGAGAAAGCAAGAGTTCAACGATATTAACCAGAATTACGTAATAAAATGAGTACGGAATGATATAAAAATAAAAAAGCTTAAATTTTCCCCCTATATCTTAATTGTAAGTTTCACTGTTTACATCTAAAACAATGTGTGGATTTTAGGGTTGCAGATTTGAGAGAGTCAACTGTATGACTGTACATGCCAACACACCCCAGTATCTGGAATGTTCAATGGTGACAGAAATTATGCAGTTATGTCTGTCAATGTGTGTTGCGACACACTGACAACATAATGAAGAGCCATGTCACTCAAATTTCCATATTCATTTACATTCTAGACTTGGAAGGTTCTTTCAAAGTGACGGAAATCATCAAAGCAGAAAAATAAATACTACGGCATTTAAAGGCATAACTAAAAGATGTTTAAATTAAATTAAAAGCAGGAATTAACTAAATAAAAGGTAAGATTAAACTGAATAAATACATGTAAATAATGTTTCTTTTGAAAATAAAGTTGATAATGAACTTTATAAATGTATTAAGGAAAAGGTTGATTTAAAAAGTAAATAAATCTAACTGAAGTATTGAGGTATGGGTAAAAGAGCTTTGCAGTATCTAACGGATCTAACGAATAGTAGTTTGACCGAATAACTAAATATTCGGCCAAGTTATAGCCGAATATTAATTAAAAAATTTTGATTTAAATCAAAATACTATATATCAATATCTTCATACAGTTCTTATTAAACATACTCAAAGATATTTTTTTTTTTATATTTGATTAGTTTTAAATATTTTATTAAAACTAAACAAAAATATCTGGCCTTTAAATAGTAAAATATTTTCTAAGAAAAAGCTTAGAATGATTATTACAATATACTTCAGTTTTTAAGA
The DNA here is from genome assembly GCA_963931845.1 of Maratus michaelseni. Lineage (NCBI taxonomy): Eukaryota > Metazoa > Arthropoda > Arachnida > Araneae > Salticidae > Maratus > Maratus michaelseni. The sequence continues at coordinate 52,220,199 of OZ007586.1, read as the reverse complement.
TGCTTTTAGCGATTAGATAGTTTGAACAGCTTTATTAATTTATTTTTATATTAAAACATTTTGTTCACAAAGTTTACTAAAGATTATAATTTGTGTCTTAAATCTAATAATAAAATTAGAGTACAAATACAGCATTGTATATTTGTATTGCTTTATTATGTTTGACTGATTAAGTAATGCTTTTTTTATTCAGCTATTTTGAAATTATCTTTTATAATTTTCATTCCCTTTGATAACATTTTATTTCTAATTTTTATGTATCAAACTAATGCATTTCCTGAAAAATATTCCCTTATCTCTTTTCTAGCTTCACAAACTTTTATCTTTAATTAAACCAAAACAAATATTCATCTTAGAAACAAGCCCTTTGATGTACATTTTTTCTTGCCCAACCATTATACTTTTTATAATCATTCGACAACAACAAGAAAACACCAACTTGTACTCTAAACTGTAACAAAAGTAATTTCAACACAGAGCGATTCCTTTCTTGGAATAGTACAATAGTCCTTTCTTTTTCTCTCTCCTTAGCCTTTATACTCAGGAAAAGGGAAGGGAAGTGCTCAACAGCATTCTTATCTATTCATTTTTTTTTAATATATATAAAATTCAAATTAATAAATTTACTTGACATTTTTAAATGATATTTTTTATGTATTGAATGTAAAGAAAATTCAAATGATTATAAAATTTATATTTAATATTTGAAATAAAATTGCATTATAAAATTAATAAACATTTGAATTTCCTTAATGGGTAACACATAAATATAAACCTATAGGTCTGTTATTTAAAATATACAAATTGATATTATTTATTATAAATATGTTTTTATTTTAGTATTCGGCCAAACCAAATATTTGACTTTTAAGCCGAATACCAAATAGCAACCGAACATTCATTGCATCCCTACTTTGCCGGCAAAAGGGGAGAGAAATTTCCAAGAAATTTAACTGGGTTATTGTTAGTCCCATTGTCATTCCTACAGCATGGAGGAGAGAGGAGGAAGTGGGTTGAAAACAGATTGACATCTGAAAAGGTCAAAGAAGTGAAATGTTTGGTTTGTTGCTTTTTCTTAAGACTTCATGGAGAGGTTGAAAACAATCTGCAGTTTGTTCATGTTCTCAGAAAGGTTGCTAAATCAAGATTCAGATCATTTGTGAGTCATTAAAACAAGCAAGGAAACACATTGTAAGTATTGGAAAACAGTTGGAACCTCATCCAATGGTCACTAAATCAGTAGTTATAAAATCGCGAGTCTACTGTATTAAAATTTCACAGCATGAACAATATCATTAAATATCTACACTTAGACTGATTAATTTTTAACAGGAAGTAGTAATAAATCACATGTCTGTTGATGCAGCATTATTGGTCAAAAAAAGTCACATGCGCTTAGAGTTGCAAAGGCTAGAAAAAACCTGGGAATAAACCGGGTTTTTTTGGGAATAAACTTGGTTTTTTGGGAATAAACCAGGTCTTTTAGAAATAAACCAGATTTTTGAAAGAGGTAAAAATAGAAAATTGTAAGATACCAACATAAATAGCAAAATATGCTCCTTTAGATAGGACAAAACTCAAAAGTGACTTTAAATCCAATTATAAAATCAAAATTGCTAGTGATTAGAGTAATTTAAAACCCTGTTTTATTATATCAGACTTTCCTATAGATGCTTTATCTGAAAATTACATTTTCCTAACCTAAATTTTCTTTTAAAAGCAGGAGATGCGAAAATGCATGAATTTTTTTTCATGGAGAGGGGGGGGGGGTGGGAAATAAAATTTTCTTTCAAAAGTACGGGTTGCATAAATACGCAGGGCACAAATTATGCGAGTAAATGTGGTAATAAAATAGTTAAGTACAAAGCTTTTAATCAGGAGACACAAGACATACTTCTAATTTCGTATCCAACTCAGCATCACTAGCGATGATACAATCATCGTCTTTTTTTCCAAGTTTCTTAAAGACAGCTTGCTTTGTAGCCCAATATTTTTCTTGCATACGATTCAATGTGGAGGACTCTCGGAAATCATTCATTATTCTTCTTATATCTCAGTTTTATTCTGTTTAAAATATAAATAGTATTAAAGTATTGAATAAACTGGTGTGATACTATAGACGCATGAAAAAAACTGCTTAATAACACCATAAAAATTAGGAATGCGCTAGGCCTTTCGAAAGAACTTGGTGTTTCTTCATCAGGCACAAAGAAGACATGTAACCCCTTTGAAACCAGGAGCAAGACTGAAAGGAAATGGGAGGGAAAAAGGGACAAGTTAAGAGAACAGCCAATAGGCAGGCAGAAGGCATCAGCCAATCACAGAAGAGAATTAATTACCTAGAATGCAGAACACAAGGAAAATTATGAAGAAAATTGAAAAAAAATTTAAATGCATAAAAAACATTAAAGTAATTCTCCATTTTACTTTCATTTTTTATGCATTTTGATTTTTTTTATTTTCTTCATAATTTTCCCTATGTTCTGCATTCTAGGTAATTATATTCTGTGATTGGCTGATGCCTTATGCTTTCCTATTGGATGTTCTCTTAACTTGTCCTTCTTTTCCTCCCATTTCCTTTCAGTCTTGCTCCTGCTTTCAAAAGGATTGCACACTTCTTTGCGCCTGACGAAGAAAGACACAGTTCTTTCGAAAGGCCTAGTGCATTCCTAATTTTATGGTGTTATTAAGAAGTTTTTTATGCTTTTATAAATAGTATGTTTAAAACATATACATATACAAATGCAAAATGAGACATATCAATAATATAATAGTGGAATAAGTATTTCTAGTCAGCAATTGAGCTGAAACACATACTTCAAGAATTTAATAGATTCTATTTCTTCATATCAAACTACCTTACCTAATTGTTTTCTTTCATGAAAAAAAAAAATATTTGAAATTTATAATGAAATTTTATAACTTTAACTGAAACTTTTTACAAACTATCTACAATACTAAATCTTCACTAATAAGAAGTCTTATATTCTAACATTAAATGCAAATTGCAGCTCTACCTTATGAACAAATTTATATTATATAAAAAAAATACTTAATATTTTGACTTGTAATTATCAGAATATGAATAAGTTTTACATACAGGATGTCACTAAAGGACAGCAGATTATATGCACTTACAAACTGCCAAAATATGTATGTAAATATGCACTAAAAATCCTTCAAATATGCTGTTAAATTCCAAAATATGCACTGGTATTTTTTAATGAAGAACCATAAACCCTGTAATGCATACCCAGTTTTATTTAAATTTTATTATGTCAAAGCATTATTGAGAGTTAAATCAATATGTACTGCTCAAAAACAAATGTAGTTACAGGGAGGGTGTTCCCTCTTGTTATCCAAATAGCTACTTCTTATACTGTTAATTTTAGACATTCCAAATGTTGTTCTTCATCAGCAATTTACATCAAAATAGTTATTTATATAAGGATCCTTTAACTTATATTTAGAAAAACCTTTACTATGCTCTAACATGTAAAACACTAAAAATTGCAACTAAAACTTATCAATTTATATGATACTTAGAATATTTTGAGATTCCGTTTCTTGGCACTAAAAATTGAAAATCAAGTTACCGTAATTTCCGGCCTATAATCCGCGAATAATCTGCCAAAAAAGTGATCATTTTTACGATTATCGGCTGCCGTGGATTACCAGAATTTTTTTTTTCACTTATGAAAAAAAAAAAAAACGCAAATTTTTAGCATGTTCTTACTTTTGTTTGCTATTTTTCCTATAGATGCACCATACAATCACTAAATCTTAATCGTTATCAAACAAGAAAACATACAAGACTCTGAATCTGAAGATGAATTAAATAATGATGATTTTATAAAATTATTTGCATCGGATTCAGATTCTGAATTTAATTGGTTTTCATCCGAAGGAGGGCAATAAAATATTTAATATTAGCATTGCTTATTATTCTGAAATAGCTTTATATATATTTTTTTTTTTTTTCATCTACACCCTGCTGCTACTCAAAGTAAATTTAAAATTATTAAATAATAATTAATATAATTTTTAATATTTTTCCTACATGTTCCATGTTTCGTAGATTTTTTTAAAACTGATAAATTGATTAGATTCATACCTCCAAACACCGTATTTGGTGTAAATCTAAATTCAGTTTTTATGTTTTGTTATTTCTCCAACAGATGGCAGAACTGAAATATCTGTTCAATTGCTTGTATTTTCAATTTAGCTATACACTTCACATCCGGAGCTTCGCTCCTGATTATAATAATAATCATAAAATAGATTGTTCTGTTTAATTATAAATATGCTTTATAAAATTTTATTAAAGTATCTGTTTATTTATAAAATTTTAATTATTTGTTTAATTAAATCATTTCATATGTTATAAATAATTTTAGATAGCAATCTTATCTTATTGCTGGTATGTTGTTTTACTGGAAGAAAACACTGTGCAGAGATAAAAACAAATAAATGAACATTTAATAAAAATAAATAAATAAAAGAAAGAAATTATGATATATATCTTTAAAAATATTTAAATAATTTTATATTTGTGTCAGAAAATAAATTTAACGCCATAAAACAACGTACAAAAGAAACACTAAGAGTGAGGATTATAGGACGATGCGGATTTTCTACTAACTTTTTTCTGATGAAAAGAAAAATTGCATATGTGGATTATGTGCCGCCGAGAATTATAAGCCGGAAATTGCGGTATATGGCTATCTCTAACATTTTGATGAATTTCATTTATAATATAGTGCTAGCCCCAGTGGCAGAAAACCCCAGGCTTAAGTTTCCCATTGGAATTTTCAGTAAATGTTAACAGAAGATAAAATGTTGCCAACTTAAAATGTACTTATTTTATTACAGAATTAATCATATCATATAATAACAGATGATATAATTCATTTCACTGAAACTAGTTATAGTACGAATGCACCTCATTTGTCACATTTGACATACAATTTCCAACTTGTTGTAGTTTATGAACACTAATTACTTTGTGCTCCAAGATAAAATTTTGTTGCTCAAGGAAATTTAAATATTTATATCCTAGTTCTAAACCTTGTACAGAAGTTATCTTAGTGTTTTCCTCCTCTGATTCAGTGTCAGAATCAATGTCGGTTTCAGCGTGATTTAAAACAATAGCTATAATTTCAACATCAGTCATTGATGGAGTTATAGTTTGCTCATCTTCACAAGTTAGCCATTGAACCAAATTTCGTTCCTCTAAAAACGAAGCTCACTGGTTTTTGTTTTTGCATCTCTAGTATGAAAGCCATTAAAATCTTGAATTTGGCTGCTTTTGATATCAATGAATAATAACTTGTAAGAAGAATCACACGTGACATTCAAAGGTAAGTATAAATGCACTTATGGAAATTTTACTGAAAGAAATATTCACCGGTATTGTAAAATAAACAAAATGCTATTAACGTTACAGCAGAGTTTCCCCCAGACAGTTTCAGAAGGATGCTGCACCCTGCCTGCCCTTTGGCTTACGAAATAGCACCCTCCTTGCCCCTCATAAAAATAATTAGCACCCTTCTTGCCCCCTCCAGTAAAATGTGGACCCTTTCTCCTTTTTGTATTACAAAATTTGCTTTCATAGTAAAAACTGACTCAATGTTGTCTTAAAAAGAGTGCCCTGACTTTTAAATATCAAAAGTGGCTTTAAAAATCAAAAGAATACCTTTAACAATTAAAAAAAGTGGCCTCAAGAATCTGAAAAGTGCCCTTTTTTTCACCAGCAGCACCCTGCCCTTTTTTAAACCTGAGGGAAACTCTGTTACAGTTTCATCGGCATTTGAGCAAAGTGTAAATTTGTGTTACACATAACCAACCAACCAAACATTGATGCCTAAAATTGTTATTTTAATTTGATTGTCCCTTTTATTTAGCTCAAATTATTATTTTTGAATGCAGAGTACAAAATATATGAACTTTCTTAAGTCATCATTTATTTCACTGGAAAATTCATAATTCATAGAAAAAAAAACACCACATTTAACTTTATATATGGGCTTAACTGTAATTTTCACTGTTTGTTTACATTCCAACATGTAGAGTACAGATAACAGACATTTGTGTATTTTACAGAGTTCATCGCATTACATTTGGCAGTTTGTTAAACATGAATCAGATGTCCATTCACAAAATTTAAGATTTTCTTCCTGCAGCTGGCTGATGAATATCACGATATTTTCCCAAGAACAACTGTAAAACTATATGCACTTTTTTTCCCTGACAAATTGACAAAATTCGTGAATTTTTTCATGTGACCGATCGATGAATTCCATGATTTTTACTCACTACTAATTGACAAATTTCACAATTTATTTTTTCACAACTGACTGGCCAAATTTCACGGTTCTTTTTACTGACAAAATTCATGAGTTTTTCCTTCCGTCTGACAAAAAAAAATTGTGATTTTTTATCCTACAGCCAATTGACAAATTTCCCAATTGATGAGCTTCACGGTTTTTTCTTGTGATCAAACGAGAAATTTTATGAACATTTCCCTATCACAGATCAACAAAATTCATCATTTTTTTCCTGAGACCGATCGGCAAAGCTCGTGATATTTTCCAGTGACGGATTGACAAAATTCATGATTTTTTTCCTGCAACTGATGGACATATTCCACCTAAAAAAAGGAAAAGAATCAAAAGGGTGCATCTAAAAGGGCTGTAAGGGTCACTAGGACAAAAATGAGATTAGAAGATAACTGGAAAGATCTTGTAAAGTACATGAAGAAAAAAAATTTCTGAATTCCAAAGAAACATACATTTAAAAAACCTTACAACCCATAGAAATTTAGGACTTCACATTTAAAGTTAACCTAAATTTCTCGTGTAATAGAAGAAATGAATCAAAATTTTCCTTTTCAAATTTTGGACATGCATTGAAAATTTCAAACCATAGAAGTCCGTCAAAAAAAAATACCAGGGATTCTGATTTTGGCTATATAAATCTATTAAGGCCATTCTCAAATCCAAAGAAGCTACTTTCTGAATTTAGTTTTGTTTGAAAACACCTGAAATTGGGAGGTGTTCTTATTCAGAAACAATGCAATTGAATGGGGTTTTCCAGTTTTTGGTAAAGGTAGATCTTTGAGAAAATACTGTCAAAGTCGGTGTTTTGAAATGAATTCCAAGAAAGGGGAAAAACTTGTCATCATGTGACAAGAATCACTTATAACTCAATAAGTAATATATTTATCAAAAAATGGGAAGGCTATTTGATTCCAAATCACTTCAACAGTCAGGCCTGAAAATTTTATGCCTTATGTTTAAAATGAGTCAAAAAAATAGAATAAGATAAAAACAAGCACAGAAATCAATAAATTCTTTAAGAGGCTGACAACAGTTGCAAAGTGACATGTAAAACAGCTGACAGTGCTGTACATTTTTCTTGTGAACTATTGATCAATTTTTTTTTTTTTTTAATAGTTTTGGCAGCACATAACTAGTGATTGACCGAATCAGGAATTTCACCGAATATTGAATATTCAGTCAAAGTGTACACCGAATATTCGGTATTCGGCAACCGAATACTAAAAAATTTTTTAATAAAAATTTTTACATATGTTACATTTTATAATAAAATTTAATTTCATTCAGTTACATTTTTATTCTTAAATCTATTTACATAAAATTTTTTGACCAAATTTTAAAAACATAGAAGTAAATGAACTGAATGAAGCAGCTAAACAACTCATTCAAGATGTGAAGACTAGATGGAATAGCACCTATTATATGTTGGAGCACTTATTGAAACAGAAAAAGACATTGTCGTTATTTTTTACCGAATTTGGTGGGATTACCAATTTAAAAGTTGATCAGTGGTCTATGATAGAAAGCATTCTTAGGCTTCTTCAACCTTTCGAAGAAATAACAAAAATTATAAGTAACAAAAAATCATTAATTTCAGAAGTAATAATACCTACTGTTTCTACATTGAAACGTTAACTTGGAAAATTGTTTGGAGTGGGTAGTATGAAAAAAAAAAACGTTAACAAAAGGACTCACAGAACGTTTTTCAGAAATTTATGATGATGAGTTAGTTTTTAGCCACTATTTTAGATCCCAGATTCAAAACAGCCTTTTTAAAAGATGAAGCAACCACCAATAAAGTAAAAAAATGTATTTAAAAGTAAAATGCAACAAATAATAAATAAACCCTCTGAAATTACTGAACCAAATCAACCACAAAGTTTCAATAAAAAGGATTCCCTCTCACAAACTGTGCATTCATTATTTTGGGAATGCTTTGTTGAAATTGCTACAAGTGAAAAAACAGAAAGTGAAAATCCTTCTAGTGAAAATGATAGCCTCACATCAGATGTTAAAGGTCAACATGTATTTTAAAGGTCAACATGTATGTTAATTGGTCATCATGTATTTTTACAACTAACAATACTTTACCTATTATTTTTCATAAATTATTTGAAAAATTTGGCCGAATACTTAAATGTATTCGGCCGAAACCGAATATTCGGTTTATGTGCCGAATCACCGAATACCGAATCGACTATTCGGTCAATCCCTACACATAACTATAAATTGATCATTCAATAAGATATGAAAATGAAACATACAATAGTTACACGATTTCATAAACGAAAAAAATCACATGTAAAACACTGACGGGATTTTTTTTTAACAACAGAAGTCAGTTCAGTTTAAAAAATTTTTATAGTTTTAGCAGTAGCTAAACTATAAATTAATCATTTGGCAAGATATAAAAATAAAAAATACACTATACATAATTTCACAAAAAAAATAAATAAATAAAAAATCAAGGTTTAATTTAGAATTAACATAACTATTGTATTTTCTATATATACCATAAAATCCTGATTGTAAGCCCCCCCTCTTTTTTCAAAACCAAAAATGGTTAAATGTAGAGGGGGGGGGGCTTATAATTGAGATTTTTAAAAAAAATCATTTAAAAACCCATTTTTATCATTAATTTAGAAGTAAAAAGGGGTGAGAATCTTCTGTATTTCGGCAGATTTTCACTCCAAAATAAATAAATATATAAAATCTAAATCAAATCCCCCTCCCTACAAAAAAAAATTTTTTAATCTTTTTTTTCTTTACATATTTTTCTTTATTTGTTATTTTATTATAACAATAAATAATCAATCATATAAATCTCCCTAAAAATTACTGCTTCCCCCTTTAGCATGAAAACCCCATAGTTTAACCCTTATAACTCTTTAATTTTAAATTTCTTTTCAGACTTATTTAATACTCTATATTAACAATAAATAAACCTAATGCCTCATCTCATGAAGACCCCCTCTCCCTGAAAAGACAAAAACTTGTCAACTTGTCATCACTCAACCAGAATTGCTTATAACTTGATAAGTAATTTATTTATCAAAAAATGGTAAATGCTATTCGATTCCACATCACTTCAACAGTTGAGCCTGCCAATTTTATGCCCTTATGTTTAAAAATGAGTCAGAAAATTTTGTATTGTTGAGCATGGAATTTGAGAACCACCTTAAGGATATAATAAAACAATTTTGTTCAGAATGGATATTGATAACGTCATCACCGAATACTATGCATTGTTCATGCAAGTAGTTAAAAAATGAAGGCACATCTTTGGCAAAGCACTTTTTTTATGAAAGCTAAACCATATGTTTCTGATAATTCCCAAAATTATAAAAGTTGCTCTTGTGCTGCATGCTACAAGTATACATTGTGAAAGAGGTATCAGCACTCAAAATCGAATAAAATCTTAAATTCAGAAATTCATTTAACAACCTAAATGATTAAAGGCCCATATATTTGGTAAAATTTGAAATATAGACGTTGTATATATAAAGCTTTATATTCTTCCTTTTTTTAATAAAAATAAACATTTTGTATAATTATTCGGAGTTGTTGATTTAAATTTGTTTAGTGGTATTTTGCAATGTCTAATGAAATTCTTAAAACAGCACATAAAATAGAAGCAGGTTAAAAAGATAATTTTTTCCCCTCCGAAACAGCTCCACTCCCCTCTCTTTATAAATGTTGGGAAAGTGTCTCAACTTCCTAGGAAAAATTGAATTTTCAAGCCCTGGTTATCGTTAATTATGCCACACTGAAGCACAGGTTTAACAATAACTGTGAGGGAAAGAATCACTTGGTAGATTTTAAGATCATTACAGTCTTATATGAAGAACTTTACTTTAATGAATAACCTTTAGAAGAACTTTTATTTAAACCACCCATCCTGAAAAAGGTTAATATGATTACTATTCTTTAGATCTTTCTATATGTGTTTTGCTTTGCCTATCAACTAAGGTTTGTTTAAACTGTTAGGGCATTTTATTTTTGCATCTTGCGAAAAGATTTTGAATTCTACTAAAATTCAAAAATGCCAGAAAGATATTCACTAAATGCAAGAATATTTTCACTAAAAAGCGAAAAAATATATAGAAAATATAAAACATATTCTAATTTTTATGCAAATATTTGCAAGGCAATAGCTATATATCATTGATTTGAAATTTTAGATTTAAGTTTTCTCAAAGTACTTAAGAGTACAAATTGCCTTCCAATAATTAAAAATTTGATTTAATTGAATATACCCTAAATATAATAAAATTATCTCCCTACTTTATCAGTTCTTATTAAAATCATCTCAAATTATATTTGGTAGCTACAATCATAAGTCTAATTATACACGATATCGAAATAATTATTAAATCTTCATACAATAAATAACGATGGGTGAAGAAATTCTGTATACATTTTTCACTAAATCAGCCAAAAGAAGCAGAAAAAGCGTAAAAGAGATTTTCGTTTAATAAATTATACAAACTAATTCAAACAAAAAATAACTAGATGATCACTAAATTCTTAATTTGCCATTAATCTAAAATCACGCAATCAGTTTACGTTTTAAAACTGAATAAATATTATGAAATCACGTGAATTACAAACATAAATGAAACAATAATTCGAGAACTACAGAAAATAATTACTAGTTTTAGACTATTGGTTACAATCATTACATACAAAACGAAATAAAATTTAATATTTACTAACTTATCAGTGTTTTCGTTAGTTTATGTACACATCACGATTTGTTAAATCCGAAACGACACTTTCATTCAATGCTTGCGCAGAAGCATAAAACATAAACATAGCACAAGCTCTGTTCACGAACAACGATCAGGTCGCACGCGAGTGGGAGACTTCAAATATGGAGAGCTGTTATAATGATATTTTGTTCTAGAAAGAAACTCGGTGGGCAAAATCAAGGAGCGAAAACGTGTCCACAAAATAGCAATTCCGCCAGAGGGCGCTATGGTCCGTGTGATTTTACTATTGGGAATTCAAGCTCTCGAATACGCCATCTGGAGGAGAAAAGATATAACTTCTCGCTTCAGGAAACTCCCTTGCAAGCCCGTTAATGTTTGCATAATGTCTGTATAATATAGCTTGTGGAGATATAGTTTGAAATATACTGTACAATTTTCCCATAAATATGTATGAAATATTCTTTAAAAGAATCTTAGTTTTATTTTAAGAAAAAGCAGAATTTTTGTGAAAATTGATTCGGGCCTGGCCTGATTTCATTGATTTTTGCACTGGTCTGGTTAGCTTGTCTTTTGGCACGAGATTTGTTCGGGTTGGGTTAATTTTTACTTTTTTTGCTGCGGGTCGTGTTGACTTCTACCTTTTTCCTGCGGGTCGGGTTGACTCACATTATCGGGTTGGGTTTTTCACTCTTGCGTGTCGTGTTCAGGTTGACCCATTTTTTTTTTTTAAAGAATGTGTAAAATATTTTTCCGATAAAATCTATATGCAGTAAACATTTCATAACGGACAGTCCCAAATAGCGGAAAGCTTTATGTAGAATGTAGGGAATACTTGTTAAATATTTTGTTTAGTAAAACCTCCGAATTACGAACACCTTGGAGCCGTTGAGTTTATCCGCAAATTCAGAAGTAATAGCATGTACAGTAAGACCTCCTTACGGTCACTCCTGAAGAGCGCAGACAGTCCCCAATACAAATATTTGCATATTTTTGTGCACTCCTCCGATTAAGAGATAAATTCGGTGGCACCGAGTTGTCCGTTATTTAAATGTTTTACAGTATTTGAATATTAATGTGTATATTTCTATATAAAAGAAAATTGAAATTAGAGATATAATGGCATACTACATTTTATAATTCTATTAAAATATGGATTAATTTTCTTTCATTTCGGTTTCGGGAGGACGAAGATTTTTTTTTTTCGGGGTTCGATTTTGGTTAGAATGGAATTTTCGGGTTCGGGCTGGCGCAGGTCTCTAGGTGGAATTTTAAGTTGTATGTTCAAAAGGGGGAGTCCTTTTAAATGAGATTTTTGTAGTATCTTAAAAATTGCCCGATGCACTAAATTTTTTAGGAACTCCAAAACCTCGCTGTATAAAAAATTACAGTATAAGAAACTATAGTAGTTTCTAGGGAGCGATAGCAAATATTTAAATTGCTACGGGTGCTTAAAACATAGCCTTTGCTACTGATCTTGTATTCTTATATGGATATCGTGTATGAATAGCAATGATTTTGTAAATGTGTCAGAAAAAAAAGTGAGTTTGTTTTTGAGAACTAAACGTACATTTCATTAAGGCTTATGGCCTATAGTATCGAGCCCTAGACTATGGACCCTGGGGTGATATAATGCCCCTGTCAAGTTGTCAGCCTAACGCGGGATCTTCAGTGTTTAGTCCCCAAGTAAGCTTGGTACTCAATTTATAGACCCCGAATGTATTAAGGCCTGAGTTAGCCTTGATCAGTCCGCTGTCGAACTGGGGACCAAAAGCGTGGTAGCGAGAAGCTCTGACCATTACACTACTGGGCTTACTGTTGTTGAGCGTATTAACAAAAACAATAAGCAAATGTTGTAAATGCCCTCACTTTTATAATCTGTATCACCCTTTTTTAAGCGCTTTTTTTTTAATAATGGAAGAAGCCTAATTTACTTCGAAATTACGTTCCTTGTTCTGGTTCTGTTTTAAATCAAATGTTTTTTTTTTTAAATTTTCCTCCTGAATTACATATGTTTCACCAGTTTTTCTCGCTTTGCGCAACAAACACATGAAATTTTGAATGCGAATCTCTGTTATCTACCATTTTGCACATGTAAGCAATTGCTGTATCACTTGATTATTTTAACTAAGTAAATTACGGGGAGTAGAGGACGGGAGGGATCGAAGATTATCGCAAGTTATGCTAACTTGAAAGTTGTCGCTAACTAGACAGATGTAGGGATGGGTACAGTGAGACTGGGCGAGCCTCTCTCCCTGTAACGTAGAATATGACGCAATCGACGTACTGGACCTTGTAATAAAACGCCCAAACAAACAACGAACACTTCGAATATAGAACTATAGGAAAGAACGACATCACATTACAGTACTAATAAAAAGGTTGTCCAGATTTTTATTAGAATTATACAGCGGTAGGATGAAAAATATACAAAGTATTCATACAAACTTTTTTTAAAGGCAATGTGTATGTCTGGGCACATGAGGAGATACCTTCCAGAAATAAAGGCTCAATTTTTTGAAGGCTAATATAATCATAGAGACAATTTTAAGCTTTGATTGATCGCCACAATTCAGAATTCTGTAAAAAAATACTAACTGGGTATAAAACTACTTGTTTCTTTATATCAAAGACCAGTTCTAATTCAGTAAAGACTGTTTTGAAACTTATTAACGAAACATATATTCAGTAGCTATGGGACGCTGGCTGAAAGAAGCATGTAGAAAAAACCATTAAAACTAGCTTAGATATCTCGGTTAGAGGTCTACACTTGCCGAAATTTCAAGCCACGGGCCAGGCCCGACCCGTACAAAAATATTGGCCCGGCTCAGTATAAAAACCCGAGCTCGGCTCCGCCCGCTCCAGTATAAAAGCTAAAAGTTTGCCCCAAGCCCGGATCTGCCCGTACAAAAACTTAATAGGTACTTCACCGCCAGATTTAATTCCTACAAAACATGCCGATATTTCTGAAGCAACATTATTCTACAATTAAAATTATTCATAAAGCCTACTTACTTATGCGCAGATTTTTTTTTTCAGATTATGTTCGAAATTCATGGAATACAGAATGACAACAATATTAATGACAGTTAGATAATTGTGTACATAAACACTCAAAAATATTTGAATTATACAATTACATTCAGATGAATATTCATTAACGTTAACATAGTTTAGAATTAAAGAAACAAATAATAAACGAAAGTCATAATTTTAAAGCTCTAAAAAGAAAAAAAAGAGTGCATTTTTACTTTCTTCTATATATAACAGAAGAAAGTATTGTAATTGAATTTTTTTTCGACTTCCGGTTTTTGAAGGATTTACACCGAAAGATTTACGGAAAAACATGTTTTTACAAAATGTCTGTCTGTGCGTGTGTGTGTCCTCTTTGTAACATCGAAAGTGTATGAAGTTATGCTTAGAATTAAACCAAATTTCATTTACAGGTTTTTGACTACGGCTAGCAGCTCGTACTTAAATTTGGGTATATTCCGCCGGATGGAAGCTCTGTAATAGCGAATTTTGTGTCATTTTCATTATTGTATCATTGGAAAATGTATGACGTTATGATCCAAATATATTGAACCAAATTTTATATATACGTTTTCGACTATGGCCAGCAGATCCTAATTGAATTTAGTGATATTCAGCCGGAAGGGGACACTGTCATAGCAATTTTTCGTAGTTTAACATCGGCTGTTCATGCAGCGAAGGTAACCCGATGCTTCGCAAGCAGCTGACATAAAAACAGAATTCTGTGATAGCGAATTCTGAAGTATTAACATGTATGAGATAGAAGAAAGTTTTGGGGTTGGCACATCCGACTAGTTGAAAATATATCTCTTTGATTTATTAAACCAAATTAAATTTCTAAAAATTATGCTAAAAAATGCATATCACTACAATATTTACGGAAACAAATAAATACAAGTATATTATGGCCATCACAAAACTTTCTTCTATATAAATGAAATCGTCTGCAATAAAAATTTAATAACAATCTATTTGTTCTTGAGATTAGCTAAATCGTGGAAATAGAAGAAATCGTGAAAAACAGATCATAGTTGTAACATCTGTTGGGCGGTAATTCTAATAAAGATCTATTTATACCAAGATCAAACATAATCTAAAGTTTAATGAAATTCTGTGCGTTAATTCTAGAGATATAGCTATCGCGGAAATCACGAAAAATGCAGCATAGCAGCACCACCTGTTGAGTAATTTAAACCAAAACCTCATCAGCACCAATTTATGTCAAGGTCTAACTGAATATGAATTTCATTAACTTCCGCGCATTAGTTCTCAAGATACAGCGCCCACAAAATTTGTGTAACATATATGTATAGACAGACAGATACATAGACAGACATTTTCTAAGAACAGTCAATTAAAGTTCAGGACCTCCTAAATTGTAGAAATACGTCGAAAACTTTTACCAATTCAATATTTTGTTTTTCTAAAGGTAGAAGAAAGTAAAAAAATGCCACCCGAACATAGGCTAGGGGGGTAGAATTTAGAGGTATGTATACACGAGCCAATAATGGTTTTCTTACCGGTTGAGTCAGACACGGGCCGAACTCTTAGATTTTATACCGGGTCAGGCCTGGTCTCGAAATTTCCGCTCTCTAGGAAGAATGAATTCCATGCCAAACTCGTCCCGGAAAAAAGAAGTCTAGCCCGGTCCGGCTTGAGCCTACAGAAAAAAGGAATACCCGGCTAGGAAAGAGTGGAACAAGCAAGTTCCGAGTTTCGTGAATGAAAATTGGCTTGAGACCTTTTATTAGCGCAAGGGAGAGGGGGGGTGGGGGGGGCGATCGATCCGCCATTGGTCACAACTGGGCCGAATTTTCAGCTTTTATGCCGGGCACAGGCTTGTAAACTTCGGCCCGTGCAGAAATCTAGAAAGACTGAAATCTAAGCCAGGCTCGAACCGAGAAAAAAGAAGTCTGGTCCGGCCCCAGTCTCCAGAAAAAGCGAGGCCAAGTCCAGACTCAAGTCTCCAGAAAAAAATAAGGCCCGGTCCCGACCCTTAAAGAGTGAAAACCTGTCCCGGCCCGACCCGCGGGTCGGGCCGTTCTTCGTCAGAGGCCTTTTCCCATGGAGGCTTCTAATACCTGTTTACCGACCCTTTTTAGCCCAAGGGGGGCGATCGCCCCATCGCTACCCCCCCCCCTTAGATCCGCCATTGCAGAAACTGCGCATCCACTTTTGAAATGCTCTTCTTGGTTAGCTTGTACTGCTTCAATTTATTTTTTAGAAACAAAAATGAATTTAATTTTCTTTATGTTCTTTTCACAGAATTTATATAGATTCGTGGGAGTTAAAATTTGGTCTTTAATTGGTCTTTGAAGGCTTGCTCTTGCAGAAGCCGCTTTACAGTTCCTCCTATTCCGTCACAGGTTGATTTTCCATGGCTTGTACCAAACAAATTCCACTCTGCAGAGATTCCAAAGTCATTCTGTTGATAACAAAGATTCAAAATATTTTTTAAATTCTTGCAGCAGATCCATCACTAAAATCTATACTTATAAAGGAGTAGCTTGATTTTCTCATAATCAACGCCGAGCTTCAACCGTTTGTCCTAGAACAATGAAATTTGGAAGTCATGTTCTTTACACAATGTAGGCGCGCACTAAGAAAGGATTTTTGAAAATTCACAGTCTAACGGGGGCGAAAGTTTTAGATAATTTCGTCTTTTCGACATATCTCAGCAGCAGTTTTAAGTAGGAGCGTGAAATTCGGGATAACAATTCTACTAAAGAATAGTTAAACATGTATTTCAGGCGATTTTAGAAATTCAACCATTAAGTGGGCTAAATAAGGGTTCCAAAAATTTTTGGTGATTTCACATTTTCTCCATATTTTATCAGCAGTTTTAGGTAGCAACATGAAATTCAGGCTAACAAACATACCAAAAAAAAAAAAATTAAACATACATTTCAGCGATTTTAGAAATTCATCCATTATGGGGGTTAAATTGGGGGTCGAAAGTTTTAGGTCATTTTGCCTGTTCGCCATATCTCAGCAGCATTTTTAGTTAGGACCTCGGAATTCGGGATAACAAATCTACAAAAAATATAGACAAACATGTATTTTAGCTATTTTAGAAATTCAGCAACTAAGGTGGGTTAAATAAGAGGTCAAATATTTTAGGTCATTTTACCATATCTCAGTAGAAATTATAGGAAGAATCATGGAACTCAGGATAACAAATCTACTAAAAAATAGTTAAACACATATTTCAGCGATTTTAGAAATTCAGACACTAAGGCGGGTTAAATGGGGGTCACAATGGGGGTCCGTTTTACGCTATTTTGCCATATCTCTGTAGAAGTTATAATTAGGAGCGTGAAATTCGGGATAACAAATCTACTAAAGGATAGTTAAACATGCATTTCTGGCGATTTTAGAAATTCAATTACAAAGGGGGTTAAATGAAGGGTCGAAAATTTTCGGTGATTTCACCTTGTCACTATACAAGCGCTGTGTCCGTCGTTAGCTCAGTTGGCAGAGAGGTGGACTGTAGAAGACGGAGAAATCAGAAATTCATAGATCGCTGGTTCGAATCAGGCTCCACGGAATTTCTTTTTTGGTCAATGATATGTAATAAAAATATATTACTTATGTGTCTCATTTTATTTCTTATATATAATTATATTGAGAGAAATTGTAAGAAAACGCTTAAAACTAAAAGAGTTTAATTTGGGATTTTATGTAATGTGTTAAACGAATAAAAAAAATTTGATCGTCGATAGCTCAGTTGGCAGATCGGTGGACTGTAGAAGACGGAGTAATCAGAAAGCCATAGGTCGCTGGTTCGAAACCGGCTCGACGGAATTCCTTTTTTAGTCGATGATATATAATAAAAAAATATTAGTCTCATTTTATTTCTCATATATATATATAGTTACATTGAGAGAAATTGTAAGAAATCGCTTTAAACTAAAAGAGTTTCATTTGGAATTTTATGTAATGTGTTAAATGAATCGAAAAATGTGTCCCTCGATAGCTCAGTTGGCAAGTCGTTGGACTGAGAAGGCGGAATAAACGAAAATCCATAGGTCACTGGTTCGAATCCGGCTCGACGGAACTTTTCTTTTTAGACAATGATATATAATTACAATATTACATATGTGTCTAATTGTTCTTCTCATACATATAATTACATTGAGAGAAATTGTAAGAAAGCGCTTAAAACTAAAAGAGTTTCATTTGGAATTTTATGTAACGAGTTAAACGAATCAAAGGCTGTGTCCGTTGATAGCTCAGTTGGTAGAGCGGTGGACCAACGCCCCCCTAGAGATCTCTAGGGGGCGTTGGGTGGACTGTAAAAGACGGAGAAATCAGAAATCCATAGGTCGCTGGTTCGAATCAGGCTCGACTGAATTTCTTTTTTGGTCGATGATATATAATAAAAAATATTACTTAAGTGTCTCATTTTATTTCTCATATATGTAATTACATTGAGAGAAATTGTAAGAAAGCGCTTAAAACTAAAAGAGTTCCATTTGGAATTTTATGTAATGCGTTAAACGAATCAATGACTGTGGCAGTCGATAGCTCAGTTGGCAGAGCGGTGGACTGTAGAAGACGGCGTAATCAGAAATCCTTGTGTCGCTGGTTCGAATATGGCTCGACGGAATTCCTTTTTTTAGTCTATGATATATAATAAAAATATTATATATGTGTCTAATTTTATTTCTCATGCACATAATTGCCCCACCAGTGGCTGAGAGGTTCTGCTCTCGAAGCTGGTAGACGGGAGATGCTGGGTTCAAACCGCTGTCGCGCTCGTCGACCTAACCGTTCGGAGTTTTCCGTGGTTTTCTTCGAACCTTGCGTAAATACGGGTTAGGATCCCTTAAAAAGACCCCCACGGAGGGCACTCCCCCCTAGGGCCTATATCCCTCGTGTTGATAATTGGCCGTCATAAATCAACCCAACCCAACCCATGCACATAATTACACTGAGAGAAGTTGTAAAATGCGTTTAAAGAAAGGAGATTCATTTGGAATTTTATGTAATGTGTTAAACGAATCACAAAAATGTGTCCGTCGATAGCTCAGTTGGCAGATCGGTGGACTGTAGAAGACGGAGTAATCAGAAATCCACAGGTCGCTGGTTCGAAACCGGCTCGACGGAATTCCTTTTTTAGTCGATGATATATAATAAAAAAAATATTAGTCTCATTTTATTTCTCATATCAAGCAGGGCGGTCGCTCTGCCAAGCCAAGCTTTAAAAAAAACGCCACACAAACAACGCCAAGAACTGAACTAGACCGCTACTGCTTACTTACAGAAATCAACTTCGCAATGTTAAATCGACAAAACATGCCAGATTAAAATATCAGATATCAAATAAACCAAGCGTCGCAGAAAAAAAGACGAAAACTAGAAGAATCTAATGAAGAATTTCTTTAATTTAAGACCAAACTCATCTTCATAAGTGATTTATAAACAGAGATATAGATTTTTTAAAAAAACGTCGAGTTACTTAAAATGATCACTTTTTTCTTCGTCAATTTTTTTTTTTTTCAAACAACCTACAGACCTTAATATTCGGCAGAATAAAAGAAGGATTGCATTTTTGGACAAGTAATTACGTAATCTATGTGCTTTTATAAAATTCAGCGTAAAAAAATATTATTTTCTATCCTTAATTAGCAAAAAACTGTTAATTAACTTGGCGATTAAAAAATTATGCCAAAACAGAGATAAAACATGCCAACGACCATGTACCTTCTGTATTATAATAGCACAAATCAGTTACAAGTTATAACAACATCAAATTTCATCTGCAAGTCAGCCATTTTTCTTCTGAAGATATGTATATTTTTTAAATAAAACTTCATAATTATAAGAACACACATTTTATCAAACAATTAAATCTACAAAAAATAACTTATCAAAAGTAAAAAAAACAGCCAAGCTTAAAAAAAAAAAAAAAAAAAAAAAACGAAAGTTGTGGCTAAAAAATGGTGTGATATCAAATTTCCAAGCTTTTATTATAGTACTTATTTAACTTTTTTCCATTAAATAAGTTATCATATATATAAGTCGAGTGCTACGTATATGTTAATAGAAATCGTTTTCTCCTGTACTAAATACATCCTAACGTGTTTCTGAAAATTCAATTTTTTTCAAATTATGCATGATGGGCTTAGCGGCCATCTTTGCATATTATACACAAAATTCTAAGCACCCCTATCCGTAGTTAAAATCCGAAGTTCAAAATTGTAACTTAAGCAAATATTTTAAGCGTTTCGTTTATGGACTTGTATGTTCTGAAAATTGTGTCTTAAAATAATGATGACTTATCTTAAGGATTCATCTTTTGATTTATTTTTTAGAGTAATTAATCATTTCAAAGTAGTAAAAATCAATTTATCAAAATATCAGTCTTCCTCAATTTATCTGACCGTAGTTAAAATCTGAAGTTCGATATTGTTATAAACATATTACATTGCAAACATATTACGCTTTTACTTTAGAAATTTGGGTGCTTAGAAATATGGAAAGATGGCCGCCAAGCCCATCATGCATAATTTGAAAAAAATTGAATTTTCAGAAACACGTTAGGATGTATTTAGTACAGGAGAAAACGATTTCTATTAACATATACGTAGCACTCGACTTATATATATGATAACTTATTTAATGGAAAAAAGTTAAATAAGTACTATAATAAAAGATTGGAAATTTGATATCACACCATTTTTTAGCCACAACTTTCGTTTTTTTTTTTTTTATACTTGGCTGTTTTTTTACTTTTGAAAAGTTATTTTTTGTAGATATCATTCCTTTTTTTAAAATAGATTATACATAATATAAATAATCTACTCTATGAAATTAACATGAGAATGTTATGTAAAATTACATTTTACTTTCAGTTATTGTTTAAAGGGTTAACTAGAAATACCAGTAGATTTTTCAATTAAACTAATTACACCCTTAAAAACAACATACTAAATGTGGCTTGTTATAATACTTGTTATCCTTCGTTAAAAAATATCACTGACTAATCCATGAGATGAGTAAAAATGGAAAATGTACATAGCGCGTCAGCGCTGCTTTCGAAATCAAACGTGATATAATGCTCTTTTATTATTAGCATTAAATCCCATTGATTGGCGAATCTTTATAAAACGTAGTTAATGGTGAAAAATAGCAAAATATCTCAGCAATTTCTTAGATTTACATTATTTTATTCAATTAAACATTGTACTCTTGCAATAAATTTAAATGGAAACTTAACTTCTAAAACAAAAACAATTTAACAACTGGATTCCATTAATTTATAGAAAAATGATGTCAAAGGATCTCAGCCTGCGAACGAAATGCTTGTCCTTTACCGTGGTTTTATAGAAATAAATTAATCATATTCAATTCCTTTTCGAAAAGGTTGTTTACGTTTGGAAAGAAATTTTAAATGCCGATAACTCTTAATGTATACATTTTAGAAGGTACCTCTTCCCTCAAAATTAATTTTTTTTAAAGGTCTTTCTAAAAATGTAAATTTTATATATATTAAAAGCATGAACACTACGTCTGATTACTTTATTTTACAATATTATAAGAACACACATTTTATCAGACAATTAAATGCACTAAACTGACATGAGTGAAAAATTGACCTGCGCCAGGACTCGAACCTGGGACCTTCAGCGTACGGCGCTAACGTTTTACCACTAAGCCATCCAGATCGACACTCTAACTCGGCAATTTCTCCTTCTTATTCCTGTTGAAAACAGTAGTCGGCCACAATTTGCAGTCACATTTAATTGTCTGATAAAATGTGAATTCTTATAATTATGAAGTTTTATTTAAAAAATATCTTCAGAAAAAATGGCTGACTTGCAGATGAAATTTGATATGATTAACCCGTTGATTTGTGCTATTATAATACAGATGGTACACGGTCGTTGGCGGGGTTTTATCTCTCTTTTGGCATAATTTTTTAGTTGCCAAGTTAATTAACAGTTTTTTGCTAATTAAGGATAGAAATGTATTTATTTTTTCACTGTATTTTATAAAAGCACGTAGATTAGGTTATTACTTGTCCAAAAATGCAATCCTTTTTCATTTCTGTCCTATATTTAAATCTGCAGGTTGTTTGAAAAAAAAAATTTGACGAAGAAAATAGTGATCATTTTAAGTAACTCGACGTTTTAAAAAAAAATCTATATCTCTGTTCATAAATCACTTACGAAGATGAGTTTGATCTCAAATTGAAGAATTTCTTCATTAGATTCTTTTAGTTTTCGTTTTTTTTTCTATGACGCTTGGTTCATTTGATATCTGATATTTTAATCTGACATTTATGGTCGATTTAACATTGCGAAGTTGATT
This sequence comes from Maratus michaelseni, assembly GCA_963931845.1. Classification (NCBI taxonomy): domain Eukaryota; kingdom Metazoa; phylum Arthropoda; class Arachnida; order Araneae; family Salticidae; genus Maratus; species Maratus michaelseni. The sequence goes on along the minus strand of OZ007586.1, from coordinate 52,197,803 downwards.
GCTGTAAGTAAGCAGTAGCGGTCTAAAGTCCAGTTCTTGGCGTTGTTTGTTTGGCGCTTTTTTTATAGCTTGGCTTGGCAGAGCGACCGCCCTGCTTGATATGACTGCAAACTGTGGCAGATGACTGTTTCCAACAAGAATAAGCATGAGAAATTGCGGTCAAGCGTATCGATCTGGGTGGCTCAGTCGCAAAGCGTCGGCACGGTATGCGTAAGGTCCCAGGTTCGAGTCCTGCCCCAGGTCGATTTTTCACTCTTGTTTGTTTAGTGCATTTAATTGTCTGATAAAATGCGTGTTCTTATAATATTGTAAAATAAAGTAATCAGACGTAGTGCTCATGCTTTAATATATATATAACTTCATAAAATTTACATTTTTTGAAAGATCTTTAAAAATAAAATAATTTTTGAGAGAAGGGGATTCACTTCTAAAATGTATACATTAAGAGTTATCGGCATTTAAAATTTCTTTCCAAACGTAAACAAACTTTTCGAAAAGGTTGGTTGGTTGGTTGATTATTGACGGCCAATTATCTACACTAGGGATATAGGCCCAGGGGGAATGCCCTTCGTGGGGGTCTTTCTAAGGGAACCTAATCCGTATTTACGCATGGATAAATCCACGGCTCGAAGAAAACCACGAAAACTCCGAACGATTAGGCCGACGGGCGCGATTGGGATCGAACCCAGCACCTCCCGTCTACCAGCTTCGAGAGCACAACCTCTCAGCCACTGGTGGGGCCTTTTCGAAAAGGAATTGAATGTGATTAATTTATTTCTCTTAAATCATAGTAAAGGACAAGCATTTCGTTCGCAGGCTGAGAATTCTTTGACATCATTTTTCTATAAATTAATGGAATCCAGTTGTTAAATTGTTTTTGTTTTAGAAGTGAAGTTTACATTTAAATTTATTGTAAGAGCAGTACAGTGTTTAATTGAATAAAAAAATGTAAATCTAAGAAATTGCTAAGATATTTTGCTACTTTTCACCATTAACTACGTTTTATAAAGATTCGCCAATCAATGTGATTTAACGCTAATAATAAAAGAGCATGATATCACGTTTGAATTCAAAAGCAGCGCTGACGCGCTATGTACATATTCCATTTTTACTCATCTCATGGATTAGGCAGTGATATTTTTGAACGAAGGATAACAAGTATTATAACAAGCCACATTTAATATGTTGTTTTTAAGGGTGTAATTAGTTTAATTGAAAAATCTACTAGTATTTCTAGTTAACCCTTTAAACAATAACTAAAGGTAAAATGTAATTTTACATAACATTCTCATGTTAATTTCATAGAGTAGATTATTTACATTATGTATAATCTATTTTAAAAAAAGAAATGATATCTACAAAAAATAACTTTTCAAAAGTAAAAAAAAAAAAAAAAAAAAAAAAAACGAAAGTTGTGGCTAAAAAATGGTGTGATATCAAATTTCCAAGCTTTTATTATAGTACTTATTTAACTTTTTTCCATTAAATAAGTTATCATATATATAAGTCGAGTGCTACGTATATGTTAATAGAAATCGTTTTCTCCTGCACTAAATACATCCTAACGTGTTTCTGAAAATTCAATTTTTTTCAAATTATGCATGATGGGCTTGGCGGCCATCTTTCCACATTTCTAAGCCCTCAAATTTCTAAAGTAAAAGCGTAATATGTTTACAATGTAATATATTTATAACAATGTCGAACTTCAGATTTTAACTACGAACAGATAAATTGCGGAAGACTAATATTTTGATAAATTTATTTTTACTACTTTGAAGTCAGCCAGTACTTGCAAGTCAGCCATTTTTCTTCTGAAGATATATATATATTTTAAATAAAACTTCATAATTATAAGAACACACATTTTATCAAACAATTAAATATGACTGCAAACTGTGGCAGATGACTGTTTCCAACAAGAATAAGTATGAGAAATTTCCGTCAAGCGTGTCGATCTGGGTGGCTCAGTCGCAGAGCGGCGGCGCGGTATGCGTAAGGTCCCAGGTTCGAGTCTTGCCCCAGGTCGATTTTTCACTCGTGTTTGTTTAGTGCATTTAATTGTCTGATAAAATGCGTGTTCTTATAATATTGTAAAATAAAGTAATCAGACGTAGTGTTTATGCTTTAAAAAATATTTTAAATATATAATTTACGTTTTTGAAAGATCTTTAAAAATAAATTAGTTTTTGAGGGAAGATGTACCTTCTAAAATGTATACATTAAGAGTTATCGGCATTTAAAATTTCTTTCCAAACGTAAACAAAATTTTTGAAATGAATTAAATATGATTCATTTATTTAAAAAAAAAAAAAAAAAAAAAAAAAAAAAAAACACGGTAATGGTCAGGCATTTCGTTCGCAGGAATACCTTTCACGTCATTTTCCTATAAATTAATGAAATCCATTTGTTAAATTATTTTTGTTTTAGAAGTGAAGTTTCCATTTAAATGTATTGTAACAGTACAATGTTTAATTGAATAAAATGTTGTAAATCTAAGAAATTGGTAAGAAATTCCAAACATGCACAGGGCAATGCAAAAAATAAATAAATAAATAAATAAATAAATAAATAAATAAATAAACAAAAAATAAATAAATAGATAAATAAATAAATAAAAATCAGCTTTCAGAAATTCTAAAAATTGTTCATATATCTTAATTACAATCTAAAGGAGGGTTTCTTTCTATATTATTCTACATATAATAGTAATTTCAGCAAATATATTAAATTCCAATGCGATCTGTTTTAAACTTTAAGATAGTTTATAACACATGATAAAAATTTATAAAAAAGAATGGCGCGCCACAGTTCGGGGAGGGGATGGGGAAGAGCGTGAACAAAATTAGGAAGTATAATAAGGCTATCTGTTTGAAACTTTACAATAGTTTATAACACATAGCATAAATTTTAAAAATAAAGCTGCGTCAAAAATTATAGGGAGGGCGGAGCGCGTTTTGCCTACACAAGGGGGGGGACACTTTTCTAAATTTTAACGATATCCGTCATGTCACATATCGTTACAAAGGGCTGTGACCACTTATTCATGTTATGCACCACAGGTGAAACCCCCACATTTTGCGCCCCCCCCCCGACACTACTCATGTGATATATTGTTCGAAAGGCCTGTGACCGCTTATTCATATTATGTATCTTCGGGGTCCATCCTCCCACTTTAACCCCTCCCCCCAAAGGGGGCACTTTTCTAAATTTTGCCGACACCTCTCATGTGATACAGTCGAACTCGCTTATAACGAGCCCTGATTTAACGAGAACCCGGATTTAACGAGGAAATTAGAAATACTTGTTTGGTACAATGTTAAGTCAATGGGAGCATAATTCGCTTTTAACGCGCAAACCCCGGTTATAGCGAGCAATGTTTTTGTAATTCATAAACTTTCTATTGACTTCCACCTCTCCAGCTTATCTATTCGTTTCTTGGAAAAATTCCTTTAACATTCCAAAGTTAACCAAAAGTTAGTGATGAGTCATAAATCCTGAGAACAAGTGATGGCGGCATTTTTCATCGTGTGGAGTGCACTTGCGGGGACCTCCCACGACGACCTTGAGGAGACGTACGAAGAGGACGGAGGTTGTTGATTGGACGGAAGTTTACTCTGCATAGAAGTAGCAGAGTAGGGGACTTGTGTGGAAGTCATTCTTCGATCTGCATTCATAGAGTGCGCTCGTCAAATTTTACCTTGCGATGTCGAAATGTAAAATTTTATCAGTTTACGAAGAATTAAGGATTTTACGGGAATTAAAGGATGGCTTAAAAAATTCCGAAATATGCAAAAAGTATGATTTATCTTCTTCTAATGTTTCAACTTTGTTAATGAACAAGGAAAAAATAATGGCTGCGTTCGTTCAAAATAAGAATGACTGTAAACTTTTAAAGAAATGTGTTAAAGAGGATTTGGACGAAGCTCTTTTGAAGTGGATGAAGGTGTAACGTAGTGTAGATTTACCTGTAAGTGGTCCACTTTTAAAAGTTCAAGCAGAAAAATTTGCCGAACAATTTGGCTATTCTGGATTTGTATGTTCGAATGGAATGCTTGATCGATTCAAGAATAGATATGGGAAAAAGGACCTTTGGAAAATTTGTGGTGAAGCAAAGTCTGCAAATATGGCGGATATCGCGACATGGATGAGTGAAAAGTGGCCAGTCATCGGAGAAGGATACACAAAAGATGACATTTATAATGCCGATGAAACGGGTATTTTCTACAACGTAACCCCACAGCAGACTTCAAGTTCAAGGAAGTTCAAGGGTGAAAAGTGCGTTGGAGGCAAGCTCTCCGAAAATCGATTGACAGCTTTAGTGTACTCTAATATGTCTGGCACTGACAAGAAGTAACTGTTGGTTATTGGCAAGTCCAAACACCCTAGGTGTTTTAAGCATGTATAAAAGCTTCCTGTTGATTATGACCACAGCAAAAATGCCTGGATGACTGCGGACATTTTCACAAAATTCATTTAAAAATGGGAGAGACAGCTAAGGAAAGAAAAGCGTAAAATTTCTTCTTTTAATTGATAATTGTTCCGCGCATCCCAAAATCACTGGACTTACAAACATCAGGATTGATTTTTTACCACCGAATTCTACAAGTGTTATCCAGTCTATCGACCAAGGGGTCATCAGAAGTTTTAAATCATACTTTCGTAAGCACTTGATTTTGATGCTTCTCGATAGAAGAAAAAAATAGGAACAACCTCAAATGCTAATGTAAACATACTGGAAGCGATACGTTTAATGAACTATGCATGGAAAAACGTTGCATCAACATGCATTACCAATTGCTTCCGTAAGGCTGGATTGGACATTTCTCAAGAGCGGCAAATCTCTGAGGAAGAAGAAGAAGTAGACAACTTGAAAATTTTGGAAATGAGTAGAAAAGAATTATGTATCTGTTGACGCTAATGTTATCACTTCCGACATACCTACTCCCGAGGATATTGTAGCTGAAATTCAAGCTAAAGAATATGAAAAAAAGGATGAAAGCGACGATGATAACGCAGATGTGAAGAATTTCAAGCTGAACTGCCCCCAACATACTTAACGGCTTTTGAGTGCGCAGAAAAATTTCAAACTTTTTTCGAAGCCAGGGGTGCAAATAACGATGGTTTTCGGTCCATGAGTCTTCTCCGAAGAACAATAAGACAGTTCAAAGCAAATTAATCAACTTCTTTTGTACTGTATAGAAATAAAAAATAAAGTATGCATAATAAAGTAAGTGTGCATGAATTTTTATAATTTTTTACGAACCCGTTTTTTACGAACACCCGATTATAACGAGCAAATACACGGTCCGTTCGCGCTCGCTATAAGCGAGTTCGACAGTATATCGTTGGAAAGGTCTGTGAACGCTTAATCAAATTATGCAGGGGGGGGGGGTATTTTCTGAATTTTGCACATATCCCTCATGTGATACATCGTTGGAAAAGTCTGTGACCGCCTAATCTTATTATGCATCTCCGGTGTTCATCCCCCCCACTTTGCCCCCCAAACGCGATTAGCTTTCACCACCAGTGGGCGCTTTCCTATCTCTGTTTCTTTGGGTCAGATCACGAGGGGGATGGCTCATTCGACTCGACATCTATAGAGCTTTCCGATTTTAGTTCGTTTTTTCACCACCAGGAGGCACTTTCCTATCTCTGGTTCTATGGGCTAGATCACGACGGGGTATAGCTCATTCGACTCGACATCTATAGCCTGAACGATTTCAGTGCCCGAGGTTCATATAGAACAGATTGCGCTACCTGGTGGTGGAAGATAGAACTTGAGCGTGCGCAGCACGACTGCTATACGGGGTCGAAGGCAGCGGAGACCCGTGTCGGAAGTTCGTTTGTTTAGAGGTTTATACAATTCGATGTGCAAATTAAGGGATTATCTGGTGCCGAAGGCAGCGGGGAACCAGGTCGGAGGTTCGTGGTTTATCTTATTCGAGGTTTTACAAGATTTGAGGTCCCGGTGTAAATTAGGGGCGAAGCCAGCTAGTGCTAATAATAAAAGAGCGTGATATCACGTTTGATTTCGAAAGCAGCGCTGACGCGCTATGTACATATTCCATTTTTACTCATCTCATGGATTAGTCAGTGATATTTTTTAACGAAGGATAACAAGTATTATAACAAGCCACATTTAGTATGTTGTTTTTAAGGGTGTAATTAGTTTAATTGAAAAATCTACTGGTATTTCTAGTTAACCCTTTAAACAATAACTGAAAGTAAAATGTAATTTTACATAACATTCTCATGTTAATTTCATAGAGTAGATTATTTATATTATGTATAATCTATTTTAAAAAAAGGAATGATATCTACAAAAAATAACTTTTCAAAAGTAAAAAAACAGCCAAGTATAAAAAAAAAAAAAAAACGAAAGTTGTGGCTAAAAAATGGTGTGATATCAAATTTCCAATCTTTTATTATAGTACTTATTTAACTTTTTTCCATTAAATAAGTTATCATATATATAAGTCGAGTGCTACGTATATGTTAATAGAAATCGTTTTCTCCTGTACTAAATACATCCTAACGTGTTTCTGAAAATTCAATTTTTTTCAAATTATGCATGATGGGCTTGGCGGCCATCTTTCCATATTTCTAAGCACCCAAATTTCTAAAGTAAAAGCGTAATATGTTTACAATGTAATATGTTTATAAAAATTTCAAACTTCAGATTCTAACTACGGACAGATAAATTAGATAAGACTGATATTTTGATAAATTGTTTTTTACTAGTTTGAAATTAATAATTATTCTAAAAAATAAATCATAAGATGAATCTTTAAGATAAGTCATCATTATCTTAAGACACAATTTTCAGAGCATACAAGTCTATAAACCCAAACAGCACACACCCATCTATAAGACATCTACAAGCTGTAAACCCCAAAAAACCGACACATCTATAAGAAGTCTACAAATATCCATGATACACCTTTTTCACCTCTTATGGAGATGTTATGTGTGATCTCTCTGAGTTCTATTAGACGTCCAAGATATCCAGGTAGGCTATAAGACCACATCTATAAGACATCCAAGCATAGATCACTTTTCAACATGCAGTACTTCTTATAGACGTACTTAGACTTGGATTGTAGATATCTAGGTACATCTGATATGCATCTATAAGACGTCTAATGTGCGTCTATTTATCGATATTCAGCATTTCTTATAGATATTACTTAAGATATGCAAGAAATTTCATCAGAAACACAGCCTTGGGCAAAAGTATTGAGCACCGCCATATTTATAATATATTTGTAAAAATAATAGATACAAATATTAAATTGTATACAATTATGAATTTTCTCTTTAAGAAATTAGTTGGTAAAAAAAAAAAAAAAGCAAATGAATAATTCATCTTTTAATAAAGCTATTTTCTTTAAAAACTTTTTTTTTTTTAATTAAATTTTGTTTTTAGAAAGTTTTGTTAGTCAGTTAATAAATAATCAAGAAAATAATTCTTGGAAGAAAAGACAAAATAAAGAACTTAGTCTTCAAAAATGAAAATAAAGAAATCTTCTGTTAAAAAAAAAAAAAAAAATGTAAAAATGCAACTTTATTATTTTAATTTTTAACATGTGTTAATAATAAAAAAAAAATTAAGAATTATTTACGCTGCTGAAGAGTAAGTTTTATATTTTGGCTTTTACTGCAAGAAAAATATTTCAATTTCCATGATTATCTGTTAACTTACATGACATAACAATGACACTTCCAGAAAACAAAGTAATTAATACTTTAAAAAAAGTAGGTTTTTAAAAAAAACGACTTCATTAAAAGATGAGTTCTTCGGTCTTCGCCCGTCTAGCCGATCGCTTCCGATTGGGGCCCAGCTACAAAGTACTACTTGGGCACCACCCCTAGATGATGACGGGCAGCAGTATTACTTTGTCAGGGTGTTCATGAAAAACAAATATATTTGTTGCGAAATCTAAGTGCTTTTTTATATTCTTATTAGTTATTTTCGTATACTTTTAATTTAAAGTATTTTATTTATATTTTTCTGGTTGCTTTTGAAATACACTTTCTGAGCCCCAAGCGAAGTCAGGGCAGTACACTGAACTATCCGGGACCCCACTCGGAAGCGACCGGCTATTAATGTATATGCAAAGAAAGAAACTCCATTCAAAAAATAAATTAATTTTCATACAGATAAACATATTTGCACAGTTCAAAAGTCTTATGTAAGGAATTTTTGGGATGGACTTCGTTCAACAGTCAAATTCTTTGAAAAAGAGAAATCTCGGAAAAACAGTGTAAAATAGGTTTCTTTTAATTTAATTATTTTTCCACTATATGTAAAAGGCTAAAAATGAGATAGAGTTTTTCTTATAGATTAAATGTGCTCTTTTTAGTGGTACTAACCGTAATCAAATCAAAAGTGCCCCTTTGGAAATATGCATTTCTGAAAATGGTGTAGATTTGATGATTTTAATTTTTTAGGAGATTTCGCAGCTGAATAAATGAATGAATATTTAAGCAGGAAAAAAGCAACTTCAGCAGCTCTATGAAATCTTCATAGGTAATATATTGCTAAAGTGACTAATGATTAAATTAATTTATTCAGTAGATACAGCTTGTTAAAGAAAGGGTAAAATTCATCGCGACAAGCCATATGTCCCAGTTTGAGCCCAAGTAATGACGAAGATAATGATTTGCGATTTTTAATACTCTAATTTTATTTTTTAGCACAAAAGTTTACTAGATCACCTATTTCTAATAAGTAAGATTTATTGTATCTTGAGAAATAAGAGGGCAAAAGCATCATAATTTTTTCTGCGATCATGAAATAGTCAATTTTACTGAAACATCCCCAGAACCTAGTCTGTCATGGCTATCGGGCGTGACCCCTTGGTGACACGGTTACCAATCACTCAGGATGGTAGAGCAGAAGCAACCATGGACCACAACAAGAGATAATTATCTATGCATTTATCATTGTACTAAAAAGATTTGTGTTAAATTTGTTGAAAGAGATCTTTGAAGAAGAAATATCGCGTAAAATGGGTCTTTTGAATGCTATTATTTTTTTCATATCTGTAAGAGGCCCAAAATGAAATAAAGTTTTTCTTAAAGATTAAGATGTCCTATTTTCAGTGGTACTAACTGTAATCGTATCAGGAGTGTCCCTTTTGAGATATACGCTTCTGGAAATTGGGTAGAATTGATTATTTTAATTTTTTAGACGATTTCACATCTGAATAAATTAATGAATTTTTAAGCAGGAAAGAAAAAACTCCAGCAGCCCTATAACATCTTCATAGGTAATTAATTGTTAAAGTGACAATTTTTTTAAATAATTTTTTTCAGTAGTTATAGCATGTTAAAGTACGGGTAAAATTGCTCGCGACAGGCCGTATGGCCTACTTTGAGGCCCAGTAACGACAAAGGTATTGATTTGTGATTTTGAATACTCTAATTACATTTTTTAACACAAAAAGTTGTATTAGATCACCTATTTTCAATAAGTAATGTTTTTTGTATCATGAGCAATAAGATGAAAAACTTGGTGATTTTCTCGTTTTGTCTGCGACAATGAAATACAAAATTACAAAAGGACCCCTAGCGCCCCAACTATACTATTTCTGACACTGACAGTTTGAAGATGTCCCTCTTATACCTATATGTATGTCCTGTATCCAATTATATAAAAATTGAAGGTGGTCGAGTGGGAGCCTCTAGACCAGTTGACATGGAATGACCCATGCGAAATATGCTAAATTAACAAAATCTATACTTATAAAGGAGTAGCTTGATTTTCTCATAATCAACGCCGAGCCTCAACCGTTTGTTCTAGAACAATAAAATTTGGAAGACATGTTCTTTACACAATGTAAGCACCCACTAAGAAAAGACTTTTGAAAATTCACACCCTAAGGGAGTTTAATGGGGGGGGGGGGGTAAACATTTTTAGATAATTTCGTCTTTTCGGCATATCTTAGCAGGAGTTTTACGTAGGAGCTTGAAATCCGGGTTAATAATTTTACTAAAGAATAGTTAAACATATATTTCAGACGATTTTAGAAATTCAACCCCTAAGTGGGTTAAATGGGGGTAGAAAATTTTCGGTGATTTCACATTTTCGCCATATCTCATCAGTAGTTTTAGGTAAGAGCGTGAAATTCAAGGTAACAAATCTACTAAAAAATAATTAAACACGTATTTCAGCGATTTTAGAAATTCAACCACTAAGGGGGTTAAATGGGGGGGTCTAAAGTTTTAGGTCATTTTGCCTTTTCCCCACATCTCAACAACACTTTTAGTTAAAAGCACGAAATTCAAGATGACAAATGTACTAAAAGTTAGTGAAACATGTATTTCAGCGATTTCAAAAAATCAACCACAAAGGGAGTTAATTGGGGTTCGAAAATTTTTACTCATTTCACGTTTTCACCATATCTCAGCAGCAGTTTTAGGTAGGAACGTGAAATTCAGGATAACAAATCTACTAAAAAAAGTATTAAACACACATTTCAGCGATATTAGAAATTCATCCATTAAGGGGGTTAAATGGGGAGTCGAAAAATTTAGGTCATTTTGCCTGTTCGCCGTATCTCAGCAGCATTTTTAGTTAGGAACTCAGAATTCTGGATAACAAATCTACAAAAAATATAGATAAACATGTATGTCATGCAATCAATATCCTTCCAACCCTTTTTTGAAAAGTAAACAGAAGTGAAGAGAAGAAGGAAGGAATGGTGGTTCGTTCGGAGTAAGTAGGATGTGGGAAGGCATCCGAGTATATTTTGGTTGTTTAAGAAGTAATGTGATTTAGGTGGAATTTTTATGAATATTAGTGAAAGTGTACATAATGTAAATAATCATCTTGTAAATATCAGCTCTCATTTAATAAACTGTGCATTTAAATTTTAAAAAGAAGAATCGTGTCATTCGGCTGTCATGATATTACAGCACGCTCTCATAACGAGAAGAAGAGTTATTTCTACGATTTAAAATAATAAAGTATGTGCTTTGAATCGCAGCGTTTGGATTACAAAATAGAGGTGAGCTATTCTTTTTTTATCATTTGATTGTGTAGTAAGATACTGTTAACTTTATTCGAAAATGTTTAAAAACGTAACTAAAGCGGATTTACTTATTGTTCTGGAAGAAATAGGTGAAGAAGCTGATGCTAGTAAGAGAGTACCCGAATTAAAAGATTTGTTATTGAAATCTAAAGAATACTTAAAAGATAAAGATTTCGTAACTGAATTTTTATCGACTACAGTGTCAGAAAGAAAAAATGGCGAGGAAGTAAATAGATTGCGTTTACAACAACAAATGAGAAGCGAGAATTTAACCCATAACGAAGGGGAAAATAGTACGTCATTATCATTAGATAAATTAATTAAAGCAGTTCAAGTTTTGGTAATCCCAGTGCCCAAGAAAAATGAAACATGGAATCTTTTTTTTTGATTCTTTAGAAAGAGCGTTTAAGCACAAAAATGTTCCTAAGGAATACAAATCGGAAATTTTGCTAAAATTAGTAGGTGAAAAAGCAGGAAATGTTCTTGTTTATATTGATGATGAAGAATTAGCTGATTATGATAAAATTAAATCTTTAATTTTGAAAGAATATGAACCGTCCCCATTTACCTGTTTACAAAATTTTAGAAACGCTAAAAGATTACCTGGTGAAACCCATCAACAGTTTGGTTCCCGATTAAGATCCTGTTGGTTAAATTATTGTAGAATTCGAAACGTTAAAGATTTCGATTCACTTATTAATTTAATAATATCAGATAAAATTTTTGAAACTTTGGATAATGAGCTAGCTACTCACATTGCAGTCAAGCAAGGAGAAAGTTGGCTTTTGCCCGATCAGTTATCGAAAGACTGTGACATTTATTTTACCGCAAAAGGCAGGTCTTTTGAGGAAACAAAATTTGAGAAACGACCTATTTATCGTGAAGTGAATAACGAGAATACTAAATATGTTCCACCACAACTCAGAAAAAATCAAGTTACGTATGAGAACAGACACTTCTCAAAATCGCGTGATTGTTACATTTGTAATTCCCCATTACACCTAGCAAAATTTTGCCCAAACAGAAGAAATAAGTATGATAAATCTTATACTCAAAATGATGATCAGGGTCAGAGAAAACCGAAAATGCAACAAGATACAAATAAATTGAATCCAAATAAAAATAATAATGCAGTAGTCACTAATGTTAGTTCCATGCATTTACACATGAATGATCAATTAAACGAAGTTACTCTTTTTCCTTTAAAAAAATCATTATTTATGTAGAAGGAAAAGAAGTAGAAGCGATTCTTGATTCCGGTACCCAAATAAGTATTTTAAATACGTCATTAATTCCTAATCTGAAAATCGAAGCTAAAGGTAATATTTTGTTACAATCCGCTTTCAAAGAAAAAGTACAAGCAAATTTGGCTACTATACCCATCCATTATAAATTACCTAACAGTGGAATTTATGTCACTTTAAATACGCTTTTTGCTTTCACTGAAAACTTAAATGTCCCCTGTTTAATAACTCCAGACGTGTATAATGCTTTGATTGAACTTCAAAATGAAGAGTTGTGTAATAGTCAGTTGCAGGAGTTCGAAGGTCACGAAGCTAAAAATAGCTCAGACGCCCCACTGGCGAAAGAGGAATTAAATGTTTGTTTTATTTCTTCAGAGAATAAACAAAATGATCGAAATGATGAATTTTCAGAGTTTAACAAGTTTTGTAAAGAACAAAAAGATTGCGCAACTTTAAAGAATTCATTCAAGGACGCTAGATTAGAAAAAAATAATTTTTTGATACGGGATAATTTGTTGTATCATAAAGAAACTATTTGCGGTGATAAAATATATCAGCTCGTGTTACCGGAAAGTTATAGAAATAAAGTGTTAGAATTAGCTCATGATTCAATTTTCGGAAACCACTTAGGGATGAGAAAAACTAAAGAAAGAATTAAATTATCTTTTTATTGGCCGAATATTTCAAGAGATGTAGAAAATTATTGTAGAACATGTAAGAACTGTCAGTTAAAAAGCCCTGAGAAACAAACAGATAAAATTCCGATTACACCTGTTGTCCGCGCACCATATCCATTTCATACTGTAAATATTGATTGTATAGGTGAAATTATTCCGCCGTCAGGAAGGAAGCATAAATATTGTCTTACCTTAATTGATCAAAATTCTAAATGGCCAGAAGTAGTACCATTACGGAGTCTCTCTGCGAAAACGGCGTGTGATGCTTTATTAGATATTTTTATGCGCACCGGAATTCCTGAAGTTATCTGTTCAGACCAGGCCACTAATTTTTAATCTGAACTGACTAAAGAATTTGAGAACCGGTTAGGGGCATGTCCTCGCTTTTCAACTCCATCATACCCCGCTTCGAATGGATTAATTGAAAAATTTAATCGTGTGTTTAAACAAATGCTACATCATGTAATTCGTACGGATCCTGTTAATTGGGATAAACATATTCCTTTTCTACTTTTTGCCTACCGTGAAGTGCCAAATTGCACAACTGGAGTATCACCGTTTAAGCTCATGTATGGTCGGGAAGCTAGAGGTCCCTTGGCAGTACTAAAGTCATCATGGTCAGGTGAAATCCCCTTACCATTGAATCTTAGTAATTCAGCAGTAGACTATTTACAAGAATTAAAAATAAATTTGGAAAGAGCCGCTGACATTGCTTCTTTAACTGCTGCAGAAAAACAAGAAAATTACACTCGCTATTTCAATCGTCGAAGTAGAATGAAAGAATTTGAAAAAGGTGATTTAGTATATTTACTTATCCCTGATTCTACCAATAAATTATATGCTAGATGGACAGGACCCGGAGAAATACTTGAAAGAATAAAACCACATTCGTATAAAGTAAAATTACCTGATGGGGGTGTCAGACATGTTCATGCGAATAAAATAAGGAAATTTAACGTAAGAGTACAGACTGTTGGAGTCATTTTTGAAGACGATGTAGAATTTGGTGAAATTCACCCAACACCAATTAAAGCTAATGCTTTGAATGAAAATAACATAGAAGTAGACCTTAGTCATCTGGAGGTTGATAAACAATTAGAGTTAAGTAAACTTATACAAAAACATGCATCATTATTCTCAGGTAAAATTCAAGTTGCCAATGTTGGAGCACACAAAATTCGTTTATTACCAGGTGCGGAAAGAAAGAAACCATATATTTATAAAATTCCGGAATCGCTAAAAAATGAAGTGGATAAACAAATAGAAGAGTTAGAGCATCTAGGACTTATAGAAAGAAGTGAAGCTGAAATAGCTTATCCGGTCGTGTGTGTCGCAAAGAAGGACGGTAGCATGCGCTTATGTATAGATTTTCGTCAATTGAACACAGTGACAAAACCTTTTGATTACCCTATGGAAAATGCAACTGAATTAATTAATCAAATAGGAAGTGCTAACATAATTACATGTTTAGATGTATTAAAAGGGTATTGGGAAATTCCTCTAGAAGAACAGAGTCGAGATCTTACTTCTTTTAAAACCCATCGTGCTCAATACCGATGGAAAGTCATGCCTTTTGGATTGCGCAATGCGGCTGCCACATTCCAGAAATCGATCAACAATGCTCTGGATGAACATCGTGAGTACAGTCGAGCATATTTGGATGATATTGCTATTTTTTCAAATGACTGGGAAAATCATCTGTAACATCTTGACGCTGTTTTATCCAAATTAACTGAACTGAAATTCACGGTGAATGTTAAAAAATGTGTTTTTGCAAAGGCACAGATCAAGTATCTAGGTCATGTCATAGGAGGAGGTAGACATGAGCCCGATCCGGAGAAGTTACGTGCCATTGAGACAATAGAATCGCCTAAAACCAAAACAGCCCTCAGAAGTGCATCGGGTTTATTTAATTATTATCGTGACTACATAAGAAATTATGCTGAAATCGCCAAGCCTTTAACCGACTTGACAAAAAAGAAAATCCCAGAGATCATTCCGTGGTCTGAGGTTGAAGAAGAGGCTTTAAAAACTTTAAAACAATTATTGTGTGAAGCTCCTAAGCTGTATACACCAGATCCTAAAAAGCCTTACACTATTCAGTGTGATGCCAGTTCTTATGGAGTTGGTGCTTGTCTATCGCAAAAAGATGAGAAAGAAAAGTTGTGTCCTATTAGTTTTACTAGCCAAAAGCTCACTAAGGTGCAACAAAACTGGTCGACTATCGAGCGTGAAGCTTATGCGGTAGTGTGGGCATTAAAGAAATTTGAAGTTTATGTGTTTGGTGCGGAAATTGAACTAATAACTGATCACAATCCTTTAGTATATCTTCAGAAATCTGCACCTCAGTCTGCAAAATTACAAAGATGGGCCTTATCTCTACAAAGATATAATATAAATATTTCTCATTGCACAGGTGCAAAATTAAAAAATGCAGATAGTCTGTCACGACTAGTTACTGTATAAGGATTATTTAAGTGATACTTTCTTTTGTGTTTAATTTTGGCATGCAGTATTATATCAAGCCGTCTTTCCATCTGTTGTGAATTGTTAGTGTTTTTTTAATATGTTTATTATATGTTCATTATAACAAGGCTTCTATACATCTGTTTTGAATTGTGTTTTTATATATATTTTATGCTGTATAGTTGTATGGTTGCTATTTGTCAGATTTTGCTTTGCTTTGCGTAGCACAATCTTATCGGGGGGGTGTCATGCAACCAATATCCTTCCAACCCTTTTTTGAAAAGTAAACAGAAGTGAAGAGAAGAGGAAAGGAATGGTGGTTCGTTCGGAGTAAGTAGGATGTGGGAAGGCATCCGAGTATATTTTGGTTGTTTAAGAAGTAATGTGGTTTAGGTGGAATTTTTATGAATATTAGTGAAAGTGTACATAATGTAAATAATCATCTTGTAAATATCAGCTCTCATTTAATAAACTGTGCATTTAAATTTTAAAAAGAAGAATCGTGTCATTCGGCTGTCATGATATTACAATGTATTTCAGCAATTTTAGAAATTCAGCAACTACGGGGGGGGGGGGTTAAATAAGAAGTCAAATACTTTAGGTCATTTTGCCATATCTCAGTAGAAATTATAGGTAAAATCATGAAACTCAGGAAAAAAATCGACCAAAAAAATAGTTAAACACGTATTGCAGTGATTTTAGAAATTCAGACACTAAGGGGGGTTAAATGGGGGTCGAATGTTTTACGCCATTTTGCCATATCTCAGTAGAATTTATAGTTAGGAGCGTGAAATTATGGATAACAAATCTACTAAAGAATAGTTAAACATGCATTTCAGGCGATTTTTGAAACTGAACTACAAAGGGGGTTAAATGAAGGGTCGAAAATTTTCAGTTATTGCACCTTTTCACCATATTTCATCAGCAGTTTTAGAAAAAAGCGTGAAATTCAGGATAACAAATCTCCTTAAAAAATAGTTAAACAAGTATTTCAGTGATTTTAGAAATTCAGCCACTAAGGGGGATTAAATAGCGGGTCGAATGTTTTATGTCATTTTGCCATTTCGCAATCGAAGTTATAGGTAGGAGCTTGAATTCCGGGATAACAAATCTAGTAAAGAAAAGTTAAACATGTATTTTAGGCGATTTTAGAAATTTAACTACTAAGGGGGTTAAATGGGGGGGGGGTCGATAATTTTCGATGATTTCACCTTTTCACCATATTGCATCAGTAGTTTTGTATAGGAGCGTGAAATTTAGGATAAGAAATCTGCTATAAAAATAATTAAATACATATTTCAGCGATTTTAGAAATTCACCCATTAAGGGGACTAAATGAGGGGTCGAAAATTTTAGATCATTTCGAATGTTCGCCATATCTCAGCAGCACTTTTATTTAAGAGCTTGAAATCACAGATCCAGGATAACAGATCTACTAAAATATAGTTAAACATGTATTTCCGCGATTTTAGAAACTCAGCCACTAAATGGGGTAAAATTTTCAAAATTTTTTATGTCATTTTCCCATATGTCAGTAATAGGTAGGAGCTTAAAATTTAAAATAAAAAATGTACTACAAAATAGTTAAATATATATTTCAGCAATTTTAGATAATGATCCATCAAAGGGGTCACACTCTGCGTGGAAAGTTTTAGGTAATTGTGCCATATATCAGCAGCAGTTTTAAGTAAGAATGTGAAACTCCGCTTTACAAATACACAAAAAAAAGTTAATCATGTATTTCAGCAATTTCAGAGCTAGCGAGTTTGTGGGCAATATCGGCTGTGAATCCGATTGCGGAAGATTAGACGAAAAAGAGAACTATTGCTGATTTCTTATTATATATTTTGTGTGACCCTTTTTACCAAGGAATATATTTTTTAATTTCCCATTTTATGTATATATATTTTTAATTTTCGTCTTTTAACGACCGGATTTAAAAATTTAAACAAAATGTTACACTTCCACCTTTTTTCAGAATACATTTTTTGGAAGTAAAAAATTTCGATTTAAATACTGATTGCCATATTTATGGGCTAGGATATGCACAAGGATGCCTTATGGTGATTACCGAATATTCACATAACAAGCGTGCAACCGAATGGGTCCTGTAAAAATTACTTCATTTTAATGATTTATGCACGCAGAGTAACTGAACCACGTTATAGTGATCGTTGCATTAACAATGTATGGCTGAGAAATACACAGGGCCCCGTTATTTTGATCAAATCATTAATAATTTATTGGCGTGACACTACCCATTTACAATGATCGCCATTTATCTTAGGCAATCCTATGTTTATTTATTTCATCTGAAAGCTCTCCTCTCATCTTAGATAAATACACACAGTGCCAGTAGTATTTTGTCAGAGGGATTATGGAAAAAATATTATTAATGTCACGAAATATTTATTTATATATTTTTTATTTATATATATTATTTATATATAGAAAATTTTATATATATACAGGGTTGTTATAATTAAAGTTCGCCTATTCAGAAGGCTCTAGAGCCGGTTCTATGGCTCCAAACGAAACAAAATTTCCCCAGTATGTAGTTGAAGAGATGCGCTCTGCGAAAATCTAAAAAAAATAGTTAAAATTTTTGTCAATAGAGCTGCGCCAATATTTAAGCCGATATTTGCAGATTCCTTTATTTTGTAAAGAACAAAATACAGAAAATTTTATTTCACAGTTGGTAAAAGTAAACTTTTTCAGATTCGTTTTATCAATTTCGTTCAATCCAGATGAAACGCACAAAATCACAAAATTTAACCCAACGCTTGAAAAAATCACATTTTATTCAAATTTTCGACGAACGACGTCAAAGTGACGTCGCAACTTCGAAAACTTGAAATACCCTTCTAACCACCTGACGATTTAAAACTTGCTGATAATGTGTGTCTGTGATTTCTTTGACACTGGAACAGTTGATTGTTTCTGAAAAGCATTTGAATCTACGCTTTGTGGAGAATGGTAACTTTGAAAGCAAAGGCACTTCTTGTAAAGTTATTTTATCAAAATAACAGCAACGCAGCTGCAGCTCTTCGAGAATTCCGGAAACTAAAAGATGTTAGACGTGGACCAATGTCGGATCGTGGAGTTCACAAAATGGTTAAAAAGTTCGAGGAAACAGGAAAACTCGAGATTCTTCCTGGCAGAGGACGAAAAAAAGTAAACATTTCTAGCATTGAAGATATTGCTACTGCTGCCGTGGATTCATTTGGTAATGCAAGTGTGCCAGCTATTGCGAATGAAGTCGATATGCCGATTTCCACTATGAGAAAAGTGATGCGTCAAATTTTGCGCTACTATCCATACAAGATTCAGAGGGTGCAACAACTAATACAGGGTGATACCGAAAGTCGGCTATCATTTTCACTACAGTTTCTTGCACGAATGAATGTGGACAATTCTTGGCCCTGGAATATTCTGTGGAGTGATGAAGCGCATTTTTATTTAAACGGACAAGTGAACACACACAACTGTCGAATTTGGGCGAAAGAGAATCCTAATGTTGTCCAAGAAGTTCCATTGCACGCAGCTAAAGTGACGGTGTGGTGCGGTTTCACAGCTACGTTTATGATAGGGCCATATTTTTTTGAGGAACTAACATCCACAGAACCCATTACATGTTCCGTAAATGGGAGAAGGTATCTCAATATGTTGTCAAATTTTCTGATTCCCGAGCTGCAACAGCGAGGCTGCCTTCAAAATATCGTGTTTATGGAAGACGGTGCACCACCGCACATTACTAGAGCAGTTCGGACTTTCTTAACAAGCCATTTTACAGAAGACCGCATCATAAGTCGTTATTTTCAAACAGCCTGGCCACCACGATCGCCTGATCTAACACCATGCGATTTTTGGTTATGGGGATTTTTGAAAGATTCTGTATCTAAAGACAGATGTCAGACAATCTCTGATCTAAAAGACAGTATTAGACTTCATATTCACTCAATCTCACAGGACAGTTTACGCAATGCTGTAGAAAGCACAATTCTGAGAATGGAATGCGTTATTGAAAATGGTGGAGGGTTCATTGAGCATGCGTAATGTTATTCTTCGTTATTTCCTCGTTGCCGAGCGACATGTTTTATTTTTGTTGATGCAGATTACATCACATGAAATTATATTCATTTTTCTGTATTGTTTGGAGTCATAGGTCAGGCTCTAGAGCTGTCTGATTAGGTGAACTTTAATTATAACAATTCGCAGTTCGTCGAAGTTTGTTGAAACTTTTAAATTTGTGTGCTTCGTCTGGATTGACTGAAATTGATATAATGAATCTGCAAACATCGTCTTAAATATTGGCGCAGCGTCACCTACTGACGAAAAATGTAACTCTAGAGCCTTCTGAATAGGCGAAATTTAATTATAACAACCCTGTACTTCTATCTTTGCTCCGAGGCAAAGCAACACTAGATACCGGGCTTGCACATTCCTTCTCATGACGTCACAAATAGTGGCTGGCCACGACCAGCGATTGGTGCAAAGCGACGTGCCCATCGCTGTATGTCTTTGGTCGCGTCCAGCCACCACGCAATAATAATGAATGAGCAAGCCCGGTATCTAGTGTAACCCTGTCTGAGGGTTAACAAATAGCATTGCTCTGATTGGCTCTTCAGATACAGTTAGCTTTGCTCTGATTGGTTCTTCAGATTTGGTTTGCCTGACAGGAAAGACCTAGACCAACACGTGATAAACTAATAGAGCACGGGCACGGTTACAAATAAACTGTCATTTTCACTGTTTGGGGTGGCAGAAACTTAGTCGTACTTTGTTTGTTAGCATTGAAATTCATAGCAATTTTCTCAATATAATGTCTTTTTTATCCGACCAGGATTATTTTCAGTAAAGTTCAGACTTGTTTGACTATGTTACATCTTTATCGGATGATTCCCTCCTCCCCTTTGCACCCCCCCCCCCCCCTCCAGACTGTAAAAGAATTTAAAATCTTTATTTTTTAGCATAAAATTCTGTCATATTTGTTGCGTTCTAGTGATAATAAATCAATAATCAATCATGTACATTACCCCCCTCTGGCCAAAACTTATGCTTCCCTCTTTCGCGCCCACTCCCCATCGTACGGAGTTTCATATATTCAAAATTCTTTATTTAAAAAATTCTGCCCTATTTGATTCTCGCTAATAACAATAAGTAACTAATAGTCTAAAGCAGGGGTCGGCAACCTATGACCCGCGGGTCACCGAGTGACCCATTTCATAATTTCAAGTGACCCACTTGAGTTTCGAAAAAAGTATAAAAAAATAATATTCTATTGAAAAAATATTTCGAGTTTATTTTGGAACTTTAAAAGGTTTAATTATAATTCCGAAATTCCAAACTATTAAATAACATAACAGAAAATTGCACTTATTTGTTATAAAAATCATGTTTTGAGACAGGAAAATAAAGAATGACGAAGACAGAAAAAGAAATTCTCCGGAAATTGAGTTGGTATAAGTTTGTTTTCCCCTGCAGCAATGAACTAATGCAGCAATTGGACGAGCGAAGGCGCAGCGGAAGGCAGCGTCCAATCGCTGACTTCGACACATTCACCGCGACGTCGCTTTTTATCCAATAAGTCGGCTTGAACTAATGCTACAATTTGGTGGTTCTACGGCGGTTCTACTACTTTGGCGGGTACAGTTCCGCATTAGTTCTCTCAGTTGTGAACTTGTTCAGTTTGTTAAAACAAATTATGACCATGGGCAAACAAAAAGTAAAAAAGAGATTGTTTCAAACTGCGTGGTCTTAAAGTTGGTAATTTAAGTTTAGAAATGATTGACTTTAAAAGTTCAGCGTTATGGACGGATAAATTCAAGACATTGCGGAAAGATTTGGAAAAATCAGAAGATCGTGATCTTTCCACGATATCAGCGTACTGGGCATAACTTCCTACGAAGTTTTCATCTCTGAAAAAAATTGGCTTTGCCATTTTGCCCACATTTTGTTCAACTTATAAATGGAAGCAAATAAATTCACACATGAAATTTATTTTATGTAAAAACAGGAACAGCTTAACTACTGAAAATTCAGATGCTAGTATTCGTCTTAAGACGACTAACTATAAAGCAGACTTGAATGAATTGACGTCAAAAGTTTAGCATCAGAAGAGCCATTGAATAGAAAGTAAAGTTCATTAAGTTATGTTTCCTTTTATAATAATTATAATTTTATTTTGTGTGTTTAAAGTTTAAAAAAGGGTATGATAATTATTTCCTCAATAAAATTTATCTTATTATTCACCAAAAACAGACTGTTTTAAAATGAAAATATCACTGACCCGAAACGTCTTCTTAATACACATACTTTGGTTGATTGTGACCCGCACCCGAAAAAGGTTGCCAACCCCTGGTCTAAAGTATCCCTATTTTCAACCTCCCAAATTTACGCTTCCCTCTCCCCTCCCCCCCCCCCCACCAGCATACAAAGAAGTTTAAAAATCTTTGATTTTATATAAAAATATTTTGTTCTATTTGTTACTCTCCAGTGACAATAAATAATATATCATACAAATTATCCCCTACTCCAAATTCTCTGCTTTCCCCTTGCACCCCCCTCAAGTATCCAGAGTTTCAAATCTTTAAAACTCATTATTTAAAAGAATAATATCCAACGTTCTTTGCTCACAAATAAAAATAAATAAACAATCATCTAAATCCCCCCCCCTAACCTCCCGAATTTACGTTTCCCCCTTACTTCCCCCCCCCCAGCATACAAATGAGTGTAAAATATTTTTAATCTTAATTTTACATTAAAAAAATCTGTTCTATTTATTGCGCCCTAGTGGCAAAAATAATCATAAAAATTATCCCTCATCCCTGAAATTTCCACTCCCTCGTTCTCCCCCCCCCCCTCCAGCACACATATTTTTAAATATTTAAAAAAATTGCTACATTATTTACTCATTAATAAAAATAAATAAATAATCCCCTAAATTACCCTCCTAACTCCCCAAATTTACGCTTCTCCCTCTTTGCTCCTCCCCCCCCCCCAACATACAATTTTTAAAAAAATCTTTGTTATTTTTATTTTTATATAAAATATCTTTTGTCCTATTCGTTGCTCTGTAGTGACCATAAATATATAATCAGTCATATCAATTATTCCGTTTCCCCCCTCTCGCATACGCAATTTAAAATATTAAAGCCATCTGTTTAAAAAAAGTGCCGCATTCGTTACCATTTAATAACAATAAACAAATAATCAATTATCTAAAATATCTCCTCCCCACAAACTTTCTGTCCCCCCCCCCCCGTGCCTGTTCCGCCATAGAACACTGTTTAAAAACTTTAAAACTCTAATTTAAAAATATATTCGAAAAAGCACAGATAAATAAAAGCCCACTAATACACTTTTATTAGAGAAAAGTAAACTAGGATAGGGATGGTTTCTGACACCCAAATAACCCAGCAGCTGAAGCGTGACGTCACATGCCCGTGCTCTATGCTAAAGAGCCATTGAAAATTGAAACCATTGTTTATTGTAAACGGGTTTGAAAGTGTTAGATATTCAAATTTGGATAATTTTTACCTTGTCATATAAACACAGAACACAAATATCCCATAAAATCTGAAATTGTTCAAAAAAATAATGATTATGAACAAATTAAAAATGCATGTAATGGATAGCATGGGATAGGATTGGATAGCAAGGGATTTTCCTGAAGCAAGAAGTTATTGCTTTTCTTCACCAGATGGCATATTCGAGCGCTTGTATTCCCAATAATTTTCCGTTTTAAATTAAAAAAACAGATTATAAAAAATATTTGTTTTAATTTATGTAACTTCTGTTAACTAATATGTCACTAAAACTACAGCGCCTACTAAAACTAATATATTAGTTTAGTTGACAGCAGTTACATAAATATATTTATTGTTCAAAACAATGCATATAATAAAATAAAGTTTAATTTTCTATAACTAGTGCATCTTTAACTAACAAGGAGGTGATCAAAAACCAAGTGTTTTGCTCAGAAAAATGAAAGATTTAGCTTCTGGGCAAGTTACTGATGATTTTTTGAAAAATCTTTGGCTACAACGCTTGCCAAATAACATACAAACTGTATTATTGGTAAGTGGGGATGAATTAGACAAACTTGCTGTCCTCGCAGATAAAGTTTCTGAGATCAGTGCTAGTCATAGTGAAAATACAATCTCGGCAATCTCTGAAACCAATGAGATTAAAATACTGCGACTTCAGGTTTATGAACTATCTAAAAAGCTTGATGCATTAACAGCATCCTTTTCAGAAAATCGCTCTCGTTCCCCACATCGTAACAATAATAGAGGTAGTTTTTATAGGAACCGCAGTCTCTCAAAAGACCGCAGGTGTAATCCTGATATTTGTTATTATCATGCACGCTTTGGCCTTAAAGCTCGGAAATGTACCAAACCGTGTTCTTTTTCGAAACGACACGAGTGCATCACAGTAGCGGCATGTGATCGCACACAAACTCCAAACCATAGTCGCTTATGTATTTATGATCCAGCCACTAAGACAAATTATTTAATTGATTCTGGCGCCGATGTCTCTGTAATTCCCAATACCACCAAATTAAACCCCTCAACTTTTTGTCTTTTTGCTGCTAACAACACTATGATAGCTACCTATGGACAAAAACTTGTTCAATTAAATCTCAGACGTAGCTTTAAGTGGGAAGCTGATGTTAAGCGTCCCATCATTGGATCAGATTTTTTAGCTCATTTCGGATTGCTAATTGATCTTAAGAATCACTGTCTTATTGACCCACTCACGAAATTAACTAGTAAAGGCCAGTTTATAAAAGGTATTTTCACATCAGTCAAGAGTATCTGCAAAGATTTAAGTGTTCATAAAATTTTAAACCAATTCCCTAATCTCACACGCCCTCGTCCATTTAACAGCAAAATTACTCATAACACATATCATTTCATTGAAACTTCTGGTCCGCCAGTTTTAGCAAACCACGAAGACTCCACCCTGCACAACTTGCTGCAGCTAAACGGGAGTTCCAATTTATGTTAGAACAGGGTATTTGTCGACCATCCAAATCTAATTGGGCATCTCCTTTGCACCTTGTTCGTAAGAGTTCAGGTGATTGGCGTCCCACTGGGGATTATAGAGCACTTAATAAAGTAACACGCCCTGATAAATATCCTATACCACACATACAAGATTTTACTCATAATTTGAATGGTGCTAAAATTTTCTCAAAAGTAGATATTGTCAGAGCTTTTCATCATATCCCTGTAAATCCTACTGACATTCCCAAAACAGCCATTACCACCCCATTCGGTTTATTTGAATTTGTTTTTATGCTATTTGGGTTGTCCAACGCTGCCCAAACATTCCAAAGGCGCATTCATGAAGTGCTGAATGAGCTAGATTTCTGTTTTCCATACCTGGATGACATTTTAATTGCCAGCAAATCCCAAGTTGAGCATGAAGCACATCTACAGCAAGTGTTAAGTCGCCTTGACAAATATAATTTTACAATTAATGCATCTAAATGTGAATTTTTCCAAAACGAGATTCAGTTCCTTAGGCACCTGGTCTCTGAGCATGGATGTAAACCTATTCCGGATAAAGTCAAGGCAATTATAGACTTTCCAGAACCCAAAGTAGTGAAAGAACTCCGAAGATTTCTAGGCGCCTTAAATTTTTACAGGCGTTTTCTTCCTGAGATGGCTTCAATTCAAATGCCACTAAACCACTTGCTGCAAAACTACCAGAAAAATGATAAGCGGCCAATTGTATGGACTGATAACACTAAAAATGCTTTTGAACTGTGTAAAGAAAAACTTCTCATGCCACAATGCTAAGCCATCCTGATCCAACTGCCACATTAGTGCTGCATGCAGATGCATCGGACACAGCTATTGGTGCAGCATTACATCAGAAAACTGAACAATGTCTTCAGCCACTTGCATTTTTTTTCAAAAAAACTTTCTCCTGCACAGCAGAGCTATTCAGCTTATGATAGAGAGCTGTTAGCCATTTATGAAGCAATTAAGTACTTCAGGTACATGGTCGAAGCTAGATCATTTACCATATTCACTGACCACAAACCTCTATGTTTTGCTTTTTGATTTCATAGCACAGTTTTCCACGGATATTCAGCATGTCAGCGGGCAAGATAACAGTGTTGCTGATGCACTCTCTCGCATAAATGCAATATCTATGGATCTCAGTTTGCAAGCTATGGCTGAAACACAGCTGACAGATAGTGAACTGTGTCATCTATTAGAAAATCCTTCTTCATCAAGCTTAGTGCTTAAGAAATTTCCAGTAGAAAGTGGTTCCCCATCTGAGCTTTATTGTGATGTTTCAACTGACAGAATTAGACCATTTGTGCCTCAAGTGATGCGTCACCAGATTTTTGATAGCCTTCATGGACTTTCCCACCCTGGTGTCAAGCCAACCCTGCAGCTAGTAAAACAACGCTTCTGTTGGCCATCTATGCAATATGACATTGCCAAATGGACTCATTCCTGCATTCCCTGTCAGCGCAGCAAAATCCACAGACACACGTCTAGTCGTCCTGGACAGTTTTCCACCCCAAATTCTCGGTTTGAACATGTTCATTTAGATTTAATGGGGCCTCTTCCTCAATCGAAAGGATACCAATATCTCCTAACACTAGTGGATAGATTCACACGATGGCCAGAGACCTATCCAGTAGAAGATATAACAGCTGACACAATTGCCTTCAAATTCTATTCTGAATGGATTTGTAGATTTGGTGTACCACTTCGTATCACTACAGACCATGGACGACAGTTTGAATCTCAGCTGTTTGAAAGTTTGGCTAAGATCATGGGTGCTCATCATATCTATTCAACACCATACCATCCTGCATCAAATGGACTTGTCGAGCGATTTCACAGAAGCCTCAAGGCTGCCATTCGCTGCTATGCTACAGAACGCTGGGTTGAAGTTCTACCCACTATTCTCCTGGGCTTTCGCTCATCCATGAAAGAAGACCTCCAAGCTAGTGTTGCTGAATTTGTGTATGGTGAAACCCTTCGCTTACCTGGTGAATTTTTTTCTGCCTCCAAGGACTATGTAGATCCAGCAACATTTGTCGGTCACTTGAAAGACCACATATCTACAATCCGTCCTGTTCCAACCAGCCAACGCACTGGTCGTTCTATTTTTGTGCATAATGCTCTTTCGTCGTGCAGTCATGTCTTTTTACGGTAGGATGCCACTCGCAGAAGTCTTCAACCATTTTACACTGGACTATTTAAGGTGTTATCCCGCAGTGATAAAACATTCAGCATCCAACTGAACAACAAAAGTAAACATTGATCGGTTGAAACCAGCATTCATCAATGTAGTTCCTGATGTTCCTCCGGAGCAGCCAGAATTTTTCCCTCCACCATCACTAGCCCCTGACCAACCACAGTCTCCTTTGGGCTTTGCAACCAGTCAACCACAGTCTTCTGATCCATCTGCCAGTCGACAGCCATATATCACAAAATCTGGACGTCGAGTTAAATTTAACCCCCGTTATCTTGATGTTACTTCATCACTGGGAAGGGGGTGATGTGGCAACATGCGCCAACAAATCTTGGCCGAAGTGAAGTGAAACTGATTAAACGAACTTTTCCCTTTTCTGAATTGGCAACAGTCCACAGTTTGTAGTGTGGCTTGCCCTTGTAAAGATGTTGTGTGTTCACGATCTTTGGTTATAATAAAATGATGTTTGTTAAGTTTAAAGAAACCTTCTGATAATCTTCTCACCTTAAATCAGGATAAATAACCTCTTATTTACACAGATGAACCTGGACGGTATGGATACAAAGTCCATGCTCGCCATTCATTTCAGAATTTTTTTTTCTATTTTTATTAATTTAAAAATGATTTATCAATTGTTATATATTTTTGGAGATAAATAGAATACTCTGTTAATAAATCAAAATCGTGATATCAAAATGTTAAGAGATTTATTTCTTTATTTGTAATAGTAAAATAAAATCTTTGTTAAAATTTGATTAAAAGCTTTTAAACATTTCATTAAAATATCTTTTTCGATAACAACATTGGTGAAACATAAATATACAATTAGCAAAATTATTAATTTCTAAAAATATGTTTTTCTTGAAATTCATTCTTTGATGTAAATTGCATTATTTATTATATTGCAATAAACATCATAAAACACGAGAAACAAATGATAAAATACTTATACATTCAGTAGAAAATTTATAAACATTCTAACTACATTTTATTCATATTCATTACGAAACTAGACGGTAAACCAGGGGCGTAGCTTGAAATTTTTATTTGGGGGGGGGGGGAGGACCTGACTTTGGCGCCTTTTATATAATTTTCATTTTCCACTCCCCCCCACACGCACACACCCTCTCTTTTCACATTGTCATCAGCCGCACTAGAGGTCTGCAGGTGCTGAAATTTACAGGCCCGGCCCGGCATAAAAGCAAACACTTCGGTCCGACCCGTTTAAAATTATTTTGGCCCGGCCTGGTATAAAAGCAAAAAGTTCGGCCCGAGCCCGGACCAGCCTGTCCCGACAGAATATCTACAAATTTTTCTGAAGCAACATTAACCTAAAATTTCACTTACTTATTCAAAAAGCACACTTATGCATAGATTTTATTTTCAGATTATGCTCAAAATGCATGGAATGCAAAATATCAATAATATTTATGATCACTTAGACAATTATGTACATAAACACTGATTAAAAAATTGACTTAGACTATTACATTCAAATGAATATTCAGTAAAAGAAGAAAATTCCGTTATAGGCAGGTTCCATTCTTAGCAGGTACATCGTCTGTTGTATGTATTATATTCTTTTTGCACAGATCAAGACATTTTTCCGTGTAAGAAAGTTTCTCGTCATAGATTGTTTCTATTTCACAAGTTTTACTGTATTTTATTTATTTATTTATTTTCTTTGCTTAGAATAGTATGTACTATTCTTTAAAACGAATTTTAATTGTAGAATAATGGCGATTTAAAAATATATTAATTTTTCGCAAAAATTGTTGTGCCAGGCTAATTTTCTGATTTTTACGCTGGCCTGCAAATTTCGGTCCATGCAGATCTCTAGGAAGAATGATGTCCAAGCACAGCTTGGTCCAGAAAAAAAAGAAGTCTGGACCGTCTCGGCCCAAGTCTGCAGAGAAAAGTTAAGTCCGGACCGTGCAGATCTCTAACTCTAAAGCCTGTTTAAAATATCAGTTTTAATTTTTCAGAAAAATTACAATACTATTTGATTTTTAGAGACCTGATTAAAAATATATGAAATTTTATATGCAAATAGGTGATAATGATTTTATGAATGTGTCAAACGTACTATTTTGAAATGGATTTGAACCTTAACTAAAGCAAACTATTGTATATGCTCTTACATTCTGCTCCATCATCAAAAATTTGAAGCCACTCGTTCATAAATGGAGTTACATAATCTGCTTTCTTCTTAAATTCATTTATTGTTTTGATTTTTGTAAAAAGCACCTACTTTATCACTTTTATTTATTTACTCTAGAAAAATTCGTGCCTGGGATATAAGTTTTCAAGAAAATATACAGTACACTCATTTCAAGAAACACATGCCTCTAATCCTTCAAATGAACGGAATGTCAATGTCTGTTGTCTCATTTTGCACAAAAGGTAATTTCAAAGAGTTCAAATGTCAGGGTGTAGGAAATTTTTTGTTCAGAGGCCTCTTTCAGGAAAATTGCCATATGACCACCTTAGAGTAGAGGTCTGCACGGGATCGTACCTGGCCCAGCAAAATGAAGGTAAATTTTCAAACGGACCGGTCTGGCAGAATGAAGGTAAATTTTCAAAACAGACCGGTCTGGCAGAATGAAAACAGTTTAAAAATATTAAGTGAGCCGACCGGCCTGATATAAGAAATTTAAAAGGATCGAACAAAGCTGATAAAATATGAACAATTTTTAATGTATTTGTCTGGGACGAGAATAAGTAAATGTACTGCATGAGCCGATGCTTCACAACATCAATACAGAAATATGTCAAGCGTAGAAATCATCATTGGACAGTTGCATCATACCTGAGCCTGGGGTTAATTTTTTCAGCATACTCGGGCAGGCTGGAATCAGACTTACATTATTTTCTATGTACTCAGGCCGGCTGGAAACTGGGCTTAATTGTTCCCAGGACGTGTCGAGTTGTTTTGTAACAATAGCAATAGCGATAATAAACTTCTGTTAACGAAATCGTTGGAAGTGTACTTTAATAAATTGCACAGAAACATTTTTTTTACTATACAGCAATAAAAGTTAGGATGCTTTTAACCATTTTTTTCTTTTATTAAAACTACATTAATTTGTTTAATGTCTTTATTTGAATGTAATACTCTAAGAGTCTAAGTGATCATTAATAATACTATTCTGTATTCTATGGCATGTATAAAGTATTCTAAAATACACTGCTCAAAACAATTAAAGGATATTTGAAGTTTTATATAAAATAAAGATATAAACGAAATTTTTTTTGCCGAAAATAGAAGAAGAGGATCACAAATGCAAATTTTTCTGGTTTTCAAACTGTGGAGTATGCAAATTTTGAGTTCGACGTCAAAAACGTCGCTTCAGCGGCAGCGAATGAAATTTGACTTTCAACTGGATAAAAGAGAATGAAGACAAGGATGATCGGCATTCAGTGATTGCTTTGTTTCGATGAGTACGATGTCTCAGCGAAGTCATTTGACAGATTCAGAAGCTTGGAGAATTGTTGGTAGGTTAGAAGGGGGCCAAACTCAAGCCGAAGTAGCGCAAGCCATTGGAGTGTCACAAAGTATCATTTCCAGGATCTGGAACCGTTTTTTGGAGAGTGGATGTGCAGGCCGAAGACCAGGGCAAGGTCGTAGACGGGCAACAACGCCCAATGAAGATCGGTATTTAGCGTTAACAGCTCGGAGACACCGAAACATGAACGCTACTCTTCTCCAACAACACCTTCGCTCGGCTACAGGCACCACGATTTCAACTCAGACTGTCCGAAACCGGCTCCATGCTGTAGGTCTGTATGCTCACCGACCGATGGTATGTGTTAGATTAACATCAAGGCATCGTCGCGACCGCAGGGAGTGGGCAACCGAGCATGTCAACTAGAGGAGAAATGAATGGAGCAATATTCTGTTTTCTGACGAGTCCCGTTTTTCTGTGCATCCGGATAATAGGCGTATTTTCATCTGGAGGGACCGTGGCAGTAGGAATAATCCTGCGTTCGTGCACGAAAGTGTCAGATTTGGCGGTGGAGGAGTGTTGGTGTATGGTGGCATCTCCATTGACGGGCGCACTGACCTCTACATCATTCGAGATGGAGCTCTGACTGGTCGCCGATATAGGGATGAGATCCTCAGACCTATTGTAGTCCCTTACGCTGCAGCAATCGGAGATAACTTCATTTTAATGGACGATAACTGCAGGCCACATCGTGCAAACCTGGTGGAGGATTTCCTTTTCGAGGAAGGAATCGTTCGAATGGAATGGCCAGTGTGTTCTCCAGACATGAATCCAATCGAGCACGTTTGGGACGCTCTAGGAAGACGAGTTTCTGGCCGCCAACAACCCCCACAAACTCTCCAAGAACTGGAAAGAGCTCTTCTGGAAGAGTAGGGCAGAATACCCCAACTCGTCATTAATAGCCTTATTGAGTCCATGCCTCAAAGGTGTTCAACGTTGCTGGCCGCCCGTGGAAACCATACCCCCTACTGAAAATGATTTTCTTCGAAGAATACACCTTTTCTTATTCTTTTTTTCTCATATGCACAAATTGTGTTTTTTTCCTTTTGTACACAAATGCGCAATAAAATGCATTTTTTTCTGCCAAACATGTGTAATTTATTCTCATATAACCTACTATGTCTGTCGACAATGTATCAATCAGCTAAAAAGTTTCCCAGATACAAAATCCACCTAAAACTGCAATATCCTTTAATTGTTTTGAGCAGTGTATATGTAAAATTTTCTCATAAATATGCATGCAGTTTTCATTAAAAGAATCTTAATCGTATGTTAATAAAGTTAGAATTTTTTGTAGAAGTTGAATTTTTTGTCGAGTTGGTCAGGCCGGGCCTGATTTCATTGATTTTTCAATGGGTTGGGCCTGTTTCCACTGAATTTTCAACGGGCCGGTCCGAGCCCATGCCAAACTTTTAACTTTTAGACCGGACTGGGCTTGCCGAAGATAGCTTTCGTTCGGGCCAGGCCTGTAAATTTTAGCCCGTGTACTCAAAGATTGATCGAATATTTTCATCAGACTCACTGTCATGCAGGAACCCAGATTTTACTAAGCACTCTACTCCAGAGATCACGATCTGCACGGCCCGATTCCTGTACCCGGCCAAATGAAGTCAAATGTTCAAACGGGCTTGGTTGATAAAAAAAAATAAATGGGCTAGGCGGCTGGTTAAAAAAATTAAGAGGGACTACCGGTACCGATATACCAAATTCCCTTTCAGGGGCAAGCACTTGTGCTCCTGTAACGTTGAATTCCCACCGGAATTTAGGAAAGAATTTAGTTCCAAATAAGAATAAGCAATTTTTCAACTTTTTCTCGTCAAAGTTAAAAAAGTAAAATTTAATTAAAAGTTTCTGGTTTGAATCGGATTAAAATTAGGTGGTATATAATATATACCACAGCCCCTCAAAGGGTTAAAAGGATCGGACTAACCCGATGAAATATGAAGAATTTTCAATGGACCGGCTATGCCAGAATAGATTATAAATGTGTTGCACAATCCGATACTAGTTTGACAGCATCAATACAGAAATTTAATATGCCTAACGTAGATTTTCATTGGACATCTACATAGTGTCTGAGCCTGTGCCTAATTTTTCCTGTCGACTCCGGCCGTGTTCAGGCGTACATTTTTTCTACTTACGCGAGCCGGGCTGGACCTGAACTTAATTATTCCTAAGACATGTCGGGCAGACAATTTTTTTTTTAAACTAAAATTGATAATGGATTTTTGGTAACAAAATCTTTCGAAATAAACTTTAATGATTTCCGAAGAAATGTTTTTTGATCTAATTTTTTAATTATAAAGCTTCAAAATTTATGATGTTTTTAAACATTTTTTTAATCTTTACTCTAAAGTACATTATTTTTTTTAATGAGTCTTTAATTGAATGTGAAAGTCTAGAAGTCTAAGTATTCATTAATGTTGATATTCTGTATTCTATGGATTGACCACATATAGTCTGAGTTATACTTTAACATTTTCGCCAAAAAAAAAAAAAATGGTATGGAGTATTTTTTTAAAGAATCTTTATTATATGTTATGAAAAATCGATTTTCTTTTGTAGAAATTGAACCGTTCCGGGCCGGGCCAAATTTTGGTTTTTAAAACGGACTGGGCAGGACCAAGATAGCTTTCATTTGTACCCAGGTGGGTCCGATCCTAGAAATTGCCGCCCGTGGAGACCTCTAGAACACCCCCCCCCCCACCCTCTCTGAGCCGTTCTGTAACCTCTCTCCAGTCACTTCCATTTCTTTGCATTTTTTTTCGATTACCAAAGGTGACCAAAAACTAATTGAGATAAGGAAAGAATTGTACTTTCAAAGATTGAATTACATTACTGCCCTGCAATTGATTGCAATTCCTGTTTTCAGAATTTTGTCTTCTGCAGGGTATAAATTGTTTTTGTTAGGGAATAGATGAAGTAGCAGTTCTAAAATTAAATGTCTTATACAAATGTTGTATGTTAAAAGTAACTTACATTGTAATTTAACATTTAAAATAATGTTCTTGTATAATTACTTGCAACTACTATTTAAACCCTTTGTTTATGAGTACCTGACGGCGCCCTTAAATCTTCTTTCACCCCTTACATGAACGTATTGGAGAACCGTTCTAACCCTTACAAGTCAGCTCTACATCTTCACACTTTCTTTCTTCTACAAAAAGTGGCCAATAACTACTAAGATAAGAAGGGACTAATTGTATTTCAAAGGATCGAATTACACTTACCGTCCCGCAATTGATTACAATTCCTATTTTCATAATTTTCCTTTTTGCATGTATAATTTTTTTTTTGGCGGAGCGTGGAACGGGGGGGGGGGGATAGAAGTAGTTACAAATCTAAAATGAATCCCCTTATGCAAATTTTATATGCTAAAAGTAACTTACTTTCTAATTTAAGATTTAAAATAAAGCGTTTGTATAATCACTTATTACTACTAATATACCCTTTCTTTATGGGCGCCTGACGGCGCCCTTAAACCTTCTGTGGCACCCTACTACTTGAACTTATTGGGGGGGGGGGAGGCTCCCCCCCTCCCCCCTAAAGCTACGTCCCTGCGGTAAACCACATGTATTTTACCTCTATACAAAAATAGGTACTGATATTTCTAGTTTAAGTAATGTATATCTTTTACATTTTATTTTTATAATATTTTTTACATTGTAAAATATATGCTTTGCATTCTATTCGTGCTAAAAATTCACTGTTGAAGTACTTATTATAAAAACCTGGAGAAATTCGTGTAAATTGATATTTTATTTTATTTTTTCATTACTTATTTTACATTTGCTAAAAGAAAAAAAAAATATGTAATGTAAAATTTTAATCGTGAAATAGCTGAATTTGTCGTAGATCAGTTTCAACCACGTGATTACCTGCCCACCAAATTTTATCCAACCAATCATAAACATCGATTTGTAGCCTGAAAAATGAACTAACCAATCACAATACACCATGTTTGAGGGGCAAACACAAACACCCATCTGGTTGCTAGATTGTGACGTCAGTTGAAACTGATCGATTGTTAGTATTAATATCAAATTTTACTTTTATGAAATATATTCCATTTATCATGAAAAATACAAAGCAACCAATAAAACATTTTAAAAAAACGGTAGAAAAACCAAACAGAAATTTAGGGGAATCGAACCCGCAACCTCCAGAATCAAGAGTAGTGCTCTAACCATGAGCACAGATCTAAAGAAGGACTTCTAACGAAATAGCCTTTCCAAAAAGAAAATCATTCCTGGAAAAATGTCTCAAATAGGTGGCGCATGTGTAGGACTGATTCTCTATACGTCACCAGTTCGTCTGCTTCTTCAAATGTTGTAGGTGGCGCTGCCTTAGCAGAGATTCTGACCGGTTGCGCAGAATCGTGCGCGTAGCTGTGCATCTAGAGTTGCAAAGGGTGGAAAAAACCAGGTTTATTCCTGGGAATAAACCGGGTTTTTTGGGAGGGAAATATTGAAAATTCCCGGGAGTTTTCAGAAAGTTTTAGACATGGAATTTTTAATTTGTTAAAAAGAAATGTTTTTTACAAATGTAAACAAATTCAATAACACAAATTCAGAAAAATAGCACAGTTTACATGTAAACTCACGACACGCATGGTTAAGCTGCAGAAATATTAAGTAAGATAATTAAAATATAAGTAATTTGATATTTTAATCGTGGATGAGAAAAAGGTGCGAGAGGTAGATGACAGATTCATCTTGCCTGACATGGATATAAATATCACCCCTGTTCTCTGATTGTAACAATGTAAACAGAAACAAAAACGAACAAAACTAATAGAAATTAACGCAAAAATGCATTATCTCACAAGCAAATTAATATAGAGTATGCCTGAATAGTAAATATGCCATCTAACAGAAATTAAACAACTTTAATTTTTAAAGAAACATTCCATTCTTTACAAATTCACAGTCGCCATTGTTTTAAATCAAATGAGTTATAATAAATCATAAAAACTTAGAGCACAAAATCCTAGGTTTTGTGAATTCATAATGAAAATCCTATTTTATACTTTTCAGAACAGTGCTTGAAATTTCTTAAAAATAAAAAAAAATAAATTGAAAATGACTTAGTTTTGTTTACTTTCAAAACTCCTTCAAAATTTCCAATATTCCCCCAAATTCTGGGTTTATTCCCAAAAATTCCCGGGTTTATTCCCGTCCCTCAAAAACTGCGGGTTTTTTGCAACTCTATGTGCATCTGCCATTTCGCCAAGGAAGCACTAGATACCGGGCTTGCTCATTCATTCTCATGACGTCACAAATAGTGGCTGGCCGCGACCAGCGATTGGTAAAAAGCGCCGCGCCCCTCGTTTTGTGCCAATCGCTGTATGTCTTTGGTCACAGCTAAAATGAAGTTTTTTTATGATTACTATCATACAGATAATTTGGTTTAAATGCAAAAAATGGTTGTGTTATTGCTTTCTTATAGGTTAACACTCAGAAAGAAAGTTGATCTTTTATGAATTCCCCAATGTTAAGGAATATTCAGGAAAATAAAGTTTAATAACTGGTGATTTTGATTGATGTTACTTTTAAAAACTGATGTTTAATGTCTTATTAAAATAATTTTGACCAAGAAAAATGTTATTCTAAGGAAGATAATGTTAGGCTTAATGATCCTATAGTAAAAAATATCTAATTAACATAATTATACTTGGATAAATAAGTAATTAAATATATAGCTAATACTCATGAGGGGTAATAAAAATACTTACTATTTTATAGGAATTTTTCAATAAGTAAAAATTAAGGTGGTAATTTTGTTTTCACTAACACTACTACTATTTGCCACACTTTGTTTACATTAAATAAGGAACAATAAAGTTCCTCTAGCTTTATTTTCAACTACAGATACGGAAAGTTTTGTAAAATAATTATAATGCTCATGAGATGTATAAAGACTAAAGTAAAGACAATAATATTAAACTATTATATAAATATATATTAGAAGAAATAATTGTATTCTTATATATACATTTAAACTAGTCAAGTTAAAACTATTTAGGCTGTGTCTATTCTTACGGCTGCCGTTAGAATATTATTCTCACGGCAGTCTACTGCACATGCGCAGAAAGACTGCAGTAACAACTGCCGGAGATTCTGAAGAATGATTCTGTTTTTGAATGACTTTTTTTTCCGGCATTCGAATGCCGTAACACCATCAATAAACAATATTGTGTTCTTTAACGAGTTATTAGTGCTGCAATTATAACTTCTTTAATTGTTTTGAGAAATTTTACAAAGTTTGTTTCAGAAATCTGTCTCAAGAAATGATTTAGATGTATTACCAACGGACACGGATTTCTTTATCCAATTTAAATACAGCTGCCAGCTGATACCGCTTTTAAAAGCATAAAATGATATTTATTATGTGCTTTTGGGTGTGTATTTGCTAGCATTGTAACGTTTGGAGATTCCAAGCCAGTGAATTATACGAGTAAGCTGTTAGTAAAAGTTAATGCAGGTGAGAGGTGAAAAACTTTTACTTATTTCTTTTCATTTCAAACTTTCAATACTAATTTTTGTACTGCTCCTAAATGAAAGTTTAATATACAGGGTGAATCTAAACTCTTGGGCAAAATTTTAAGGGGTGATAGTACACATCAAGACAAACAATATTAAATAGGAAACTAAGGGTCCCAGACGTCTTCTGAAGGAGATAGGCGCCATTAAAGTTTAGGGTCCAAAATTTCAAATAATTATAAAAAACGGAAAAATTGGTCGATTCGTTTGCGGTTTTCGCTAAAACTATTCTTTATGTCAGTATTTTCTTAAAAATAAATTTTAAAGAAAAAGTTAAAAAAATGTTGATAGAGGGCGCTTTAGACTTTGGAGTAACGAACAACTATTTTTTACCGTTATTTTTTGTATCTGGTTAAATGCTTTCAAAAGCTTAAATTTAAACTTTAATTTTGAGCTCAAAACCTGAATCGTTGGGAATGGTTAAGTAGCGCAAACTGAACTGAGTTCAGGAGTTGAAATTTGAACCCCCCTGAAAACTGTTCAGTTATTCCCGATCTTGATGTCGTAGACCAGGCATAAACAATATGAGTTTTAATTTTCCAACTGAACGAAAAATGTCCGGTCCAGGATTCGAACCTGGGATCTCTTGAAGCTGCCATGCTCTACCAACTGAGTTATCTCGGTTGAATCTGGAGGGTATAAATCATCCAGTTCATGCCCTCCAGTTTTAACCGGGATAGCTCAGCTGGTAGAGCATTGCAGCTTCAGCCAAGAGATCGCAGGTTCGAATCCTAGCCCGGACACTTTTCGTGCAGTTGGAAAATTACAACTCATATGATTTCTTTACCAGTTTGAATAACTGTGTTAAAATTAATCCAGGCAGAAACTACTACCCCCTACACGTAAAATAAACGATAGAGTAATGACAAAATTTATTCATAATAGACATGAGCAATTTCTCCGCGCAAAATAAAAAGAAACAATTTGATGTATGCCTGTAGTGCGCAATATGAATGAAGGTTGACGCGTAAAAAAAGGTACACGCACGATGTTCGTGAGGAATCACAAAAACTGCTCGAAAGAGCAACGATGCAGGCCTCACGCCACCGGCGGAGGGAGTTGCGAACATTAGTGAATATCCCGGGCATCTCCCTGATATCGCCTGCTACGACGGCAATCCTGCAACCAGGTCGGAGTCAGAGTCGACGGTAAAAAATAGTTGTTCTTTACTCCAAAGAACCCTCTATCGGCATTTTTGAACTTTATCTTTAATTTTTTTTAAATACATTTTTTATTTAATTTTGTCATCCTTCTATCGTTTATTTTACGTGTAGGGGGTAGTAGTTTCTGCCTGGTCTACGACACCAAGATCGGGAATAACTGAACTGAGTTCAGGGGGGGGGGGGTTCAAATTTCAACTGCAGAATACAGTTCAGTTTGCGCTACTTAACCACTCCCAACGATTCAGATTTTGAGCTCAAAATTTAAGTTTAAGTTTAAGCTTTTGAAAGCATTTAATCAGATACAAAAAATAACGGTAAAAAATAGTTGTTCGTTACTCCAAAGTCTAAAGCGCCCTCTATCAACATTTTTTTAACTTTTTCTTTAAAATTTATTTTTAAGAAAATACTGACATAAAGAATAGTTTTAGCGAAAACCGCAAACGAATCGACCAATTTTTCCGTTTTTTTATAATTATTTGAAATTTTGGACCCTAAACTTTAATGGCGCCTATCTCCTTCAGAAGACGTCTGGGACCCTTAGTTTCCTATTTAATATTGTTTGTCTTGATGTGTACTATCACCCCTTAAAGTGTTGCCCAAGAGTTTTGATTCACCCTGTATACTTTGAATCTAGCTTTTTATCTGAATTTAGAGTTACAGAGTTTAAAATTTTATAAACTTAGAAACAGCTTTTGATAAGCCTAAAAATTAGCAATGTATACAATGTTCGGCTTAGATGTATCACACGCATTTAGAAGGCAGCCATCTTGTTTGGTGATTTTGGCATTATGTGTAATCTCTAAAAAAATTTTAATTTTGAAATATATAGAGATTAAATATAATATAAAAAAAGGAATTCAAGCAAAATCATGAAATTTTTAATCAATGACCACTTGGCAAATACTTGTTGGCCAAACAAACTTGTCCGCCAAACAAGATGGCGGATTCAGGGCGAGTGATACATCTGTTCCCAATGTTCCTTACAACAATAACCTTAACATTTTGTACAAGTTTAATACAATAAATCTTACTTTAATGTTGTTGTTTTTTAATATGTCAGTTTATTCAGCTATTGTTAGGATAACAGATGTAATCTAAAAGTACTTAATTTTATATATTTATAAGTACTGTTTATATATAAATTTACTGCATGGATGATTTCCAAAATGACAATGTTTGATACTATAATATTTGATTCTACATTTCATGTTAAAAGAATAGATGCAGTTAGAACATATGTCAGTATATTCTAGTTAATAAAATATATTTATTAAGTAGTTAGTAGTATACCTAGATTTTCAAATATTTTGTTAGTAGATTATTTTAGTTATAAAACTTCAGAAAATTTGATGTCCTTAAATCATTTAAGAAAGACTTTTTCAAAGCTTTTTATCAAGACTGTTTTTTGCATATAAAATTAAAAAGCATGGCAATATATTGTTTTTTATAAAAATTTTAGTATTTCTTCAAAAAACATTTTGTACATAATTTTTTTAATTTAATTTTAATTTTTGCTTCTTCTATATCCCATGAGTATCGCCACAGTATTGTCAATAATAGTTATTTTATACAGGTTTTGATTTGTGCAGTTGACAACAAAGCTAAAGAAAGCTATATTGTCCCATCTTACGTAATGTAAACAAAGAGAAACATTTACTTTATTTTGTATTTATTGAAAAAATTATATCAACATGTTATAAGTATTTTTTTAATTACCTCTTATGTGTATTATTTATATTTATTTGTCCAATTATAAATATTTGTTGTGAAAGAATTGCTTTTCTCATTTTAAGATCATTAGGCCTAACATTTTTCTTCTTAAGAACATTTTTTATGGTTCAAAACTGTTGACTCTTCTTTCTGGCATTTGACTACCATAACAATAATGTTCCTATCCGAAATCTGTGTGTTGTAACGATAGCTAATAAATATGAAATGAATTTTTTAGCGAGTTGTAAAGTTGATTAAATTTAGCAAAGTAAATCAGTTTTATTAAATATTAATTACATTGTTATATTTTACTATACTACAAAATGAAGAAATAAAATATAATTTCATGAATACGTAGCTCTATCTGATGCATAGAAAATTGTCTAAAAAAATTTAATTACATTTTTAAAATGTCTTATTAAAATTAAAAACATTCCTATTCTTTTAGTTACATCAGCTTAGTATATTAGTTTTATCAGTGCCTGTTTCATATACTATTTCTGGTTCTGAATCCATCTCTGTTTCAAAGATTTCTTCTATCCCACAGCAAAGAAAAAAATTGGTTAGATGAATTCTTAGTTTCTATTGCCTTTTTTTTTACCCATAATAGTGTCGTTTAGGCAAACAATTCCTTCAGGCACTTAAATCAAAATAGCATTTTTCGTTTTCACTCATTTTTGCAATGAACATCTGGTAAAACATTAATATTTTTTTTAAAAATTTCGATGATATAAATTAATGCAGATATTGAGGCTTTGTATAGTCCCAATGTTATGTCGCCCCACCAGTGGCTGAGAGGTTGTGCTCTCGAAGCTGGTAGACGGGAGGTGCTGGGTTCGATCCCAATCGCGCCCGTCGGCCTAATCGTTCGGAGTTTTCGTGGTTTTCTTCGAGCCGTGGATTTATCCATGCGTAAATACGGATTAGGTTCCCTTAGAAAGACCCCCACGAAGGGCACTCCCCCCGGGCCTATATCCCTAGTGTAGATAATTGGCCGTCAATAATCAACCCAACTCAACCCAATGTTATGTCAGGAATTGATTTATTTTCTTACCAGCTAGATAACAGGTGTACATATAACTCTATTTTTACATTTGTTTGGATCATCACATTTTTCTGTGATTTTTATAGGCTTAATTTCATCATCCGTTAAAAGAGTATTTCAGTCACGTTGAAACACCTGCTCACTAATGTTAATCCTATGGGAGAATTTTTTTTAAATATCTCTTTTGCATTTCATTTTTTTTTCATTGGATAGCTGAGCCATTGTAAACTTTTTTCAATTTTGCTTACAGGTTTTTTTTTTTTTTTTTTTTTTTTTTTTTTTTTGGTGAGGATACTTTTGCTTTTGAAACCGGTTCAGAAATAAAAGTATCCTAATTTAAAAAAACATGTAAACAGAATCGGAAAGTAAAAAACAGCCTTTGTAGAAATTGATTTTAGCTGTCCAGTGAAAAAAATAATGTCATTAAAAATATGGAAATGCAAACAAGATATTAAAAAAAATCTGCAGTTCAGGGGCGTAGCTACCGTGGAGCAATTGAAGCAAACTGCTCCAGGCGCGCAAATTCCAAGGGCGCAAAATTAGAAACAGTAAAATAAACATTTGTAAAACTATTTGCATATTTTTTTTCCTTATCAGATATTATAATTGAATCTTGTTACAATCAGCATATTCCTACGATATTTTAAATTGTTTTTAACTTCAACTACTTCGATTTAAAACATGTTTTTATACACAGATAAAAAATAATTACTTCTATTCGTGAAGTTTTAATTTCAATTCATACCATATTGCAGCCTCAAGTAAATTCTCCACCACCGTTTCAGCATGCCTGATTATTTCTTTAACTTTTTTCGAATAGACGACAGTTAAAGATTTTCAAATCTTAAAGTAATCAAAACTTATTTACAGGGTTCTCATCGGTTACTTTATTGGCTACCACTATTTCCATACAATAAACTTCCTGGTATTTTGAAAGTGTTTTAGAAAGTATTAGAATGATCACTGTATGTAAATAATGGTAGGCAAAAAAAAGTCACTGCTTAGAAAACCTATATTTACGATGTAACAGCAATGTTTTAGCTATTTAGTTATTTTACTATTTGAAAAAAAAATAAATAAATAAATAAAAATAAAAAAGAGCAATAGTTTGAAAAGTTGAAGAAAATTATTGACCATTTTACGAAAACAAAAAAAAAAGTTTTTTTAAGTTTGTCTTTTCGTGGAAATTAAATATGCATATGCTTTATCAATACAGATTTCAAAACAATAATAAGAGCCAGATTTAGTTTAGGTATATTACAGGGTGGGGAGGGGGGGGGGGAGCGGCAAATGAAATTTTGTGTGGATTGTTCTTGAGATTTTGAAAATATGGCAAATCTCAAATGCAGAATTGATAAGCATTTTCTTTCAAAAAGAAAGAAAAAGTTAAGTACCAAATTCGGTGTTCTTCAGCACCTGATACAAAGCCTATGCAAATTTACACCACTTTTCTCGAAAAATATTTTCCCGCATTAATCCTTATTTAATTGCAAAGTTTTAGGATTAAATAAGGCAAAAACTATTTTTCGAAAATATTAATGCGAGTTTGCTTAGGCCGCAATCAGTCTCTCTCTCCCCCCCCCCCCCCTCCATCACCACTTGATATCACACATATGTAGTGATTTCAATGAGTTTTCGAATTATAAAATTAAAAATAAAGGATTTTAGTAAAGTTACATTCTGGCGGCTCAGACTGGCCCGCCGGGCAAGTGACCCGTACGTCGGTGAGCCCTAAACCAGGTAAAGCTGCTTCCTCCCTCAGGTGAAGTTAATAGTTACAAAATTTGTCACTTTTTTGAAACATTTTTTTATCAATGATTTTTTTTCTCTTTGCAAAGCAGAATAATTGCTTTTTTTTTTTAAGTTTCTTTGCTTCAGAGGACCATTAAAATCTTTTAAAACCTAATTTTTATTCTGTGATTCTCTCTATATTACCAATGGCGACATGATCTGTCGAAGAATTTTCAACCTGTCTGGTACCAAAGAGCGTTGCCTGTATTTAAAAATATATATTACGTATTTTTTCCTTAGTTTTTTGTAAAATCATTTATTAAGTATTTGTCTGAAATGTGTAAGCTTCGTGTATTTGTATATAAATTCAAATGCTGTGATTGTAATTTCCCCTGTTATGTAAAATGTTAATTATATAGATTTTTTGGGCTTGATTCACACACACACACACACACACACACACAAACAAACAAACAAACAAAATTTTTATAAAGAATATTTTCGGCCAAGAAAAGGTAAGTCAAACATTCTTTTCTGTTACAAATTACATTTTAATATGTAAACTGCACTGTTTTCATATTCTATAAATGTAATAATCAAAACGGCACACAGTGGAGTATTTGATGCAAAATCCTGGCCAAAATTAATTTTCATGTGTTTTAAAGGTAAAACTATTATTGTTGACTTGCTATTAGTAAACACGCTTAATTAATGTTATATATGCATAAATGTATGTACTTATTTAAATAAATAAATATATAATACAACGTTTACTTAATTGTTTATAAGTGGAAATTAATTGTTGATAAGTTTGTTTTATTTACAAGTAATGTTTAATTAAATGCGGTTAATTTTACTACCCATAAATGTTTAGTTATTTAGGAAAACCTATGCATATAATATATATATTAGAGAAAAGTAATGTGTAATATACACATTAGAGATGAGTTCGGGCTCTCTTTTTGGAACCCGGTCCCGCCCGAGCCCGACGATTTTATATCCGAGCCATTTACTCCAAAACATTTTGTGTCATCAGAGCCCGAGCCCGATATCGAAAAAAATGCATAATATAAAAAAAATGTTTTAAAAGTAATATCTCATTTTTAAAAAACTTATTACATGAAAATAACTGTCAATCATTGCACATGATTAATTTTATGGGAATTTACATTCAATCTTTTCAAAAGAGAAATTTGGTATGAAATGAAGATATGCTTCCTTAACCCCTTCGGGACCGGCGGCTAATACACAAATTTTATTCGGTTGGCACCACTTTTTAAAAAAAAAGCTACCTTTACTTAAACTATCACAAAAATGCTCTAATTAGAGAAAGCAAATATTACTTTTATTTTTTACTGGTGCCGAAAACAAATTCTGTATGCTCTTTGTGAGGGTGCA
This sequence comes from Maratus michaelseni, assembly GCA_963931845.1. Lineage (NCBI taxonomy): Eukaryota > Metazoa > Arthropoda > Arachnida > Araneae > Salticidae > Maratus > Maratus michaelseni. The sequence continues at coordinate 52,154,056 of OZ007586.1, read as the reverse complement.
TATATGCACCAATGGTCCCGAATCGGTTAAAAGACTCTCATAATTTTCTCTCCTAACAAGCAAACCTGATGGACACATTAACGAAATGAGTTTTATAAATAAATGTATGAAATTTGCAGAAATTACTATTCCTAAGCCATTTTTCTATTTCCTATAATAGGTATATTTCGTAAATTATAATTGATTCTTAATTAAAACAATATTTCGTGTTCCTGAAAATCAACTTAAATTTAAAATTTGGCATCATTATCTGAAAGATCCTATGCTTTTATAGGAAAAGTGGAAATACATTTCGATTGCTTTCTATCGGAATAACAATTACATGGCAATTATTATGACTTACGAATGAGAGTGACTTCATAAATGTTCAGAGCAGAGCTTTAACATGAGCAGAGTTCATGATGAAAAGTAAAATCACTAACGTTATTGTTATGAGTTGTTATACTCGATCTTGTCCACAACAGATGGGGCCAGTGCGGTGCGCTTGTGTGATCGGCATATCGTCGGATCTTCGCAAGTCTAGAACTAGCCGCGATGTAGCAAGGTTGTTGTTTGATCTTAATAAATGTTGTTAATGTTTTTAGCTGCCTACCGGCATGAGTTCTTACACCACCACGAACCTTAAGATACAACAGTTGTCGACGAAGATGGTTATGGTGATGTTAGAAGAAGTTTTTTTCTTTTTTTCGGCGAATCTACACAGCCGATCTTAAGCCGCGCCACGCTAAGCCTAACACGCGGTCGTGGAGTTACCAGTTGCCGGTAACGCTCGCCGAACGAAGCCTAAAGCGCCAGTGCGTGCATGCTCCTGCTCCTTGCAGTAAGCTTTAGAAAAAAGCTTAGGATGGGCTCTTTTGGCCAGATTAAAGAGTTCGATTTCACTACTGAATCATGGACGTTGTATACTGAACGTGTTGAACAGTTTTTATCGCAAATGGGATTGTGAATAATGATCGCAAGAGAGCTATTTTCCTGACGATCGTCGGCCCAACTACGTACGCTTTAATCCGAAATCTCCTGTCACCAGTGGAGCCGACTACAAGACGCTTGAAGAAATAATTCTTGTGCTAAATTCGCACTTCGACCCGGCACCTTCTGTGATTGTAGAAAGGTACAAATTTAATAGCAGAGTTCGACACGCCGGCGAATCAGTCGCTAAATTCATTGCAGAGCTACGTAGCTTGGCAAAGCATTGCAATTACGGCACATCGCTCGATGAAATTTTACGGGATCGAATCGTTTGCGGGATTCAAGATGAAGGAATAAAGCAAAAACTACTTGCGGAAAGCGTGCTAACCCTAACGAGGGCCACAGAGATCGCGGTGACGATGGAGACTGCGGCCAGGGACACAAATCTGTGTATGACCGATTTCGGCTCTGGGGTAAACAGAATTCAATCGAGGAATAGTAATGCACCAAAAAGTCCAGATCCTTATGTGACAAGCCAGAATGCTGAAAAATGCAATCGATGTGGAGGTAATCACGTGGCGAACGAATGCCATTTTAGAAATGCTACTTGCCATGCTTGTAAAAGAACCGGGCACATCGCTAGAGTGTGCCGGTCTAAGAAGAAAAACCAGGGAGCTCAGGTGCATAATTTGCAAGTGGAGGGAGCAGAAAATAAAGTGCCACCAGTCTACACACTATCCAACATATCAGGGATGGGAGTAGCCTTACCACCTGCTAAAGTTGAATGCTTACTCCAGGGCAAGCCATTCGTTTTTTAAGTGGATTCAGGTGCCCCTTTTTCCTTAATGCCATTAAGTATATTTAATAGTGTAAAAGAATATTTTCCTCCTTTGAAGCCAACTGCAATTAAGTTAAATTCTTATACAGAGCATCTTATTGAAGTGATAGGAATGACACACGTTAATGTGTCCTATGAATCAAAGTCTTGCTTTATTACCTTTGATGATTGTTGGGCAAAGAAACATTAATTTAGCAGGCCGTAACTTGATTTATCCATTGCAGTTGATGAATATTTTTAAAAACCCGAACCAGTCTTATGCCACAAACAATGTGCCAACTCCTGAACTGATGTTACATAACCTTTTAAAATTCAAAGATTTATTTTCACCAGAATTAGGTATTGTGCAAGACGTCAAAGTGCATTTGATAAAGAAAGATTCTGCAACACCTAAAATTTTCAAGGCACGTCCAATCCCTTATGCTCTTTTAGACAAGGTTGATCATGAGTTAGTTCGCCCCGTTAAAGAAGGCATTCTTGAGACAGTGAAGACCGCAGAGTCTGCAGCTCCATTTGTGCCCGTGCTGAAGCGTGACGGACGCATCAGAATATGCGGAGACTTTAAATTGACAACCAACAAGGTGACTGAATTGGAGCAATATCCACTGCCGAACATCGAAGATTTATTTGCCTAGTTTTCTGGCGGAGTTGTTTTCTCTAAACTGGACCTTCGGGATGCCTACTGCCAGTTGCAGCTAGACGAAGAGTCCAAAGATCTAATCGTGGTTAATACCCATAAAGGACTTTTCCGCTACACTAGAGTACCGTTCGGAGTAGCCTCAGCTCCAGCTATGTTCCAGAGAGAAATTGACAAAATTCTGCATGGTCTGAAGGCTACTTGCTATCTTGATGACGTTCTGGTTTTTGGAAAGGATGAAGCTGAACATCTACAGAACTTGACGGCAGTTCTAACACGCTTACAGGCAGCTGGAATGAAGCTCAACTCTGATAAATGTGAATTTTTGAAGTTTTCGGTCAAATACCTTGGTCATCGGATTGACAGGGAAGGACTTCATCCACTGGAATCTAAAGTGGACGCTGTGGTCAAAGCACGTGATCCAAAGAATGTTGATGAGCTACGTTCCTTCATCGGACTGATTACATGGTAAGTTCTTACCAAACATGGCCACCCTGTTAGCTCCATTATGTGAGTTGTTGAAAGCCAAATCTAAATGGAGATGGGAGACACAGCAGAGGGAAGCGTTTTCAAAAGTGAAAGAGGTTCTACAGAATTCATCGCTGCTGATACACTTTGATAACGGAAAAGAGGTTGTGTTAGCCTGTGATGCGAGTCCTTATGGGCTTGGAGCCGTTTTATCCCACGAAACTGACGATGGCGATTGTCCATAGCTTTCACTTCCCGTTCCTTAACCGAAGCTGAGAAAAACTACAGCCATATAGAGAAAGAGGCATTATCTTTGGTTTTTGGTGCTACCAAATTTCGCAAATATCTGTTGGGACGAACATTCACATTGCTCACTGATAATCGTCCCTTAGTGAACCTTCTTTTTGCAGATAAGCCGGTCCCAGTGGTAACTGCTGTGTGAATCCAGCGTTGGGCTCTGACCCTTGCAGCATATTTGTACACGATTAAGTACAGAAAGGGGAGTTTGCATGCTAATGCTAATGAAGATGCTTGCAGTAGACTGCCCCTGAATACCAAGTATGCTGATCCACCAGTTCCAACAGAGTCGGTGTTGTTATTAACTCAGCTGGACGACACTCCAGTGACAAGGCGTTTGATTGCCACTGGAATCGACAAATTTCCTGACCTAAGAAAGCTAAAATCTTACATTTTGAAAGGTTTCCCTAAGAAAATAGAGCAGAATTTGTATCCCTTCCTCAGAGTAAAGGATGAATTATCTTTGGAAGAAGATATAATTTTTAGAGGCTCGCGAGTGCTCGTCCCTCAAAAATTTAGAAAATTCATCCTAGACGAGTTCCATTCATCTCACCAAGGAATAACAGCCATAAAGGCACATACTTGTGCCTATGTTTGGTGGCGAGGGTTAGATACTGATCTGTAAGCTAAAGTGAAGGGTTGTGTTGCATGTCAACAAAATGCTTCAGCACCTCTGACAAAGTATGTTCCTTGGCCTATGCCAGAGCAAGCATGGGAACGGATCCATATCGACCATGCAGGTCCAGTGGAAGGTCACATGCTTCTTATAATTGTAGATGCCAAGACAAAATGGCTAGAAGTTGCACATATATCTAGTACATCTGCTAGTGTAACCATAATGGTATTACGTAGCCTATTTTCTCGTTTCGGCATCCCCAAAAGCGTGGTCAGCGACAATGGCCCTGGATTCAAAAGTGAAGAATTTGGAAATTTTTTATCTCGCAATGACATTGCCGAGGTTAAAACGCCACCGTACCATCCACGTTCGAATGGTTTAGTGGAGCGAGCGTTTCGAACAGTGAAATCAGCCCTGAAGAAAATGACTGGAGGGACTCTTGCAGATAGGCTGTCTCGGTTCCTCCTCAATTATCGAAATGCACCATCAGCAGCTACAGGTATATCTCCAGCTGTGTCTATATTTGGCCGTCCTCTCCGGACACGGCTGGACCTGATTAGAGATCCTGTGAGCCAGACACGAGGAGGAAGAGACCAACTCAGAGAAATATACAAAAGGCACTCCAGTTTAGGTGCGTTCGTTTGGACGTGGCCCACCATGGGTTGCACGCAATGTTTTACGTCCCGTGGGAAAAGTTATGTGGGAAGTCTCAACCCCTTTGGGAAATTGGACACGTCACATCGACCAGCTGAGGCTCAGACAGGAGGATCTGACTGGTGATGTTCTTACTCCACTTCACTTACCAACTCATACAGCTTCACAAACAGAATCTGCTGATCTGCAGACAGAGGTTCCCACTAGCACCCCCAAACCCCATGTGCTCCCCTTAGAAGTACGTTCTCCAAATATAGTGAACGAGTCGCCTGCAACCCCCCCCCCCCCCCGGTTCTATCACCACAAGTGTTCACCCCTGATGTAAGTACTCCATTGCTTAGGCGTTCAGAACGTATTAAAGTGAAATCAGCACGTCTACAGTTTTAGACTGCTTTGCCTTGAACCTGACAAACTGTTCTTTAGTGCTGAACTGTTTTCTGTGATAGACTGTTTTGCTTTGAACTATATCTCTGACATTTTGTATGTTCTTTAAGAAGGTAGGGGGAAATGTTATGAGTTGTTATACTCGATCTTGTCCACAACAGATAGCGCCACTGCGGTGCGCTTGTGGGATCGGCATATCGTTGGTCGGTCGCTAGTCTAGCACTAGCCGCGATGTAACGAGGTTGTTTGATCTTAATAAATGTTGTTAATGTTTTTAGCTATCTACCGGCATGAGTTCTTACACCACCACGAACCTTAAGATACAACAGTTATTTTCATATGAAGAGCCATTATGACTCGTACACAATAGAAGACTAAAAATTTCCAAATATTCAGCTAATGCTGATTAACTACAAACAAAAGAAAGTATTCACTTCACTTTAGATATCTAAAAATAAATAAATAAATAAACGTTCCAATTGAAAAATATCCTACTTTTACAAACGAAAATCGAAATTATTCGCGCCTTTTTCCATTGGTGCCAGATCATCCACCAATCATCAATGCCGCACATAAATCTGCAAATATTAAAAATTTTCTTTTAAAGTAGCATTCTAAAACTGGAAAAGAAAAATAAGATTTCTGCTCCCCCTTTTATTCGTTCTGATCAAAATAGTATTAAAATGAATTAAAATGGAATAGGTAATTTTTTAGGGGATAAAAGTTATTTTTTATTTTTTCTGTATGAGAATAAATAAAATTGTCAATTTCAGAAAGAATGAGCCCGAGCCCGAAGACTGATATAAATATCGAGCCCGGGCTCGGGCTGAGCCCGTCTCATATCTAATATATATTACTTGTATTTAGTATTTACCAAATTTGAGTCACTGTAGTACAGATATGCTAGTTTATGAGTGGTTTTAATAGGTTTGCAGTCCTCCCAAAAATCATTGATAGCTAAAAATGGCAACAATATGTGGAACATTTTTTTTCTTTTTAAATTGCCTTCAAAACTATAACCAATACGATAATAATTTTAAAATGGTCCGGCAAACACCCACACAGCTTTAAAAACAGATAATATATTTCAATAAATTAGACCTAAAAAGTCTTAATATTACCCCATTTTCAATTTAAATTATTTTTCTTTATATATGAAAATAAAATTATTTAAATGCACATTCAAAGTATAAATTTAAACACAATAACAAAGCTGAAACATAACAAAAAAGCATGTCTTCTCACAAAGAAACTCTCACTTCAACTGAAGCTAGGAGTCGCCGGAAATGACTGATACTCCTGGCATACACGATCGATACACCCGTCAGTCAGCTATTATAAAATATGAGTTTTACAACTGTTGAGCAAATTTTAATTTCTGCCCTTTTGGCGGGAATTTTGTATGAAATACTCCACTGTGTGGCGGTCAGATATTTTTTATATACTTTAGAACAGGGCTGTTCAATGTGGCGCCCTGTGAAAAGTCCTTATTGCACCCCTTCGATTGTACCTTGTTGCTAGGATTTTTTTAAATACATCAGTGTACAGAATCCGCCTTAGGCAGAGTATAAGACGGAAATCTGTCTTATGTAGAGCTTTAGACAGAGTTTACTTTATAAAAACCTGTTTTAAAGATAATTTGCTTTAAAATCAAATCAGCAATATTTACATGTTTCCTAATACTACTAGCAGCATTAAGATTTTTTTATCCTACCTCTGCAAAAAAAAGTTTAAAATAGGTTTAATTAGTCATATATATTATTTCTGTTGCCAACATAATCTTTTCTATGATTTTACGAAACAACGAATGATGTATCATTCGAAAGGTTTTGGAAACGGCTTCTGACATAGTACACTCACATTTCGTTAAAACATCTTTTCTGACTAAAAATTGCTGTTAATTAAATCTACATTGTTTTCATAAATGAAATGAAAGGTTTTCCTCAACTTAGTGTTGCCACAAAAATAAAATACCGCATTATATGGTGCTCAACAATGATTATAAAAAAATAATTACCAAATAATATAAAGTATGATTTCTCTACACGTGTTTATTTTATATTTATGGTTAAAAAGCAAAATTGAAATGTTTTGAAGAAAAAGACACCATGGATCGAGCGAAGCAGTGTATTTCACGCGTAGAATAAAAGGTATGCTTTGTTATGTTACATTAAATTGTATTTTAAATGCATTAAATTTATTTTTCTTTATTTCATGCTTTTCAAGAAGTGGATGACATCATCTTTGCAGTTAAAATATGACTGTTAATTTTTTTTCGCGTGTACCTTTTGCTATCTTCTATCAGTTTTTACTGTAACTTTGATGGAATAAATGAGACGATATTCTGGCTTGACTAATGTTGGTTGCAGATATTTTTATCATTATTTTTTCTTTAGAAGTTTAAACCTGCACCTAAAAAGTATCAGATTGAAATTCATGGTAAAGATGTAATATTTTATTGTAAAATAATAAATTGTATAAACAAGTACAGATTATAGTTTAAAAAAAAAGGTAATTTGCATGTTGAATATATACATATTTATGTTTACATATATGTATATATTCAACAATTAAGTTAAAATTGTCATTTTATTTATTTCGTTGTTGTTTTTGAGCTGCTTGAAATATATATCCCCCCCCCCCCCCATTGAACCCAAAAGAGAATTTTAAAGGAATACTTGAAAAGATAAGAATTTCTGCTGTTTTAAAGACTTTAATCATGTTTTTTATTTAGTCGTCGAAGTTTATATATTCGTCAAAGGATCTCGAGAAAACGGCAAAATTCGTCGAAGAATCTCAAAAAAAAAGGCAAAAATTGTCGAAGAATCTCGAAAAACGGCAAAATTTGTCGAAGGATCTCAAAAAACGGCAAAGTTTGTCGAAGTATCTCGAAAAACGGCAAAATTTGTCGAAGGATCTCGAAAAAACGGCAAATTTCGTAGAAGGATCACGGAAAAAAGGGCAATTTCGTCGAATAATCCGAAAAAACGGCGAATTCTGTCAAAGGATCGCGAAAAAAAACGGCAAGTTTCGTCGAAGGATCTCGGAAAAAGGCGAATTTAGTCAAAGGATCGCGAAAAAAAACGTGAATTTCTTCTGCAGGCCAAGGAAAAAACGCGAAATGCATCAAGGATCGCGGAAAATGGCTAATTTCGTTGACAGATCGGGGAAAAAATTCGTCAAAGGGCCGCGGAAAAATGTGAATTTCGTCAAAAGACCGTTAAAAAAAAACAAAAAAAAAACATGAGTTTTGTTGAAGGATTGCGGGAAAATGCGAAGTTCGTCGAAGGGCCACGGAAAAAACAAAAATTTCGTCAAATGGCCGCAGAAAAGAACACCAATTTCGTCAAATGTTCGTGGAAAAAGTGTTAATTTCTTTGAAGGAGCACGGAAAAACGGCCAATTTCATAGTAGGATCGCGAAAAAACAGCGAATTCTGTCTAAGGATCTCGAAAAAGCGGCATATTTCGTCGAAGGATCTCCAAATAACGGCGAACTTTTTCCGTCCTCGGGCATTTTTTCCGTCACGTTTCTGTCCTCGGAAATTTTCAAAAGACTGAATTCCGTCCTGCGGACGGAAAATTTGCACCCATGGTCTTCCTAAACATTTTTTAGAAAAAAAAAAAAACCCACAAATTTTAGGCACGAATTAACCTTTCAGTAGACACACTAAATTTTTGTAACAGTAGGCACAAGTACTTTTTTGTACAATAGTTCCGCTTTAACAAATGCAAGATATTTAATAATAGTAAAAAAGTGACAAGTTAGAAGAAAATTATAGTAAAAATTGAATTTTAACTTCCATGCCATATGTGAATACAGTACACTCTCTCAAATACATGCAATTCGGGTCCAGAGATTATGTAGATTTCTGGTCACTGTTTTGGTTATATTTTTTAAAACAGTAATTTGAATGTAATAATGCATTCGAAATTATAATGAATGCAACTGTAAGTTTCAATCTTTACATCTGCAACAATGTGCAAATTTTAAGAAATCCACTGTATATAGTGTAAGAAGTATCATAATTGTAAAATTTAAAACGGTGTTATGATATGAGAATCATATATTAAGTTTTAACCTTCCCTATCCTTCATTTAAATTATATTTTTCCCTTTCCTTTTTCAAAATTTAATTGAGTTATCTTTAACTACAAACAATAATCCCGCTGTAATTTATACCCTTTCCCTTTTTCATTTTCACTTATGCTCGATCACTAATATCTCACGGCTTTTCGATTAAAATAAAAAAAGAAAAGAATTAAATCAGCACAGATGCCTTTTCGTAATTTTACTTTCCGTAACCAAGCTTATAATACAATATGTTCATAACGCATTTTTGTGGCCACAAGGTCCGTTAAAAATTATGTCTATCTGTGCATACTGCCCAAATGCATGCCCTTATATGGTAGTGGTAAGAACTCAATCACTCACACCCATGTCTAAAAATATATTCTCATTGTTAAAAGCATATACTGTTTTGTCTGTCGAAAATCCGTTCTCATGAGAAAGATATTTGTCGGTTATAATCGCCGTGGCGATATTAATTTTTGAAACAAAATTCGTCCTTTTGAAAAAATCTAGCAACCCGGCTTGCTAAATACCATTAGTTATGCGGCAGCTTCATCTGAAAGTATTTACGCCTAGACACTCTGTAGCAACCCTATTTTGGCGAGATTCTAGTCAGTGCAATTCCAACTTGTATCGTGGAAACAACTTCACTTCGCTTGCTGTCTTCGCATAATAATGGCTGTTTAAGAGCGGCCTTTCTTGTTTACCCTCTTCTGCCTTCGATCATCTTATGTTTACGGAATAAAATCCTGAAATTATACCGGATACTGGAGTTTTTCTTTTCCCATCAAACAAAAACCTGGATATTTCGTTAATCTCACAACCAATGAAAACATAAACTATCTTCAACAAATAACATCATTATAGAATTTATGGTATCCGTGACCAGCTCTTTTCTCCAGTTTAAAAAAAAAAAAAAAAAAAAAAAAAAAAAAAGAAGTTAGCGTTGGCAGAAGAGGGGACTTTGCTGCACATGTCTCTAATAAATGTATTCTCCAGCGACTCTCCTACAAGTGTCATCCGCCGGACCTAATGGATAATGGAGATTCTCTACCTACGATTTCCTGATTTTTTTATAGACTCGATTTGACTCAAAAGACTTGGAATTCCCGGCCTGATTATCACCATCTCTCTGGATTACAGTCCCTGCCCGCCATCCCCCATGCTGCCATGTGTCTGTGTCCCAGTGCTGCGAACTGTGGTCCCGGTTTCCCGGTTTTGCTGAAGTGTGCCTATTATAAAAACCTTGCTACTAAATTGTATTAAATAGAAGTTCATCAGTTTTAGAAACTGCAGTCATCCGTGATAATCTTCCTTGTGCCAAGCCCCCATGCCCTCTGCACCCTGTGTCCATGTGTGTCGACGATCCCGCGGATATTTAGTAGCCCTCGACTTTTCTGAGTTCAACTTCTTCAAATTGTTAAGCATCTCTGTATGTCATATGCATACAAGTTCCCCATGACACTCGAGAAATACAAATAGTTACTCAAGTTTCAAAAAAAGCAATTGAATTCAGTGCTCAAAATTTCAATTTTTCCAGTGTGTTATTTTATTTCATCAAACGCCGTTCTATTTATTATTCATCGGACTTCTAAACATCCAAATTCACCGACGAACTTCATTTTACTCTAGATGAACTTTGATACTATAAGTGAATTTCCTCTGCCGATAAACAGCTGATATTTTTATCGCCTTGGTGGTTTACGAAGAATAATAATAATTAGTTCCTGTTTCGATATGTCGAGTGACCTCAGTTTGTTTTACAGCTGATCAGTCTAAAGGAGTCCGAACTTTGATACGTTGTTCTAACATTTAATGTCAAAATCATCTTCACTGTTACTCGCGTGAACCTTGCACCTCAGAGTGAAACAATTTCATTCATACGGTTGTGAATGTGATTTATCAAGGAAAGTTTTCATGGCCACAACAAACTTAGTTATTATTCTTACGATTCAAATTAAATAAGACTTGTCTTTTCTTGACTAAAAATAAACTTCCATGCAACAATATTACTTCATCATTTGTTTTTTTTTAAAAAGAGGACCTTTGCATAATTTTTCTTTCATAGATAAAGTTGTCTTTTAAAAATGATATAATAACAATATTATGGATTATTTTTTTCTTATGCTACAGGTAAGAGTTTTATATTTTTTAATGTGTTGATACATTGTTTTTTTAAAAAAAAAAGTAAAAATGTTTTTTTTTTAATTGTCACTAAGATATGCTTTAATAATGATTTATATAGTAATCATTAAACAATTTAAATTTCTTTCTGTTTTCAATATCAATTTTCTTGCCAGTTATAGGTAAGTTGGTAAATTATATTCTGTATGTAAAAAAAAAAAATTATTAAATTAAACATTCACAGGAGAAATTTTTAATAAAGAATAAGTGAATAAGAGAATTTTTGAAATTATTGTGTATTTCAAAAAAATATTTTCCTATTATGCAATGACACCTTTTTCAAATATTGAACATATTATTATTTTGAAAGGAGAAATGGTAATTCTATATGCATTTCTTTTAATATTTTTATAAAGGCTCATATATTTAGAAGAAACAAGATTTATAGTGAAAGGTATAATATAATTGTTATTATCTCTCGAAGGTTTGCCTAGATAACACATTTTTTTTTATGACTGAAATTTTGTTTAATATATTGCATAAAAATTTTGATTTTATAATAAGGCAGACATACTTTTTCTATATAAAGTTCATATTACTTTTTATTTATCTGCCACAATGAGTATTGCAGTCTGCAGAATGAGCGATTAATTTATTTATGTATTTACAGATATTTTTCCAAATTGTCCTTCTTTTGAAAATTAAGATATCTCTTGGTTAAAAAAAAAATATATATATATATATAGATGGATAATAATAAAAAGGAAAGATAATATATTTTTGGTGTGAATAATTGTTCATTCTGGAGATATAGGTATTTTGTTCTTGTTTTTTTTTTTTTTTTTTTTTTTTTTTTTTTTCATAAGAAAAAAAAGAGAGAGATTGCATTCATTTATTTATTCATTTATTATATATTTTGCTTATAAGTAATTTTTTGCGGTAAAATATTTTCTGGTAAGTTACTGTGAATATTTTAGGTAAACAAAATTTTCCCCACCTGAATTTTTTAATTTTTTAAGGTAAAGATTTATTTAACTAATAATTTATTGCAAACAAAATATTTATATTTGCTCACTCGTTAGCCAAACATGGCCAGCAAACTAACTTTTAAAGTGACCAATTTTGATGGTGAACCCACCTTGTTAGAGTTCTTTTTTAATCAGTTAAGAACATTGGCCCGTATACACAAATGGAAGCACGAAGAAGCAATTCAATTTCTGGGTGAGAAACTCAAAGGCCCAGCATTAACCTTTTTTACGCAAAACCCTGAAATATATAAATCTAATGATTTGGATTTCGTCGAGAAAGAATTCAGAGCATTTTTCGCTCCCCCGAGTAAAACTGCAGCACTGGTTGAATTCAATAATCTATTATTACTACCAGAGGAATCGATTAGAAACTTAGCGCATCGTATAAACACACTCACTGCTCGTGTACATGACACTATAACAGATAGAACAGCCCTTGATAATATCAAGCAGGGCGGTCGCTCTGCCAAGCCAAGCTTTAAAAAAAAACGCCACACAAACAACGCCGAGAACTGGAATAAAGACCGCTAATGCTTACTTACAGAAAACAATTTCGCAATGTTAAATCGACAAAACATGCCAGATTAAAATAGCAGATATCAAATAAACCAAGCGTCGCAGAAAAAAAAAACGAAAACTAGAAGAATCTAATGAAGAATTTCTTCAATTTAAGACCAAACTCATCTTCATAAGTGATTTATAAACAGAGATATAGATTTTTTAAAAAAACGTCGAGTTACTTAAAATGATCACTTTTTTCTTCGTCAAACTTTTTTTTCAAACAACCTACAGACCTTAATATTCGACAGAATAAAAAAAGGATTGCATTTTTGGACAAGTAATTACGTAATCTATGTGCTTTTATAAAATCCTGTGTAAAAAAAAATTATTTTCTATCCTTAATTAGCAAAAAACTGTTAATTAACTTGGCGATTAAAAAATTATGCCAAAACAGAGATAAAACCCGCCAACGACCATGTACCTTTTATGTATTATAATAGCACAAATCAGTTACAGGTTATAACCACATCAAATTTCATCTGCAAGTCAGCCATTTTCTTCTGAAGATAATTTTTTTAAAAATAAAACTTCATAATTATAAGAACACACACATTTTATCAGACAATTAAATATGACTGCAAACTGTGGCAGATGACTGTTTCCAACATGAATAAGTATGAGAAATTGGTGGTTAAGGATATCGATCTATATGGCTCAGTCGCAGAACGACAGCACGGTACGCATAAGGTCCCAGGTTCGAGTCCTAGCCCAAGTCAAATTTTCACTCATGTTTGTTTAGTGTATTTAATTATCTGATGAAATGCGTGTTCTTATAATATTGTAAAATACAGTAATCAGACGTAGTGTTTATGCTTTAAAAAATATTTTAAATATATAATTTACGTTTTTAGAAAGATCTTTAAAAATAAATTAGTTTTTGAGGGAAGATGTACCTTCTAAAATGTATACATTAAGAGTTATCGGCATTTAAAATTTCTTTCCAAACGTAAACAAAATTTTTGAAATGAATTAAATATGATTCATTTATTTAAAAAAAAAAACAAAAAAAAACACGGTAATGGTCAGGCATTTCGTTCGCAGGAATACCTTTCACGTCATTTTCCTATAAATTAATGAAATCCATTTGTTAAATTATTTTTGTTTTAGAAGTGAAGTTTCCATTTAAATGTATTGTAACAGTACAATGTTTAATTGAATAAAATAATGTAAATCTAACAAGGAGAGTGCCAAGCTTGGTAATCACAGATTTTGATTATTTTTATATATGTTGTAGGGTAGAAGCCCCTTAGTGTCAGGTTCAATGGATTTTATACAACGCTCCCTAATTCTGGGGAAATAGGGGGTCTAATATTATAACCCAATGTAAATATTTACTTTGTAACGTATTAACTGCGTTGGTCGTAGCTCAATTGGTATGGCGTCTGCTCGTTGTTCCGAGGGCCCGGGTTCGATTCTGGAGCACGCTACGTTTGTTTTTCTCTCTTTTTTTTTTTTTTATAAATATACTTGTAATTATAATTTAATAATCTCAATAAAAATTTTGTTAACATAATTAAATTTTAATTTAGCATTTTTGATTTTAAAGCCATTATTAAACATTTCTCATCATTTAAAGAGCTTTATAAAAATTGGATCTATTATTGACTAGTAAAAACTCAAAAATCGTTACAAAATCAGCATATTTACTATCGAATTAAATAATTCTTCTCCCATCGCAATAGAAAACGAGGATATTTCAGATGCTGGATTATTTGTTAAAAATCCATTGTTTTGCAATAAAATTTTAAAGTACTTCAACGAATTTGTGATATCACTTTTCTGATTTTCATAGCATCCCGACACTACAGATTGATCTGCTTGTGAACTACAGCTTGCTTTTTCCATTTTTATACGATTATAAGCTGTTATAGAATGATACGCACTTGTGCGATAAAGATTGAAAAGAAAAACCACTTAACTGCGCCTAACTAAAAAAAAATTAAATAAAATAACCAAAGTCTGTCGTGGCGCCCTCTAGTTACAATAAAATAAAACATAAATATGTTGTAATTTTAATTATTATGCTAATTTTTAATATAATTATACTTCTTACTTTAAAAACAGAGCAGTATTATCATCGCATTGACTTCCCTTGTTAAGGCAATTTATAAATGATGTTTCTTTACAATAACGAATTGACACAATTGTTCAATATCGTTGCATTGATAAAGCATATATGGAATACATTTTAAAAGTGATTTTTTAAAAAAAATCAAAAATGCGAAATTAAAATTTAATTATGTTAAAAAAAATTTTATTGCAATTATTAAATTATAATTACAAGTATATTTATACAAAAAAAAATGAGAAAAACAAACGTAGCACGTTCCGGTTTCGAGCCCGGGGCCTTCGGAACAACGAGCGGACGCCATACCAACTGAGCTACGACCAACACAATTACTTCGTTACAAAGTAAGTATTTAAGTTGTGTTATAATATTAGACCCCCCCCCCATTTCTCGAAAACTAAGGTTGGGTTGAGTTGGGTTGGGTTGATTATTGACGGCCAATTATCTACACTAGGGATATAGGCCGGGGGGTGTGCCCTTCGTGGGGGTCTTTCTAAGGGAACCTAACCCGTATTTACGCATGGATAAATCCACGGCTCAAAGAAAACCACGAAAACTCCGAACGATTAGGCCGACGGGCGCGATTGGGATCGAACCCAGCACCTCCCGTCTACCAGCTTCGAGAACAGAACCTCTCAGCCACTGGTGGGGCCTAGAAAACAAGGAGCGTTGTATAAAATCCATTGAACCCAAGACTAAGGGGCTTCTACCCTACAACATATATAAAAATAATCAAAATCTGTGATTACCAAGCTTTCCTTGTAAGAAATTGCTAAGAAATTCCAAACATGCACAGGGCAACGCAAATAAATAAATAAATAAATAAACAATAAATAAATAAATAGATAAATAAATAAATAAATAAATAAAAATCAGCTTTCAGAAATTCTAAAAATTGTTCATGTACCTTAATTACAAGCTAAAGGAGGGTTTATTTCTATATTATTCTATATATAATAGTAATTTCAGCAAATATATTAAATTCCTTTTGCGATCTGTTTTAAACTTTAAGATAATCTATAACACATGATAAAAAATTTATAAAAAAGAATGCCGCGTCACATTTGGGGGTGGGGATGGGGAGGGGCGTGAACAAAATTAGGAAGTATAATAAGGCTATTTGTTTGAAACTTTACGATATTTTATAACACATAACATAAATTTTAAAAATAAAGCCGCGTCAAAAATTATAGGGAGGGGCGGAGCGCGTTTTGCTTACACAAGGGGGAGGACACTTTTCTAAATTTTAACGATATACGTCATGTCACATATCGTTACAAAGGGCTGTGACCACTTATTCATGTTATGCACCACAGGTGTCACCCCCACATTTTGCGCCCCCCCGACACTACTCATGTGATATATTGTTCGAAAAGCATGTGACCGCTTATTCATATTATGTATATTTGGGGTCCATCCTCCCACTTTCAACCCCCCCCCCCGAAAAGTGTTGAAGGGGCGAGGCCAACGAGGTAAGCGCGTAACATCAGAATATTAAATTTTTCAAATTAAAATTAACTCTGGTCTTCAACATGCAGAAAGAAAAGGAATTGCTTACCTTTTCTATGGTCTATCCAATTTATGAAATATCCACTGGTTTATATATATCAACTATTTGATAACTTATAAACACTTCTTGAATAATCGTGTAGATGTACCACTGCTGAAATAAGACTTGTAAAAAATTATATTAATGCACAATTCACATTGAATAAATAAGTTCACGTTTGGATTGATTTTAAAAATTATATTTTACATTACTTAAAATTTTAAAAGGTTTACATTTAGAATTATATTAATTATAGCATCAGGAAACATTTTTTCCTGTGACTTTACAGAACGAAGGATAGTAATACACTGACTCATTTTCATAAAGTTTAGAAAGTTACGAGTAAAGTTGCATCATTTCTTTGAAACAAATTGACGTTGAATAATTGTCCTTTTAAAAGGTTTAGTTCTGTAATAAGTTTATAATGGCATAATCACAAATAACAAATTATAAACATACTTCACATTATTAGAAGAGAACGATTATAACGAGGTAATAAATATCTATTGCTTGATAAACTTGAAACTTAAGAGTCATAAATTAGGTCACTTGTTTTGAAGAGATGAGAGAAAAATTATCGTTGGGTTTTTATCTGCGTGCTTCATTTTCTTTCTTTATTTATTTTACTTTGAGTGGAAAATATTAAGTGATTGAAATGAATGGATTAGTTTTCTACAAAAATTGCCCCAAAGGGGCACTTTTCTAAATTTTGCCGACACCTCTCATGTGATATATCGTTGAAAACGTCTGTGAACTCTTAATCATATTATACCGGGGGGGAGGGTTATTTTCTAAATTTTGCACATACCACTCATGTGATACATCGTTTAAAAAGGTCGGTGACCCCTTAATCCTATTATCTCCGGTGTCCATCCCCCCACTTTGCCCCCCAAACGCGATTAGCTTTCACCACCAGGAGGCGCTTTCCTATCTTTGTTTCTATGGGTCGGATCATGACGGGGTATGGATCATTCGACTCGACATCAATAGCCTTAACGATTTCAGTGCCCGAGGTTCATATACAACAGATTGCGCTACCTGGTGGTGGAAGATGGAACTTGAGCGTGCGCAGCACGACTGCTATACGGTGCCGAAGGCAGCGGAGACCCGTGTCGGAGGTTCGTTTGGTTAGAGGTTTATACTATTCGATGTGCAAATTAAGGGATTATCCGGTTCCGAAGGCAGCGGGGAACCGGGTCGGAGGTTCTTTCGGTTCAATGTTTATCTGATTCGAGGTTTTACAAGATTCGAGGCCCCGATGTAAATTAGGGGCCCGCCAGCGGGCGAAGCCAGCTAGTGCTAATAATAAAAGAGCGTGATATCACGTTTGATTTCAAATGCAGCGCTGACACGCTATGTACGTATTCCATTTTTATTCATTTCATGGATAAGTCAGTGATATTTTTGAACGGAGGATAACAAGTATTATAACAAGCTACATTTAGTATGTTGTTTTTAAGAGTGTAATTAGTTTAATTGTAAAACTACTGGTATTTCTAGTTACCCCTTTAAACAATGACTGAAAGTAAAATGTAATTTTAAATTATTTCTCATGTTTAGATTATTTAAATTATGTTTAATCTATTTAAAAAAAAAAGAAATGATATCTACAAAAACAACTTTTCAAAAGTAAAACAAGCCAAGCATAAAAAAAAAAAAAGTTGTGGCTAAAAAATGGTGTGATATCAAATTTCCAAGCTATTATATTACTTATTTAACTTTTTTCCATTAAATAAGTTATCATATATATAAGTCGAGTGCCTACGTATATGTTAATAGAAATCGTTTTCTCCTGTACTAAATACATCCTAACGAGTTTCTGAAAATTCAATTTTTTTTCAAATTTCGCATGATGGGCTTGGCGGCCATCTTTCCATATTTCTTAGCACCCGAATTTCTAAAGTAAAAGGGTAATATGTTTGCAATGTAATATGTTTATAACAATTTCGAACTTCAGATTTTAACTACGGACAGATAAATTAGATAAGACTGATATTTTGAGAAATTCATTTTTACTAGTTTGAAATTATTAATTACTCTAAAAAGTAAATCAAAAGATGAATCTTTAAGATAAGTCATCATTATCTTAAGACACAATTTTCAGAGCATACAAGTCTATAAATGAAACGCTTAAAATATTTGCTTAAATAACAATGCTGAACTTCGGATTTTAACTACGGATTTGGGTGCTTAGAATTTCGTGAATAATATGCAAAGATGGCCGCCAAGCCCATCATGCATAATTTGAAAAAAATTGAATTTTCAGAAACTCGTTAGGATGTATTTAGTACAGGAGAAAACGATTTCTATTAACATATACGTAGGCACTCGACTTATATATATGATAACGTATTTAATGGAAAAAAGTTAAATAAGTAATATAATAGCTTGGAAATTTGATATCACACCATTTTTTAGCCACAACTTTTTTTTTTTTTACGCTTGGCTTGTTTTACTTTTGAAAAGTTGTTTTTGTAGATAAAATTTACTTAGTTTATTTCAGCAATTCCTTCAAATTTAAGGGTTAAAATACAAGAGCAGGGAATATCAAGTTATAAACAAGCGGTAAATAGGGCACAAACTCTCCAGCAGATCATGCAAAATGAGAAAATATTGCAGCCCTGCGCATCATCTAGCTCCACAGACTCGATCGCCCTGCAGTTGAAATCACTAAATGAAAAAATTAACGCTTTGTCGTTAACAGGTAGCGAGGACAAAAATAACTCTCATAATCAACCCTCTCGCCCACAAAACTCGCATGATCAGTATAAAAAAGACTTCAAAAAAAGACACACTGGTCATAGCTATTACCGCACTAATAAACAAAAAAATTCGAATTCTCCACCCACTTGTCAGTTGTGTTTGAAACGTGGCCACACTGCAAAATTTTGTTTTAAATGGAGAAGATCTAATGCGAATAGAGGTGGATATCAAAATTACAAATTCAATCCAAATTTTCGTAAAAAAAGTAATCAGAAAGGGGAATCTTTAAACTATTAAGGAGATGTAATTTAGCTGATGGCTTTGCATCTCAGGAAAACATTTTAACATCAGCAACTTGCCCTACATTCCCATGGTCGTTTGATGAAACTCTTCCAAAAATTTCTAAGGAAAGACTAGTCAATTCGGTCGCTTCACAGACCACAACAAACATAAAAATGACCAGGAATGGTTCGTCACAAACAGTGCACAGATCAACTGAAAGTTCATCGCAAACTGCATCATCAAGTGACGAAAAGAAAGTTGAGGTTATTTCAAATGTGAATAATAGTTCCCCAACACTCCCCCTTATAAAGGCCTCTATAGCAAGAACAGACACAATTTTACTTCTGGATACAGGGTCGACAATTTCTCTTTTATCACAGTCCCTTTTCGATTCTATTAAGCACAATCTTAAATATAAAAGGTTAGGCACAACAGTTACCCTTAAAACAGTAAATTCCGATGTTGATTTCACCGCATGTATAAAAGCATCAATCAGAATTCATCACAAATCTTTTAGCCACAACTTTTATATTGTTGACATTCCCGATACGTCTAGTTTTCAAGGAATATTAGGATTTGATTTCATTCATAAACACAGGATCATAACTGATGTGCACAAAAATAGAATGTCAACAAATGAATTTCACGTGTCATTACTTAGTGCGTCAGCGGATGACAAAGACATAAATCTTCTAAGTAAAAATGTAAACTCTCCGTCAAATTCATTCAAAACGATTCGCCTTGCACATAAATTAAAACTAGAACCACATGAGAAAACATGGATTTCCATCGACACTGATTCTTTAAACCCTTCAATGCAGTACTGTTTTGAAAGTACTATTTCTAATAAACAAATTATTTGTTATGACAGTCTGCTAGGTAACAATAAAGATGTTGAATCGGTCGATCAGGAAAATTATAACAAACACCTACAAAAATCACATGTATACATATTCTTACAAAATTCTAACAAACCAGTACACATAAACAAAAATGCACGAATAGGAATTTTAGATGAAGTTTCGGAAATTATGGAACCATCTAAAAACGACAATTTTTCACAGACCATGAAGTCATGCGACAACATCAACAGCTTCAATATTCAACCTCATGATAATTTACAACAGTTTATTTGCAATTATATTCAAGCTTCAGATGAGGTCTTAAAAAAAAGAAAGGAAGATTTAACAATACAAGACTTCAAATTGGAATATCTAGACACTCAACAAGCAAAAACCTTAGGCTCATTATTGTTAAAATACTATAGTTCTTTTTCTAAATCAATGAAAACATTAGGTCACACAGACAAGGTTGTTCCAAATCTCAAATTCATTAATGACTACCCAATCAAAACATTACCTTTTCCGGTACCACAATCGTTACACCAAGAAATGAAAGAGCAAATAAATCAACTTCTTGAAGCAAATATTATTGAACGTAACTGTTCAGAATGGGCATGTCCTATTTTGCAGGTTAGAAAGAAGTCTGATGGGTCTGCAAAACAAAAATACAGACTTGCTCTTGATTTAAGAATGCTAAATTCCGTCTTACAAGGATCTTCATATCCACTTCCCAAAATACAGACCATTATTTCAAATGTATCTGCATATAAATATTTCACTTCGTTAGATTTTCAACAGGCCTATCATCAGATTAATTTACCCGAAAAATGTCAGGATCCACTTACATTCACATGCATTTATGGTACTTTTCGTTTCAAAAGATTGGTATTTGGATTAAAGAATAGTAGTAGTTTCTTTCAAAATTTAATGGACACTATTATTGATGAATTAGAAATAGAAGGTATTTTTGCATATCAAGACGATTTGATCTTTGGTTCTAATTCTTTTGAGGAAACATGTGCAAAATTACAGAAAGTACTTGAAATTTTATCGAAATATAATTTAACCCTCTCTCCCAATAAATGTTCATTTCACAAAACCGATGTTGATTACTTAGGTTTTCACATTGAAAATCATTCCATTTCTCCAGTCCAACCAAATATTGTCAAAATAAATTCTTTTCCTACCCCGACAACAAAAAGACAATTAAAAAGGTTTATTGGTCTGGTCACATTTTACAAATCTCTAGTGCCTTCTTTTTCAAAAATTATCCAACCACTTATAGATCTCACTACGCCAAAAACAACATTTAAATGGACTCAAAAACATAAAAAATTATTTGATCAAATGCAACAGGTGTTCTTTAATTCTCCCATGGTTCGTTTACCCGATTGGTCTAAAACTTTTTATGTAAACACAGATGCGTCAATTATAGCCATAGGAGGTGCTCTGTTACAGGAACATGAAGGACAATTACTTCCCATTGCATTTTTTTCTAAATCTTTTAAACAGTCTGAAAAACGTTATCCAGCACTAAAACTTGAATTAATGGCCATTTACAAATCTGTAATCGCTTTTAAATACTATCTATATAACCGAAAGTTTGTAATTTTATCCGATAGTGCTCCTTTAAAAAAATACAAGAAAACAACTAATCCCGCTGATATAACAACTAGATGGTTAACAGAATTATCAGAATATACATACACTTTTGATCACATTCCCGGTTCTTCAAATGTACTTGCAGATTATTTGTCCAGATGTTCTTTCGAGAAAAACACAGTTGATTTAAATTCCAACCCTGAGCTTATCAACGAACCATATGCATTGCCAATTGTAGATCATGATCTTCCAGACACTAATAATGATCATTTATCATACAGTACACATTCTCTAAATTACTTAGTTATTGGTAACAAGGATCAAAAAGACCCTTTATTGGAAATTTCAAATGAAACATTTGTAAACGAACAAAAGAAAGACACAAAATTATCCGAAATTTACAACGAAATTATGCAAAATGGCTCATCGAAACAATTCCCTATGTACTTCATTCATCCCGATTCAAAGGTTTTAATGTTAAAAAAAGAAAATATTTGTAATGACACCTTTTCTTACCACATTATTGTCCCAAATTCATTAAAAGCCAAAGTTCTAACAATATGTCATTTTTCACATTTTGGATTAACAAAAACTTATGCATTTGTCACAAAAAAATATTTTTGGAAAGGAATGTATGCTGACACTTTAAATTTTGTAGCGTCTTGCACAAAATGTTTACAGGCAAAACATCACAAAACTCCACTTGCTCCACTACAACCTACATACACACCTACGCATCCAGGAGACACAGTCAGTGTTGATTTGGTCGGTCCCTTTACTAATGGACAGTCGGTATTGACAGTAATTGACCATTTTTCTCGACACCTAGAACTCTCCCCTTTGCGTACCATCACTTCTGAAAAGATAATTAAATGTTTATTCAGTTACATAACTATCTTTGGAAGACCTTCCGTAATTTTGTCAGATTTGGGAAAACAATTCACTTCACACATATACGACAAATTTAACGACACATTAGGCATAAAGGTGCGTCATTCCAGTGTAGCGAGGCCACAAAGCAATGCCGTGTCAGAGCAAGTTAATAAATCAATTAAGTACTCAGTTTCTACTTTACTTCAAGAAGGTCACACTTTTGAAAATGCTTTATCAATTCATAAATCTCTTTATAATGGATCTCTACATTCCTCCACAAAATATTCTCCCAACTTGCTTCACTTTGGAAGAGAACTATCCTTAATATTTGATACTTATGACCATAATGTCAATCAGGTTCTTGACAAAGATTTTGAAGCTTACAAATTGTTACAAGATTTAAATTCTATTTACAGGAAAGCATATAATAACATCAAAGACTCTCAAAACAAAAGAAATGATCATTTTCAAAAACGTGCTAAACTAAGAAAAATTATGAATAAAGATATTGTGTATTTAAAATCAGTAGATAAGTTCAAACCAAAATATTCTGGACCTTACATTGTTATACACAAATATTCACCTGTCTCTGTTTCAATCAAACGCTTACATGCACCTGATGACTCTGCTTTTAGAGTACACATTGATAGGTTAATCATCGCTCCACCAAGAAGCGATCACTTACTTACAAGTCATGATGGTTACAATAATATTAACTCTCCAACTTATTCAACACGTTATAATTTAAGACCTAGAAAATAGCGTATAATTTTATAATTGTTGTATTTTGTGCGAATTTTTGGTTTTGTTCACAACTGTCAAGGGAATGGAGTTGTCAAGGGAATGGCAGATATGGCAATCTTGTTGTGAACATTATCTTTTATGTTTATGGGGTGTTTGCGCATATACACTTTATAAAAAATCTTAACTTTTGTCGTCATATTTTTTTTAAATCTCATAAATAGTTATAAACATAATTACAGTAACATTAATTGCACTAAAAATTTTTTTTCTCTTAAGGTCAGTTTTTTTAAATTTTAATAATGCTAATTAAGTAAATATGTACCTCATGACTTAACATTTTTACCGAACTTGACAAAACTCTCTCTCATTACTCTAGGATTGACTTTATTCGACATACACTAGGTATATATATATATTTTTATTTTTCTAATTATTCCCTTTCGGAGTGGTGATCTGTTCAAATATCAAGTTCAAAAATGTTCAACACTGATTTCAGGTACATTTAAGGTTGTTGGCACGGGCAACGCCGGGCGGGTAAGCTAGTAATTTATATAATCAACGTATTTACGTTGTATTATTTTAAATTTTGAAGGTGAATTTGACGTTCAATATATAGAATCTTATAAATTTTTATTTGTTTCTTATTCTACGAAAATATAATATAACCACGAACGACTACACAAAAAAAGTTACTCTTTCAAGTTACCAATGATTCCGAAAAGCATGAACATGCATCATCATTCTGGTTAAATTCAATTCATAATTCATAAAATCGTTTAAATCTCATAAATAGTTATAAACATAATTACAGTAACATTAATTGCACTAAAATTTTTTTTTCTCTTAAGGTCAGTTTTTTTAAATTTTAATAATGCTAATTAAGTAAATATGTACCTCATGACTTAACATTTTTACCGAACTTGACAAAACTCTCTCTCATTACTCTAGGATTGACTTTATTCGACATACACTAGGCATATATATATATTTTTATTTTTCTAATTATTCCCTTTCGGAGTGGTGATCTGTTCAAAATTATTGCCCTTAGGATCTTCCACCCCATTGTAATGAGAGACACATTCGAATTGGTATTCCAATTCACCTTAAATCCCCTGTCAAAATGAGTATACGAGACTGCTCCTCAGTTTGTTGCATTACTGCTGCGGGAGCAACTATGTTGTGACAACAATGTGGACCTCGCCCTAAATATTCCCTCCACAAATAAGGCAATAGTCCTAAACTTGCGCCATCACACTTGTCCTTAGACAAGATTTAGGGCAGGAAATTTTTGGATCGTGCGTCACTTTCCCTATCCTGTCCTGTGCGAATGCACAAATTTTTACTATTTTTAAACCCAAATTTTATTCGTTTTTATCTTCATCATTTTTATATTTCATTTTTACACATGTGTAACTGTTAATGTAACTGTAACGGTATCTTGATTTTATATTTTGTATTTGCATTTATATATTTCATGTTTATTTTATGCAAGATTACATATATCATTATTTTGCATTATGTTCGAACAAAGAAAATTTTATTGTATTGTAGTTGCAACTTAACATAAGCTTATATGTGTTCAGAAATATGAACATTTTAAATTCATTTAGCATGCTTACGACCAGTTATCAGTAAAATAAACATTAGTTGATGATAATGCAACTTTTCTGGTCATATTCTGATCATCACTATATATGTAGAGTAGTTCATCTGCCATATGTTCCGGAACAGCAAAAATAACATCTACATCTACAAAAAAAAAACTCTCAACAAACCATGGACTCAAGGAATAAACTAGTGTACACAATATGATGACCAGTAGCAAAAATTTTGGTATACCATTTCCATTTTCATTTCCATTTTCATTTTTGATATTTGTATGTGTTTATATTTTTCTTATATTGTGCATTGATCATATGTAAACTTTCAGACGGAGCATGCCTGCAATTTAAACCCTAACAAATTATTCTTTTATCTGAGCAAACGGGGGAAATATATGATATGAGAATCATATATTAAGTTTTAACCTTCCTTATCCTTCATTTAAATTATATTTTTCCCTTTCCTTTTTCAAAATTTAATTGAGTTATCTTTAACTACAAACAATAATCCCGCTGTAATTTATACCCTTTCCCTTTTTCATTTTCACTTATGCTCGATCACTAATATCTCACGGCTTTTCGATTAAAATAAAAAAGAAAAGAATTAAATCAGGACAGATGCCTTTTCGTAATTTTACTTTCCGTAACCAAGCTTATAACACAATATGTTCATAACGCATTTTTGTGGCCACAAGGTCCGTTAAAAATTATGTCTATCTGTGCATACTGCCCAAATGCATGCCCTTATATGGTAGTGGTAAGAACTCAATCACTCACACCCATGTCTAAAAATATATTCTCATTGTTAAAAGCATATACTGTTTTGTCTGTCGAAAATCCGTTCTCATGAGAAAGATATTTGTCGGTTATAATCGCCGTGGCGATATTAATTTTTGAAACAAAATTCGTCCTTTTGAAAAAATCTAGCAACCCGGCTTGCTAAATACCATTAGTTATGCGGCAGCTTCATCTGAAAGTATTTACGCCTAGACACTCTGTAGCAACCCTATTTTGGCGAGATTCTAGTCAGTGCAATTCCAACTTGTATCGTGGAAACAACTTCACTTCGCTTGCTGTCTTCGCATAATAATGGCTGTTTAAGAGCGGCCTTTCTTGTTTACCCTCTTCTGCCTTCGATCATCTTATGTTTACGGAATAAAATCCTGAAATTATACCGGATACTGGAGTTTTTCTTTTCCCATCAAACAAAAACCTGGATATTTCGTTAATTTCACAACCAATGAAAACATAAACTATCTTCAACAAATAACAACATTATAGGTGTAATTGCTGAAAAGTTAATTAAAAAAGTTTATATCAAGCATACTTTTATTTACGGTTTAAAATTGATGAAAGAAATAAATGTATCTCACATATAATAGAATATATATATTATATTTACATTCTACTTGGGCCAGAAATAAGAAAAGGCAACAGGTCCCCCCTGGGTTGTGCTACAATTTTTTATTAAGTTCAATAAAAATCTTAAGGTATATTAATAAAAGTGTGGTAAATTATACATAAGCAATAAACACATATACTTTTGGCAAAGGTTTCTCCCTGCTAGATGGGTTGCTGAACAGAGCTTTCTTCATTGTATGCACTAGTGTACATTTCTCTAGTAGTCGAAAAAATATTGCTTGCGTATAAAATTCAAATAGACTAATACACAGCAGGCAAAATTTATTCGACATGTCACAATGCTGTACAGTGGCTCTTCCCATCAGGACACAACAGTTGAGCAGCTTCAGCTATGGTTAATACTTTAGACGATGGCTCCTGACAATGTCATATACTGGCATGCGAAATCTGTGGTGCGAAGAGTACTCTCAGTTGGAGGGAAAGACAGATGCCACGCTAGGTCAGACTGCTGCCCATATGGTGTATCGTCAAATTGAAGCTGCATATCTGTGTGTATCCAATGCCTTCAGCACCTGGTCTGATGTCTACATCCTCCAATGGGCATAAATTAACAACAACAAAATTGAATCTAAAAAAAAAAATAAAGTTTGGTTGAAAGAAAGTTTGAAACAGAAATAGATTATAAAATTTCCATTTAATGATAATACACACATATACTACATATGAAGTAGATAATCATTCCAGGAACTCTCTAAAATATTGTTCATTAAATTGAAATTTCATAATATTTATTTAGTGAATAAATCATAAGCTTGTTTTCTTATCCATTACTAAAACTGTACTTAATTATCTTTAATAATAGATAAATTACAGTGGATTTTTTTTTTCACATTGGGAAGTTCATGCCATTAAATACATGATTGTTGACTTACAAATTATGCAACAGTTCGGTTGATGTTGGATATTTAAAATTTATATCATGAATGAGTTTTGATGATGTAAACATACTTTTTAAATTAATATATTGTTCCAATTGACAGAAAATAAAGATCCTGGGGTGAAAAGTAATGTGTAATATACACATTAGAGATGAGTTCGGGATCTCTTTTCGGAGCCCGGGCCAGAGGCCCGGCCTTTTCGAGCCCGAAATATTTCGTGTCATTTGAGCCCGAGCCCGAGACCGAAAAAAATTGCATAATGTTTAAAAATTGTTTTAAAAGTAATATCTCATTATAAAAAAAACTTCGTACGTGAAAATAACTGTTCATCCGGTGCACATATTAATTTTACGGAAATTTACATTCTATCTTATCAAAAGAGAATTTAGTAAAAGAGAATATATACACTAGAATTTAGTAAAAGAGAATATACACACTAGAGATGAATTCGGGCTCTCTTTTCGGAGCCCGGGCCTTTTCGAGACCGATGATTTTAAATCCAAGCCCGCCCGAGCCCGAAACATTTTGTGTCATTAGAGCCCGAGCCCGATACCGAAAAAAAATTGCATAATGTTTAAAATTTGTTTTAAAAGTAATATCTCATTTAAAAAAACTTCGTACGTGAAAATAACTGTTCATCCGGTGCACATATTAATTTTATGGAAGTTTACATTCTATCTTTTCAAAAGAGAATATACACACTAGAATTTAGTAAAAGGGAATATATACACTAGAATTTAGTAAAGAGAATATACACACTAGAGATGAATTCGGGCTCTCTTTTCGGAGCCCGGGCCTTTTCGAGACCGATTCTTTTAAATCCAAGCTCGCCTGAGCCCGAAACATTTTGTGTCATTAAAGCCCGAGCCCGATACCGAAAAAAATTGCATAATGTTTAAAAATTATTTTAAAAGTAATATCTCATTTAAAAAAACTTCGTACGTGAAAATAACTGTTCATCCGGTGCACATATTTATTTTATGGAAGTTTAGATTCTATCTTATCAAAAGAGAATTTAGTATCAAATAAAAATATACTTCCTTAAAATGATGTAAATATTTTTCTCTCCCAACAAGCAAATCGGATGGACGCATTAACGAAGTGCGTTTTATGAACAAATGAATGAAATTTGCCGAAATTACTATTTCTATGCAGAAGAATCGAGCAACGTTTTATATTTCCCATAAAAGGCGTATATCGTAACTTATAATTGATTCCTTAATTAAAACAATATTTCATTTTCCTGAAAATCAGCTTAAATTAAACATTTGACACCGTTATCTGAAAGATCCTGTGCTTTTATAGGAAAAGTTGAAATACTCTTCGATTGTCTTTCTATCGGAATAACAATATATGACAATTATATCTACTTACGAATGAAAGTGACTTCGTAAATGTGCAGAGCAGAACTTTAGCATCAGCGGAGTTCATAATTAAAAATAGAATCACAAACGTTGTCTTCATATGAAGAGCGAGTATGACTCGAACACAATAGAAGACTAAAAATTTGCAAACCTAAGCTAATGCCGATTGACTAAAAATGAAAAAAAAATATTCATCTCGCATTAGATCTCGAAAGAAAAAATAAATAAACGGTCCAATAAAAAAATGTATCTACTGTCACAAAAATCTAGCAACAAATATTATTGGCACCATATCACGCTTGTCAGTCGCGTCGCAAATATCGTAAATTTTCTTTTAAAGTAACATTCTAATACTAGAAAAGAAAAATAAGATTTCTGTTTCTCCTTCTATTTATTCTGATCAAAATAACATTAAATTTACTTGAAATAGAATATGTATTTTTTTAGGGGAAAAGTTATTTTTATTTTTTCTATATGAGAATAAATAAAATTGTCAGTTTCAGGAAGAATGAGCCCAAGCCCGCCCATGCCCGAAGGCTGGTATAAAAATTAAGTCCGAGCCCGTCTCATCACTAATAAGAGTGCTCCACAACCCATATGTAAAGTGAGAAATAATTATCTTCTTCAATCAAAATGTACCTTACAACTTATCACACACTATATAAAAAAAAATAATGTGCCAGTTCTACATTTAGTACACTGACCAGAAACTCAGATGAAGTAAAATAATGTGATAAATGGTGAACATTTGATAAATGTGCTTGCTATAAAAGCAAGCTATTGTTGGTATAAAAGTAAGCTGTGCCGCAGTCACCCTGAGGGAGTGCCCTGCGCGTCAAACGACCACCGAATCCAAGTCCTGAGGGACTTATATCGCGCCAGCAGGTTTGTCTCCCTGCGGCGCTTCGGGACCACCATCTGCGAACCATCTAACCTTGAACCCACGTATCGACGACGTAGGCCGTTGCGATACGCGGTGAAACCACGGGGAGTCACTGCGAGACACTTGGAGACGGACTGGCGTCCCCCCAACAGCTTCGGAGCTGGAAACCCAAAAGGGAACCAGACCCTAGGCCTTAAGTTGGGATGTTCCAACCCGTACTTGCTCTACCACAACTCGAGGGGTGTGAAAACCTACAGAGGTAGTCACGGTTCCCTCTCGTAGAGCTAGTGTTGGTATTCAAAACAGACGCATTTAGTTATTTTATATTAGGTTTAATAATTCAAAAATGAATTAATGTAAATGGTAATTTTATTCACTTTTAGCAGTTTTATGTGCCAGTTATTTTTTCAAGAGTAAAATATTTACTGCTGCACTGTTATGCTTAGTAGCCATTTTGAAATTTCTTGATGTAATTTGGTTATGATAGTAAGAAACTTTGGATTATTCAAATAACAGGTGGGTTTTAGTTCATCATATTGCATGCAACACTTATTCTGAATAAATTTTCAATTTTTTTTGTTTAAAATAATGTAAAATTTATATACTTTTTTGAAAAACAAAACCAAATAAATTAGACAGTTAGGCTTAACTAACAAAAAACAACTATGATAGATATACCAGTAATGGACAAACCTAAAGGAATTTCTTTAAAAAATATTTTTTAATTAGTAGTTACAATTATTACATTCTAGTTTTATTTATATTATATTAATCTATCAACAAAATATTTATTCATTCTCATAGTCACACATCCCCAATGTAAATCAGAATTTAACTGTAAATAACAGAAATAAATCAAAACACTCAAAAATCCAGCAATGGACATCCTCTGTTCCAGTAATGGACACCCAACAAAAAGTAAAAAGGTAATTGTTTTTATGATTGTATTTAGAACCAGAATTTAATGAAAGCACACTAATGAAACAAAATAGTCATTTTCAAATAAATTTAATAATTAGAATATAAATAATTAATAAAATATTTACGAGAATAATTCATTGTTTAAATTAATATTGTAATTATTACAAGATCAATATTTAACCTTTTTAAATAGAAGATTACTAAATTTTAAGGAATTAAATTTATCCAATTATTGTGACAAGAGGGGAGGGGGGGGGGTACTGGAATTGCTAAAAAAAATTGTTTTGGAGTAGTAATGAATGGAATCTTATTTCTCATCATTCTTAACAGTTAAACTTCCTGAAACTACTTGGTATAT
The DNA here is from genome assembly GCA_963931845.1 of Maratus michaelseni. NCBI lineage: Eukaryota > Metazoa > Arthropoda > Arachnida > Araneae > Salticidae > Maratus > Maratus michaelseni. The sequence goes on along the minus strand of OZ007586.1, from coordinate 52,123,380 downwards.
TACCTGTAGTAATTAGTAGGAATGCAAGTAAGTCCTTCCCCGAATCCTTCGATATTTCAGGATTTCAAAAGTTTTTAAAAGTTAAATTTTACATCCTATTTAACACATAGACAATTTTGATGAACAAAACTTTCACACTTAAATTTTTACAAAAAAAAAAAAAAAAAAAAAAAAAAAAAAAAGCTTTGGCTTATTCAAGAAGGATAGTTTTAAAACATTTTTAATTAAAAATAACTATGGCTTCTTTTGGGAACTGAAATAAATGAATAAATTTTTCTAATATTCTAAAACAACTGTCTTCTAAATTAAAAACCCATAGTGAAATATGTTTCCTTAAAAAAAAAAAGAAAAAAAAAAAAAACCTAGTACTTAGGCAACTTAGGAATAAAGTTTTTGAATGTACCCAGAGGGTCTAAAGTGAACGACTGTTTTCTGAGGTTCGAAATGTACAGAGTGTTCCTAAAATTTTAGAACAGACTATCAAGGGAGATAATGCAGTCAAGACAAACATTTTCTGTACAGGAAACCAGCATCGTTATCCATTTATTCAATCAAAAATACAAGGTGTTTCACTTCAAGCTTAACTCTAATTTTCATTCACAACTTTAACAATAGTGAAGATATTTCAGCAAGATTTTCATCATATTAACTTTGCTTCATATGAAATGTAATGAAATCATTGAAAGCGACTGAATTTTAGTCAGTGACACAGTACTGTCAACTGCATCCCGCTAATTGCGAACGCCAGTATTTTGAAATCAGGTTGTAAAAGCTACCATGGTCGATTACTCCTTGAGGGTTTGTTCACTCAATTGCGATCGCAGACGTTGAATGAAGCTCGTTCTGTACCTAATGAATATTATCTGTTTTTAAAATAACTTCAACTTTCCTTGATTTGTTCAGTGGTTTGTTATGCAATAGATTGTTTTTGTACTGATGATGCCTTGCATGTCGCTTGGCGAAGCGTCTACTATTTTGTATTTTGAACTGTTTTTAAGTATATTTGTTTATAAATTTTATTTTAAGTGTACTCATGTCTGTCTTAAATTATTTTATTTGGAGTTTTTAATAGTTTTCACATTCAGACGTTAAAATGTATACATATTACAAGTTATATATATATGAAGTTATATCCTCTACTAACTCTGCTGCAAATCACTGTATAAAAATGTCACAAGTAACAATAGATTAGTAATAACATCTAATAATAATGCTGTACATAAATTTTGCTGGGGGGAAGGATGAAGTTACGTATAGCAATTGTAACATATTCTAAAACTTTTAGTACTAAACCCTAATTTTGACATCATATTTTTCAGTAGATTTTACCTTCGTGTATCAAACTGAAAGTCACTCGTTAAAGTAGTTTAGAAATTATGCAGGTTTTATGTTTGTACCTCCTAATGTTAAATAAATGTTCGATCGTCGCAAAACAGATTACAAGACAAGTGCCTTTTAAGCATAACTTAAAAACTATTTGGCGGAATGAGCTTTAATTTTGGGTTTGCATATTTGAAAATTCTAGAAATCTATTTCTGTTAGGAAAGTTTACGTTACAATTCATTTTTGTTTTCGAAAATATATAAATTTTAATTTTTTTTTGAAGGGGGGCAAAATATTTTAACTGGAGGGGGGGGGGGGGTTATTTGCGTTATATATTATTAATACAAAGTAAAAAAGGGCACAATTTGCTTAACAAATAGAAAAAACATATAAAAGGTTTAAAATATATACACCGCTAGGAGAGGTAAGACAAAATTGTAGGGTGGTTGAAATTCAATAATTAAAAAGGAACTAGAACGAAAAATCATGCGTCAAGCATAGATTATGTAACACTTTCCAACGCTTCCAAAATAATTTTACAAATCATTACCGTCTAATAAGCTGAAAGACAACATCTAAGTAAACAATTTGGAAAACGCATAACATATTTAAAAACTTCATTTCAAGATTTTCCAACATATATTTCCAACACATACAATATTCGGAAAAATATCCGAATACTTTTATTCAGCCTTGTACATGATCTATTGATTTGTATACATACTACATACGATGCTAAATTTTAGTTTAGTTAGGAAACGCGTAGCACAGTTTAAAATTCTCCTTCTGGAGTTTCTGCCAATAAACGGAAATGTGTTCGCAGACTTCTGCGCTACCCTGTATATGAAATACAGAATTTATACACACCAAGTAATAGACAAAAAGTGAGTTAAATTTAAAATCGCGTTCAGCAACTTATAACGCACTTCCAGGAATTATTGTTAACAGACAGTAGAGAATTCTTTAGTATGTCCTGTAAATGAACGATGACTGCTATACACACAATATTCTGTAGTAAGCCTCTTGTAACGCACCATAGTGATATATATATAAATTTCAATGCGTTTAAAATAGTGAAACATTTATTTAATTAAACCGCAAACGATTTTTCTCCATAGACGTAATGTAACGGGATTCTTTTGACTGTCCCTGTAAAGTAACTATAAGTGCTATACACACCCTATTCCATATTAAGCTTCTTGTAATGCACCTTAGTGATATATATCAATTACAATGTGTTTGAAATTGTGTAACATCATTAAAATAAACCGCAAATGATTTTTTCCCATAGACTAATGTAACAGAATTCTTTTGAGTGTCCCTGTAAAAAAACTATAAGTGCTACACACTTCAGTTGAAATAAGGAACATGCTATAACGATAATAACATATAAAAATTGCAGCGCAATCCGATCATATTTACGAGAGTTAGGGCACAGACAGGCGGCCAGACAAACCGAAGTCATAAACACTTTTCAACTAGGTTGGAAAGTGTTAAAAATAAACTGAAAAGGACATTCTCACCCATATACATTAAATACAATAATCCAACATGAAGTGAAAAATTAGCCAGAGCCAGGAATCGAACCTGGGTCCACAGCGTTCCGGGCTATCCCTCTAACCACTGAGCCACGCCGGCCGATTTTGAATCAGCAATTTCTCACTAATAAATCATGTTGGAGAGGAAGTCCCCAACCATCTAACAGACAGCCGTGGATGACCGAACAACTGTGAATAGATTTTTACTATTCCACCGATTTACGAATAAATATGTATGTCTGTATAATGTTGTATATCTTTAAAAAAAGATTATCAAGATTGTTTTAAAAGAAAATTATTAAAAAGGTAGAATATAATTAACTATAAGTAGCTGCTAGATTAAAATTTTCGTTTATTAAATTTTATTTTTCTAAAAGTATAAGAAATTTTCTGCCCCCCTCCTCCCTACGAAATTTAGATTCTGAACGCTGCATGCTAAAAAGAGGCAATAATTTGTATTGCAATAAAATACCTTGATGCGTGTTTGCTTGCATTTTTATCTTTGGCGACATAATTTGGCAACAAGTACGAAATAACGCCAAATATAGCTGCAGAAAGTAGTTAAACTAGTACAGTTTGAGAAGTAAATAAGTGACTACGATAGTACAATTATAACATATAGCAAATAATATAAGGAATTGAAATAAAATAATCGCAATAAATAACTTTAAATTAGTAAATAAAGTTCTTTTCAGGAGTGTAAATAACGAACTCCGAAGAGACAATCGACGCAAATGTAATTCTTTAATTTCAAAATAACTGCACATTTTTAAAGTTCTTTTCGTGTATAATTGGTCCCTGTGTTACTAAAGATTTGCTTTTTTCTTAATTCTTCTGTATTTTTGGTTTCAATATTTGCGACCACGCTAAACATACGATGTTGACTTACTGACGGTGGCCATCTTGGAATTTTTAGAGAGCTCAGATTGGTGGATTTCGAGTTGTAGAGGATACAAACTACTGTAAGTTAGATCTTTAAGAAATTACGAGAGGCAATCTACCAAACGGGACGATTTCGAGCGTTTTCCTCTTGAAAAACGTGTTTCGGATGAAGTATCTGATATTGACTATGATATGAGAGTACGTGTGATAGCACCATTAGTCTGTTAGTATTGAAAATTTTAAAGTTTGTTACAATTTCTATCCGTAGATCACTCTCTAAGCAAACTTCTAGGCACTGTACATAGGTCTGTGAAAATCATAGAAGTGGGAACTAAGAGTTTGTTCCTACTTCTATGGTGAAAATTCATGTCCTTGGCTTAAGATTTGGTTCGCGTTTGTAATCAACGACAGGTGGCACTTTTAGACCTGCTAATATTTGCAAACAATTCCACATGTACGCGAATATCACTGCTTGCTTTTGCTTGTGTAAATTAGTTAATTGTGAAATATATATATTTTTTAATCTCATAACGGAAAATCGGTTGACATTAATACAAATTTTAAATTTTGTTCAGAGTTCTACGCAAAATAGATGTCTGAATGAAGCGGAAAATTTTTAGCATCAAGTCGTTTTGTAATATGTGGTATAAATGATTAAATTTCTGAAAAGGTTCAGTTTGGAGGTGGAAATTTTTGTGAAAAATCTAATTTTAAGATTAAAAGTTTTGTGAAGGATCCTGTTTTGGGATCCTTTAAAGGACTCAATTTCTTCCAAAATCAAATTTTGTTTATTTTATACATAGTCTGTATAAATTTCCCTTGTATGCATTCTTTTAAATAACGTATTTAATTTGAAGAATTATGCACACATTATTTATTAAAATTGCCAAAATTGGTATTTTTAACACTTTCCAACCTAGTTGAATCGTGTTTATGACTTCGGTTTGTCTGCCGTCTGTCCGTGCTCTAACTCCCATGAATATGTTCGGATTGTCCTGCAATTTTTATATGTTATTGTCGTTATCTATAGCATGTTCCCTATTTCAACTCAAGTGTGTAGCACTTAGTTTTTTTTACAGGGACACTCAAAAGAATTCCGTTATATTACGGTCTATGGGGAAAAATCATTTGCGGTTTATTTTAGTGATGTTACACAATTTCAAACACATTGTAATTGATATATATCACTAAGGTGCATTAAAAGAAGCTTAATATGGAATAGGGTGTGCACAGCACTTATAGTTACTTTACAGGGACAGTCAAAAGAAATCCGTTACATTACGTCTATGGAGAAAAATCGCTTGCGGTTTAATTAAATAATGTTTCACTATTTTAAACGCATTGAAATTTATATAGATCACTAAGGTGCATGACAAGAGGCTTACTACAGAATAGTGTGTGTATAGCAGTCACCGTTCATTTACAGGGACACACAAAAGAATTCTCTACTGTCTGTTAACAATTCCTGGAAGTGCGTTTTAAGTTGCAGAACGCGATTTAAAATTTAACTCACTTTTTGTCTATAACTTGGTGTGTATAAATTCTGTAGATCATATACAGGGTAGCACAAAAGTTCGCGAACACATTTTCATTTATTGACAGAAACTCCAGAAGGAAAATTTTAAACTGTGCTACGCGTTTCCTAACTAAACTTTAGCATCCTATGTACTATATATACAAATCTATAGATCATATACAGGGCTGAATAAAAGTATTTTTATATTTTCCCGAATATTTTATATGTTGGAAATATATGTTCGAAATTCCTGAAATTACGTTTTTAAATACGTTATGCGTTTTCCAAATTGTTTACTTAGATGTTATCTTTCAGCTTATTAAACGGTAATGATTTGTAAAATTATTTTGGAAGCGTTAGAAAGTGTTACATAATCTATTCTTGACGCATGATTTTTCGTTCTTGTTTTAATTAGATTAAAAAAAAAATTCATAATCTTGACAATATTACACATGTAATAACATCTAATTCTGCAGCATTGAGAATTTTATGTTCATAAATGTAGGTTGTAAATAATCGTAAACATCAGATTTTTTAAATTAAAAATCTGATTTTTATGATTGTTTTCTGTATTAAATCAATGAATGATAAATCAAGAATTGTAGGTTTTTAAAACAATCAAACTTATAATTAGATGGTATTAAGGAGTATTTTTATGATAACTAATAAAATTATAATTAATAATTGGAAAAATAATAAAAACTGCATATAAATAATTTCACTTGTTAAGAGCACATATAACAAGTAACAAAATGTCATGACAATTCTTGTACCTGTATTGTACTTTGTAAAATTATTGCAACTGCATAATTCTAAGCTTATGTAGATGTATGTGTATTAACAAAAAGAGGAAAAAGATAATTTACTGTCATTTGACTAATCTGTTAATTTATACATATACACGGAGACTAAATATAATCATATTAATTGTCAGTCATGTTTGCTATCCACATTAACTACCCAAAATATTAAATATCAACATAATTATCAGGGATCAACGCAAAATTTGAGGCCTATTCAGGGCCACTTCACAAAAATCCAAATAATAAAACAGAATATCTTCACAAAATTCCTGTTAATAAAACAGGCCCCTTTACAAAATTTCTCTTAAGAAAATATTCCATTCAACAAAAACATATTCTTAATTAATTATTTTTATTTTGTTAGGTTTTAAAAAGTGTAATTTGCAATCAAAACAAGTTCACCGAAAGGAAAGCTTTAGCAGGACAGAATTAATAAATGCTTTGCATGAATTTGAGTAACCGTATTTCATCTTTCGTTACAAAATGTTATTTTACATAAAAATATAATAAATTTCACAAAACTAACTCTTTTCACAAATTGGATCCTCCACCCCCCCCCCCCCCCCCAGAAAAAAAAGAAAACTGAGCATCGACCCCTGATTACCCCGTCAGCAGATTTTAAGCTTTATTGGTATTTTCATATCGGAATAAATGAAAACAAATCGGGACTTTTGGATCCTTTAGAGTTGCGCTGAGGCACTCAGCAGTATAAGTGTTATCTTTTTTCGCAGGTTTATCCATTTTAATTAACATTTACAAATCATAAATAATGTTTGACAACGCACAGTAAGTAATGCATGCATAGGCGTAACTCGTGCTCTAAGACTAGGGGGCAAAAATCTCGAAGACCATTTGTAAAAAAATTTACCGCTCTCCCCTCCCTCTCCGTCCCATCACCGCGTACACACACTCACACATACTTAAAATTTTAATATTTAAACAAAATTTTAAATGTTTAACTATATACGCAAAAATGAGGGCAATCCTAAGTTACACATTTTATGTTTTTAAAGGAATGTTTAAAAATATTGAATGCTCGACTGTTATATCTCTTATGCTTGATGCAATGTTCAATTACAAACAAATTTAATAAAAATTGTCAAAGCCTTGGACTTTCGAATATTTTTTTAAATGGTGGGGATGATGGTGAGGGAAGTAGTTGAGATAAATATATTTAAAGCCTTTATTCAGAGTGGAAACAAATGACGAAGTTTATATTAAAATTAAAATAAAAACCCTGTAGCTAGTGTTCTGCTTGGAATAACTCAGAAATTTTGCTGTGAGGAATTTTAGGGTACATGGAATAATTGCAGTTTAAGAATTTAAAAATTATTAGTGTCCTTAAATATTCGAAAATTTTGAACTCTACTTCACAATGTTTCAAGTGAAGAAAAACACGTGCATCAGTTATATATTACCAAATATTTTCCAACGTTATTAGAATACTGTTAAGAAAGTTCATTCTTTCACACAGTGGAATGGTATATTTAAATAAACAATTTAAAAAACACAGAACACAGTTAAAAAATTCATTTTCAAGAATTAATGTCTATGGCAGATAATAATACACTAAAATTTGACTTGATTAATTTTAACAGAAATGCACATGCAACAATTACCATCCATAGGCGGCAATATATTTAATTTATTTTGCGCTGCCATATATGAATTTATTTATATTCTATAAGCACCTTTGAATAATAAAATATAATTCAACTGGAAAATGCCAAATACAGTTAAAAACATACATTAGGAATTAACGTCCATAAACTGAAGTGCTTCATTTTTAGGTGCGTTCGTATAATTATATAAATACGTAGCACCTATAGTCGTCGCTTGGTCCGTCCGTCTGTCTGTCTGTCTGTCTGTCCGCATATAACAACGCAAAAACTACCCAACCAAATGGTTTGCAATTTAAAATATATTATCTTTGCAGAATTTTGTCGAGACATTTCAAATTTTATTAAAATCGAATCAAAACTTTAGGAGATATTAATAAAAATATTTATTAAGAAATTCTATTTTTTTTTTTAAATCGGTGCTTTTTCGTTATAGGAGCTTCCGATGGATGTTAAATCGTCAAGCGACCGAGATACTTATTTTATTACAGAAATTAATCTGCAGACGATATAATTCATTTCACAGAATTAAAAATCATCAAGATCTGAATATTTATATAACTAGCTGATACATATATATCTGAATATTTATATAACTAGTTAAGATATTTGTATGAACAGTGACATAAAATATATACTTAACTAGCTGTTTAACCCGTTCTACGCACGGGATATCATGAATTTAATTCTAAAACGTGCGTACGAAAACGTTTGACGTACAATTTCCAACTTGTTCTTTTTTCGTGCAGCTCTGTATATGATCTGTAGAATTTATACTCACGACGTAATGCACTAAAATTTAGTTAATTTTTAAAATGTACACCACAGCTGAAAACGCACTTCCAGCAATTATAGTTCATAGTCAGTCCTGTAAACGAAGTACATACATGCTATTTACTTCATACTCTATAGAAAGAGTGCTATAAGCCCACCTCAGTGACACATATAAATTTCATCCTGTTTGATGTATCATAACATCACTAAAATGCACCACAAACAATTTTTCCCAATATAGCATAATGTAATGGAAAAATGTTCGTATCCCTGCAAACGAGCTATAATAGCTATATACTGCAGTTTCAATAGGGAATGTGTTGTAGTACGTCTCAATAGCATATAACAGGTCTTTACGGGCTCGGGCCAATTCCCATTCACGAGACTCGGTCTGGGCCGAGCTTGATCTTCACTCTTTCCGAGGCAAGCTTGATCTTCACTCTTTCTGAGTCGAGCCTGCAGGGTTCCCAGCAAAACATGTCTGGCAATTTCCCTGACTTTCCATGATTTTCCTTGACCAAATCCAAAAACATTCTATGACCAAACGGGCATACACAAAATCGGATTTAAATAACACAAAATAACAAACAGCATAAAAAAAAATTGTAATAACAGGGTTTATATTCTTTTCCAAGGAGAAAATTCAGGCACCTTTTAAGAAAATTTCAAAATGAAATTCTATAAAATACTATAATGCAAAAAACTTCCATCTTTGTTGTATGGCATTCATTTGAAAACTGGCAAAGTCTAGAACAGGCTTGTCAAACTCGCTTACCTCCGCGGGCCAAATTAAGCATTATATACAAAGCCGCGGGCCACACAAAAAAGTAGATAATCTTATTACCATTGCACGGAATAAAATTTGTACGTACAAAACACAGTCATGTTAAAGACATATTCATGCAAAGTTCCATAGTGATTATTATTCACAGTTTGTTTTATTTTATTAAGAAAAAAAATCCTCTTAATTACTTTAAATCAACCAAATGCATAACTTTTAATTGAATTTTCTAAGTTGTATTAATTTTCGGTCTGTTTCCAACATAGTTTAAAAGTCAAAGTGTTTATAAATTCGGTTTGTCTGCCTGCTTGTCTGTCTGGCAGTGCTCTAACTCGTGTAAATATACTCGAATTTCTATGAAATTGATATGTGTTACCGATGTTTATTATGACATGTTCGGTATTGAAAATGAAATGTTTAACATTTATAGCCCATTTTTAGGGACATGATTGACAAATTTATAGTGTGAAATGTGAATTTTTTTTAATTTAAACTTTCATTATTTCGATAGAAATTTATTTCATATTTCGAAAAGGTCATATTTTATATTGTTGCTGATTTGTAAAATACGCAAATAATAATATTCCCTTTCAATCCAAAAAAAATGTACGGGGCACATGACTATTAAAAACAGAAATAAAACTTTAAAATAATAATTAAATAATTACATGTAATGGGGTAAAGTATAAGCAGTAAATGGGGAAAATTACGTCATAAAAATATACTTGCGCTGGAATATTAAAAAGAGAAATAAAACTTTAAAACCATAATTAAATTATTATGCGATAAAAACAGTAAATGGAAAAAATTACGCTATATTTAAATTTAAAATACTCAAATATTATTCCCAAACAGTTTTCAATTTAAAAATAAATTTACACGAAGAGATTTATTTATTTAAAAAAAAATCTTTTGACCTATTGTTGTAAATTTTAAAAGAGCACAAATAATATTTCCTTTCAATTAAAAACTGTATTTTTACGTTAAAATTAAAAATAGAAAGAAAACTTTTGGGAAAATTACGTCTCATTGGAAACGATACATTTAAAACAAATTTTTTATAGCGTCGTTATAAAATTCCTTGAGGTAGCGAAATTGTTTTCTTAGTCATTTTATACCAACTAATTTGCAAATATTTAATTGATCTTATTTAATGAGTCATGAAAACAGTCGTTAACTGTCTGCATTTATATTGCTAATATTTAATTAAAGGTTCGTCTACTCATTTATAATTTATTTTTATTAATAATAAATATTGATGTTTATCTGTTTAGGGCTGTATTTTGCTATATAGAGATGTGTTATCGACTATTTCGATGAGTTTTGTTTTACATTAAAAGTTTAAAATTTTCATTCCCCCATTCTACATTGAATAATTTCTTCATAATTAATTGGCCATTTAATCTTTTCTTATAATTTGTTATTTGTTGATAGTTTTCGTATAAGGCTGTTCTCAATTCACACTAGCTACTTTCTGACACTTGTCTGAATGATTTTTATTTCTTAAACATGTAAAAGCAGCAGGTGGTCTTGATTAAAAATTAAGAAATCGATTAGTGTATCGTTTTTTTCTTTTAAATGCAAAAGATTTTTCAAGAGGTATCGTCAAAAAATTTTAAACAGAATTTATCAAAAAAGGAAAAATGCTATTCGATTCCAAATCATTTCAATCACCATAACTGCCAATTTTATACTTTTAATGCATTAAAATGACTCTGTGAATGTTTTCTATATATTGAGCGAAGAAAATATGTTTTGGGGAATTTCTTTAATGCTAGTTTTCGTTATAGATAAGTTCCGTCTTCGCATGTTTTATTGTTTTCAGTAAATAATGAACATTTCTATTAAAAATACTCGGTTATTTTTTTTAAAAAAAAGACTATACACACTAAAACCTGCTGAGACGAAATCACAAGAAACCGCGGAAAAAGTCCATAAACTTGGAAATTTTTATGAGTTTTCTGAAATAATATCACCAAAAAAAAAAAAAAATATATATATATATTTTAGGGATTCATGCTCCAATTTACATGAAAACTATTTACACTATAATTGCCTATTTTAAAAAAAGAAATTAAAAAAACTGTATTCAAGTGGTACATTAAAATTTAATGAAATTTATACTGTAATTTGTATTTTCACTTAAAAGATGTTTTTAACTCAGAATGTTATTTGATTCTGATGAGACTTTTATTGAATGATAGAATAAAAAAGACCGATACTACTATTCAAAAATAGTGGTAGCATTCTGAATTAACTAACAACTGAAACAACTAAATCAAACATAGGTAAATGGCCAAAGATTAGTTGTCGGCAGGACAGTTGTGGCCCAAGAGCCACGTGTTTGACATGCCTGGTCTAGAATGTGAAATGTCATGAAAAAGTCTCAAAAATGTTGAAAATTTTGTCCATATTATGGCTTTTCTGCATTGCATTTGAAGGACTTTTTGATCTTGAAACCGACAAGAGCCTAAAGATTTTTCAGAGGCACCATGTAGCGAAAAACACAGTAACACTTTCCTGAAAAAGAAATTATTTCAAATTCAAATTTTTTTTTTGTCTCCCAGACCTTTCCATGACTTTTTAGGAAATATTTGTAAATTCCCTGACCTTTCGTATATATTTTTAAATTTCCATGACTTTCCCTGACTACTTTGAAATTCTCTGACTTTCCAGATTTTCCATGTCGCTGGGAACCCTGCCCTGGGCCTGAAATTCATTCTTCCTAGATGTCTCCATGAGCCGAAATTTTCAGATCCTGTCACGACCCAGCCTGTATGAAAATTATTGAACCTGCCTGTCCTGACACTTACAAAAAGCAGTAAAATGAGGCCCAGCCGAACATTTTTTGCAAAAAATGTATATATTTTTAAATTGCACTTATGCTATAATTAAAATTATATTTAACGACTACATACAATTTCTAGTCCAAAAAAAGTGATAATAATAATGTACAGTTAAACCTCTGAAAATTAAAATGTGTATGTCGGAATCTTGTCTTAAACGGAAAAATGTCTTAATCCGTGCGAAAAGAATATAATGCATTTACAACAGATGATGTACCAGCTAAGAATGGAAACTGCCTGTAACGGATTTTTCTTCTCTCCGATGCGATTCTGTCTTAGAAAATTTTACTGCATAGTATTTTTCAGATTTTTAAGTCCCCAAGCCATGGAATGTGGATTAACGGTATTAATGATAATTCAGGATTCAGGTATTTACATACAAATAGAGATTCATTAAAAAATCAATATTTACACCGAGATAAGAAGAAAGAAATCTAGAGAGGGTCAGTATTTTGTTATAGATGTGCCTATACTTCGCAACCCAGGGCAGTTTTTTTTAAAATGAAGAATGGAAAAAAAATCTAAAATAAGTATTTTTTGTCAGAACTCCCCGTACAAGACAATTTTTATACATATCAGCCTAAAAATCTACACAGAACAATCAAGAAGGCTTGGACCTTTAGGGGCCACAGAGAGTTCCAGAGAACTTGACCACCTGAAGGCCCTGTTTAAGATAAATTTGAAACACGTAAACGTAAAAAGAAAAGCATAATTAAAAATTGTCTTCCACAGGGTTTCCGAGAGCAGAACCACATTCGAAAGATTCTTATTTTTTGTTTTTCTTTAGTGTTTAATTATTTTGTGTCACTTACGAAGAATAAATTTTACTTTCTTTTTTTTTCCAATCATCAGAGGTTAAGGAAATTTAATTATCCTGCTCCCCCAACCCTTCCCACCGGCGTATGTACTAGTTTACAGTGTTTTTTTTTTTTTTTTTTTTTTTTTTTAAGATGATTTCAAAATATTATAACTTTAAACTCTACAAAGATAAAGTAAATAAAAAAATGTCCCTGTAATTTATTAAACCAAATTAAATGTAAATATAGCAGAATACAGTTGCAGAAAAGTTTTGATAAGGAAATATAGAATATCATAAATTTGTAACTTCTATTTTTACAGTATAGCCACTGACTGATATCTTACACGGCCCTGGAACCTGGAACAATGAAGTCTAGACCCGACCTATGTCGTCGGACAAAAATAAAACTCGGACCCGACCTGGCACGTGAACAATACATTGTAGGCCTGGCTCGGCTCAAGTCCAATGAAATAAATCTCGTGTTTCAGGCAAGGCCTGGTACCCTGCAGACCTCTAAATTCTTCCTCTCATGCCCATGTCGGGCTCGCATTTTATTTAATTATTTTTGAAAAAATTATAGTGATGTTGTACATTTGTTTAGCGAAATCTGTAGAAATTTAATGTGGTTTAATAAATTAGAGAGATATTTTTAAAATCTATCTTTTTTCTTTGTAGAGCTTTAAAATTATGGTTTTCTTTTATAATCTTTTTCTTTCCTTCTAAACTACGTTGATTTTGCTTACTGATTCTTCAATTGAATGCAATTGTCTAAGTCATTTTTTATAAAAATTAGTGTTTATGTACGTAACTGTCTAACTAGGGAAGGTCTCCAACTGTCAGATCGGGATTTTGTCGAGAGTGGTGTCGTTGGAAAGCTCTTACCATAGGGATCAAGAAAATGTATACAACTACCCGTCCATCATTTATTGATTTCTTCAGGTCGCTAGCTATGCAGGAGAGACACTCTGTTTGGTAGAAAAGACACCTTACAGTATAGTTGTTGCCAGTGTGAAATTGGTAAAGGTTCCATGTTCTCTCCAGTAAGAAACATAAGATTGGGACCACATTTTGTGAACATGACCACACAGAGTGTCTCTCCTGCATAACTAGCGACCTGGAGAAATCAATAAATGAGAGAAATACGCCGTCCTATAACTCATCACTAGTTGCATTTGGACGGGTAGTTGTATACATTTCCTTGATGATCCCCCTGGTAAGAGCTTTCCGACGACACCACTCTCGACAAAATCCCGATCTGGCAGTTAGGTACCTTCTCTAGTAAGTGGTCATTAATATTGTTGATATTTTGTACTCCATGCATTTCGAGCATAATCCGAAAAGAAAATCTTTGCATGAGTAAGAGTGCTTTTTGAATAATTTTAATTGAAGATATCGTTGCTTCAAAAATATTGGCATGTTTTGTAGAAATTCAGTCTAGCCGGGCCAATTAATTTTTTGTACGGGCAGGGCTCGTGCCGAATTTTTAGCTTTTATACCAGGCCGGACTCCGGCCGAGATTTTAGCTTTTATACCGAACCGTGCCGGTCTCGGGACGAACTTTTAAATTTGATGTTGGGCCGGGTAAAAAAATATTGTACGAGTCGAGCCAGGCTTGGGACTAGAAATTTCGACCCATGCAGACCTCTACCCTATGGTGAAAGTCCAAATATATTTACAAAAATCGGAGTGCGAACAAATTGCGAAAAAGATCAAGGGACAAACAGACGTCATAAATACTTTTCAACTATGTTATGGAAAGTGTTAAAAACTAAGGATTACAGTACATACTCATGTATAAGTCGAATAATTTTAGACAAAATTTGGGTGTTGAAAATGGGGGGTCGACTTATAAATGAGTTAGTAAAAATAACTAAATACAGGAGTGAAATACTGGAGTCACCGGGTCTAGGTTGGAGAGAAAGATAATAGCGCACAATGGTCATTTGACTGTGATTGACAAAAAAAAGCTCAACAATAATGTGCTTGGAAATTGTTCTGCGCCCATTTTCTCTTGGGATAGAAATCCCTTCAATACAGGGGTATTTTTTTCAACATTTTAATCCCCTTTTTAAAAGAGTTCAACTTGAGAATGCTTCTACATTTCTCTCCTAAAAGTCCTACAATACAAAGAAGTACAGTAGAAGATCTTTATAACGCAAACCTAAAAACATGAAGCTGTGCGTTATATAGAATTTTACGCTGTATAGATCACATTTCACGCATCATTAAATTTAGCTTGTAAAACATGGCCAAATATGTGTGAAACATACTAAAATACATTAGAGTATCTTTATACTGCATTCTTTATTACCAGGAGTTATATATTATTATTTTTTGCGTAATATAGATCATTCCACACATTGTTATTTTTACTTTATAAAGATTGTCCAAACATAGATGTATCAAATCAGAGCAATTTTTTCAGTAATTAGCTCTGAATTAAGGAGATAAAGTTAAATTAATGTATCAGATTTTGTCCTCTAGAGAACAGCAACTATTTATAATGTAAGAATTCAGGTGTTTCTTAACTGAAAATTCATTGTTTACATCTGAGAAGTTGTGCGTTATATGGAGAATTGCGTTAGATGGCAGCAGCAGACTTTCATTCAATTTATTGAAAATAAGTCCTTTTTTGCAACTCTTCCGCTAGACCAGCCTGCAGCCCGTGGGCCGCATGTGGCCCAGCGACCTTTAATATGCAGCCCACGACACATTATCATTCATCTCTATTTATAAAAGGAATTGAGATGTGCATAAAAATTTAAGACATTCACTGTTCTTTTATATATTTTCATGGGAAGACAAAATCTACCCTGTTATTTATAATCACTAATTTAAAATTATCTTAAAACGTATTAAAAGCCATTTCGTTTGTCAAAAGTTCTTTTTACATGTAGTTTTATTTGTGCTATAGTCATGTATATATTTCTTAATCTTAAACACTGAACAAACATTACTTCAAATTAAATTTGCACTATATATTTCTGAAGATGATTTTGCATTGAGATAATGACTGTTTTATTAAAGAAACTCACCTGATTTTTATTTTTTTTAGAAACTTGAAAATGCTACAGTATTATATTATTACGTTTATACTTATCATATTTCTAATAATGCCTATTAGGGACATTAGGGTTAAACGTTTGCCACAGAAAAAAATTAGCAGCAAACAGTTTTATATCACTAATTTCAAACAAAAATCTTTGCAGAATATTTTTACATCATTATTATTAGAAATCTACTACAAAGTACTATCCGTAAACAGTGGTGTTACATTTTTTGGTAACATTTCGTCCGCAGCAAACTTTCAATCCTACTATTTATACTAACTTTATTATATAACTTTGTTATACTTTTTTGTAATCTTACTATTTTAATTATACGTTTCTTACATTATTATACAAGTGTGTTGCAGTCCGCCTAATGTCGCAAACATGTGCTTGCTCTCCGCGAGATAAGAAGGTTGAGTATTGCTGCCCTAGACGCTTGTGTTACACATTGTAGGGATGGGTATAGAGACTGCTTGAGCTCTTCTCCATGTAACATCACCTATAACTCAATGGGTGAACTGGACACTATAATCAAATGACCAAAGAAACATAGAATCCTTCGGAGATAGAACTATAGGATAGAGTGTTATCACATTAAAAAGGACATCACATTCACAGTAAAAAGGTTTTCTCGGATTTTTCTTGGAATTTTACAGCAGTGGGACAAAAAACATACGAAACCTTTTTTAGATGAAATGTATCTCAGGGCACTTGGATCACATCTTCCCGAAGTCGCATAAAGGCTAATTTTTTTTTTTTTTTTATGGTGAACTGCTTAATCTTCAATATATTCATAGAGACAATTTTAAGCTTTGATGCCTCATCAGATTTCAGAATTATGTAAAAAAGTCTAACTCGTTATTTCTTGTTCCTTTGTATCTAAGATCAGTTGTAATTCAGTAAAGAATGTTTTGAAACTCATTAAACATATATTCAGTTGCTATGAGACGCTGGCTGAAAAAAACATTTAAAAAAACATTAAAGCTAGCTTAGATATGTCGGTTAGAGGTTTATACTTGCCGAAATTTCCAGACCAGGTCCCCGCCTAAGCCGTACAAAAATATTGGCCCAGCCCAGCACAAAAGCTAAAGGTTCACCCAGAGTTTGGGCTGGTCCATTCCGGCTCAGTAAAAAAAATAAAAGTTTGAGCCGAATCCAGCCCGGCCGCACAAAAACTTAATTGACACTTCTCGGCCCGACTCAATTTCTATAAAACACGCCGATATGTCTGAAGCAAGAATATCCTACAGTTAAAATTATTCATAAACTGCACTTACGCACATATTTTATTTTCAAATTAAGTTCGAAATTCATGGAATACAGAATAACAACAATATTAATGAGTTAGGCCAATTGCATACATAAACACCAATTAAACATGAGAAATGAGGTGCATTCGTTTCGTGCTATAACTAGTTTTTTACAATGTAAAAAATCATCATTATTATTTCAGTGAAATTAATGAATGAAATGAGGATGCCTTTTTTTTCTTATTATGTATGCCATGTTTACAGATGATACCAGACAGAGATTTAAATTTACTATGGAGATCTTGCTTTGCGAATGATTACCTCCATGGTTAATATTTCTGACTCACGATGAATGATTATTTTGTTTATTTACTTCAATGGATTGAGATATTCGGGTGTTGTTCTCAGAATCTATACATCTGTTAATGTAACTCATCTCTCAAGCAAACAATTTTTTTGAACGATATTTTTAAAAATGTAACTTTTACGCAATTTTATTCGAAAAATTAATTTTGAATAAAAATGGCCACTTGGCAATGGCATATGGAAAAAGATGTGGTTAGCCCGTATTTGTTTTCCTCAGTCACATGACTTGAACTTTTATCATATAGATTACGTATGGTAAGATTTAATAGAATAAAGAAAACTTTTATTAATATCTTTTTCAGTTTTGATTAGATTTTCCTAAAAATTGAAATGACTCGACACAATTCTGCAACGACTATATATATTAAATTTCAAACCATTCAGTTGGGTAGTTTTTGCGCTGTTATATGCGGCACGAGCCTCGACCTGGCTCGAAGGTGAAACGTTGACGTTGAAAAACGTCGTGTTGAAATCGGAAACGTTGAAAAAAACGTTGAAATCGGAAAGATAGTTGCTGAGATATGGAAACGGGAAATAGTTAGAGAAAATTTTGAAGGAGGGGGGGGGGATGTTCAAGTGACCTTCAGCAAATAACTAATTAGGAGGATCACTATACATCTTTAAAGATTGATTCATTTGGTTAAGCTAGGAACTTATTTTGAAATTTGGCTTTGGCTATTATTCGGAAATACTGGTAATTGCTTTTTAGAAATACACCTTGAACCAATGAATGCTGATTTTTACTATAATTTAGTAAAAATGGAACTAAATGGAGAAGTTCGGAACATTATTACTGAGAAACTGAGATTTAAAATAGCGGTATTCTGCATATAAAACAACAATTAAACGCTACGGGTTAAAATTGTTAAATGTAATTAGACCCCTAACCCTCGCCATACCCGCAAATATATAACAAATAATCTGTTAAATAAAGTTTTCTGTAATAATAGTCTCTATCATAATAATATATGTCCTGTTTTAAAAAAACCTTAAACCCAGATAATTATAATGAAGAAAAACGTGCCTGTAAATGTCAAACAGGTGGCGTTTATGTAACTTGCCGTAGTAGATGGCGCTACAATAGCTTGGCTATATGCAGGTAACTGCAATCAATGTTGGCACTATTTCGTTATAAGTCCTTACCTATGCATCGTTACTCTGATTTATTTAATGTGTTCTGAGAAGATATTCTACACAACCAACCAACCGAAGAAAAAAGCGTATTTTTAATGAGAGTTCTTTGTGCATTTTAATGAATATTTCAGAAAGTAATTAAAATATTAAAATTCTGACGCAATGGTGCACCAGGAGAGGGTTTGGACTACCTAAATCAAAATTTCCAGCCTTCTAGGTGGGCTAGATTTTCCTAGCAATCGCTAACAGACACAGACACACACACACACACGCACGCACACACACACACAGAGCGAAACTTTCTTTTATTAGTACAGATATCACAACATTAAATTTGGATTCCATTTACGAATGTTAAAAAAATCGCCACGAAACGCAAAAAATCGCATGATAAATTTACAAAAAATAAAAAAATAGCAGTAATAAAAAAACAATTAAACCAAATTTCTACGAATGTTTAAAAAATCGCCACGGACGCTAAAAATTCCATAAAAAATTCGCGAAAATTTTAAAATATAAAAGAAAACATTTACTGAATTGTGTTAAAAGATTGAAACTCAATTCCTAACACAAATGTTAAGAAATTGTCGCAAAGCGCAAAAAAACTAAAAATCACAAACATTTCGCTAAATATTCAAAAATTGCTGCACGATTTCCGAATAAACTTTTTTAAAACGAAGGTAAAATTTATTATATCGGGCTAGAAGATTGAACTGAATTCCTTTACCCAATGTGGTAAAATTGCAGCAACGTCGTTAACAGAGGCCATTTTTAACCAAGAAACCATTGTATATATATAAAACGCACACATGCATGCGTGCGTGCATTTTTTGGGGGGGAAGGGGCGGACAAAAAAATTAGGTCACGCTACGCTATGCAAATGACAATTCGTTTTTGAGGTATCACTAACGCGGAAGTCGGGAAAAACAGATCATAGTAGCGACATCTGTCGGCAGTACACACAAACCTAATAAGGATCTATTTATGTCAGGTTTAACATAACATGCAGTTTGGTGAAATTCCTTGCATAGTCCTTGATATATAGCTATCGCGGAAATTGTGAAAAATGCAACATAGAAGCGCCACCTGTTGGGCGATTTGCACCAAAACTTTATCAGCTTCTATTTGTCTCAAGGTCTAACAGAATACAAAGTTTGATAAAATTCCGTGCATTAGTTTAGATAGAGTACCCACAAAATTTATGTCATATACCGACAGACTCACGGACAGACATTTTCTAAAAACAATGAAATCGTGCTCAAGATATTGTAATGTACGTTTTGTAGGACATTTTTTTTTACTAAAATTGGAAAAATGAATTATCTGATTCTGGATGTACTAGAGATTCTTGCCAAAATCGTAAACGTTGTGGTCACAATATCTGCAAATTGTATAAAGTACTTAAATCAAGAACCAGCAGATGGAAATTTAGATAGGAGTGCTCTTTGTTGTTGTAATATTGAACAAGCAGCTGTAAAAACCACAGAACCAACTGCAGACATATTACATATACTGTAATGTATCTATCGAATAAAATTTTAGGGAGGATAAATTAGATAAGTTACCAGCCAAAGCATTGGGATAGAATTTAATTTGAACAAATGAATCAATATAGAAAATAATTTATAAAGATATTAATATTTAAATAAATTAACCTAACAATATATGAGCAACATCATAGACCTAAAACTTATAAACACATCGAAAACCGAAAGCTGAAAATTTTTACAAATCTAATACACTATATTTCCAATGATGATTGGTCACTTGCGATTTTAGATGTTTTGTTAAATATCTGGAAAGACACATGAGGAATTATCCTGAAACTTCAGGAGTGTAAACAACATGATTGACATCATATATTTCCGTGAAGATTTTTTTCCGAAACCCCATAAGGGGCAGTCAACAAATTGAAGAAAAACGAATATATTTTGGATAACCAATGGCGGATCTAAGGGAGGGGCGATGGGGCGATCGCCCCCCCCCCTTGGGCTAAAAAAAGGGTTGGTAAACGGACATTAGAGGCCTCCATGAGAAAAGGATTCTGGCGAAGCCCAGCCCGGCCCGACACGCGGGTCGAGTTGGGACTGGTCTTCACTCTTTATGGGTCGGGCCGGGACCAGGCCTGGAGACGGGCCGGACCAGACTTCTTTTTTTTGGGTTCGAGCATGGCTTGGATTTTAATCTTTCTAGAGGTCTGCACGGGCTGAAATTTTCAGTCTTGGGCCCGGCATAAAAGCTGAAAATTCGGCCCGGTTGCGACCAATGGCGAATCGATCGCCCATCCCCCCCCCCCCCGCCCTTTTTTTCCAACTAAAACGTCTTCAAACCAAAATCAGAGGTCTATGAGGGAAATGGTCTCGCCCAAAGAAAAATCTCGAGTCATTTTCATTCATGAAACTCGGACCTTGCATGTTCTCCACTCTTTCCTGGCCGAGTTTGGCATGGAATTCATTCTTCCTATAGATCTGCACGCAGGGCCGTGCGAAGAGGGGGGCGAAGGGGGCGTTCGCCCCGGGCGCGGAGATTGAGGGGGCGCCAAATTTATATTACCAAAAATGATTTAATTAACTAATTTATTCGTTTTTTTGGTCATCGATCATTTTCTGGACAATTTATTTTTCTCTCTGGGTCATTCCATGCTAAATGAACAAATCAGCTGTGGCTGACATGTCATAGATTTTAATGAAAATCAGCATATAAGTAGATCATATTTATTTATGAGTAAATGTAAAATAATAGATTTCAGGATTGTTTAATTAAGTATTAAAACTTACATTAAAAGTTTATATAAGATCGAGGGAGGGTTTGTCTACATGCTTGCAATTTCAATTTTCCTTATTAGCCGTAGGAATGGAAAGACTTTATCAAAAACTAGCAAGCTACGCCCGCTGCGCTGGTCAATTTCTTTTAACGAACCTTTAATCAAACAAAATATTGACATTTCATAATTCACTTTTATATTTTAACAGAATAATAAGGATACTATATTTTGTGACTCGTGCTATAGTCAATATATACGTCAGGACACGTCGCCCTTATCATTATCTTTTTACGCGTGAAGGTTTCGCTATGGTACTCTATGGTGAAATTTGGTAATTTTAGAAATTCAATAGTTGAAAAATCGCAGAATCATTAGATCATTTTTCTTTAGAATTTGTTCTTAGAGCGCATTTAGATCTTATAAATAACAATCATGCCGAACTTAAAGTTTCTAGCTCCTTCAGCATCGCAAAAATCGCAATTTTAGAACGTTTTTCACTTCTGCACCCCCCTCGGGGTAGTGGCACCGACATAAAATATAGCCTATGTTGGAGCAGGGATTGTCACCATCCATTTGCCACCATCACTTTTGAAATCGCTTTAGTAGTTCCAGACATTCCATACAAATTGTAATTTAGAATGTTTTTAGAAAATTTTTTGCTTATTTCAGCCTTTTAAATTTCGAATTTTTTTAGATTTTGTTCTTATAGAGCATTTAAATCTTGTAAGTAACGACCATACAAAATGTCAAGTTCCTAACTCCTTCATTATTGAAAATATCATAATTTTGGAACGTTTTTCGCTCCTGCACCCTCTGCGGGCAGTGGCACCGACAAAAAATTTAGTATATGTTGGAGCAGGGACTGTCACCATCCATTTGCCACCATCACTTTTGAAATCGGTTCTGTAGTTTCAGAGATTCCATAGAAATTGTAATTTAGAATGTTTTTAGAACGCTTCCTCTTCATCTCACCCTTTTAAATTGCGAATGTTTTTATAATTTGTTCTTAGAGAGCATTTACATGTTATAAGTAACTACCATACCAAATTTGATGCTTCTATCTCCTTCAGTATACAAAAAATCGAAATTTTAGAACGTTTTTCGCTCCTGCACCCCCCTGGGGGTGGTGGCACCGACATAAAATATAGCCTATGTTGGAGCAGGGATTGTCACCATTAATTTGCCATCATCACTTTTAAAATCGCTTCAGTGGTTCCAGAGATTACCCCCTACAAACAAACAAACAATCTTTACTACTTTATATATTAGTATAGATAAGGGGGAATTAGCCCCTTGTTCCCCCCCCCTTTATACTTAACCAATCAATCCCGAAAACTAATCACAGATGCGCCTTAACACAGTGAACCTATAAATAAAATTTGAAGGAAATGGGATAATTCTGCATGAAAAACCCATTTACATAAATTAAGGGGGGTATTAGCCCCCCGTTCCCCCCCTTTATACTTAATCAATCAATCCCGAAAACTAATCAGGGAAGCATCTTAACCCAATGAATGTATAAACAAATTTTGAAGCAAATAGAATAATTCTGCATGAAAAACCCATTTATATAAATTAAGGGGGGATTATCCCCCCGTTCCCCCCCTTTATACTTAACCAATCAATCCCGAAAACTAATCAGGGAAGCGCCTTAACACAGTGAACCTATAAACAAAATTTGAAGGAAAACGGAATAATTCTGCATGAAAAACCCATTTATATAAATTAAGGGGGGGATTAGCCCCCCCCGTTCCCCCCTTTATACTCAGCCAATCAATCCCGAAAATTATCATGCAAGCGCCTTAACACAGTGAACCTATAAACAAAATTTGAAGGAAAACGGAATAATTCTGCATGAAAACCCCATTTATATAAATTAAGGGGGGGATTAGCCCCCCCCGTTCCCCCCTTTATACTCAGCCAATCAATCCCGAAAAATATCATGCAAGCGCCTTAACACAGTGAACCTATAAACAAAATTTGAAGGAAAACGGAATAATTCTGCATGAAAAACCCATTTATATAAATTAAGGGGGGGATTAGCCCCCCGTTCCCCCCTTTATACTTAACCAATCAATCCCGAAAAGTAATCAGGGAAGCGTCTTAACCTAATGAACCTATAAACAAAATTTGAAGGAAAACGGAATAATTCTGCATGAAAAACCCATTTATATAAATTAAGGGGGGGATTAGCCCCCCGATCCCCCCCCCTTTATACTTAACTAATCAATCCCGAAAACTAATCAGGGAAGCGCCTTAACTCAGTGAACCTATAAACAAAATTTGAAGGAAAACGGAATAATTCTGCATGAACAACCCGTTTATATAAATTAAGGGGGGGATTAGCCCCCCGTTCCCCCCTTTATATTTAACCAATCAATCCCGAAAAGTAATCAGGGAAGCGTCTTAACCCAATGAACCTATAAACAAAATTTGAAGGAAAACGGAATAATTCTGCATGAAAAACCCATTTATATAAATTAAGGGGGGGGGGAATTAGCCCCTTGTTCCCCCCCCCCTTTTATACTTAACCAATCAATCCCGAAAACTAATCAGGGAAGCGCCTTAACACAGTGAACCTATAAACAAAATTTGAAGGAAAACGGATATTTCTATGAAGAGTTATCGCATTACGTACGTACATACATACATACAGAACCGGCTGCCAAGCTCTCAGGGCTTGACAGCCAGTGTGATAACTGAAAAATCGCAATTTTAGAACGTTTTTTGCTCCTTCACCCCCTGGGGTTAGTGGCACCGACATAAAATATAGCCTATGTTGGAGCAGGGGTTGTCACCATCAATTTGCCACCATCACTTTTGAAATCGGTTCGGTAGTTCCAGAGATTACCCCCTACAAACAAACAAACAAGATTTACTCCTTTATAATATTAGTATAGATTATTTATAATTAAGAATGAATAATAAGTAACAGATTGGAGTGATTTAGTAACTGTCCTTTTATTCCATAATGAGAAAAAAAAATAGTGACAAATTTTGAGAGGAAAATGCAATATTTCTGTTGCTTGTTTGAACATGAAGGAAAGGTCTTAAGATTTTAAAATTGTTTGACATTATAGATAAAGGTATGTATTTTAAATCTAGAAACTTTCATTCTTGCTTTTTTATTCCTTAATGAGAAAAAAAATAAATAATGAAAAATTTTGAGGGGAAAATGCAATATTTCTATTACTTGTTTAAACATGAAGGAAACATCTTAAAATTTTTAAATTATTTGACGTTATAGATAAAAGTGTATATTTTAATATAGAAACTTTCATTCTTGCCTTCAGTTTATTTTTCCTCAACAATATTTTAAATTAGAGTAGAATAAATTATTGATTTAAACGGGGCAAACAATTATAGAGTAATCAAATCTCCATATAGATGGCAGCACTACATTTTTTTTTTTTGCAAGATGGCAGAGAAGGCGCTCAAATTTGAAATGAAATTGCCCATTGAACCTAACAAATATTAATTTTCTGAACTTATTTCTGTTATGTTAGGAATCAAAAGGCAATCTTGAAATTTTTTCAGCATATCATGGGCTTTTTGAACTTTATTCTTCTGCAATATTGTTAAAGTCAGGTTTTTCCTTCATTTGATTTTTTAAGTATACATAAGAGGGAAAATTGTGATTTTGTAATTTTTTTTTAAAGTTTCTAAGCTATTTTGAAGATGAAGAAAATAAATGGCAACTTCCAAATTTGAGAAATTTGATTTTCATATGTAACATTACATCATACATCAATTTCACATATGTTTTTAAATTCCTTTGATTTTTATAACGCTTTTAATTTTCTCAAAATTTTCAATTTTTCTATTTTTACAACCAATTTAAAGTCAACCATGGTGTTACGAAATTATTATTACTAAATAAATATGATAATAACTGTCCACGGGTTACAATATTATGAAAAAAAATTATTTATGTTAAATAGTTTTCAAGATATGGAACTTTAAACTTGCAACTTTGAACGATTCCATACAAACAAGCCATTCTATGTCACAAGTTTATTAAAATGTCCAGAACTTCCAAAATATTTTATGTTTTGTCAAGATATTTTGAATAGCTCTATTTAAATATGAATTGAATCTGTGTACCAAATTTTATTAATATCGGTTACTATGTGGCCACGACTTTTTTTAAATTTTTGCTCATTTTGCATGGAATGACCCCTCTTCATCATTCTTTTTTTTCTGTCGAAAAACATCATGATCCGTCCAACAAATAATAGTGATTTTCTCTTATACTATTTAGTTGTTTGCAATTTCTGAATTAAAATTAAACTTTTTAAAGTTCAAAAATAAACGTAAAATGTTTATTCAATAGAATTTATTTATGTTTCTGTACTTAATCAGTTTTGTGACACCTGCCACAAAAAGAAGGGGGGGGGGAAATTGAAACTTTGCACCGGGCGCGGTTTTCTCTTCATACGGTCCTGTCTGCACGAGTCGAAATTTCCAGATACAGACCCGGGCCCGATCGCGACCTGCGTTATACACGGCCGGTGCATGACGTTTTAAACGTCACGTGGAGTGGAAAATTTTTAAACGATATTCGTTAAACTTTAGATCATGTTTGACCTTGCCATAAATAGATCTTTATTAGAATTGGGTATATACCGCCCAACAGATATCGCCACTATGATTTGTTTTTTATGATTTCCGCGTTAGCTATATCTCAAGAATGAATAGATTGTCATTTAATTTTTATTGCAGACGATTTGATTTATATAGAAGAAAGTTTTGTGATAGCCACAACATACTAGTATTTATTTGTTTTCGTAAAAATTGTAGTGATGTTGTGCATTTTTTTAGCATAATTTTTAGAAATTTAATTTGGTTTAATAAATAGCCGGATCTGCCAATCCCAAACTTTCTTCTATCTCATACATGTTAATACTTCAAAATTCTCTATCACATAATTCTGTTTTACGTCAACTGCTTGCGAAGCGCAGAGTTACCTTCGCTGCATAAACAGCCGATGTTTAACTACGAAAAATTGCACAAAAATCGCTAACGCATCGCCCCCTTCTGCTGAATATACCTAAATTCAATTAGGACCTGCTGGCCATAGTCGAAAACCTATAAATAAAATTAGTTCAATTCTATTACATAACTTCATACACTTTCCGATGATACAAGAATGGAAATGGCACAAAAATCGCTATTACAAAACCCCTATCCGGCGGAATAGCCCCAAATTTAAGTACGACCTGCTAGCCATATAGTCAAAAACCTATAAACGAAATTTGGTTTAATTCTATACATAACTTCATACACTTTCGATGATACAAAGAGGACACATACACGGACAGACAGGCATTTTGTAAAGACATGTTTTTCGGGATCTCTTTCGGTGTAAATTGTAAATCTTTCAAAAACCGGAAGTCGAAAAAGATTTCAATTACAATACTTTCTTCTGTTATATATAGAAGAAAGTAAAAATGTACTATTTTTCTTTGTTGATCTTTAAAATTATACTTTCTCTTATTATTTGCTTCTTTAATTCTAAACTACGTTAATATTATTAATGAATATTCATCTGAAAGTAATTGTTTCATTCAAATGTTTAATGAGTGTTTATATACACAATTATCTAACTGCCATTAATATTGTTGTCATTCTGTATTCCATGAATTTCGAATATAATCTGGAAAAAAAAAAAAATCTGCGCATCAGTAAGTGGGCTTTATGAATAATTTTAATCGTAGAATAATGTTGCTTCAGAAATATCAGCATCTTTTGTAGAAATTAAGTCTGGCGGTGAAGTACCAATTAAGTTTTTGAGCGGGCATGTCCGGGCTTGGGACAAACTTTTAGCTTTTATACTGGAGCAGGCGGAGCCGAGCTCGGTCTTTTATACCGGGCCGGGCCAATGTTTTTTGTACGGGTCGGGACTGGCCCGAGATCGGAAATTTCGGCTAGTGTAGACCTTCAATCGATATATATAAGCTAGTTTTAATGTTTTTTTTCTAAATGCTTCTTTCAGCCAGCGTCCCATAGCTATTGAATACATGTTTCGTTAATGAGTTTCAAAACAGTCTTTACTGAATTAGAACTGATCTTTGTTATGAAGAAACAAACAGTCTTATACCCAGTTAGTATTTTTTTTATATAATTCTGAAATGTGGCGATCAATCAAAGCTTAAAATTGTCTCTATGATTATATTGAGCTTCAAAAACTTGAGCCTGTATGCGACTTCTGGAAGGTATCTCCCCAAGTATCCAGAGATACACATTTCCTCTAAAAAACGTTTTGTATGAATGCTTTATATATTTTTCATCCTACCGCTATAATAATTCTGAGAAAAAATCCGAACAACTTTTTTATTAGTACTGTAATATGATAACATTATTTTCTATAGTTCTAACTCCGAAGGTCCGAAGTGTTCGTTATTTCTTTGGGCGTTTTATTACAATGTCCAGTTCGCCCATTGAGTCACAGGCGATTTTACAGGGAGGACGATCAGTCTCACTATGCCCCTTACTACATCTGTCTGGTTGGCGGCAACTTTCAAGTTCGCATCCTCGATAATCTTCGCTCTCTCCTACCCCCACTTTCCATAATTTACTTACAGTGAGAGTAAAAAGAATCAAGTTATACGGCAATTGCCTACATGGGCAAAGTGATAGATAACAGAGGTTCCCATTCAAAATTTGAGGTGTTTGTTGCAAAAAGGGAGAAAAACTGGCGTTCTAGCATAGGCGATTCAGAGGAAATTTGGAAGAAAAAACAAATATCATTTTATATAAAACAAGGAACGAAATTTCAAAGTAAATTGCGCAGCTTCCATTATAAAAAATAGGCTTAAAAAGGTGATAAAGATAAAAAAGGTAAGGGCATTTACAACATTTGTTTATTGCTTTTGCCAACACTCTCAATAACAGTAAGCCCAGTAGTGTAACTGTCAGCACTTCTCGCTATCATGCTGCAGGTCCCCAGTTCGACTGTGGACTGATCAAGGCTAGCTCAGTCCTTCATCCATTCGGGGCCTATAAATTGAGTACCAAGCTTACTTGGGGACTAAACATTGATGGTCCCGCGTTAGGCTGCCAAACTATCAGGGCGTATGCTCTATAGCACCCGAGGGCCCATAGTCAAGAAAACAGGGCTCAGTACTATAGGCCTTAATGAATTGTAAGTTTAGTCCTTAAAAACACTCTCGCTTTATTTCTGACACATTTACAAAATCATTGCTATTCATACACACATAAGAATACAAGATCAGTAGCATAGTCTGTGTTTTAAGCACCCGTAGCAATTCAAAAATTTGCCCTCTCTCCCTAGAGACTACTGTAGTTTCTTACACCGTAATTTATAATACAGCAAGGTTTTGGAATTCCTAAAAAAATTAGCGCACTGGGCAATTTTTAAGATACTACAAAAATCCCATTTAAAATAACTCCACTTTTAGAACATACAACTGAAAATTCCACCTAGAGACCTGCGCGGATCGAGTTGTCCCGAAACCGAAATGAAAGAAACTTAATTCACATTTTAATAGAATTATAAAATGAAGTACGCAATTATATCACTAATTTCAATTTTTTTTTATATAGAAATATAAACATGTAGTATATACATATATACTCATTAATATTCAAATACTGTAAAACATTTAAATAACAGACACCTCGAAGCCATCGAATTTATCTCTTACTCGGAGGCATGCGCAAAAATATGCAAATATTTGTATTGGGGACTGTCTCCGCTCTTCAGGAGTGACCGTACGGAGGTCTTAAATGTACATGCTATTACTTCTTAATTTGCGGATAAATTTGACAGCTCCAAGATGTCCGTAATTCGAAGGTTTTACTAAATAAAATATTTAAAGAGTATTCCCTACATAAAGTTTTCCGTTATTTGGGAGTGTCCGTTATGAGATTTTTACTACATATAGATTTTATCGGAAAAATATTTTAGACATTCTTCTAAAAAATCGGGCAATCCGAACACGACACGCAAGAGTGAAAAAAAATCTAACCCGATAATTTAAGTCAACCCGACTCGCAGGAAAACTGTAGAAGTCAACCCGACCAGCAGCAAAAAAAAAGAAAAATTAACCCAACATGAATCCATCAAGTACCAAAAAAAGTTAACCTGACCCGTAGTAAACAAGCAGGGGTCAACCCGCCCCAAACCTGACCCGTAGCAGAAAAGTAAAAGTAAACCTGACCCACAATTTAAAAAATAGACCCGACCCGACTTACACTGCGCGGGTCGGATATTAACTTCCAAATTTCTGATATCGCCCCCCCCCCTTGAAGACTCTCTAGATCCGCCCTTGTGGATAACACTGTAAAAACTAATATTGCAAAAGCATTCAAACTGTAGATTATGATTAAGTGGATTATTGTAATAATTTGGGTTCATTTTTATGAAGATAGCATGTATACTCGAAGAGAAATTCAGGTTTTTATAAAAACAGTCCCAAATTTTATCAAGTTTTTTGCTTATAATTTGAAGAGTTTTTAATATAAAAACAAGTTATTTTCAGAAAATATGACAAACAATTGTACACAATACCTTGCAATCAGAATTAAAAAATAATAAAAATTGTAGGAAAAATGAGCAAGTTTACTAAATACTGTTTCACTGCGCATGCGCGAATTCAATCAAAATATACTGTGCATAATATATTAGCTAAATGTATAGACCAACTTTTATGAAAGTCTCAAAAACATAGCTTGAAATATGAAATATGAACATGATAGTAATCGTCGATAGAATAAGCTCGCATTTCGCTGTTCCCAAAAGGAAGCAAAAAGATGAGGGATTGTATCCAAATATACTAGCTTATGCAAGTTGACATAATAAGAATGAAGTGTCTCTCATTCTATATTTGATACAACCCCTCATCTTTTTGCTTCCTTTTGGGAACAGCGAATTTCGAGATTATTCTATCGACGATTATCAGAATTTTCAAGCTATGTTTTTAAGACTTTCAAAAAAGTTGGTCTATACATTTAGCTAATATATTATGCACAGTATATTTTGATTGAATTCGCGCATGCGCAGTGAAACAATATTTAGTAAACCTGCTCATTTTTCATACAATTTTTATTATTTTTTAATTCTGATTGCAAAGTATTGTGTACAATTGCGTTTGTCATATTTTCTGAAAATAACTTGCTTTTCTATTAAAAACTCTGCAAATTATAAGCAAAAAACTTGGTAAAATTTGGGACTGTTTTTATAAAATCGTGAATTTCTCTTCGAGTATACATGCTATCTTCATAAAAATGAACCCAAATTATTACAATAAGCCACTTAATCATAATCTACAGTTTGAATGCTTTTTGCAATATTAGTTTTTACAGGGTTATCCAAAAGATATTCGTTTTTCTTCAATTTGTTGACGGCCCCTTATGGGGTTTCGGGAAAAAATCTTCGCGGAAATATATAACGTCAATCATGTTGTTTACACTCCAGAAGTTTCAGGATAATTCCTCATGTATCTTTCCAGATGTTTAACAAAACGTCTAAAATCGCAAGTGACCAATCATCATTGGATATATTATATATCTACATATATGTTTGTGTATATATATATCTACAAAAACAACTTTTCAAAAGTAGAAAAAGCCAAGCGTAAAAAAAAAAAAAAAAAAAAAAAAAAAGTTGTGGCTAAAAAATGGTGTGATATCAAATTTCCAATCTATTATATTACTTATTTAACTTTTTTCCATTAAATAAGTTATCATATATATATAAGTCGAGTGCCTACGTATATGTTAATAGAAATCGTTTTCTCCTGTACTAAATACATCCTAACGAGTTTCTGAAAATGCAATTTTTTTCAAATTATGCATGATGGGCTTGGCGGCCATCTTTGCATATTATTCACAAAATTCTAAACACTCAAATCCGTAGTTCAAAATTGTTATTTAAGCAAATGTTTTAAGCGTTTCATTTATAGACTTGTATGCTCTGAAAAGTGTGTCTTAATATAATGATGACTTATCTTAAAGATTCATCTCATGATTTATTTTTTACAGTAATTAATAATTTCAAACTAGTAAAAATCAATTTCTCAAAATATCAGTCTTATCTAATTTATCTGTCCGTAGTTAAAATCTGAAGTTCGAAATTGTTATAAACATATTACAGTGCAAATATATTACGCTTTTACTTTAGAAATTTGGATGCTTAGAAATATGGAAAGATGGCCGCCAAGTCCATCATACATAATTTGAAAAAAATTGCATTTTCAGAAACTCGTTAGGATGTATTTAGTACAGGAGAAAACGACTTCTATTAACATATACGTAGGCACTCGACTTATATATATATGATAACTTATTTAATGGAAAAAAGTTAAATAAGTAATATAATAGTTTGGAAATTTGATATCACACCATTTTTTAGCCACAACTTTTTTTTTTTACGCTTGGCTTTTTCTACTTTTGAAAAGTTGTTTTTGTAGATATCATTTCTTTTTTTAAAAATAGATTAAACATAATTTAAATAATCTAAACATGAGAAATAATTTAAAATTACATTTTACTTTCAGTCATTGTTTAAAGGGTTAACTAGAAATACCAGTAGATTTTTCAATTAAACTAAATACACTCTTAAAAACAACATATTAAATGTGGCTTGTTATAATACTTGTTATCCTGCGTTAAAAAATATCACTGACTTATCCATGAAATGAATAAAAATGGAATACGTACATAGCGTGTCAGTGCTGCATTTGATATGAAACGTGATATCACGCTCTTTTATTATTAGCACTAGCTGGCTTCGCCTACTAGCGTGCCCTTAATTTACATCGGGGCCTCGAATCTTGTAAAACCTCGAATAAGATAAACCTCGAACCGAAAGAACCTCCGACCAGGTTCCCCGCTGCTTTCGGCACTGGATAATCCCTTAATTTGCACATCGAATAGTATAAACCTCTAACCAAACGAACCTCCGACACGTGTCCCCACTGCCTTCGTCACCGTATAGCAGTCGTGCTGCGCACGCTCAAGTTCCATCTTCTACCACCAGGTTGCGCAATCTGTTCTATATGAACCTCGGGCACTGAAACCGTTAAGGCTATAGATGTCGAGTCGAATAAGCTGTACCCCGTCGTGATCCAGCCCATAGAACCAGAGATAGGAAAGTGCCCCTAGTGGTGAAAAAGCGAACTAAAATCAGAAAGCTCTATCGATGTCGAGTCGAATGACCCATACCCCGTCGTGATCCGACCCATAGAAACAGAGATAGAAAAGCTCCCCCTGATGGTGAAAGCTAATCACGTTTAGGTGCAAAGTGGGGGGGGGGGGGATGAACACCGGAGATGCATAATAGGATTAAGCGGTCACAGACCTTTCCAACGATGTATCACATGAGGGGTATGTGCAAAATTTAGAAACCGCCCCCCCCCTTCCTGCATAGTATGATTAAGCGTTCACAGAACTTTCCAACGATATATCACATGAGTAGTGTCCGGGGGGGGCGCAAAATGTGGGTGTGATACCTGTGATGCATAACAGGAA
The DNA here is from genome assembly GCA_963931845.1 of Maratus michaelseni. Classification (NCBI taxonomy): domain Eukaryota; kingdom Metazoa; phylum Arthropoda; class Arachnida; order Araneae; family Salticidae; genus Maratus; species Maratus michaelseni. The sequence goes on along the minus strand of OZ007586.1, from coordinate 52,090,442 downwards.
TAAGTGGTCACAGCCCTTTGTAACGATATGTGACATGACGGATATCGTTAAAATTTAGAAAAATGTCCCCCCCCTTTTGTAGGCAAAACACGCTCCGCCCCTCCCAATAATTTTTGACGCGGCTTTATTTTTAAAATTTATGTTATGTGTTATAAAATATCGTAAAGTTTCAAACAGATAGCCTTATTATACTTCCTAATCTTTTTCACGCCCCTCCCCATCTCCTCCCCGAAATGCGACACGCCACTCTTTTTTATAATTTTTTTTATCATGTCTTATAAACTATCTTAAAGTTTAAATCAGATCGCATTGGAATTTACTATATTTGCTGAAATTACTATTATATGTAGAATAATATAGAAATAAACCCTCCGTTAGCTTGTAATTAAGATATACGAACAATTTTTAGAATTTCTGAAAGCTGATTTTAATTTATTTATTTATCTATTTATTTATTTTTGCGTTGCCCTGTGCATGTTTGGAATTTCTTAGATTTACATTATTTTATTCAATTAAACATTGTACTGTTACAATAAATTTAAATGGAAACTTCACTTCTAAAACAAAAATAATTTAACAACTGGATTTCATTAATTTATAGGAAAATGACGTGAAAGGTATTCCTGCGAACGAAATGCCTGTCCTTTACCATGTTTTTTTTTTTTTTTTTTTTTCCCTTTAGAAATAAATGAATCACGTTTAATTCATTTCAAAAAATTTGTTTACGTTTGGAAAGAAATTTTAAATGCCGATAAGTCTTAATGTATACATTTTAGAAGGTACATCTTCCCTCAAAAACTAATTTATTTTTAAAGATCTTTCTAAAAACGTAAATTATATATTAAAAATATTTTTTAAAGCATAAACACTACGTCTGATTACTTTATTTTACAATATTATAAGAACACGCATTTTATCAGACAATTACATACACTAAACAAACATGAGTGAAAAGTTAACCGGGGGCAGGACTCGAACCTGGGACCTTGTACATGCCGTGCTGAAGCGCTGCGACAGAGCCACCCAGACCGATATCCTTGAGCGGCAATTTCTCATACTTATTCATGTTGGAAACAGTCATCTGCTACAATTTGCAGTCATATTTAATTGTGTGATAAAATGTGTATTCTTATAATTATGAAGTTTTATTCTTTTTTAAAATATCTTCAAAAGAAAATGGCTGACTTGCAGATGAAATCTGATGTGGTTATAACCTGTAACTGATTTGTGCTATTATAATACAGATGGTACATGGTCGTTGGCGGGTTTTATCTCTGGTTTGGTATAATTTTTTAATCGCCAAGTTAATTAACAGTTTTTTGCTAATTAAGGATAGAAAATAATTTTTTTACACTGAATTTTATAAAAGCACATAGATTACGTAATTACTTGTACAAAAATGCAAGCCTTTTTTTATTCTGCCCAATATTAAGGCCTGTAGGTTGTTTGAAAAAAAAAGTTTGACGAAGAAAAAAGTGATCATTTTAAATAACTCGATGTTTTTTAAAAAAAGCTATATCTCTGTTTATAAATCACTTATGAAGATGCGTTTGGTCTTAAATTGAAGAAATTCTTCCTTAGATTCTTCTAGTTTTCGTTTTTTATTTCTGCGACGCTTGGTTTATTTGATATCTGATATTTTAATCTGGCATGTTTTGTCGATTTAACATTGCGAAGTTGCTTTCTGTAAGTAAGCATTAGCGGTCTTTATTCCAGTTCTTGGCGTTGTTTGTGTGGCGTTTTTTTTAAAGCTTGGCTTGGCAGAGCGACCGCCCTGCTTGATATTTAAAATATTTTTTAAAGCATAAACACTACGTCTGATTACTTTATTTTACAATATTATAAGAACACGCATTTTATCAGACAATAAAATGCACTAAACAAAACGAGTGAAAAATTGACCTGGGTCAGGACTCGAACCTGGGACCTTACGCATATCGTGCCGACGCTCTGCGACTGAGCCACCCAGATCTTTACGCTTGAAGGGAATTTCTCATACTTAGTCTTGTTGGAAACAGTCATCTGCCACAGTTTGCAGTCATATTTAATTGTTTGATAACATGTGTGTTCTTATAATTATGAAGTTTTATTTAAAAAAAAAATTTCTTCAGAAGAAAATGGCTGACTTGCAGATGAAATTTGAAGTTGTTATAACTTGTAACTGATTTGTGCTATTATAATACAGATGGTACATGGTCGTTGGCATGTTTTAACTCTGTTTTGGCATAATTTTTTAATCGCCAAGTTAATTAACAGTTTTTTGCTAATTAAGGATAGAAAATAATATTTTTTTACACTGGATTTTATAAAAGCACATAGATTACGTAATTATTTGTTCAAAAATGCAATCCTTTTTTTATTCTGCCGAATATTAAGGTCTGTAGGTTGTTTGAAAAAAAAAAAGTTGACGAAGAAAAAAGGGATCATTTTAAGTAACTCGACGTTTTTTTAAAAAATCTATATCTCTGTTTATAAATCACTTATGAAGATGAGTTTGGTCTTAAATTGAAGAAATTCTCCATTAGATTTTTCTAGTTTTTTTTTTTTTTTTTTCCTGCGACGCTTGGTTTATTTGATATCTGATATGTTTTGTCGATTTAACATTGCGAAGTTGATTTCTGAAAGTAAGCAGTAGCGGTCTAGTTAAGTTCTTGGCGTTGTTTGTGTGGCCTTTTTTTTTTAAAGCTTGGCTTGGCAGAGCGACCGCCCTGCTTGATATACGAACAATTTTTAGAATTTCTGAAAGCTGATTTTTATTTATTTATTTATTTATCTATTTATTTATTTTTTGTTTATTTTTTTTTTTTTTGCGTTGCTCTGTGCATGTTTAGAATTTCTTAGCAATTTCTTAGATTTACAATATTTCATTCAATTAAACATTGTACTGTTACAATAAATTTAAATGGAAACTTCACTTCTAAAACAAAAATAATTTAACAACTGGATTTCATTAATTTATAGGAAAAAGACGTGAAAGGTATTCCTGCGAACAAAATGCCTGTCCTTTACCGTTTTTTTTTTTTTTTTTTTTTTTTTTTTAGAAATAAATGAATCCCATTTAATTCATTTAAAAAATTTTGTTTACGTTTGGAAAGAAATTTTAAATGCCGATAAGTCTTAATGTATACATTTTAGAAGGTACATCTTCCCTCAAAAACTAATTTATTTTTAAAGATCTTTCTAAAAACGCAAATTATATATTTAAATTATTTTTTAAAGCATAAACACTACGTCTGATTACTTTATTTTACAATATTATAAGAACACGCATTTTATCAGACAATTAAATATACTAAACAAACATGAGTGAAAAGTTGACCTGGGGCAGGACTCGAACCTGGGACCTTGTGCATGCCGTGCTGACGCGCTACGACTGAACCACTCAGACCGATATCCTTGAGCGGCAATTTCTCATACTTATTCATGTTGGAAACAGTCATCTGGCACAGTTTGCAGTCATATTTAATTGTCTGATAAAATATGTGTTCTTATAATTATGAAGTTTTATTTAAAAAAAAAATATCTTCAGAAGAAAATGGCTGACTTGCAGATGAAATTTGATGTGGTTATATTATAACCTGTAACTGATTTGTGCTATTTTAATACAGATGGTACAGTCGTGGAAAAAAAAAACTGAACACCCCCCACTAACTCTGCAACAAATTATAGTAGAAGGAAGTGACTGGTACCAAACGATTGGAAATAAAGTCTACTTTTAAATGATGTATATAAAATTTGCTTAGGGGGCCATATACATATAAAAACACACCCAAACTTTCTTTTTTTCAATAGCAAGACCCAAATTTGACAACATATTTGAAATCTGCAGTTCAAACTATGCCTAGATACCAAATTTCATTAACTTCCTACGATTAGTTTCTGAGAAATTAATTACTTTATAATGAGCATATTTAAGGGGCTGTATCCAAATTGAAGTTCGGTACTCGATTGTTGAAATGCTGCAGAATGTCACTTCTTTTAATGTATTATGTTTTATCGATATGACCATTTTACTTACATAAGTTTCGGTTATTGTTATATGCGGTAAAATAATGTTAACAAGTGTTGAATTATCCGATTTTAATCTCTTGGGGACGAGCGACACGTATACGTGACGCATAAGATGCTCAGAATCCTCGATTTTTCCCACCAGTTATTTTTTATTGTAAGCTTTGCCTTATTATATCTTAGCATTTCCAAGATTCAATTAGACGAAAAATTCTGTTTTGAAAAACCGGTGGTAAATTATAAAAAATTCTGTAATAGACGCTCGTCTCGAAGGGGTTAAAAAACCATAAGATTATTTGTAATTAAAATAATTTTAGAATATGTAAATATATAACGAAATCTATATAACGAAAATTTCTTCCAGCTTGCCACATGCCAATCATTTGGTCTTTCGTTGCTTCAGTTAATTGTGGGGCCATTTTGTTTCAGCAAATACTCTACGCATATGCATTTATAAGAAACTTCACTTCAAACATATATACTGCAGAAAAAACAATATAGCTTTATTAGACTGGAAAAGAAGCTATAAATCAATTTAAAGGTAACAAAAATGATTAAGTTTTTTATAAGGTAGAACTAATCATATTTTTCAAAAATGAGCTTAATTAATTTAAAAATAAAAGTGAAACTATTTTCCATAAATGACGTAAACATACATCTCATGAAAATACGTTTTACATAATTTTAATGAAAAATTTTAAAGCAGACATTGAAAAAGTAAAAGAAATATATATATATATACTAATAAAGGCTGGGGTTCTGGTGCCTCGCTATCTTATATCTTACTACAATTACAGGTCGTTGTCAGGTTTGTTGTGCTCCCGCGATCATTCACTTACGCTTCAGTTTAAGCTAGCTTTCAATTTAACGTAAGAACGCGAAGCATTGAAATACGGTTTACGCATTGTTTATATTGTGAGACAGACTTAATCTCTAAGTTTTTCAAGTCACTACCCACACAGCACAAACTGGTAGATATGACATCCATATAACGTAAAGTACATCCATACACCATGTCCATAATTCATCCGAGGAGTTCCATATAACATATTATCTACATAGATATTACCATCAGATGTCACTCCGTATACATCCATATAGCGTTCGTTGGGCATCCAAACCCGACATAATATCTACTTAAATGGATGTCTATGTCCATATACATCATGTCCTAGACATAATATCTATGTATTATGTATGTATATATACATCATATCTATATAATATGGATGTATATAGATGTACATGGACATGGAATATAATGTAAATATGCTCTTACATAGATGTCCATTAGACTTATATGGATGTATATGTATGTCTATTAATCCCTTCTAGATGAACCTATTCCATATTACACAATGTTGCTACCAAATTTCAGAAATAGTATAATTCGCCTTACTTTTGCTTTATTTAATGTATCACTAAATAGGGCGAAAATTGTTATTTCAAAAAACTGGTATCAATCAAGTAATCTAAATCAGCTATTCTTAAACTTTTGATTATCACTTTACAAATTTTCTCTGTCTTTCACACCTCAAGAATTTAAGATTGAAAATCTTTAAAATAGTGAATACATGATACATACATTAATAGAGATATTGGAAGGGGGGGGGGGGGGGGGTGGTAAAGCAATAGAAAATAGTAAAACTATCTGTGCATTCAATTCAAGAAAAATATATTAAATAAAGCATATATTATAAATTTTTTATTACTATAAATAATGAGTCACATTCTTGAAGGAATAAAAATAGGTCATAGAAAAGGTAAATATCATCAAATAATTAAATGCATTATCATATTAAAAATTAGTCAAACAAAAGCCCTTTTTTTTAAACTTATCAGCAGATTTTATTTATATCCCAGACAAACATAAAAATATTCATTTCATATTATACAATTTTACTCTATTGACAATATTCTCATGATGTCACAGTAGGTAAAATGACGGTATGTTTGTTTGTTTACACTGTGAATTCATGAAGGATTTTTTACTATTTCTCTTAGTCACATTATTTTACTGTCATGCATATCAGCTCAAAAATCAAATTAATAAAAACAAAAGCATATTTTTTCATTATTTAATGATGAACAATTTGATAAAAGTGCGATTTGCAAAATTTTTCATATAAATTTTCTAAATATAACTATCAGAAATTGTGATATAAAAATATATTTAAGTAAAATAAGTTTAATTTACATAATTTATAAATAAACCTCAATTTAAACATTTGAAATTTTACTAATTTTTATAGACATTGGCTTAATATAATTTATTTTAACATTATATTTCTAATACATTCAATAATTAACACTAAATTAATCTGAAATTAAATGAATGTTCCTTATATTATTCAGATCTATCGCATACATTGCTATCATTTCAGTAACAGAATAAAAAATAAGTGAATTATTCAAGAGCAAAATGCTTTCAAATGGTACGATTTTGAATGTTATCCCAAAATGTTGGCTTTTTATAGCCTCAAACTGAAAGGAAGAACATTGTCGATTATTGCATGATGGTCATTTAAAATTATTTTCAGAGAAATAATTTTTGTACTTGTATATATTTTTTTATTGTGTTCGCATAGTTTGTAGTGTAACATGCTATTTTTTGGTAAACCTAATTTCGCAAGTAATGTAATAAAAAAAAAAAGACTAGTTTGTAGGGAGCATCAATATTATTTTTGATGTTACTTCAATAAACTTACTTCAGTCTCCTCTTTCGGCATAGCATTGGGACTCCTATTGTATTGCAGATTTTAAAAATATGATTATTCGAGACAAAGATGAATCTCCAATCCTTCCAAAAGTAGAGTGTAGTCCAAAGGCATCAAATTCCACTTGCTTGCAGAAGATCACTCATGGTAGTTGTTTATTATACAATAAAACTACACACTTGTGATCTACTGAGAGCAATCAAACTTCTTTCCAGGTACCAGAAGATCCACCACACACTAATTTCTTTCTTTATTAGTATACTGCTCATAAGTTGAGATTTTATTTATTGCTGGAAGTAAAAAATAAAATTGGTGCTCCCTAGAAACTAGTTTTTTTTTTTTTTTTTTTTTGAATTACATTACTCGCTAAATATTTTCTCTAAAAAAAAAAAAAAAAAAAAGCATGTTATACTACAAACTATAAGAAAACTAGTCTACTGCAGTTTCACTACTTTTTTTTTTACGGCTTTTTACCACTGCAACAATATTATATATCAGTATTTGCCTAAAACTTTATAAATATGCAATTAAATGGAATAATCTTCCGCAGAGAGCATTCTATAATTTTTTTGGTACTTTTCGGTTAGCCGGGCGCCAGTGATATATGTACGGTATATGTATGGTAATGCATATATATACACATATACTATATATATACCAGAGGTCGATGCAAGTTTTTTTTCTTGGGGCCCATTTTGTGAAAAGTGAAGGTTATTTTTGTGAAATTTATTACATTTTTGTGAAAAATAACATTTTGTAACGAAAGTTGAAATCCAAGTTTTACTCAAATTCGAACTAAGCATTTATAAACAAAAATTTTTTTAAAAAATCCTTTTGCTTCTCTGGTGAGCTTGTTTGTTTACAAATTACACATTTTAAAACGTCACAAAATAATAAATAAATAATAAATGGTAAGTTTTTATAGAACAGAATTTTGTGAAAGGACTTATTTTAGTAAAAGGAATTTTGTAAAGGGGTCCATTTTATCAAATTGATTTTTGTGAAAGGGCCTTAAATAGGCCCCAAATTTTGCCTGGATCCACCCCTGTATACATATATATATATATATATATATATATATATATATGTATTTATTATGTACATATATCACTGGAGCCCAGCTAATCAAAAAGTACCATTTTTTATAATGAAGGTTTTTCAAAAAAAGTAATAATAATAAATAAATGCTTTTGAAAAAAAAAATCAAAATTTTTAATTTATTAGTTAATACATTTAAACAGATGACCTATGCTGTAAAATAAATCTATATACTTGTAAAATAAACACATCTAAATCACAATTTGAATAAAACTTTATAAATCTATAATTCTAATGGAAAATTTCCTACTTTTATTATTGATACTTTTTCAATAAATGAAAATAACCATTCTATCGCTGTTTTAACTCTAAAATATACTGATAATTATGAACTTTATTTTTGCCAAACCAAAAAAATACTCCAAAAAGTTTTTACAAATCAGACTTTTTTTTTTTTTTTTTTGGTGTACTATTCGTATTAAATAAAGTGTAGGAGTAGGGGTGTGGGGGAAGGGGAAGAATAAGAAACTAAATACAATCCAGAATCTTTGTAATATTTTATTATACAAAATTTAAAATGATTCTCCGAAAATTTTAAAACTTAAAACTGATGAGTAACCATGTAATATGTAATAAGTAACCAGTGAAGTGCAGAGATCGTTATGATCAGTCAAGATTTTTAAGATAAAGTTAAAAATCGCAAATATTAGAAAATGCACTGAAATAGAATATTAAATAAATAACTGAAAGAAATCAAAGTACTTGCTCACATCCAATCTGGCTCGAATAAATAATCCCAAAGAAATTTTCAAAAATAATAACACCATGCATCAAAAGTAAACTTTAGCCGTTGTTGTTAACTTGTAACCAATAACCCTAACTTCTTTACAATAAACATATCTGCATCCTGATTCAACTGTAATTTCTTTACAATAATATTTTATAAAATTATCAATCGGTTAAAAATATCTGTTATAGATGAAATATAAAATAATCACAATCACATGAAGATCTGCTTAATGGCGGCGGCGTCTAAGCGTTTCTAACAACAACCAAGTTCATGTTGCCACAAAAAAAAGTGTATCGCAAGTAGATTTTAGATCGAATTCACCTCCATATTTTGTTAGTCTATAAATTGTTGAGATATAAATGCATTCTGGATGTAAATTATTCAACGATCCAGTTTACGTCGTAGAATGGACGTCATCTTTATCTCCATATTATGTTTATCTATATTATTTTGGTATATGAACGTTCTATGGATGCCATGTATTGAACAATCCAATTTACGTTTAGAATGGACATCGGTTTGACGTACATGGATGTATTTTGGACGTAAAAAGCTCAAAATGTACGAAATATCTACATATGTGCTGTGTGGGTATAATCTCAGCCTATGAGTATAATATTTTCTCAAACAGGGATGAGAGCGCTCCAACCCGAATATCGATTCTTACCACTAAATTTTAATAGTATTCTCCAACGTAATGAATTTCAGAAATTTTGTCCTTGAATAAGGTAACAAATACTATTAAAATTTAGTGGTGTCAATCGGGATTTCGAGACGGAGCGCTCCCATCCCTGTTCAAACTATGCTTTAATGCACATCATAGACGGCCCCTTAAAGCAGCATCTTGCCGTTTTTTAAGCATAATTTGAAAACTACTTGGAAGAAAAATTTTAAATTTTGAATACACATAAAGCAGGACATAATAAATATAAATCCATCAAAAAAAATGTAGGTTACAATTCATAATTTTTTCGAATATTAATTTCATAATTCATAATTCATATTATAAAAATTTAAAAATTACAAATTTAACGTAGTTATGTTTGGGTTTTTGAGTTTTATAACCAAACAAAACGTTAGCACATTAGGATTTTAATTTCAGGAGATATTAATAAAAATATGAAAATGTAATTTAACATTAGAAGCTCTAAAATTTGAATGTTTATAACTCGGAAACTTATCATCCGAATGACTTAAAATTTTGTATCTAGGCATAGTTTGAACCGAAGATTTAAAATATCATGTCAAAAGTGGGTGTTGCCATTGAAAAAAATAAAGTTTAGGCTGGTTTTAATATGTAGATGACCCCTTAAGCAAATTTTAGATACATATTTTAAAAGTAGACTTTATTTCCAATCGTTTGGTACAAGTCACTTCCTTCTACTATAATTTGTTGCAGAGTTAGTGGGGGGTGTTCAGTTTTTTTTTCCACGACTTTACATGGTCGTTGGCGGGTTTTATCTCTGTTTTGGCATAATTTTTTAATCGCCAAATTAATTAACAGTTTTTTGCTAATTAAGAATAGAAAATAATTCTTTTTTACACTGAATTTTATAAAAGCACATAGATTACGTAATTACCAATAATTTACCAATAATAATTACCAATAATTTACGTAATTACCAATGTCCAAAAATGCAATCCTTTTTTTATTCTGCCCAATATTAAGGCCTGTAGCTTGTTTGAAAAAAAAAAAGTTTAACGAAGAAAAAAAGTGATCATTTTAAGAAACTCGACGTTTTTAAAAAAAAGCTATATCTCTGTTTATAAATCACTTATGAAGATGAGTTTGGTCTTAAATTGAAGAAATTCTTCCTTAGATTCTTCTAGTTTTCGTTTTTTTTTTCTACGACGCTTGGTTTGTTTGATATCTGTGTAGTAAAATAATAACATAGTTTACACCTAAACTAGGCTTTAATAAACCAGAATTGCACGAGGCATACATGCTACATTAATGATGCTCAAAGTAAACAACAGAGAGTGTTGCCAAACGCCGATACAGAAAACAAGTGTTGCCACAGGAAAGTAATATGTAATATAATACCACATTCACCCCCCACCAAAAGTTAATTTAGTAAGTAACATAGTCCTGGAGATAGGCAGGTGGTCGTCTCTGTCGAACAGATGGAGAATTGTTCTGGATAGACTCTCTTTCAGGGTTCGTATTTGGACGATCAGGACCGTTTACCTCAGGCACGGCGGTATCTATGTCGTTGTCTTTAGCAACCCTTGCATTCTCTAGAGGGTCTGAAGAATGTTTGGGTAAAACTGCTCCAGAGTCAACATGTGGTGGATCCAGAGGTTGCCTGTCGAACTAGACTGAGGAATCTCCTTTGGGTGCCAAATGTCTAATGGAGACACTTGACTCACGTCCATCAGGGAGCTTTACATATGCATAGTCAGGATTAGACTCAATTAATTCAACTTCTTGCACAACTGGATCGTATTTGCTATGCCGTGAATGATTTTTCATTAAAACAGGACCGGGTTGGGTTAGACATGTAGGCAAAGAACGACCATTAAACGATCTTCTAGAATGAGTGAACATGCGTTCATGAGGGGTGGCATTTGTAGCAGTGCACAGCAGTGATCTAATAGAGTGTAGTGCTGGCTGAAGTACCTCTTCCCATCGTTCTGTTCTAATATCTTTCGATTTCAGGGCTAAAAGTATTGTCTTCCATATAATCCCATTGTACCTCTCAACCTGGCCATTTCCTTGCGGATTGTATGCAGTGGTTCTACTGGTAGCAACACCTAAGGAGGTGAGAAATGATTTCAGTTCATGTGACATAAAGGAAGGTCCTCTATCTGAATGGATATATGCTTGTGTCCCAAAGAGGGAGAACACATTGGTCAATACTTTTACTACAGTGGGAGCAGAAATATCTGTACAAGGAAATGCAAAAGGGAATCTTGAGTATTCATTAACTATGGTGAGAAGGAAACGGTTCTTGGATGAAGTAGGTAGAGGCCCCTTGAAGTCTAAGTTTAATCTCTCAAATGGTGAAGTAGCCTTTATTAGCTGCCCTTCATTCCTATGAAAACGAGGTTTTAACTCATTGCAGCAGGGGCAAGAATTAGTCACCTTTTTAATGTCATCCATTGTGAATGGCAAGTTTTTAGCCTTCACCCAGTGGTACATCCGAGTTATGCCAGGGTGAGATAAAGCATAATGCAATTCTTTGAGGTTTGTTTCTGTTCCTGGATAGATAGTTGCTGTAATTCTGGACATTGTGTCTGCAGTTGTGTTTCGGTTGCCTGGGCGGTAAATGATATCGAATTTGAAGTTAGCTAATTCAAGTCGCCATCTCATAATCTTCTCGTTTTTTATTTTGCTTGAATGGTACTGGTCGAACATAAAAGACACAGATCTCTGGTCAGTGAGGACCTCAAAATGTCTTCCAATCAGGTAGTGCCTCCAATTTCGCAGGGATTCTACAATTGCATAAGCCTCTTTCTCTACAGCAGAGTGTCTTTGCTCAGATGCATTAAGTGTTCTCGAAAAGAAAGCTATGGGACGTTCTGCTTGACTGAGAGTTGCCCCAATGGCAAACTCTGAGGCATCAGTTTCTACTCTGAAGGGGGTATCATTTTCAATTGCAGAGAATGAGGCTTTTGCTACATCTTTCTTGATTGAATTGAATGCTTTTACAGCCTCTTCAGAGAGTGGGAATGCTCTTTTTGTCAGAAGAGGGCGAATTTTTTCTGAAAATTTGGGAATCCAGCGGCAGTAGTGAGCAAACATACCTAGAGTTCTTTGTAGGGCTGCCATGTCATTTGGAATAGGCAAGTTCATTAATGGTGCGAGCCTGTCAGGATCAGGTTTAATAACTTTATCTTCAATCAGATATCCTAATATTTTCACACATTTTGTTGAATAATTACATTTATCTGGGTTTAGTGTCAGGTTATACTTTTTGACAGCATTTAAGAATTTCTCCAAATTTTGGTCATGTTCTTGTTGGTCCAGGCCACAAACAGTTACGTCATCTAAATAGGGGAAAGTACTTTCGAGTTTTTCTTCCTTAATTATTTTATCAATATTTCTTTGGAAAGCTGGGACGCCGTTAGTGACCCCAAACGAATTCGCCGGAACTGGTAGAGTTTTCCTGCAGCTTCAAAAGCTGTATACTGCTTATCAGATTCTAAGATAGGTTCCTGGTGGTAGGCACTCTTGAGGTCAATGCTGCTAAATACTTTGTATTGAGATACATTCTGTATTAACTCTTCTATTTTCGGGAGTGGGTAGGCATCCAGCATTGTAAATCTATTAATAGTTTGTGAGTAATCAACAACCATCCTGGGCTTGTGACTTTCCCCCTTTACTACAAAAACCTGGGCACGCCATGGTGAGTTACTTGGTTCAATCACCCCTTCCTTGAGCAATTTCTCCACTTCAGCAGCAATGAATATTTTATCTGTTTCTGTCTGACGTCTAGATTTAGTGATGACCGGTTTGCAATCCGGTGTAAGATTGGCAAATAGAGATGTAGCTGGAACTCGAGCTGTGGCCAGTGAGCATATTTTTAAGAGGCAATCTGTCACCACGGAATTCAATTTCTACAGATGAATGACTTCTTAGAAGATCATGTCCAATCAGAAAGTCAGCACACAGATTCTTCATGATCAACACTTCGATATCTGGATATATATGAGTGTTCATCTTTAGAGTTAGCAAACCACATCCGGAGACATCTGTACTCAAAGAGGAGTTAGCCATGGTTATTTTACCTGAATATGGTTTTACAGTAATTTTACATTCTTTTACGAGACGTTCATTCAAAAAACTGAGTGAGCTACCAGTATCAATTAGTGCGTTTAATTCTACACCATTAACTAACACTTTGGTTATGGATTTTTGAAGACACTGGGGTGTTGTTGAGGCAGAAGCCAAAAGCAATGTAGAGGCTGTAGCATTTGGAGAGGGACGTGTAGATCTTGATTTACAAACTCGTTGATAATGGCCTTTCTTGCCGCACCCTCTACAAATAACTTCTTTAGCTGGACAAGAATTCCTTGGGTGGCGTTCGTTACCACAAAAAAAGCATTTATCAGAGCGTGCCAAGGCAACTGAAGTCGATTGGATTTCTTCCACGTTTTCTTCTCTATGCTCTACAGCAGCAACTGGAGTTGAATTTGTTGTGTTCAAATAAGATGCAGAATGTAGCTCTGCTAATTCAAGTGACCTAGCCTGGTCAAAGGCTTTCTCTAGAGTAATGGAAGTATTCTCCAAAAGCCTCTCTCGTATACGCGAGCTTCTTAGGCCTCGTATAAAAGCATCCCTAATGTATTCGTTTTTATACTGATCCGCTGTTACTGCCTTAAACTCACAATCCTTGCTCATTTGTTTTAATATCCGGAGGTATTCGTTGATTGATTCGCCCGTTTGTTGAGCTCTAGATGCTAAGCAGTGTCTTGCAAAAATTTCATTTCGTTTAGTAACGTATAACGAATCGAGCTTTGATGGCGTCATTGTAGTTTTCTGAGTCACTAATATATCGAAAAACATTAGCGGAGACATAATTGCACAGTAATTGCAGTTTACCGTCTTCCGAAATACTATTTACCTGGCCCAGAAGATTACTGAAAGTTCTTTTCCCGTGTTTCCACTTCGATTCAGCAGCCGCACACGAGGGATCAGTATCGAACCTTTCGGGTTTTAAAAGTTGATCCATCTCTAACTTGAGCGATGTCACAGTCCGAAAAAAACTGGTTTATTAAATTGTAGTAAAATAATAACATAGTTTACACCTAAACTAGGCTTTAATAAACCAGAATTGCACGAGGCATACATGCTACATTAATGATGCTCAAAGTAAATAACAGAGAGTGTTGCCAAACGCCGATACAGAAAACAAGTGTTGCCACAGGAAAGTAATATGTAATATAATACCAATCTGGCATGTTTTGTCGATTTAACACTGCGAAGTTGCTTTCTGTATATAAGCATTAGCGGTCTTTATTCCAGTTCTTGGCGTTGTTTGTGTGGCGTTTTTTTTTTAAAGCTTGGCTTGGCAGAGCCCTGCTTGATATATATATATATATATATATATATATATATATATATATATATAACCATTAAATGAACGTTACAACCACTAACAAAAACTGTGAAATTATGAATAAAATTAAAATAAATAATTGACAACAAAACAGGTCCCCTCAACAAACTGAACACCTAGAAGAACACCAACAAGATGAACCTATTTACTAGTAAATCTACAGATCAGGAGCCTCAACGTCAGCTCTGAAAGTCAATGTTTTTTTTTATCTCACTTTTCGTAATATTTAACATCTTACAATCCGCAAATTAATTTTTTAAAATTACTACATACATATTTATACACTTTTAAAATAATTTGAAGGTTTAAGAAATTAGAAACGTTTAATTAAATACGGTTTATGCAATAATATTCTGACATTCTTATGAACTTCTTATTCTATGTTTTAGATTAAAAAAATACATTTTTTCAGGGGGGCAGAGCCCCCCTGAACCCCCCCCCTAATCGTAACAAATTTATATTCGTGATTTACTATTGATTGTGTGAATGATTCTAGTATATCTTGGATTTCGTTCTACACAGTGGTTTTATTAGAATAAGCAAAAATTTCGAAAATAATTTCATGTTATCCTAATGCCTAAATAGCAATATTTACTTACCAGCCAACCACGAAACACTCGCATCTGATAAATAGGTTGAATAATATCTCGTGTACAAAAGCAACTTATGGAAATGTAAACTGAATCTTTTCACTTATATCTATTTCAGAAATCTAGTGCTATTGCAACTTTTGCTTCGGAAAACAGTTTTGATGGTCATTCTATAATATTTCTTTTACCTAAGTACATCCTGATCTAACTCGATGGTAATAGCATACTAAAATCTCCCCAAAATAGGCTTATTTAGAAACTTTTAAACTTATTGGGTAATCATCATAATCGTGCCCACTGCCAATTCACTAAATAGCAACCGTGGTTTGGCGCTATAAAGTATTTTTTGTGATAACTTTGTATGATCTCAGTTTCCAGTAATAGTGCTATTTCAGGCTGTATGGATGCGTTTTACTAAGCTAATTTCTTTAGATTAACCATCTCGTTGTTCGAGATATTATATCCTATTTTAAAAGTAATACTAATTTTGAAGCACGAAAAATCCATATCTCTTCCAGAAAATGAATATCTCATGTAGAAATGTTTCGGTTATCATTCTATAGTAGTTAAAAGGTAACTTGTTTCAAAATAAATTCTCATTTATTTCAATAAAATATTAAAATCACTCAAAACTATTTTATTTTGCGAATAAAATATTGAGCAAGATAGCTTGAGTTATTTGAATTTTATTATTTTGATATTCTTTAAAATGTAGTTGCAAGGTTACGATTAAATTAAAGAGGAAAATAAAAACTAATCGTTGGGGGCCACCGTAATACTTACCCATCATGGATATGCATAATGTAAAATATTAAAATAAAAATGTGTAAACTACTTATAAAATGCATTGCAATTCAAATAAAATCGTGGCTTGATGACGTCACAAACTTTAAAGGCTCGATTACTGAATTGCTTGAAAGAGGTTTTTCCTTATAACTCCAAAAATAATAATCCTATTAACTAGCGGTTTATTGCATCTGATTAAGCGTCAAATTTCCAATTAAAATATATTTTTGAAGTGAAATTTGGATGAAATACAGGGTCATGAAAAATCGAAGAGTGTGGAAAATAGGATTCCAAATATCTCGGCAACTAATTATCCGATCGACTTCATGCTTTATTCAAAATTTATGCTTTTTTATTGTCTTTTATATTCATTTCTTAAAATAAACAATTTCGAAAATTTTTATATACCTTTCATCAGAACGAATATTTCGAGAGTCCGAAAAAAATTGTTCCGGTTAATCGAGGTTATTGAAATGAAATAGGCTTCTTCCCATTATTACATACTAAGTACATACCAAATTGCAAGTCTCTATCTCAATTTTTTCGGGAGATAGAGCGTTTACAGACACACACACAGACACACAGACGGACGGCAAATTTTTTTTTCTAAAAATATGTTTTTCGGAATCTCCAGTGTCTGAAACGTGTAAATCCGTCAAAAAAAATTTTTCGATTTTCAAAACGATTACAAGACTTACCCTATACTACGTATGATGGGTAAGTAATAAATACATTTTAAAATTTGCAAAAAATGATAGAATAAAATTATTATATTATTAGAACAGATGTATAAAATTGCACCAAACATTGTACACCTAATTTAAAAAATCTGACGAATGTATTAACAAATTTTCAAATTAATTTGAATAATTTAAAACCTGACTTGATAAATTTTAGCCTTCATAACTTACACATTAAATACATTAATCAAATGCGCCATTTTATTTCAATGGATGAAAATTTTCAAAATCGTCTGAATTCCCATAGGAAAGTATTATGACCTAAAAAGAAATGTTTTATATTTTCCGAACGAATGAACCAAATGTAACTAAAAACTATACAGCTAATTCCGGGTATCTCACCAACATACCTACCAAAAATTAAACTAATCGGATAATTTTTGCGGCAGTTATCGCGGAACAGACAGACAGACAAACAGACAGAGACCAAAAACTTTTCGGGTCTCCACAGTAAGCCTCAACTGACGTTTCGGCAACTACTAGTAAATCTGCAGATCAGGAGCCTCAACGTCAGCTCAAGTCACTGTTTTTTAATCTCACTTTTCATATTATTTAGCATCTCACAATCCGCAATTTAATTTTTTTCTATTGCATACATATTTACAGGCATATACAATTCTTCGGAGATTTCAGAAATTAGAAACGTTAAATTAAACACGGTTTATGCAATGATATTCTGAAATTCTTATGAACTTCTTATTCTTGTAACTTTTTAGATAAAAAAAAAACTTGTATTAAAATAAATTCTTCATTTATGTCAATAGAATACAAAAATAATTTATTTTGCTAATAAATTATTGGAACAAAATAGTGCGTGTTGCTTTAATTATTTTTATCTTCTTTGAAATATCGTTGCTAGGCAACTGATAAATTAAAGAGCAAAGTAAAAAGAAATGCATTTTAAAATTTGTAAAAAACATGAAAATAAAAGTTTTATATTTCCGGAACAGATGCAAAAAAATTTCCAATCATTTAAACAATTAATATCTCAATTCTAATAAATGTATCCTCATTTTTTCAAAATTATTGGATATATTTAAAACCTCTATATCGAAAATCAACATCCATAATTTTACGTTGAAATCCATTATTCAAATATGCGATTTCCATTTCAGTTAAAAATGAAATTTGAAAATCGTCTGCAGTCCCATAGAAAAGCATTACAATTTAAAAAGAAATGTTCTATATTTTTCGAACGAATGAACCAAATTTAACCAAAAACTATACAGCTAATTCCGGGTATCTCACCAACATACCCACCAAAAATCAACCTAATCGGATCATTTTTACGGCAGTTATCGCGGAACAGACAGACAGACAAACAGACAGACAGACAGACAGACAGACAGAAACCAAAAACTTTTCGGGTCTCAACAGTAAGCCTTCACTGACGTTTCGGCAATTATCAAGACGAGTAATAGTAAATAGGAAACCAAGGGTCCCAAACGTATTCCAAAGGAGATAGGCGCCATCAAAGTTTAGGGTCCCAAATTGCAAATGATGATAAAAAAGGAAAAAATGGGTAGATTTATTTGCGGTTTTCGCTAAAATCATTCTTTAAGTAATGCATGATTTGAATTCAAACGCAAACGTGTTGGAGCATGTTCAAACTAGATACATGCAAGCGCTATAGCTACCATTCCAAAAACAGTATTTAAAAAAAAAAAAAAATATATATATATATATATATATATATATATATACAGGGTGTCCCTAAACTCATGGTACATACGCTAAGGGGTGATATAACACATCAAGACGAGTAATAGTAAATAGGAAACCAAGGGTCCCAAACGTATTCCAAAGGAGATAGGCGCCATCAAAGTTTAGGGTCCCAAATTGCAAATGATAAAAAATGGAAAAATGGGTCGATTTATTTGCGGTTTTCGCTAAAATCATTCTTTAAATTAGTATTTTCTTAAAAAAAGGGGTTAAAGGGAAAGTTATAAAAATGCCGGTAGAGGGCGCTCTAGACTTTGTAGTACCGAATAACTACTTTTTACAGTTTTTTTTTTTTTTTTAAGACTGTTAAATGTTTTCTAAAGCTTAGACTTTAACTTAAATTTTGTGTGCACAAGTGAAATCATCGGGAGTGGTTAAGTGGAGCAAATTTAACTGTGTTCAGGGGGTTGATTTTTGAACGATCGTATGTAATGAGCAAAATAATAAGTGATGAAGCAAACTTTAAGAGGTGATAGTACACATCAAAAGAAACAACATTCACTAAGTAATGCATGATTTGAATTCAAACGCAAACGTGTTGGAGCATGTTCAAACTAGATACATGCAAGCGCTATAGCTACCATTATGCTGTAACTTTCCGGAAGAAGAATATGAAAATGTGATATGGGGGAGAAGAAGAACGCGTATGCAAATTTTCGCTAACATAAGTTACTTATTCGAGTGCGTAATTGTAAAACTTTTCTTTTTTTGTAATAGAGATATTGTAATACTGTTTTTATTATTAAATTCTACATTAAATTACCTTCAATTTGATATATAAGCGTTTGTATTTAAGTGGAAATTAATATATTCTACAAGCACACAAAGTTGAAAAACATGAAACTTTAAAAAAATGTCTAAACTTTTGGCCACCACTGTATATATATTACATCAATTTAACTTTGAGTACATTTTAAAAAGTCCTTCCGGCCTGTACCGGGAGGAAAAGGTAGCTTTCCTATATCTTCGTTTTAAAATTTTAGCTAATGTTACACGAAAACAGCAAGCTAAAATGCAAAGAAACGTTTACAAAAGATTCGTTAATACTGAATTTGAATAAGAAATTCGCCAAATTATTGAGCAATAGCCAAATTGGCTTCATTTATGAAGACTTATTTTGATCGCCAAATTTGGCGATATTTCGCCAAATGTTGCCAATTTTGTCGCCAATGTCGCCAATTTTGGCGTTAACGGATATGAATATATAGTTTTATGCGTATGATTGGGAAAATTATTACAACAATGAAAGAAAATAATTTGCGAGTAATCGCGTTAATGTGCTGGTTTGTTTCAAAATGGCAGCCACCCTAGAATTTCAAACTGCTCTATCTCAGCCATTTTTTAAGATAGAGGTAAACCAAAAAAAGCTCTGAAATCCTTGTATCAAGGCCTAACACGTAATTAAAAAATAAATTTGAATTTTTAAATTTTTTGTATATTTATTTTAGATTTTAAGTTATTTTACATCTTTAAATGGCCGCCATCTTGAAACAAGATGGCGGACCAAGCTGGCCAACGAACTCGGTCGAGACATTAGTGACCTTAATACACACAATTAGTTTCATCAAAATCGATTCATAATTACGGGCGTTATCGTATGACATAGGTCAGATATATATATATATATATATATATATATATATATATGGATATATCTATATATATAAATCAACATTTGGACGGAGGGTGGTTTTGGGGTCTGGGGGTCATGATCGGTGAAAATATATCGAAATTTTCCGGAACTGCTTTCCTCCGAACGGCTGCAATAGGTAGCTTTATACTTTTTTGTATTGAAAGCTACCTAAAAGAAATTATTAACAAGAATTAGGTAGAAATTATTTGCTTACTCTAAAAGTCTATTTTACCAAGATACGGCACATTAATAAAATCCTTCAATGGCATGAACATTTTTTAATTGAAATTTTGAAAAATAGACAATTTTCTTGAAAGAGCAAATCAAGTATGTGCTAATAATTGCAACCACCTTAAATAAATGATAGAACAGAATTCCCACTCTTTTTTAAAATAAAAAATAAGTTTTTCAGGAATTTTTTTTAAGAGATTTTTTTAAGAACATTATCAATGGCACCAACTAGTCAGTGCCGTGGTTATTCCAGATTCCAGGTCATTTTTACCAGTCAGCTTGAAGCTAATTTTTGAAGATTTTTTTTTTTAAATTTAATTTGTTTTCGCATTTTATAGCAAATTTTCTACATTATGAAAAGAAATTTGGTTTCAACCTTTTAACCCAATGCAGTAAATTCTGACGAAATTCGCGTTTTTTCAGCAATCCTTTGACAAAATTCGCGTTTTTACAGCGATCCTTTGGCGAAATTCCCGTTTTTACGGTGATATTTTGGCTAAATTCCGTTTTTACGGCCATCTTTTGACAAAATTCACGTTTTTACGGCGATATTTTGACAAAATTCGTGTTTTAACGGCGATCTTTTGACAAAATTAGTGTTTTTACGACGATCTTTTGACAAAATTCGTGTTTTTACGACGATCTTTTGACAAAATTCGTGTTTTTACGACGATCTTTTGACAAAATTCGTGTTTTTACGACGATCTTTTGACAAAATTCAGTTTTTGTAAGGCGATCTTTAGGCTAAATTCGCGTTTCTGCGGCAATCTTTTGGGTAAATTCGCGTTTTTTCGGCGATCTTTTGGTTAAATTCGCGTTTTTTGAACGATCCTTTGGCTAAATTCGCGTGTTTTCACCGATCGTTTGACGAAATTCGCGATCTTTACGTTTCTCACACGATCCTTTGTCAAAATTCGAGTTTTTCAGCGATCCTTTGACGAAATTCGTAGGGGTGTTTTTTGCGATCTTCAGGCAAATTTCTCGTTTTTTTCGAAATATCCGAAAATGGCAAAAGAGCGGAAAACCGCGGATCCGCGGAAGAATCTCATGCCTGCACTCAACCAATCAGAGGTCGCAGTTAGGTTTGTTATGGTTGCGCGCGCATTCACTTGCGCTTCGTCGTAAGATAGCTTTCGGGTTAGCGCAAGTTCGCGAGGCCAGGGGTAATTCTGAGTAAAAAAAAAAAAATTCGGAAATTCACAGCAAGTTTTCTGAAAAGTTAACAGGGGAGAGGGGGGGGGGGGTCCACTCACGCCACTTTTTTTTTCCTTTTGAGTCAGTTTGACGAAATTTGCAGTTTTTGAGAGATCTGTTGAAAAAATTTGCCGTTTTTCGTGATCTGTTGACGAAATTTGTCGTTTTTTCGCGATCTTTTAACGAAATTTGCCGTTTTTCACAATGTTTTTGACGAAATTTGCCGTTTTTTCGCAATTTTCTGACGAAAGTCACGTTTTCCCCGCGATCTGTTGAAAAAATGCCTTTTTTATCGCGATCATTTAACGAAATTTGCCATTTTTCGCAATATTTTTGACGAAATTTGTCGTTTTTTCGCGATCTTTTAACGAAATTTGCCGTTTTTCACAATGTTTTTGACGAAAATTGCCGTTTTTTTTGCGATTCTCTGACGAAAGCCACGTTTTTCCCGCGATCCTTTGACAAAATTGGCGACTTTTCTTCGAACGAATGACGAGATTAATTTTTTCGGCGATCATTTACCGAAATACCGATACATTTTATGTCCGAATTTTCGGATTTATGACCGATATTCTTTTTAATTTTCGGAAATCATTGCCCTAATTTTTCGGAAAATTCGGACCAGAATCACCCCTGCGCGAGGCACTGCAATACGGATTACGCTTTGTTTATATCGTAAGTCAGACTTACGCTCAAGATTGATCTTAAGCAAGGCACTGCAATCCCAGCCTAAATTATTACAAATACTTGCTCTGATAAAACCTACTCCATACTCAAATCTCCTTCGCCCGCGCGCCGCCTGATCTTCGGTTCTGAACAAAGCCATTGTTGCACTGTTTAAAGTTGCTTCTATTTTGGTAAGGGAATAACAATTTGATTAAAGTAAGTTTA
This sequence comes from Maratus michaelseni, assembly GCA_963931845.1. Taxonomy (NCBI): domain Eukaryota; kingdom Metazoa; phylum Arthropoda; class Arachnida; order Araneae; family Salticidae; genus Maratus; species Maratus michaelseni. The sequence goes on along the minus strand of OZ007586.1, from coordinate 52,068,040 downwards.
AAAACATTTATTATTTATGATAGTAGGATATAAGTTGTCTTATTGTAATCTGTACTGTTGAAAATTTACATTTCTCAAATTTAAAGATCGATCAAAATGATCGTAGCATTTTTCATACTTATCGGCAGCATTTTACTTCAAGTTTTTGACAAAACCGTCCTGTCAAACCTAGTTTTAATAAAATAATTATTTAGAAGAGTTAGATACTTTAATCAATAAATTCTAAATAAAACTATTTAACTACATTAAAACTGTGGGGCATAAACACTGCACAAATACAATTTTGAAATCTATTTGCATAGTGAATGGTAAACTGCAAATAGACATTACCATTATACAAACAGATAAATCAAATAAGTTAGCAGTTATGTTTACTCAGGATTATATCACTAAAATGGAGCAATGCATTACTGATATGAATTGTGAAAAATTGAACAAGGATCCTAATACCAATATTAATAGGAAAACTCTCGAACTGATTAAACATGGCACATGGCCAAGTGACATTAAAATTAAACTGGCTATTAATAAAACTGCTGTCACCCCCCGATTACAGGGGCGTTTAAAAGACCATAAGAAAGATTTCCCCCTCCGCCCTATTGTTTCAAAATGTACAGCACCAACCTACACAATAGAGAAATCATTTGTACCACTACTTAAATCAATGCTACCCCCCACTGAGCATGTAGTCAATTCTACTGCAGATTTAGTTAGCATAATTAAAGGCTTTAAACTGGAAGATAACAGCATTCTAGCAAGTTTTGATATTAAATCTCTGTATCCTTCTATTGATGTTCAGGAAGTTAAACCTATTATTGAAAATAGCATTATAAATAACCCAGCTTATAATGACAGTATTAAACATACTCTGATTTCCAGTATAAACTTAATTACTAACAGCAACGTTTTCTTATTTAACGGATGTTATTATAAACAATCTGAGGGAGCCCCTATGGGTTCACCTATCTCTGGTTTACTGGCAGAATTAAAATTACGACCTCTGGAAAGACGTATAATTTCTACATCCCCCTTTAAACCTGCATTATGGGTTAGATATGTCGATGACATACTACTCATATGGAATCACGGTATCTCTGCATTGAATGATTTTCTGGCGCATGCCAACAGTATAGATAGAAATATACAATTTACTTGTGAAATTGAAGAAAATAGTTCATTACCATTTTTAGATATAGAACTTATTAAAAATATTTCAACACGTAGCATTGATAGGAAAGTTTATAGAAAACCTTGCAGATCCAATAACACAATATCATACAATAGTAATGTTCCGTTTAATTACAAAGCAGCAGCATATCGGTTTTATATCAAAAGGGCGTTTGAGGTTAGTTCAGAATGTTATTTAAATGAGGAGTTGAACAAAATTAAAGAGATTGCATCTGAAAATGGTTTTTCAAACAAATTTATTAATAAGTTAATTTATGAGTACAGAAATAAACAAGCTACAATAGTTAAAAAAGATATGCAATCTTCAAAATTCTACAGTATAGATTATATCCCGCATCTGTTTGAGCGGATTAAATACGCATTAAAGAAATATAATGTAACTCTTATCGCTAAACCCCCAACCAAGCTTAAATATTTGGTACATAGAATGATCGACCCTATTGATAACCGAGATAAATCTGGCATTTATATTATTCCTTTTAAAGTTAATGACAGTTCTAAAATATATTCATATATAGGCATGACAACTCGCAAATTAAAAGAAAGGATTAAAGAGCATACTGCTGATATGAAAAAAGGTAAATTATCCACTGCTTTATCCAGATTAAATCAGGCCAAAGATATTGATGTATTTTTCAGTAAAGCTAAAATAATTTCACGAGGTTCACAGTATAATAGTTGCATAATCAGAGAGTCCCTAGAGATTTTGAAAAGAGGTGGTAATGCATGTAATGATGTATTATCTTATCAGATCCCTCGTGTATGGTACAATATATTAGGTATCACTGGGGTTTTCGGTTTCTCCTGACCCACCCCAGCTGGTAATGGTATCATCCGGACTTCAGTCACCCCCTTTATTTCATGTCTGTTTGGTTTCGCCCATTCTCAGCCTGTCCAAAACGCGCCATTTCGGAGCAGCATCTCCTCGACTGCTTGTTGTTCATCTGAGGAAGGCTAATGTTTAGCCGAAAGCTCATGAAATTTTAACATCTTACAGTTTTAATGTTTTGAAGCTGTATTTTGATTTATTGCACCTCGATAGTAACGTAACTTATCAATGTGTTTACATTGTGCTTTGCTGTATATATATATATATATATATATATATATATATATATATATACTGCAGAGAAAATGTTTCTGTTAAAGGCTGTATATATATATATATAAGGTCTGTCTCAAAAGTTTAAGCACAAGCATAAAATGTCGATTTTCAAAGAATTAGAAAAAATTTGAAAGAATAACATTTTTTAATTCATTATTTAAATAAATGATATCAAAAGTAGAAAAAAATAAATTACATAATTGTAAAAAATATAATTAAAAATATGTTTAAAGAAAACTGTCTCAAAAGTTTATGCACAATGTCAAAAACAACCAGATTTATAATTTTTACAGAACTTTTACTTACAAATTATTTTTCCGTGATTTTGGATTAGTTCAAATAAACGTGCGTCCATCGAATTTATTAGTTTTTGTAGGGTTTCTGGTGCCAAAGGGTACCATGCTTTCTCAATAGCCTCTTGGAGTTCTTCAATAGAGTCATACTGCTTTCCATTGCCGTGAACCGGGCGGGTTAAAATACCCCAGACATTCTCAATCGGGTTTAAGTCTGGAACTAAAGCTGGCCAGTCAAGAACTTTAACATTTTTCTGAGAAAGCCAAAGTTTTGTAGAATGTGATACGCGGATTGAGGCATTGTCTTGTTGAAAAGTCCATTCAGGACCCCCCAAAATGTCACCGAATGGAAGCAAATGTTGGTTTAGCGTCTCTTGATACTTTTTTGAATCTTGTCTTCCTTTTAGAAAAGCCAGAGAGGTCTGGCCATTGAATACAAATTCCCCCCAAACTGTAACAAATTTACCGCCTTGCGGCCTGCTGAAAAATGCCCTTGGTTCCTTTCGTAAATCATGCCAATACACGTTCCAACCATCAGGGCCATCCGAGTTCCACTTTTTCTCATCGCTGAATAAAACAGTAAGCCATTTGTCTCCATAGGACGTGTTTTTTTAGCCCAGTTCATTCTTGCCTGCTTGTGATGTAATTTGAGAGACGGTTTACGAGCCATTTTCTTTAGTATGATGTAATCACACTCTTTAATACGTCTATGTACAGTGTCTTTGGACACCTGTACACGAGATTATTTTTAATTTGCCGTATGGACATATTTTGTCTAGATACCAATATCCATATTCTCCAATAAGTCTTAACAGTCGTCATACGTGGTCGTCCACATCTTGGTTTCTGCTGAAAATTATCATTTCTAGAGAGTACTTGATATATACTTCGTTTTGATAGATTTAAAATTTTGCAATTTCAGAAACAGTTTTATTTTGCGATTTCAATTTAAAAACTTTCAAAATCTCACATTTTGTGAATTATTTACCGTATGTGAATTATTAACGGCATTTTTAAAACAAGAGGAAATAATTTCTCCACCTTTTATCTATACTAATATGATAAAGGAGTAAAGATTGTTTTTTTGTTTGTTTGTAGGGGGTAATCTCTGGAACTACCGAACAGATTTTAAAAGTGATGGTGGCAACCCCTGCTCCAACATACCGTAAAATACCGTTAATCCGCCCTTCCCGATTAAGCGCCCCCCTCCCACTTTGTAAACAAATTGGAAAATTCAAAAAATTCCCAGGAAAGCGCCCTCCCCCAAAAGAAATTTTGCCGTGCGCGTCAAGATCAACACCAAAAATTTTATCTCCCGAGTGTTGTTTTTTTCCGACGGATCAGAAAGGCGTGACGATTCTTTGATATATCGCAAACACGCAAACATGTACAAACACATTGTCGATATGAAAAAGCAATATAACCATTAAACATTAGTTTAAACATTAGTTTTGCTGTAAATTTATCTCCATGGCGATATCAAGGTAATAAACATACTAATAGTGAAAGTTTCTCATGAAATAAGTTTAAAAAATGTGTGTTTGATGCTGTGTGGAAAATATTTTCATTAAAAGAGTATTTTATTAAAGAATTTACAGTCGTATTTAACATTATTATGAAAACCAATCACAAAAATATATATCGATTGATTGATCAGATCAATCGAATTGTCGATACACAGTCGAATTTGTAGCGTAATTTGTGCTGTCTTTGTGGTAGTAATATTTATTGTTTTAATAATCTGGCAACACTACCAATTCGTTATATATCTACTCAATTTTTGTGATTTGTATTATTTATTTAACATTTATAGATACAAAATCCTGATTTTAAAAGAAAAAACGGTTATTTAATCTTCCTAACTTACAACAGATGGCGACACCGCATAAAATGTTACTAGTTCTCGAAATTACTTCAGGACGTTTTCAGCTACAATTTCTCAGTGTATTTTAATTATTTTAAATTATTAAGTTCCTTTTATTTTTCTGTTACCATATTAATAACAGATAATAGTGTTATTATTTATCTAAATGCATTCCAGTTTCAAAGCTTCTGAAATCCAGAATTTTCTATAATCTGAAATCGCCATTAATCGTGAAGTTAGTCTTTTTCTATTTTGTCTATCACTTTTTTTTTTTTTAAATGTTTTTCTTTTGTTACTTTATTAAAATAATGCATGCTTTGCGATGATCTGCCATTAGCATCTTCCCCCCCCACCACCACCACCCATAAATATCATATACTACAGTTTTAATACCGTGTAAGCGCCCCCCCTGCTCATTTTACGAATTTCCGTCGTGTTTAGGGGGGCGGATTAACGGGATTTTACGGTAGGCTATACTTTATGTCGGTGTCACTAACCCCAGGGGGGGGGTGCAGAAGCGAAAAACGTTCTAAAATTGCGATTTTTTTTATACTGAAGGAGCTAGAAATTTGAAATTTGTCATTGTAGTTACTTATAAGATGTAAATGCTCTCTAAAAACAAAATTTAAAAAAATCGAAATTTAAAAGGGTGAAATGAGTGAAAAGCGTTCTAAAAACATTCTAAATTACAATTTCTATGGAATCTCTAGAACTACCGAACCGATTTCAAAAGTGATGGTGGCAAATTGGTGGTGACAATCCCTGATCCAACAGCCTCTTTAATAAAGAACTATGCGTTTCTGACGACTGGGTTTTTCGCTAATTGTTGCCACAGATTAATCTCAGAAAATGAAACATTCGAAGTTACTGAAAAAAAAATAGTAGCTCGAAAAGTATGTCAGAAAATTGTTAGGCAAACTGCGTTTGAAAGGTAAAAAATTGTATTTTTCTTGATATAAATTTCAAATCCAATGATTATGCCATTTTTCAAATATTGAATTTGAAAAATTACCAAATTTCACAATGGAGTACCATAGCAAAACCTTCATGCGTAAAAAGATAATGATAAGGGCGACGTGTCCTGGCGTGTATATTGGCTATAGCATGAGTCACAAATTATAGTAGCCTTATTATTCTGTTAAAATATAAAAGTGAATTATGAAATGTCAATATTTTGTTGGATTAAAAGTTCGTTATAAGAAATTGACCAGCGTAGCTTGCTAGTACTTTTATAAAAGTGCAATATGATGTCATACAACATCATTACACACGGCCAATCCTGTGTTTCTAAAAAAATTTGCATAAAGTGCTTAAACTTTTGAGACAGCGTTTCTTCAAGAAAAAGAAAAATTAAATAAAAATAAATATATATATTTTTTTTAAACCACCCAAAATGGCTTATTTTATTTTATTTTGATTAAATGTCGAGTATTTATTGTAAATTAGCATAAAATATTTTCTTTTTCAATTATTTTAAACCAAATTTGCAGAGTGCTTAAACTTTTGAGACAGACTATATATATAAGATACGCAACCAAGTATGCTAAAAATCCACATAAAAATTTGGTAATTTAGTCATAAACAAATAAAAAAATTATAATTTAATATTTGATTACAGTACAATAAACACTAAAACTAAAGTACACTATCATTAAATAAAAGCAGTGTTGTTATCTTGCTATACTAACAACAATTTTTTGTTGTTGTTGCTCTAATCATATTTAAATATTGGTGTTTTTGATGGTTAAAAGGCGGTTCAAACCTATGTCATGTCAAAAACCAGTTTTTGACGGCTTAAACCCAACCCTGGTTTTATTATACTCTTTTATTTATTATTTTGTATTTTACAGAATAATAAACAATTATTCAGATTTGAAAACAATTAAAACTGCACTTTTAAGAAATAATGTGTCACAAAATTAGATATAATAGCTATTAGTTGTATACTAAGCAATTTAATAATACTTCATGTTAGATATGTAACAAAATTTTTTTACAACTTTTACTTTGAGTAGAATATGGAGTGTAAAGCTTTTTTTTTTCATATACAGTGCCACAGAAAAGTATTCTTTTACATAATGGTCTATGAGGAAAAACTATTTGCAGCATATTTTAATTATGTTACGCCATTTCAAATATGATGAAATTGATATACATTATTCAGGTTTACTAAAAGATACTTGTTATGTGCATAGCATTTATCATTTATTTACAGGGACACACAAAATATTTCTGTTACAGTACTGTCTGAAGTATTGTTTATAAGCCATAATTTGAAGTGAGATTTTAGTAAGGAATGCATTTAGCTAAATTTTTTAATGCTATGAGGTATTTATAAATGCTACAGATCATATACAGGGCTACATAAAACAATTCGTAAGCATTACGGTGCATTAGCATAAATTGATTAAAATGGGTTTTTAATCAAGCTATGCCTTTTGAACGCGAAATATATTTAATATACCAAGAAAGGTTTGTAGAATATAAATAAAATCATATACAGGGCCACACAAAGAACTGAATACATGGCTGCCTATGTATGATAATTTCTGTAAGTGTGATTTCAGCGTGTATTTGTCTGAATTAAACTACAGCTTAATATGTGGCATGTATAAAAAGCTTAAGGTAATATACAGGGCTGTACAAAATAATTCAAGTATGTTTCTGTCTATTGGTAGAAACTGTTAAAGATGAATTTCCAACTGTGTTATATGTTTTATTACAAAATTATAAATAGTAGCATACTATAGAGTATATACAAATAGCATATAAATTATATACAGGACTACAGAAAAGAATTCGAGTACTTTTCCGGCTGTGGACAATAATTGCTGAAATCTGGTTTTCAAATGTCTTTTGTTTTTTCTAAAATGTTTACTTAGATACATTATTTACCTTATTAAACAGCGATGTTTTGTTAAAGTATTCTGTTAATGTTGGAAAGTGTTTCATAATCTATGCTTGGTGCATGATTTTTCTTTGTTTTAAGTTTCATTATATTGCCAAGAAACTGAAATTTTCATTTATTTTTTTAGTATCGCATGTCAGTCTAGCTAAATATATAAGAACACACAGTATTGTGATTTGATTGAAGTTTTGAGAATTTCTTTGGCGAGGTAAGTAGTTTTTAAAGTAAGGCTCCTTTATTTAGAGTTGTTTTTTTTTTTTTTTTTTTTAATATTACTGTTTACTAGTTTTCTCTTGATGTATTATAGGTTAGGATACTTAGAAATGCTGTTTTGTCCTTTATGAATTATGTCAAACATTTAAAATTACCCCATTTGATATTTTTGTTCTTTGTTGTGTATTTCAATTAAATTTTTGTTCAAAATTTTAGATTCCATTAACAATAATCGGATACCACTCCTTTTAGTGTTTTAACTTTGTTGCATGCATTACATGATGCTTAATCAACTTTAATGGATATTTACAGCAGTTGTGCAATGTTAACAGTTTTGAGAAATCCTAATTTTTTTACCACCTGTGAAAAACTTTTTGAAATGGACTGAACATAAACAAATAGAACTCTGTTCTTCTGGAAGTTATGATAACGATTAATAGCATGTGTCCATAAAAATAATTTGACTGCTTAATATGCAATTTAAATGAAATTTTATGTGTTAAGAAGTAATTTTCTTAAGAAATATTAATTTAAAGATATCGAATACTAATATAAACTGAAGTACTATTCATATAGAAGACATTTTTATTTGAGTTTCTCTTTTTTTTTTTAATCTAACTGTTCTGTCTTTATTTTATATCTGACTAGCCGGTCTTCGCCCGTCTAGCCAGTCGTTTCCGAGTACCACCCTGATTTCGCTTGGGGCCCAGAAAGTGAATTTTATATGCAACCAGAGAAATATAAATAAAATACTTTAAATTAAAAGTATATGAAAATAACTAATAAGAATATAAAAAAGCACTTAAATAAAGATTTCGCGACAATTTTTTTTTTCATGAGCCTTCTGACAAAATACTACTGGGCCCTAACCGTGATTATCTAGGGGTGGGGCTCAAGTAGTACTTTGTATCTGGGCCTTACTCAGAAGCGACCGGCTAGTATATAATAAAAAATCAGCAATAGTTCTGTTTTTCGTCTAATCTTCTGCAATCGGGTTCATAGCCGATGTTGCCCACAAAATTGCTGAAATACATGATTAACTACTTTTTTTTGTAGATTTGTAAAGCGGAGTTTCACATTCTTACTTAAAACTGCTGCTGAGATATGGCACAATTACCTAAAATTTTAAACACACAGTGTGACCCTCTTGATGGATTATTATCTAAAATTGCTGAAATACATAGTTACCTAATTTCTAGTACATTTGTTATCCTAAATTTCACGCATCTACCTATTACTGAGATATCACAAAATAACATAGGAAATATTTTCCCCATTTAATCCTCTTTAGTGGCTGAGTTTCTAAAATCGCAGAAATACATGTTTAACTATTTTTTAGTAGATTTGTTATCCTGAATCTGATTTAAAGCTCATAACTAAAACTGCTGCAAACATTTGAAATGACCTAAAATTTTTGACCCCCATTTCGCCCCCCCCCCTTAATGGGTGAATTTCTAAAATCGCTGAAATATGTGTTTAATTATTTTTATAGCAGATTTGTTATCCTGAATTTCACACTCTTATCCAAAACTACTGATGAGATATGGTGAAAAGGTGAAATCATCAAAAATTAGACCCCCCCACCCATTTAACTCTCTTAGTAGTTGAATTTCTAAAATCGCCTAAAATGCATGTAACTATTCTTTAGTAGATTTGTTAACCCAAAATTCACGCTCCTAATTTTAACTTCTACTGAGATATGGCAAAATGGCGTAAAACATTCAACCCCTATTTAACCCCTCTTAGTGTCAGAATTTCTAAAATTGCTGAAATACGTGTTTTACTATTTTTTCAGTAGATTTGTTATCCTGACTTGTATGACCTATTATTTATACTGAGATATGGCAAAATTACCTAAAACATTTGACCTTCTATTTAACCCACCTCAGTTGCTGAATTTCTAAAATTGCTGAAATATATTTATCTATATTTTTTGTAGATTCGTTATCTCGAATTCCGTCTCCTAACTAAAAATGCTGCTGAGATATAGCGAAGAGGTAAAATGACCTAAACGTTCGACCCCCCATTTAACCCCCTTAATTGATGAATTTCTAAAATTGCTGAAATATGTGTTTAATTATTTTTTTAGTAGATTTGTTATCCTGAATTTCATGTTTTTATCTAAAACTGCTGCTGAGATATGGCAAAAATGCGAAATGACTAAAAAAACTTTCGCCCCCGTTTAACCCCCTTAGTGGTTGAATTTTTAAAATCGCTGAAATGTGTGTTTAACTTTTAGTACATTTGTTATCTTGAATTTCGCGCTTTTAACTAAAACTGCTGTTGAGATATGGTGAAAAGGCAAAATGACCTAAAACTTTAAACCCCCATAGTGGTTGAATTTCTAAGATCGCTGAAATACGTGTTTAATTATTTTTTTAGTAGATTTGTTATCTTGAAGCTCACGCTCCTACCTAAAACTGCTGATGAGATATGGTGAAAATGTGAAATCACCAAAATGTTCGATTCCCCCCCCCCCCCCCCCAATTTAACCCACTTAGTGGTTGAATTTCTAAAATCGCCTGAAATACATGTTTAACTATTCTTTAGTAGAATTATTATCCAAAATTTCAGGCTCCTACTTAAAACTCCTGCTGAGATACGCCAAAAAGTTGAAATTATCTAAAACTTTCGACCCCCCCCCATTTGACCCCCTTATGCTGTGAATTTTCAAAAATCCTTTCTTAGTACGCACCTACATTGTGTAAAAAACATGTCTTCCAAATTTCATTGTTCTAGGACAAACGGTTGAGGCTCAGCGTTGATTATGAGAAAATCAAGCTACTCCTTTATAAGTGTATATATATATATATATATATATATATATATATATATATATATATATATATAATATAGTATAGATTTCTACAACCACATAAATAATTACTAACTTATAAGGTCATTTAAACTTAATAGAGTTTTTTAACATGAAAAAATTAATGTGAAATGAAATAGAATAGTCGGATAGCTTGTAATAAGATGATCAAGTCTTGTAATATTATGCAAAAGTTTTCTAATTAAGGCCTTTTTATGTTGAAAAATAAATAAAAATATATAAATAAAAGTACTACTTTATTATTAATTCCGTACTTTATTAAATTGTAGGATTAAAAAATTATATAAAAAGTATATAAGACATTCAAGAATATATTAAACATGGGCATAACTAGAAAAAAAAAATTGAGGGTGGAGGGGGGCAGTATCATTTTAATCTATTAGGAGGAGGTGGTGATATTCATACATACATCGTGACATGTTAGACAAAAGTGGCAATAAGAAAAAAAAATCATATATATTATATATTTGCATTGAGAAAAGTGTTTTGCGAAAGATTCATTACATTTCACAACTTTGGTGAATATTTAACAAATTTTGTCAAAAGTTTGAAGACTAAAAGTTTTATTTTTTAGGTTTTTCCAGTTTTAAGAAAATGTTTCTTATTACCACCCTAAAGATTATGTTAATTTGAATGGGTTAACCTTACAGACATTTAAAAATATATATCTCTTTCAACACATCAGATTTAAAAAAAAAAATTTTGTTTTTGAACTGTAGAAGGATAAAAAAAATAGATGATTTCTTGAATTACTAAGAATATATTGATATAAGGGACTAGATATGAAACTTTACATAGAAATTTATTACCCCAACCTATAAATGTTTATTTCACATTTATTTGGCATTCGATTATTTCACACAACTTGAGACCAGAGGTTGAGCAGATTTTAGAATTTTACGGATTTCTGATCACTGTTTTCTTTTCCTTTTTTAAACAGTAATTTGAATGTAAGAATGCATTCAAAATTTTAATGAATGCTTACAATTAAGTAAAATATTAAAATAATTAACTAAAATAATAAAGTAAATTAAGAAAATTTAAAAAGCGATTAAAATATTAAAAGTAAAGATCAAATAAATAATAATGCATAACTAAATAGGCATAATAATGAGATACATTTTTCTTGAATTATTCAATGAAACTCTCCTCATAAAAGGTACAATAATTCACATGAAAATCTTAAAATAAAAAAAAAAATTATTTCATGTTTAGCCAGATTTAATAACCAAAGAAACTTGATTAATACATAAATGTATTTGATAAAAAGATCACAATCACCACTGATATCAATGATATCTTGAATTTTTTCAGAAATAAATTTATACTTCCTTCATGAGAGAGCATCAGTTCAATTATTTATTAAAATGTGTACGGAATGATATAAACATGCAAAAAAATCTTCAATTTTTCACTAACATCTTAACTGTAAGTTTCATTCTTTACATCTGAAACAATGTGTAGATTTGAGGGAGTCTACTGTGTGTATATATATAACTATATTTTATGGAAAACCTTTAAATGCTGAAAAAAAGAAAATTCTAGGAAATTTTTAGTCTGGGCTAGAGCAACATTATATATACAGTGCAACATCTTAAATTCGGACTTCCAAAACCCGGAGTTATCTAAAATCCAGACTCTTGAATCTTCCTGTCAGTTTATTTATTCAGAACAACAACAGATGGCGCCACAATTAAAAATAAACGCTAAAAGTATTTCGTTAAAACGTTCTATACGGAAACCAATCACAGTACATGTTTCTTCCCCTTTTTTGTTAAATAATATACGATTGGAGGATGTTCAACCCGGCAAAATAGGCTAATGGAATCTACGGAATGTCCAAAATGAAACAAAAATCATTATTAGATTATTTTAAATAATGCTTAATTATTTTGATTTTTTTTTTCTTTACTTAACCTGTGTTTGGGAAATTTTTTGTATAAATATTTTCATTAATGTATTTCCATATTTGCTTTTTTATTATTATTTGCATTATTTTCCTTTATCTATCCGCAACACAACTGGCGATTACTTCTATTTTTTCCAGCCATGTGATGAGTCAGAAAAATACATTCGTTTTCGTAATGCTTTTTTTCCCCCCATCAACAACTCTGCTGTTTGACCTATATACAAACAAGTGACACATTCAATGTTCAATTTCTGTTCTTCGTCATTACTAGCTGCGAGTGTGGAAAAATTGTTGTAAAAGAGGAAATTAATATAACGGATTTTTTTTTTCTTTCCCCTTCTACTGTGTGGGGAGGAAAGAAGAAAAGAAAGCTGTGTTCTAAATGTGGAATATTTTTATTTAAATTACGAAACAAATCCTTTTTATTTTATTTTTTAGCTGTAATTTATTATTTTATTTTCATTATTATTATTATTTTTTTAAAGTTTACATTTTTGGGCTTCATGACGTAATATGAAAAGTCTAAATAAATATTTTATATATATATTGAGAAAATATTTACAATAATAAAATGAAAAAAATAATAGATTTGTGCAGTTAATTTTTGATGAAAGTTAATGAAACTTGGAAACATGTATATTGATGTAAAAATGCATTGATATTTTTCTTCCATGAATGGCTTTTTTTTTTATACATGCTAAAATAATAATAATGAAAATGAGAAATAAGAATTTGATTTTCTAATAGATTAATAATAATTTCATGTTTCTTTCTTTTACCGATGTAAGGTACTTTGTAAATAAGTACAAAAATAGAAAGTTCAAAAACAAGTTAAATTAACTAAAAATATAATTATTAAATGGTTATTTATAACTTACTTGATCCATTATGTAGATAAGCAAAAGCCATAAGAATGCAGCTGTTTTTCCTCAACCAGATTTGGCAATTCAGATTATATCTTTACCAAGAAGAGCAGCAGGAATACCCTAAAAAAGATTTTATGTATTTAATTAAAGAAAGTTTCATTAATTATGAAAAAATTTAGCAAAATATGTGGCTTTAAACAAGTTCTTAGTTTTTAACACTTTCCAACCTAGTTGAAAAGTGTTTATGACTTCGGTTTGTCTGCCGTCTGGCCGCCTGTCCGTGCTCTAACTCCGGTAAAAATGCTTGGATTGCTGAAATTTTTATATGTTATTCTCGTTATCTATAGCATGTTCCCTATTTTACCGGAAGTATGTAGCACTTATAGTTTTTTTTACAGGGACACTCAAAAGAATTCTGTTACATTACGGTCTATGGGGAAAAATCATTTGCGGTTTATTTTAATGATGTTACACAATTTCAAACACATCGTAATGGATATATATCACTAAGGTGCATTACAAGAGGCTTACTACAGAATATTGTGTGTATAGCAGTCATCGTTCATTTACAGGGACACACAAAAAAATTCTCTACTATCTGTTAAGTTAACAATAATTCCTGGAAGTGTGTTTTAAGTTACTGAACGCGATTTTAAATTTAACTCACTTTTTGTTTATTACGTGGTGTGTATAAATTCTGTAGATCCTATACAGGGAAGCACAAAAGTTCGCGAACATTTCCGTTTATTGACAGAAACTCGAGAAGGAGAATTTTAAACCGTACTACGCGTTTCTTAACTGAACTAAAATTTAGCATCATGTAGTATATATACAAATCTATAGATCCTATACAGGGCTGAATAAAAGTATTCGGATATTTTTCCGAATATTGTATATGTTGGAAATTCCTGAAATTATGTTTTAAAGTATGTTAAGTAAAGTTCAAAATTGTTTAGTTAGATGTTATCTTTCAGCTTATTAAACAGTATGATTTGTAAAATTATTTTGGTAGCGTTGGAAAGTGTTACATAATCTATGCTTGACGCATGATTTTTCGTTCTTGTTTTTTATTGTCATCAGTTAAATGATAACAACAATGGATTTGTAATTATTTTAACAATAAAGGATAACCAGGAAATAAAATGAAAAAAAGGAAAAGAAAAAATATTTAAAGTGACACACTGCCTGTCACCTGGCTTGATTCCAATGAACTGGAAAAAAAAGCATTGTTAGAGATTTTCTTTTGTTTATATTTTGCCAATATTTTTACTTTCTTCTATCTTTACAAGAAGAAAGTATTGGATTCATGTAAATTTTCGACATCCGGTTTTCGACTGATTTATATCTTTTAGAAGGTCCTGAACATGATTTGACTGTTTAGAAAATGTCTGTCTGTGACTGTCACAAAAAATTTTGTGGGCGCTTTATCTCAAGAACTAATGCACGAAATTTAATAAAACTTTATATTCAGTTAGTCCCCGATATAAATTGGTGCCGATTAGTTTTTGGTGAAAATTGCCCAACAGGTAGCGCTGCTATGCTCCATTTTTTGCGATTTCCACAATAGCTCTATCTCAAGAACTAATAGACTCATTTTCATCAAACTTCAGATTCTGTTCAGATGTTTTGTTGTTACTTTTGGATTATTTTTAAGTCAGAAACCTATTTATAAATTAGAAATGTATAATTCCATTTAATATGTGTTATGTAGCCAAGTCTTAAAAACCCTATGTCCAGATATATATTGAACTAAAAATTTAATTTGTGCAATAGAGGGTTCATTTTATTGCAGTGATTAAAAACTCTGTGTTTATCTTTACTTTTTACAGTCATGCCACGTATTTATAAACCTAAAGATGTGTTCAACCGAGAAAAAGCATCAATGTTGCAGACTTGCAGGCTGTAATAGATGGATCCAATTTTAAAAGTGCAGCAAAATCCATTCATATTAATGTGATGACTTTAAAACATTATGTGAGAAAACAAAAATCTCAAGAAAGTTACATTTCTTATTAATCAAATTATAAGCACTCCCAAATATTGTCAGTTAACAACGATCTTTTGTGTGTATATTTAAAAACATCAAGTAAATTATATCATGGACTTATTCCTATACACACTAATCATCCTGCTCAAAAAATAAAAAAAATATCGAATTGCTGAATTGAATGGAATTGCCTATCCTAAAGCCAAGATGCCAACTAACATAATAAATGGATTTAAAATCACTGGCATATATCCCTTAAGCGTTAAGCAGGAATATTTTTTCTAAAGATGATTTTTTATCAACTTTCATCACAGATCAACCATTGACCCCAACAAGCAGCAATACAATTGCAGTTAAACCAAACATAGTGACTCCAAAAGACGTACAAGCCTTCCCTAAAGTTTAATTATCCAAAATGGGAAAATAAAGGATCTTAAAAATTTTTTGACAAGCACACCAACTAAAAGACAGATTGGAGAAGAAATACAAGATCGCAGACTGAATAAAAAACATAAATCAAGAAAAACTCATTTCATCTCAAGAAAGAAAAATAAAAACACTAAAAATGAAAGCCCCGAATCTTCAGAAAGTGAGAGCAGTTCAAGTGTTTATGATTCAACCAAGCCAGATTCACTTGATGAACATTCTGATGAAATCATCGAAGATCCACAAAATTAGTCAATTGATGAAAGTGACTTTGTCACGATTTGTGCGATTTCTAGGAAAGAAGAAAATTAGTCATTTCAAAAAATTGTAGAGAAGATTTCATCATCTGAATGCAAAATCAATTTTCTAAGAAAAAGAGAACTTAATTCTGACCAGCTCATTTATCCAGAAAATGTTGACAGTGCTGTGGGCAATGACACACATTGTCAAAAAAAGTACCTAAACCAGTCATGTTTGGTGAAACTCTTCAAACTACAGCAATTTTGACATTTATGTTTGATTTTTAAAACTTTGAAAATGTTTTTTGATCATTAATTTTAGAGGTAATAAATAATCTTTCATATGGAAAACAGTAATTTTTACCAAATGTAGAATTTGTGCATTTTTCTCCTTTTTTTACATGTTTGTCAACAATAAATTTGATTTCTGCAACTTAATTTGAATCATTTCAAATGCATCTGTTTCAAGGATCAAGTCTCCCTTGGAAAGGGATCAAGTCTCACTGTAATTGGGGAAACTTGATCCTTTTTTTCTTTTTTAGAATTTTTTTTTTTTTTTAAATGATTTTCAAAAATAAAAAAAATTGCTACAAAATTAGACACATGAACCTTTAATAATAACTGGAAACATTTACAAAATTTGTTTTTTCCAAAACAAAAATTAAAAACTGAAAAGGGGATCAAGTCAACCCTTTTTCTTACGAAATCAACCTAATAGAAATAAAATATTTTAAAATGTTTTGACAGCCTTAAATCTTATTAAAAAAGAAGTCATATGATGAAATGAAAAGTTAATGTTAATTAAGAAAATGTTACATTGAAATTAAACCTGTGCTTGTAATGACATTAATAATTTAATATATGCATAAAAACACTCAGTATATACACATTTTACTATGGGAAGGAAACATGAATAAGAAGTCAAAAAATGGTGATAAAATTTATTTTAATTAAAATAACAAGAAAATAATAAAGAAATATATACTATGAAATGTTCTTATTCAAGATACATAAAGGTTATAAAATATTTAATAGTCGTCAAATGCTTCAGGATAAATTAATTTGTCTTTAGAATTTAACATTTTATAAGCCATTAAAAATTATGTTGCAGTTTGTAATCCAAGCCTATTTCTAAGTTCGTTTTGAATCATGCTGAATTGGAAAAAAATTGTTCAATGCTTGCTGATGAGGCTACACAATGAAAAAGATGACATGCAAAATTTGAAATATTTTCTAACTCACTGAATCTTTTCAATGATTCCCACCATTCTGCTGGTGATAGATCATTTATCATTGCATCAGAAAAATATGTATCTGGAAATGGCCTAAGGTATCAGGAATGCCTTAATAGAAAATTTAACAATCAATAGCAAAAAAAATTTATCAACGTCATTCACCCATTTCCTCGCTATTTCTTCTTGGTCAATTTTAGTCCCTCATCCATGCATTTTGAATGCAGCATGTATGATAATATACGAGCTGGTGTGATACAGTCATTAAATCTTTTCTGTAAACATTTATTATAAATTCCAAGTTCTTCAGATTTCAAAAGTGTCAAGAATTCATTGGTTACATCTGTAATAGATGAATCTCTCTGTAGCACATCCAGTGAAATACTGATGGGTTTCAACAGACTGATTAGATGTTTCACTTCTTTATATAAAGCAATATTGTTAATTATATTCCTTATGTTTTTATCTACTTCTTCATGTTCAACAATATTTTTCAAGAAAATATCTGTTTTACACATACGTCTCCAAGTACTTAATGTTACTGCGCCATCAAGTTTCGTTAGGAAGTTGAGGCATTACACAACCATAAGAATTTAGAAACCCTTTAGCTATGTGATGACTGGAATTCTTAGACAGAACTATAAGCTGAAATAAACTCCACCACTGATAAAATTCATTATGTATAAGAGAGCCTAGGTTCAGCTTCTTTAGTTTTGGTTTAGGTTTTTAGTTTCTGTTCAAGTTTTCAGTTTTGGTTTAAGCTTCTGATTCAACTAAATCAAAACTGTTTGACATATGCAGCATAACATTTTTACAGTAAAATATTGTCTAAAATTATACAAACATGTAATTAACATTTTCTTTGTGGGTTTATTAGATTATTATTATTAATATGTAGTCATTCTATTTCAATTAAATGATTAATTGAAAAAATATCTTTTATTATCTATTTATATAATACGGTAATGTGACTATGCCGGGTCGCACTCATCCTCGAAAAAGGGGAAAAAAAAACATATTGCGGCCATGTTAGGCTTAAGCATTCCGATGCCGTATTATAAATCGAACAATTGTGTTATTTAATCTACATTGTATCACATCTTTTTTTCATTTTCTCTAAAACCTTCAAAAACTAAACAATTATAATGTTTTAAGTTCCAAATTAAAAACAAGCAGCTACTACTAAAAATAAGCAGTGATATAAAGAAACAAATGCACACCATCAAGTTCAAAGAAATTTGGTGGTGCCCTCTAGCAAGTGTAAAATAAAATATTGATATAAAATATATTTTTTCAGAATTAGCATTTACAAACTACTCTGAGGAGGGGGAAAAAGGGAAGAAAGAAAAGACAAAGACAAACATTATATGCAAAGATTGCTGCATGTTTTTTTCTTTTTTTTAAATACTGTGACAAAGGAAATTTTACACTGAAAGATTGAATGCTGCAAATTATGAATTTATTACAGTCGAACCTCGTTAACATGAACCTCAAGGAGAATGAAAATTTTGTTCATGTTAACAGTAATTCATGTTATCAGTATCAAAATCTCTGTACTCGTTTTTATAAGGGACTATGAAAACAATTCATGTTAAAAGTAATTCACGTTAAGCGTGTTCATGTTAACGATGTTTGACTGTATTAGCTTTTTTAAAAGCCTATGCCTAACATTTTTCTTTTTTTGAGCAAATTATTGTTTATAAAATATGCCTTTGAAATTTTAACAAGATAAGTTTATGATGAGTTTACTCTTTTGGAATTGAATTTTGTATTACGGATCGCTTTTGTGAAATAGAATTTTGAAAATGGTCTCTTTTTATTTAAATTAAATTTTGTGAAAAGGCCCCTTTTTATTGAATAGAATTTTTTGAAGGGGCCCTAATTTTTGCTTGAATCAACCTCATATGAGCTTTTTTTAATCATTATAGGTAATTAAATTGCATTTTCCTGCTTTTATTGGCAATAGTTCTAATTATTAATAAAATAGTTTTAATGAAATTTGTAAGTTTCTTGTTGTATTTTTAATTTTCTTATTTAACCTATGCATATTTTAAGCTGAATTTAATATTATATTTCTGTGAATTATTTTGTGTTGTTTAAAAAATGCAACAGCTCTTTTGCTCTATTTCTAACCTATGCATATTTTTATGACTACTTTACCAACACATAGCTGCCAATTTACGCAAAAGAAAATTCAGTAGATTTCTTTTAAAAATAAGTTTATTAAGCTGCTTTAAAAAAAAGCCAGGATTCAAAGTCCCACTTTTTTCACATTTTAGAAACAAAAAATAGCATTAATGGAGAAAAAAATATGGATTTTCTTATTCCTAAAATTAACCATTCTAAAATTTTTGTGCAGCACTTTAAGTTAACATTCCTGTTTAAATTACAGTTAAAAGCATAAGAAATAATCATATTTTCTTCCGCTGGAGGTTGAATTTTGCCAACACAGTTTTTGGGGTTGATTTTCAAGACTTGCAACTTGGAATGATCGTGTATAGCACAAGATGACAGTAAGACAACATTGCAGAAGTCTTTTGGATATCTCTTCTTTAGAAGTCTTTAATTGGATCTTTAATTAAAACACACACAATATTTAAATTTATATCATCTGTTAATGAAATATGCCAATAATCTAACTTAACGTTCTAAACTTAAAATAACACTTTTCCGTCATTTTTGACGGGGACATATGCTAGTTAATAAATAATGTAGGAATATAATATTATTACATCATAGCAATAATTTTATATGTCAAATAGTGTTTCTCCCAGAATAAAAAAAGTCAGGGTGCTCTTTCAAAATAGGTGCACTTCAGCTCAACAAAATGGGCACTTTTTTTATGAAAAGTGCTTTTTAGTGCTTTTTGTAAGTAATAGCTTAATTATTTTAAAGTTTTCTTTCTATTTTAATATTCACACATAAACATATTTTTCTATTGAAAAGTATTTGTAAATTTCATTATCTGGGCTTTTTAAAATCTGGCAACAGTACGTAAAAAAAAATCGTCTATTTCAAACTATCAATTAAATCTTTATTCAGCTAATGAAATTTTGAATAAAAGATCCTAAACTCTACAAAATTTGTTGAATTAAAAAATTATTGGACTTCGCACACTACAATCTAGTCAAGTATGTGCCAGCAAAAAATGGTTAAATTGCTATGTATAGTTTTTGATCCTATATAACTGAAATAAATTGACCAATTTCAACATTAAATAGTGCTTAAAATAATTCTTAGATTTAAAAAATATCTGTTTCAGTGTGTCATACATATTAGATTAATTTTAACACAATTATTCAAATTGGTAAAAGAAATCATACGAGTTGTCATTTTCCAACTGGATGAAAAATGTCCGGGCCAGGATTCGAACCTGGGATCTCTTGGCTGAAGCTGCCTTGGTCTACCAACTGAGCTATCCCGGTTGAATCTGGAGGGCACACAATCTATTCTGTTGAGCTGATTAAAATATCAGACCAGATGCTATGATCAATAACGTTAACTGGATGAATTGTGCCCTCCAGATTCAACCGGGATAGCTCAGTTGGTAGGGCAAGGCAGCTTCAGCCAAGAGATCCCAGGTTCGAATCCTGGCCCTGACATTTTTCATCCAGTTGGAAAATTACAATTCGTATGTCATAGATATCTCTAAAAAACTACCAATTTCATGTTTTTATATGTATTACTTTAATATAAGTTGAGAAAAAGCACCGGTTACTTTTTTTAGAAGAGAGATAAATATTGTTATAATCCTCAGTTAAGTGTGCCTATCAAACAAAAGTAATATTTTATGTCAAATGAAATGCTAAACAACATTACAAATATGGCTTAATTGCTTTTATTTTAATAATGTACAGATTTTGATATTTAATTTTTTTTTTTTTTTTTACTCAAAAATTTGGTTTAAAAAATATTTATTATTCCAAAAAACATATTTCCTTGAAATCAATTTGCATATCGAAGTTTTTTATGCATTTCTATGCTGCCTATCCACTACCTGTCCCCCACCCCACTCCAAAAAAATAGCCATTTATTTCAGTAACATTTTTCTTTAAAATATAATTTATCAAAAAATCTTAATATTTACTGCAAAATTCTGTAACACGAGTTAGTCATTTTCCCTCCCTCTATGCTACTTCACAAATTTCAATGCAGCGTTCTAAGAAAAATAAATGTTCTTTCTTGACAGATATACAAATTTATCTATTTTTTGCCACAATCAATTGACAAATTTAGCGATTTTACTCATGCGATCAATGGACGAATTTCGATATATTTCTCCCCATCACTGACTGAATAGTTTCGCGATTTTTTCCGCAGCTGACTAATTCCGGTATATTTTCCTGTTACTGATTGCTGAATTTTGCAGTTTTTTTTCTTGCAACTGATAAGTGAATTTTGCGTGGGTGTGTGAGTAGGGGGTGGGGGTGGGGGGTGAAGGTGTTCTTGCAACTAATAGGCTTTTTTCTGAATCTTAATGGCAAAACTTACAGGGTTTTTTCATGCGATCGTGGATGAATTTCATGATTTTTTACAAGCAACCGATTGACGAATTTCGTGATTTTTTTCTTGCGACTGAGTGACAAATATTGCAATATTTTCTCGCGACAGATAAGACTAATTTAAAAATAAAAGTTGGTAGAGAAGGAGTGTTACGCAAAATTATTTTGCTTGCATTTTTTGCAAGCTCTCCCATTGATTGTGTTATATGAATTCGTCTTTATATAGACCAAAATTTTTTTTAGATAAATTAGCTTTGAGATCCTTAAGTATTTCATAAAGAAAGAAAAAAAAATTGTAGCAAAGAAAAATGTATTAATGTGAGTTCTTACATCAGTAAATAAATGTATGTCTCAAGCCACAAATTTTTTTAAAAAATGCACTGAATAACAAGAAACAATTAAAAATATATATTTCATTTTGTCTTTTTATATTAACTTACAAAGGAAAATATCCAATATTTTAGAGTATCATTTGTAAAATAAATTTTTTAAGAAACTTTTAGTCTTTCGAAAATAAAATATACATAATATATGATATATATGAACAGGGATCTGTTTAGGAAAAAATTAGGTCCTTTAAAGGACACTTCACAAAATTTTTCATTTCAAAAAAGGACCCTTCACAAAATTATTTTCTTTAAAACAGGACCCTTTACAAAATTATTTTCCCTAAAACAGGACCCTTCACAAAATTCTTTGTCTTAAAAATAGGTTTTTCACAGATCTTTAAACCAAACATTTCACAAATTAATCATTTAAAAGTAAAATCTGACCTGTCATACTTTTGTCTGACTTTTACATGTATAAAGAAAATATATGTATTTTATATCCATATATCTTCTTAAAAATGCATAAACAAGAACCTGAATATAACGACCATTTCAAATTCACAAAATTATGATTAGATTTTTCACAAATATAAAAAACTTGTTCACAATATCACAAAAACAGGACCCTGTGAAAAATGTCTGGACAGACAGACCCCTGATGAAATATACATAATATATGAGAAAATAGCTAGTGCAATTTTACTACGTCATTTTAATTTTCTTTAGATAAAAAAAATCCCTCGGTTGCATGTGATTTTTTTTTTTCAGCTATACATTTAAAAATAATTTTAAATTAGTTAATCAAAATCTTTATTTCTTATCACCAGATTTTAGTTGAAATAATCTTTATTTTAATAATTAAACTTTATTGACATTTATCAAAATTTAAGTATTTGTAGCTGATATCCTTTTCAGTAGATTATGATCCCAATTATTGTAATCGAAATTAAAACTTTTTATATCCATTTTATATATATATGACATTTTTTAGGTATAATCCCCTTTTATTTTATTTCTTTCAGTGGTTTTAGTACATCTTAAACAATGGCCGCAGCTCTAGAACGTCTGGCAGAAGAACGAAGAGCATGGAGAAGAGACCACCCATTCGTAAGATTTTATAATATCAATAAATTCATTAAAGTACAGGGGGATTATAAAAAAACTATCCCGATATATGAGCCCCTAACTATCATACTGTTCACAGAAACTAAATGAAATTTTGGTTTAAAGCATTTTGAGGTATGCGCTCAAGAATCATGTGAAAAACAGCAGTTAAATTCTAACAGTTACGGCTACAGTGACAAAATTTCAAATGGCAACACCTACTTTTTTTTATTGAAATGTGATCTTTATAGTGAAAAACCATAAAAAGCATTGGAACGGTACCTGTAGCACGAAAATCGCCGGCACTAGACAGACTAAGAAGAAAAGTGAAAACAACCAATAAAGGACAGAGAAGCAACAGAAAGTAAAACATTTTATTGTTCAGTGCTATCCACCATCTGCATGTAAAGTGTCGTTGTGTGTGAAATGGAAAATGTATGAAACACAATCAAATGTTTTGTTTTCTGTTGCTTCTCTGTCTTTATTGGTTGTTTTCACTATTCTTCTTAGTCTGTCTAGTGCCGGCGATTTTCGTGCTACAGGTACCGTTCCAACGCTTTTTATGGTTTTTCACTATGAGGATCACATTCCAATAAAAAAAAAGTAGGTGTTGCCTTTTGAAATTTTGTCACTGTAACCGTAACTGTTAGAATATAACTGTTGTTTTTCATATGATCCTCAAAATACTTCACACCAAAATTTCATTCAGTTTCTGTGAACGGTATCATAGTTAGGGGCTCATATATTGGGATATTTTTTTATAATCATCCTGTATATTACACTTAGAATATTTCAATGTTGTAACAGCTGTAATAGATATAAACACATAGATTATTACATTTTTCACTAATATAAGAAAAAATATAAACTATAAAAACTATTATAATGATATAACCCTTATAATGATAATATATCTAAATTAAATTATATCCAAAATTACTGAAGTATCCAAATTAAACCTAAAAAATAATTCTGTTTGTTTGCAAGTTCTGCCATCTAGTGAAATATATTTAAAAAGTATGTTAAATATTACTTAGTTTTAAATGCAAATCAAAATTCCCTATAATGCTGTCATCTAGTGATGGAAAATTAAAACTATGTTATATCTATGCCATGAGCAACCTAAAATTATTATAATTCTAATATTTAAAAAAAATATATAGAAGAAATTATATTTATCCATTCATATATTTAAAATGAAAAGCACATTCTGTCAAATTCATTCCACATGAAATTGACATCTAGGAGCACGCTTCAACTTTTTTTCAAAGTATGAATGGAATACCAAGAGGATTTTCCCCTTCTAGAGTGTTAAGTGGATTGGGTCTGAATAAAAGGAGGGGTTCAAACACACACAATGGGAAACCCATTCATCCTTCTCCCCACCTCCAATGGGGAAATTTTTTTTCTTTTGAAATGGCAGCTGGGTCAATTTTTATTCTTCATCCTTCTAACAAAAAATAAATCAACAGTTTTTAAAAATATGTTGATGCAGTTTCTGCAGGATTCTAAATGAAACTTTCTTTTTTTTTTTTTTTTTAAATCTGAGTTAACTGGATCTGAAGACAATGGGGCACCCAATCCTAAGTTAGTTTAATTCGAGGATTGTTTGGAATAAACTGACCAGTGCAGTGGGCGAAGCTCCACTAGTTTTATTTTTATTTAAAATTTTAACTAGTGATATATATTTAACTCTTTAACACGTTGACGGACAGTTGCGGCTATAGCCGTCAAAGCGAAGTTCACAATGTGGCATGACGGCTATAGCTGCCCAAAACGAAACAGTCGCTTTTAGACACTACGGCTATAGCAGCACTAATGTGCATTTACCGGCGTACAAGTAGAACCCCAGTGTCATATTTTTGGAAACAATTTTTTTAGGTTGAAGTTCATTTTCCACCTGTTATATGAGTTGCAGCTTCAGTATGCACGTGCAGGGCGGCTAGTGGCCAGGGAAAAATACAGTAAAAAAAATTATAGAAAAATTCAAATTGATTATTTGATCGAATAATCAACATAAATTTTTCTATAAGAATATACTGGTGTTTATTTTTGACTGTATTTTTCCTTGACCACTAGCCACCCTGACGTGGTTGTGAAGGGAGTGTGCAACCTAATTAAAAGGTGCTGAATTAATCAAAATTAAGTTTATTTAAGCAGAAAGAGTAAAACTATACTTCTAATATTCTAAAAATTACAAAAACATATAGTGTCAATTTTCGAACTTCACTTGTTCCTACTGTCCGTCAATGTGTTAATATATTAATATCATAAAGTTGTATTGAATAACTATAGTATTAACCAGGTTGGGTTTCTTCCGGGACAATGGAAGAAACTGGAAAAAACAGAAAGAAATAGAAAAAAACTGGAAGAAATGGAAGAAACCAACAGAAAACCAAACAGATGCTCAATATCAAAGTATTTTAACTATATAAAAGAATTAAATTCAAAACCTGATTACATGAAATTTAAATTGGAAACTTTTATATTAAAAATATTATTTATGGAAAAATAAGTTATTTTTTAATAAACTTCAGGTCAGCAGGTATTTACAGGTTGGTTATGTTTTATACAACTTTAGAGGTAGGGAGATGGGATATTTTTTCATAGTTTATGTCATTTCTGAAAGAAAAAAACTACCTACCAATTCTTTATCATATAAAAATGCAATATTTCAAAACCTATTGTGCAACACTTAAAATAAACAAATTTGTAATTATGAATACTAGCATGAATACCTCAATGCTGATTTTAAATGATAAATGTTCTAAAAATAAACTGTATGGGTATTCCAAAATTCTTTTAAACTCTCCAAGTTTTGCAGGACTTGAAAGAATGTTTTCATCATTTGCATTCATTCATTCATTCTAAGTTGAGAAATTTATTCCAGCATCCTACTGCTAAAATACTTTTGTTTTGTTATACCAATACCATGTTGCACTGTATTAAGGAAAATTAATAAATGTTTCAATACAGTAATTATTGTATATTAGAAGCACTGTCTTATTTAAAGGAGTTTCATTCAACAATAGGTAAATGATCCACATACTATTTACTACTGGTTACAGAAGTTTAAATAATTTTTTAAAAAAATTGCCTGTTTTGAATTTAATTACTTTTAATTGATTTTGTGTATTTTGGATTAATTTATTTGGTACATTTCCGTTATACCAACACCATTGTCGTTGTCAAGCATAATAATTGGCACAAAATGAAATTCATGTGAAATGATTCATTTAAAAAAAAAAATGTTGGCACAAAATTGGGCAATTAAAAATATAACATTTGAGAATTACAGACTTTCACAAACTATTTTATTAAATCAATACAAATGTAGACAAAAAAAGAACAAATATTATATGAGAAAGTAATAAAATAAAACTCAATTTAAACTACAGGCATGGAATTGTAATTGTCTCAGCATTGAAGTAAACATTTCACTTTTTGAATGAAGACGCTCGTTTTTTTTTTTTTTTTAAGTAAAATATTTTTTTATGTATCCAAAGTCCCAAAACAATTTTATTGCAGCTTCCTCATCATCTGGTAGCTGCCAAATGGTAATTTCCATATCAGTGTCAAAAATAAATATAAGTTACAACTTAGTATTAAATATTTTCTATTTGAAAAATAGCAAATTAAGATGTTTTGTGAGGTTATGATTAAGAATAAAAATAATAATTAAAAAGATTCATGTTCAATAAATAGCAAATCACAATGTTTGGTTTGCTTTGCAATAAAAATCCTTTGCATGTTCAGGGTTGAAATAAATGCACATTAACATACATTTTGGCATGGTGTTAGTATAACAGAAAAGTACCATTTATTTTATTCAGGTGCGCAATGATTGGATAGCTTTAGACAGGTGTGTAATCTTGGCTAAATAACTGATGTAATTATCAATTTATCATATTTAATTAAATTTTTATAGGTCTAAGTTAATTTACATTTACTTAAGGTTATATATTAGAAAAATTCATTTATTTTTATTGTATCTTAAAAAATTGCAGCATATGGTAAATTCCTAAAAAAACAGTTTCTTCTGGCCAGTTTTTTTCCATGGTTTTTTACGTGGTTTTTTTCCACTTTGGAAGAAACTTCCCAACACTGGTATCAACCCCATTATTTTTAACTCCATATACACAAAAATAATAAATTTAGAATTCACATTCATATAAATTTTCAATTTATGAATCATAAGTAGCAGAGTTATTCCAATGCAGCACCACACACATTGGAGCCTTTAACCCTAGCTAAATAAATCTTCAATGAAGAGAAAAAAAAATTATCAATATTATTAAACTTAAACAGAGATGTATCATAAACCCATAAAAACAAATATACATAACGAAAGTTAAATTTGCGTAAAATTGATAAAGGGGGAGATCAAGTTGAAATTAAAAAAAAAAAAAATGCAATTTTTGAAAAATTTAGTGTAGATTCCTTGAAATGTTACAAATCCACTGCATTTTTTTAAAAATTCGAATTAGAGCAGGAGTTATCACTAGACAACACAACAAAAACATTGGGGATTCTCCTTTACTGGTAACAGCTGTTCCACACTGTTCATTTGTTTACGTTTTGTTTGCTCGCATTGCGTTCTCTTTCCTCTGTTATCTACATTTTATAAAGGTATTCATTCTCATTGTAAAGGATTTCTACACATTGTCAAGACTCCATGTATCAAAAAATTTGGGAAATTGGGTTTTAGTTTCGATGGTTTGTTTTTGTAGAATATGAAAGTAACTAAACTCTGAGAGTGTTTGTTTTGATTGAAACTTTGTGTTTGCACGAGGCAGATATCTTGCAGATATCTTGCCGTTATTTATTAGTACGATAATATTTGTGATACATATAAATTGTAAATTAAAATTAAGTATGGATAAAAGCACCAGAAAATCAAGTGTAAGGCCAAGTAAAAGAAAATTCAGAGGAAATCAACATACGATTCCAAAAGTTCAGAAACTAAGTGCTTCTGATAGAAAGAGCAAATAGAATTTTAATTCAAAATTGGAGGTATCAGAATTTGGTAGATTCTCTTTTATTAATAAAACTTTTTTTTTTTTTTTTTTCTGCTCTGGAGAGTTGTATGTGCTGCTCAAAATGTCATTCATTGTTAAAAATCGAATCTGAAGTTGTGTTCGGCTTCTCAGAAAAAATCAATATTGTGTGTTCCAGCTGTGATATAATTTCATTTTTCAGAAATTCTGCAATGCTTGGAAAGTCACAAAAATGTGCAGAAATTAATATGAGGTTTATATGCCATGAGATGCCTCGAACAAGGATTAGCTGGAGCACAAACATTTTGTGGTATAATGGATATGCCTCCTCCTATCTGTAAAAATGCTTACAATGATGTAGTGAAAAGCGTTAAAAAAAGCTTCAACTAAATGTGCAGTAGAAAGCATGTATAATGCTGCATTATTGGAGTTGCACCTGACAGAGGATTCTGATGCTGGTATTAATAATATCACAGTGAGTGGGGATGGCACTTGGAAAATGTGTGGCCATTCCTCACGTATTGGTGCATGCACACTTATTATTGGTGCTGAAAGTGGAAAAGTTATTGATACAGAAGTTTTGTCGACACATTGCAAAGGCTGTGAAAATTGGAAAAGAAAGCGAAAAGGGGTTAATTATGACAATTGGTTTGAGGAACATTCTAAAATATGTGAAAAGGATAACATTGGTTCTGCTGGCATTATGGAGGTTAATGGGATGAACAGAATTTTCAAGCGATCAGTATCCGAGGGAAAAGTTCGCTACACTAAATATATAGGTGATGGCGACTCTAAAACATTCACTTCACTTCAGAAAGCTAGGCGTTATGGGGCTGAATGCAAGATTGAAAAAATTGAATGTGTAGGACATATCCAAAAAAGAATGGGCTCATGACTCAGGAAAAGAAAATTGGAGTTAAAAGGCAAAAAGCTCGGCGATGGAAAAACTATTTCTGGAAAAGGTTGTCTTACTGACGATGTTATCGACAAACTCACCGTGTATTACAGGAATGCAATTCGAGGTAATAACATGTCAGTGAAAGACATGCAAAAAGCTGTCTGGGCTATATTTTACCACAAAAGATCAACTGATAAAGAACCATTACATGATTTTTGCCCCCAGGGTGAAAATTCATGGTGTCCATATCAAAAAGCAAAAGTTTCTGGAAAAGTTTACTGCCATTTGAACACTATTCCAGCTGCTGTTATGGATAACATAAAAGACATATTTAAAGACTTGTCCATGCCAGCTTTATTAAAAAAATGTGTTGGGGGGCATATCCGAAATGCAAATTAGAGTCTAAATTCTCTCATATGGAAGTTTTGTCCAAAAACATCTGGTTCTGGAAAAAATTGTTCAGATTGCAGTTAATGAAGCGGTCGTGTGTCTTAATGAAGAACAGCGTGGTCGCATATGTTATGAAAGAAATGGGTTTCCAAATAGGCAAAAATTCTACCTTGTATGCTAGTGAAACTGATAAAAGGCGAATCGACGCAGCTGAAATGCGAGCACTAGCGTGTACACTTGAAGCCCGTAGGGCCAAAAAAGCTGTGGATGAGGCTCTGAAACTTAAAGAAGGATGTATTTCTGCCCCTGATGAATTTTAGCATGGTAAGCAATCCTCATTGTTATAACATATGCAGTTGATCTAAAAAGTTAACTTTGAAACAGTTTTACTCAAAACCAAAATTTTTTGGCATTGTGCACGCACTCATTAAAAAATTAATTGTCGCAGAACCATGAAATTTTGCATTTTACTAATTTTCATGTGTACTTTTAAACCGAACCTCAATTTAGCCTGATTTTTGTCAGAGAAATTTTTTTATTGAAAAAAATAAGTAATCTTTTTGTTAAATTTATTGAATATGATAAAGCCATTAATTATGAAAATGAATTTGAATATACTTTTAAATTTAGGTTCGGTGTAAAATATAGTAGTTATAAGTTAATATAAATGCAATATTAAACATATATCTTCAGTAGAATTTTTTTAATCTTGCGCGCAAAATGCATATTTAAAAAGTCCTATTTTTAAAACATCAATTTTGTCGTTAAAATTTAACTAATCAATATTGCTAAATGTATATATTTGAATTTTTTTTTTTTAAATCATAAGTATTTATGAAAGTATAGAAAAAAAATAGTTGCATTCCATTAATTGGTTTTGAAACTACAGAGTTTTTAGCAATAGTCAAATTATTGTCACTTTCCGGCTGTTTGGAAAAGCGATCACTAGCGTGTACACTTAAAACCTATAGAGCCAAAAGTATGGCCAAAAAAGCTGCGACTGAAACTCTGCAACATGAAGAATTATGTGTTTAAGCCCCTGGTGTATTTT
Source organism: Maratus michaelseni (assembly GCA_963931845.1). Classification (NCBI taxonomy): domain Eukaryota; kingdom Metazoa; phylum Arthropoda; class Arachnida; order Araneae; family Salticidae; genus Maratus; species Maratus michaelseni. Next base: position 52,037,703 of record OZ007586.1, on the reverse strand, counting down.
AGCATGGTAAGCAATCCTTATTGTTATAACATATGCAGTTGATCTAAAAAGTTAACTTTGAAGCCGTTTTACTCAAAACTATATTTTTTGGCATTGCACGCACTCTCATTAAAAAATTAACTATCGCAGAACCATGAAATTTTGCGTTTTACTAACTTTCATGTGTATTTTTAAGCCGAACCTCAAATTAGCCTGATTTTTGTCATAGAAATTTTTTTATTGAAGAAAATAAGTAATTTTTTTGCTAAATTTATTAAATATGATAAAGCCATTAAATTATGAAAATGAATATACTTTTAAATTTAGGTTTAATGTAAAATATAGTAGTATAAGTGAATATAAATGCAATATTAAATATATACTTTCAGTAGAATTTTTTTAATCTTGCGCACAAAATGCATATTTGAAAATTCATATTTTTTAAACGGCAATTTTGTCATTAAAATTTAACTAATTAATATTGCTAAATATATATATTTGAATGTTTTTTAAAACCATTAGTATTTTATGAAAGTATAGAAAAAAAATTGTTGTATTTCATTAATTGGTTATGAAACTACAGAGCTTTTAGAAATGGTCAAATTATTGTCATTTTCCGGCTGCTCAACCTGATCTCCCCCTTTTAACCAGAAAATATGGATAATCGTATTTGAAAACCTGTTGTTGATCAAGTTTTAAATTTTGAGTTTTAAAATTATTTGAACAAAGATTATTAATTCTGTGTGTGAAATTTAGTAAAATATTGACAAATACAGATTTATGTGGTCATGAATTATAATTAGTAAATAAATTTACTTGATATGTAAAATCATTTCACTTGACATAAATATTAAAAAGATTTTTTTTTTTTTACTGTCCAAGAATTATATTAAGATCAAGGAAATTAATTTCATTATTTATCATATCATTGAAACTATAATTTTTATTTTCATGATATTGGTAATAAATAATTTGAATTGCTATTAAAATAGAAGACAATAATATCTATATAACAGTATATTTTATATTCAACAATAGATGATTTACGTTCATAATAATATAGATACAATTCGGCAAGAATTTATGATACAATTCGGCAAGAATTTATGATACAATACCAAACCTGTGGAAGCACACAGCTTTGTTCATATACAGGGTGTCCTAAAAAGGAGTACCCATTTTTAAAAATGAATAAGAAACAAACGAATAGAGTTATTAAAAGAATTCTTGCAGGAAACGGATATGTGAAGTCTGGAATTTTATTTAGAGTATTTTATTATGTTAGTTCAAATTCTTACCGACAGATGGCGCTGTGGCTACCGCATTCATCAGCAATAGTTGAAAATTAAATGACAATATTTTCAATATGTCCTCCATTCATCACAATAACATGTCGGAGTCTTAGAATGAAATTAGCACACACCTTCTGCAACGTCTGTATGGAAATGGCTGTACACTCTTGAGCGATTAATCGCTGGAGCTCAGCTAGCAAAGTGGAATTTTGGCAGTAAATTACATCCTTCAGATGGCCCCAAAAAAAAAAATCACACGGATTTAAATCTGGTGAGTTAGGTGGCTTATTCATACCCTTGCCGGTTAATTTCGGGTAATTTTCGGCGCTGTATCGCCATCTGTCGGTCAGATTTTGAACTATCATAATAAAGTGTTATAAACAAAATTCCAGACTTCACACATCCGTTTCCTGCAAGAATTTTTTAAATAACTCTATTCGTTTGTTTCTTATTCATTTTTAAAAATAGGTATTCCTTTTTGGGACACCCTGTATATATTTATTATAATATTTACTTTATTATATCATTAAAAATAATATAATTATAATAAAGAATAAATCTAGTTAATGTTTTAAAGTAAGATAAAGAAAATTTTTTTTTATTTAGAGAATTCCTGTATTCTATGAATTATATATTGATAATTCTGAACATATCTGTGATACCAATGTTATTAAATAAGTCATTAAAATCAAATGTTTTCATTTATTTTATATTATTGACAAGTAAACAACTATTTTTTATGCTATATAAATTATCATTTTGTTTTGTAAGATCAAGCAATTTAGTGAGAATATTTAATAGAAAGTTACTAGAGCATTATTATTGTATGTATTACAACCAATAGTTAGTTCTAAATTTTAAAAGGAATTTTATTTAATTTAGCTATCTATATATTGTGGTAATTCCTAAATTGCATAAAATTCCTTTAAAATTTAATAACCAAAAAAGTTTTATTTTAACCAAAAACATAAATGTAAAAAAAAAAATTTTAAATCAAAAAACATGATTGTATTTGGTAAAAAGATTGCCATTGATATCTGCACTATCTTAAAATTTTCCATATATACATTTAAACTTCCATCATGAAGAAACATGAATTTAATCATAATAACCAGAATTTATAGTAAAATGTGTATAGAATGGTATAAAAATTTAAAAAAACTAATTTTTCACCTACATCTTAAATCTTAACTATAAGTTTTACATCTGAAATGATGTGCAGATTTCCGGGTTGCAGTTTTAAAGGAGTCTACTGTATGTAGTTTTGCCTTTATTTAGAATATAATAAAACTTAAACAACCAATGTGTTATTTATTTAGATCAAATGAGCAATCCCCCCCCCCCCCCCCAGCCTCTTTAAAATTCCCAAATATGATGATTTTATATTCGCAATCTGTACATACATATTTTTTTACGCCTTTCTAACTAAAGAGATAACAGTATTGATCATAGAAAACATATCCTGATGGCATTTTCAGAACAAAAGTGGCCCAAAATTAATTTAGTCATTTTATTGCATTATTACAAAAGCGATTATTACCCTTAATTGCATCACTTAGGCTAATGTCACACAAACAATTATTTCGACGTTGATGGTTTCTGCATGAAAAATGTCCGAAATATTTATACACAGATGGTACTGGGTTCATCCTCTTATAAGTAATAGATTATTTACCTGCAATTTTTATTATTTTACAAACTATATATATATATTTATTTATTGAGAGAGAGATTGGCAGAAAACTCCATGCTGCTCAGCCAGACAGAAAAAAGAAATAGAACATCCTTCTTGGAAATTTGTTTGCAGGGAATTGCTTGGCAATTATCCTCGTTTGACACTAGACAGTGACACAGAGACATGAGACTGACCTTGGAAAATGTTAGTGATTCTTACAACATGGGAAGTGATTTCTTCTGATAGATAGAAGACATAGACATCTAATTTGGACATGGTGTATTTGGAATAGGATAAAAATAGCCTAAGAGAACAGTTCTTTCTTCTTATTCATTTACCTTATTAATCTAGTATTTTAGGTGAAGAATCTTTTTATCCATTTGTCAATTTTAATGCCTGCGGTTTTTTTTTTTTTTTCTCCGGCTAAGAGACATTTTTATCCAAATTTCACATATATATATATTTTTGTATTAAACGACAAATGAAATTTTCATTTGGCACCACCTTCGGCTGGTGTCTGGGGCACATGCACCCTCTGCCTCCCTCCCCCCCCTAGTTTGTTAAAAACATTGATTGGCAGTCTTTCTGTGAGAGACAACTACTGTGTTCTGGCGGGAACGCAACGTAGAAAGTTGAAATTTTTTTATATCATTCTTTACACATTTTACTATAAATTCTTGTTAATATGATTGAACTGATGTTTTTTCATGAAGGAAGTATAAATTTATACTGGGTGTCTATTCCAGATGAGCAATGGATTCCCCCCCCCCCCCTTTCCAGGTTTTCTATACCAATAATAGAAAAATTCCAGGTATCGAGATTTTGTGATGTTACACACAAAAAATCTTAAAAGTTGTCAATTTAAGAGTGAAACTTTCACAACTGAATTTGAGGCACAAATTACCGATATGTTAAGTAATTTTTTGCAAAATTTACACATTATTGAACTTTTTACATGCTAAACATTTTTCAGATACACACTTTTAGCATCAGGTTTTATCCATTTTGTCAAATCAGGATGAATTTTTTATGACAATCAATGACAGTTAAATACAGATTGCTTTGACATATTTTAATACAAACAGGGCTGTTCAAAAAAAGGGGCGAAGGAGGCCTACGCCCCAGGCGCGGAAATAGAGGGGGGGGGGTGCCAAATTTATACAACCAACCACAGTTTTATTTATTTATTTATTCATTTTTTGGCAGTCTATCATTTTCCGGGGAATTTCAGTTTCTCACTTCATCATTCTCTTATTTTCTGTCACAAAACATCATGATTTCTATAGGAAATAAATGCAATTGTCTTATGTTATTTAGTTGTTTGGAATTTCTGAATTATAATTAAATCTTTTTAATTTCAAAAATAAACGCAAAATATTTATTTATTAGAATTTATTTTCTGTTTCTGCACTTTGTCAATTTCTTTGACACCTGTCACAAAGTGAAATGAATGGGGAAGGGGGGGGGGGGACAAATTAAAACTTTGCCCTGGGCACAGTTTTCTCTTCGCATGGTCCTGAATACAAATAATAAATATTCAATAAATTAAGCTAACAAATGATCAGTTTCCAAACAAAGATAAGTAAGCAGAGTGAAACACCTAATCCATCCTACAACATTTAGTGGAAAGTTTTAGTGAAAATAGAACTGAAAATCTGTTACAAAGAAGGCCTAAAGGTGGTAGACAAAATGATTTGCACGAGAGGTTGAAACTCTTTACAGTGCTTATGAAGAGCAAAGTTTGATTTTAATAGCAAATAAACATTTTCCTTTTTTTTTCTTTTTTGGAAAGTTCAAAATTTTCTAACTTTTTCTCAGAATTTTCAAATTTCCTTGACCTTTTCCTCAGAAATGGTAAATTTACCTGACTTTTCCAGGAGGCTAGACACCCTGTTATATCTGGTAAAATTTAAGGGATAGTACTGATATCTTTTTCCAAAAATACTTGTTTCTGGTTAAAGACATTTTTCGTTATTAAGTATGGCTAAACATGAAATAAAACTTTGTTATTTCAAAATTTTGATGTAAATTATTAGTGAATCTTTATAAGCTAGTTTCACTAAATGATTTAAGAAAAAATTATCTCATGCATATTTAGTTGTTATACATTATTAATTATTTATTTGACCTTCACGTTTAATATTTTATACTTTATTATATATTTTTTTACTTTACTGTATGCAGTCATTATAATTTCAAATGAATTATTTAAATTAAATTAACGGTTTTAAAAATGTAAACAAAAGTGACCAGAAAAATCGCAAATTCTAAAATCTGCACAACCTCTGGTTTTAAGCTATGCAGATTTAAGGGAGTCTACTGTATTACAAAAGAATAAAATTTCAATATTGATTTAAAATCAAAGATTTTTTTTATTTAAAAAAAAAACAGCGATTTAAATTGTGATTTTAATCATGATTTTAGTTAACCGGATTTAAATCTGCATACCTTTGCCAGTAGTTTCAATGTATTTATGCAGTTTATTTATTGATTAAAGTCTACATTTATCTCTAGTCTACATTTATCTACATTAAAGTCTACATTTATCTAAAGTCTTAACATTTATTGATTAAAGTGTATCCAACTCTGCTAAATAACTCCTTTCATATTACTTTACTTTATTAAAACTAGTTTGACATTTTTGCAATAAATGTTAAAATCAGTTAATATCATCGCATGTAAGAAACTTGGCAACCCTGCATATAGGTCAACAGATATAGAATTTACACCTTTAACAAACTGTTTTTTGATTCAACAAATCTATACATTTATTGTTAAATCTTTCTAATACTTTCTAAGTTACAAAAAGAAAATAACAATCATATGTAGAGTTAGTTTTATTTTTTATAAATAACTTAAAAATTGTCTGAACTATATGAAGTTTGGAGCCATTGTATAAATGGAAAAAAATTCCAATTTTTTTCCCCCTCACTTACATGTCACACACTCACACAAAATGTTTTCACTTCATTACACTGAGTTCTTTGGTCCCTATAATAGCTTTTTTCTTTTATATAATTTATATGAACATGTTCTTGCCTGAATTTGGATTCAGAAAATTCTAAGTTTATTTAATTTTTTTCTCTATTATAGGGCTTTGTAGCAAGACCAACTAGATACCCGGATAATTCAATAAATCTAATGAGGTGGGAATGTGAAATTCCCGGAGAAGTTGGGGTATTTTGTTTTCTTAAAACTTTTTTGTTTCATTTTATTTTTATGTTTAGTAGTTAAAATCTAATGTTATTCTTTTTATTTAGACACCATGGGCAGGAGGTCAATATAAAGTTAGACTCGAATTTGGCCCAAATTATCCAGAAACTCCTCCAAGGTGTAAGTTATTTTTAAGGTCCTGGTATTTGTAACTATTTAAATAGTTTTAAAAATTTGAAAGATTGCTTCTGTAATACATATCAGTGCAAAAACATCAATTTTTTTACTAATTGTTGTGTCATTTGAGATGTAAGAGTGCGATCTTTCAGAATATGTTTTTCATTTTTAAATAAACCAAACAGTTTAGTCAATAGAAGTTAAAACAGAATTGCGAAATTAATGCATTCTTCATTCTCATTTGCTGCTGTAAATAGTACAGTTCTGGGCATGTGTGAATATTGAAAGCCTGCTCACAAAGTAAGAGATGAGTTATTGATCAGTTTTTAATTAATATTTTGGTTAATTATTAAAATTCTGAGACTCAGGTGCATCAGGAGAGACCTTGGACTATCTTCACCTAAATTTTTAGACTTCTAGGTGCACTAGTCATTGCACACACAGAGAGAAACTTTCTTTTATTAGTATACAATTACTGTGATTGAGGGATAAAAACTTGAAATCAGCTACTTGTATAGTATGATTAAGCTGTATCCAGATTATAAGGAATGAATCTTTAGAACCTGGTGACTGTTATTATGGACATATTACATACTTTCTTTTAATTTGCATTTCTGTAAATATGTGGCAGTCAAATCTTGTGGGACTCATTTTCACCCAATTCCTGTTGACGTAGAACTTTGAAATTTGGAATATATATGTATTCCTGAAGGCAATACATGAATTGGACATTATTTTTTAAAAATTGGATCCCTAAAGGGGGCCCAAAACTTGCACCCCCCCCCCCAATAGAAATAACGTTATGATTGTTTAAGTGAAAAAATAGCTCCATTGTTACAACATTCATTCACTTTCACCCCATTGTTGCCTGCATTATTATGACATCACCATTAAGCAATGCACAGATTTGTGATTTATAATATAAGTTGACTTTTTTGTAAACTTTAATAAAAGTATGTTTTAAAAAAAATTACATTTAATTAATTTTGATTAGCAGTAATTTGCCTCAATTAAGAATTATTTAAGGCATTCACCTTCACCCTTCACTATTGTTTTATAGGTGTTTAGGAAGAAACTGTGTCTCTCTCTCTCTGTTGTTTGTATGTAATTTAAATAAAAACATGTTACAACATTCTAAATGTCATATGCTGAAGTTCTTTGTAGAGCAAGACACGTGCATATATATTTTCTTAATTAAATATGTCCTTTTTAATCTCCCAAGTATTACTTGGGAATAATCTTGTTCTACACATTTTTTTACAATTGAAATATTAATTTTTGATTTAAAAAAATTGTATTTCTTAAATAAAATTCCACATTTTTGGCTATCAGACCTTGGCAAGTCTGTAAGAGATGTTTGTAGAATATAAATAAAATCATATACAGTTCAACACAAAGAATTGGATACATGGCTACCTATGTATTATAATTTTTGGAAGGGTGATTTCAGTAGTTTTAAACATATTTTAGCTTAATAGGTTGTGTGTATAAATATCTGTATGCAGGGTTGGCTAATTTTTGCCTAAGTGGAAAAAACCATCCCAGCAAAAATACTTTTTTGCCACAGGCAAAAATTACTAGTATTTTAATACAGTTCAAGTATTTTATTTTAATTACATGATTAAAATCAGTGATTTAAATTACAATCTTCATCAGCTGTTTCTTTTGTAAATCATCAAAAAATGCATTGTAAAATTTATTTAAATGAAATTTTTAACATCAACAATTAATGTAATTATTTTGCAATTCTAAAAATAGTTCAACATTAGCAGATGCTTGTCATTTGTGGTGTTCTTTAGGAGAGAATCATATTTTGTAAATTCATTATAATTGCCATAGTCAAAAAACACTTCAACCAATCAATTCTACCATATTATTTAGTCATATATTTATTACACCCAAAATACAGAGAAGAATTTTTGAATTATGAGCAAAAGGAGAAAGCTCGAAAAATTAAAGAATCTCCCCCAAAACATACTTTACTGCTAATGTTGAATCAGCAGGTTGTATGGTTTTAACCAGGGGTAGTTTTAACCATGGTTAAAACCGGTTTTAACCATCCTGGTCAAAATATGTTTTGATAACCAGTGTACAAAACTCATTTTTAATGAAAAAATAGATTAAAACTTATTTCATTAAATGATAAATTTAGCACAACATTTGGACAGGTTTGTCAAAATAACATTTAACATTATTTAATACAACATTTGGTAGGGTTTGCAAATGTTTTACTCATTATTGCACTTTCATTTCCATTACTTTATAATTTAACTGTACAAAAATTTTTAAAGTCAATTATTCGTAAGCATTGAAACAATTTTTGTACAATTTGTAAGTACTAAAACAATTATTTGTAAGTGTTGAAATATTTTAAATTTGATTATATATCTAATTTTATATAAAAAGTGAAAGAAACAATCACATTAAACAAAAGAAACATTTTTTAAATTTTTACTTAGAACTTAAAAAGTGATTACAAATAACAAGTTTAGCTTATTAACCCCTTAATCGTCGCGCCCGAGACATTCACGGGCAGCATAGGTTACGCCTGTTTTATTTAGATTGTTTGATTCCCACCAGTTTTATAAAATAGTGTTACTGGCTTTATTCTCGCATTATTTTTATCTGTCTATTAAACAAGACGAACATTTCTACTTAAAAAAACTGGTGGTAATCAAGCAATCTGAATTTTAAAACAGTAGCCTACACTTAAAGGGCGCAACGATTAAGGGGTTAAGCCATTTTGGATCAGACCAAACTGGAAAAATAATTTCCTACCAATGAAGAGTTTGCAGAACTGTTCATCAAGTGCATTATAAAATCTACATATTTCATATTATTATTTTCAAACTTTTCTCTTTACTAGCAACCAACTTTCAAGTCATAATATATTGGTTACATCTTAAGAAAAAGAAGATTTAGGAAATATGTTTCTTTTGGAGTGCCATTCCATAAGTTAAAAGTGCTTTAGCTATATCAGGGCTACTTTTGTACCGTAATTTTGGGAATATGAGCCGCACCCATCGTAAGCGCCACATCATTGAAAAATCAGTAAAAATGAAATAGTCACGATAAAAAACGATCAGCAAAATTGGATTAAAGGTAACAAGAATAGCGATAAAATCTTACAATAGGGGTGCACAACCTGTGGCCCGCGATCGGATTACTGGTGGCCCGCGAATCAATTTCGCCGATCAGATGCAAAAAAAAATCACTAATTTAGCTGATCATGTGCATAGAAATCGCGAATTTTGTCACATTTCGCCCATCGGGTGCGTAAAAATTGCAAATTTTGCCGATCGGGTGCGTATAAATCGTAAATTTCACCGATCGCCTGCGTAAAAATCGTGAATTTTGCCGATTGCCTGCGTAAAAATCGTGAATTTTGCCGATCGGGCCCGTAAAAATCGCGAATTCTGCTGATAGAGTGCGTATAAATCGTAAATTTCGTTGATCGTATGCTTAAAAACCGCGAATTTTGCCGATCGGGGCCATAAAAACCGCGAATTTTGCCGATCAGGGCCCGTAAAAATCGCGAATTTTGTCGATCAGGGCCCGTAAAAATCGCGAATTTTGCCGATCGGGGCCCGTAAAAATCGCAAATTTTGCCGATCGGGGCCCGTAAAAATCGCAAATTTTGCCGATCGGATGCATATAAATCGCGAATTTTGCCGATCGGGTGCGTGTAAATTGTAAATTTCGCCGATGGTCTGCGTAAAAATCGCAAATTTCGCCGATCGGACGCGTAAAAATCGCGAATTTTGCCGATCGGGCCCGTAAAAATCGCGAATTTTGCCGATCGGGCCCGTAAAAATCGCGAATTTTGCCGATCGGGCCCGTAAAAATCGCGAATTTTGCCGATCGGGCCCGTAAAAATCGCGAATTTTGCCGATCGGGCCCGTAAAAATCACGAATTTTGCCGATCGGGCCCGTAAAAATCACGAATTTTGCCGATCGGATGCATATAAATTGTAAATTTTGCCGATCGAGTGCATGTAAATTGTAAATTTCGCCGATCATCTTCGTAAAAATCACAAATTTTGCCGATCAGACACGTAAAAATCGCAAATTTTGCCAATTAGGCGCGTAAAAATCCTGAATTCCGCCGATCAGGTGCGTAAAAATCATGAATTTCACCGATAGGATGCGTATAAATAGCGAATTTTGCCGATCAGGTGCATAAAAATTACGAATTTTGCCGATCAGATGCGTAAAAATCGCGAATTTTGCTGATCGAATGCGTAAAAATCGCAAATTATGTTTTTTTTAATAAAATAAAAATGTAGATTTGTAGTTCTGAGTGGTTAGAACCAATTTTGACCATTTTCAGACGAGTAAAACCACTTTTGACTGGTCAAAATTTCAACCCTGGGAATCAGTTACAGCTCAATAACAATATATATGATTATGTCATTTATTGTTAATTTATTACTTATAAAAATCTTTTAAGTTAAAAAAAAAAATCATTAAGGTGCAAAATGTGAAAAGGTGAAAACTGAAATATATAGGGCCATTCAAATTTTATTTTTTCACTCTTCCTCATTTTTTTCATTTTGCCACTTTTTTCCACTGCCCTGGCAAAAATGCATTTTTTCTGGCTAAAAGCCAACCCTATCCCTAGGTAATATACAGGGCTGTACAAAAGAATTATGTCTATTAGTAGAAACTGCTGAAGGTGAATTTTCAACCAATAATGCGCTTTTTTACTAAGCTAAATTTTAGCATGTAGAATGCATACAAATCTATTGAGCAAATACAGGACTTCACAAAAGAATAGGAATACTTTTTCATCTATGGGCAGTATTTGCTGAAATCTGATTTTCAAATGTGTTATTTATTTTTTCAAAATCTTTACATAGCAGGGCTTGAAATTCAATTTTTCCAAGGAGGAGAGTCTCCCTACCAAAATTTTTAAATGGAGGGGAGTTGTAATGTTTGGGAGAGAGAAAAAAAATCTTTAAACCCCACTATTACTTTACGTGCTATTTAAAGAATTACATTAATGCAGACATGACAAAATACCATTGAAAAAATTAAGTCAACTGAGAATGATTATGTAAAATGTTTATTTTTATTATAAAAAAGCAAAGAAAGTTAAGTTTTATATATGCAGTGTATTTTTCAAGTTTCATTAAATGTGTTAGGGACCCTTAACAATTAGGTTGTTAAATAAATTTCTGAATTTAGACTTTATTTGATTGAGGGGTGCTGAAGCCTCTTTCACAAGGTACACTTTTCCTCTTTCACAAGGATTAAAAAGGTTTACTCCTTTACCTCAAGGAGTAAAAGTAATAAGATCTTTGCAGCTCTTCTAATCTCATTTTTGTTTAGTGCTGACAGTAGGCCAATTTAACAGGGTGCAGTGACTGGTGGCTCTTACTGTCTTTTTTTTTTTTCTTTTCCCTATTTCGGTCGCAGGAAAAAAAATCTTTAAATACGTCTATTTGTTGTTCGAGAAACTTGTGAATTTAGTCAATTGGTTGAGGGAATAATATAATGAAATTAGTCTTATGCATGAACAGAAATAGAGAAGGATTTCTAACGAAATAGTGTTAATATAGATTTGGGACTTCATGGCAGCCAGTGTACAACTGTGCTAAGGTAACGCCACCTACAAACAACAATGCGGGTAAATGCCATATAATAAATCTATTATACCTACCAGACGATGGCTGTCAAGCAGACGATTTGAAGAGGTAGATGAACTAATACAACTGTTCGACAGACATTGTATTTGAAACATTTTTCGAGAAACTATTTTCTTATTCAAAAGGCTATTTTAATAGGTCTTTATCTATGTCTATGTTCATAGAAAAAAAAATCTCCAATTCGTCGATCAGTCACAGGAAAAAATGGCGAAGTTTGTTAATCGGTCGCAAGAAAATAACACGAAATTTGTCAGTCATTTGCGGAAAAAAACTTGAAATTTTTCAGTGAGGCGCGAGATAAAAAAAAAAGTGAATTTCATCAATTTGTCACCAGAAGAAACTGAATAATTCACCAATCTGTTATAGAAAAATTCGCAAAGTTTGTCATTCGGTCAAGGAAAAAAAACATGAAGTTCGTTGATTGCTGCTCATCAGAAAATATTGCGAGATTCGTCATTCAGTTACGGGAAAATATTGTCAAATTCATAAGTCGGTCGCGGGGATAAATCATGAAATTCATGAGTCGAAGGCAGAGAAGAAAATCTAAATTTGTCCGTCAGACACAGGTAAAAAAAAAAATTACGAATTTTGTCAATCTGCCGAAAGAAAAAAAAAAAAAAGAGAAATTATGTGCATTTCGTTGGTCAATCGCAGAAAAAACACGAATTTTGTCGATAGACCGTGGAAAAAACGCAAAGTTCAGCAATTGATCGCGGAAAAAATGCAAAGTTCGTCGATTGTTCGCGGAAAAAACGCAAAGTTCATTGTGTTGAGGCCGTGGTTAAATACTTGTTAAAAGTTTATACTAGTTGCTGAAAATGTGTGCAAGTTTCATTAATGGATGCCAAGTAGTTCAACAACAGTTTATTAAAAAACATAAGTTAGTGAAATGTTCTTAGTAAAAACAACAAAATCATATTACTATCAAAGGTGGCAAATTCATTCAACATAGCTTCTGCAGAACATGAAGAAAATATATAAGTGGGTGGCTATTCTCATATTATATACAGTATATTACACAGACTAATTCACTAGACTAGATTTCATCAAGAGCTGGACCAGCCAGGCTCATAATATTGCACAACACCTTTTAACTGAGAGTCACTTGTGCACACATTGCTATGCACCTGCCAACTGCTGTGAGAAGTCAAAGACACAAGAGCTTAAATACTGCTGAAAGTAAGGTAAAAAATGCAGTTAAAAAATGATTATGCAAATATTTGATACTGTAAGGCAGTGAAAACAATTAACTGGAAAAATGACTGAAATGAAATGGTTTTTCCTGCAACATGTCAACCCAACCATGAGAACCAACCAACCACTTTCACAATGTAAACACAGTCATATGTGAGGTGTAAAGTTGTTCATGCAAGCACAAAACTCAGTTCTTTATAAAATTAAATTTCCTTGTTGCATATTAAGTAAGTAATTTAAATTTTTAAACATACATTAACTATTTAAATACCTATAGCAATTTAAACACTTAGAAAAATATAAACAAGTTAACTATACTTGTTATTAGGCAACTTAGTGTTAATGGTTGAGCAGAGACACTGGGAAAACAATTTAAACATTTTATAACCTTATTTTACTTTAATTTAACATAACTTATAAATGCATTTAATAAACCTTAAACCAACACATTGATCTGCTGCGAAAATAACCGCAAAGTTCGTCAATCAGTCACAGAAAAAACGCAAAGTTCGTCAATCTGTTGGTAAAAAACGCAAAGTTCGTCGATCTGTCGTTGAAAAAACAAAGTTCGTAGATCTGTTGTGGAAAAAATGCAAAGTTCATTGATCTGTTGCAGAAAAAATGCAAAGTTCGTCAATCTGTCGCAGAAAAAACGCAAAGTTCGTTGATCTGTCGCGAAAAAAAATGCAAAGTTCATTGATCTGTCGCGAAAAAAAAAAAATGCAAAGTTTGTCGATCAGTCGCGGAAAAAACGCTAAGTTCGTCGTTCGGTTGCGGGAAAAAAAATCACGAAATTTATCGTTCGGTTGCAGGTAAATTAAATAACGCAAATTTCTCCGAAAATGATGAAATTTTTTGGGTGGGAGGCTCCCGCCCACGATCTTTTTTTGGGCGGGATTTCAAAATTTTCGGCGCGAATCCTGCAATCCTGCCCTGAAATTCAAGGCCTGCATAGGTTTTTTTTTATTTACCTTATTAAACAGCAAAGTTTTGTTAAAGTGTTCTGGGAGTGTTGGAAAGTGTTTCATTATCTATGCTTGATGCAAGATTTTTCTTTTTCTAACTCCATTGACTACTGAAAATCTCATTCATACAAAATGGCTATCTTGTATCTTTTTATAGTTTAACTAGCCAGCCGTTTCCAAGTGGGGCCCAGATACCTAGTGCAGCATATCACTCTGACTTCGGTTGGGACCCAGAAAGTGCATTTTACATGCAACCAGAAAAATATAAATAAAATACTTTAAATTAAAAGTATACGGAAATAACTAATAAGAATATAAAAAAAGCACTTAAATAAAAATTTCGCAACATAAATATTTTTTTTATGAGCCCCCTGACAAAATACTACTAGGCCCTACCTGTGATTATCTAGGGGTGGGGCCCAAGTAGTACTTTGTATCTGGGCCCCACTCGGAAGAGACTGGCTAGTATATAATAAAAAATCAGCAATAGTTCTCTTTTCCGTTTAATCTTCCATAATCAGGATCACAGCCGATGTTGCCCACGAACTCGCTAGCTCTAAAATCGCTGGAGAAATATCATATATTTCTCTAGCGGAGTTTCACATTCTTACTTAAAACTGCTGCTGAGATATGGTACAATTACCTAAAACTTTCGACACACAGTGTGAACCCCTTGATGGATTACTATCTAAAATTGCTGAAATACATATTTAACTATTTTCTAGTACATTTGTTATCCTAAATTTAATGCTCCTACCTATTACTGAGATATTGCAAAATAACATAAGAAATTCGACCCCCATTTAACCCGCTTTATGAGCTGAATTTCTAAAATTGCGGAAATATATGTTTAACTATTTTTTAGTAGATTTGTTATCCTGAATCTGTGATTTCAAGCTCATAACTAAAAATGCTGCTGAGATATGGGAAACATTCGAAATGACCTAAAATTTTCGACCCCCATTTAGCCTTCCTTAATGGGTTAATTTCTAAAATCACTGAAATATATGTTTAATTATTTTTATAGCAGATTTGTTATCCTGAATTTCATGCTCTTATCCAAAACTACTGATAAATATCAAGTCGAACATAGTGTTTAAAGAAACATGTTTCAGAAGTTACAAAAATAATTTTAAAAAGTTAAAACTAACTTTATCTTATTATTCCATCTTTAAAGTATGCATGTTGCATTAGAAAAGGCACTTAAAAAAACGCATTTTTAAATGTATGGAAAGACATGTGCAACTTACTGGAAACCATCTGTAAACCTTTCTCAATTTTACAATTGGATAGCCCTGAAAGCAACATTACAATCCATTAATGATAATGGCTGACAGTTTACAACTCTGCTTTCTTAACCAGGGGCCCTGATGTGCTATACAATATGTATCCTAATTAGGTGGTCAGCTTAACGCAGAACCCAAATTGTTAAGTTTCTAGGAATAACCAGGAAATGTCTGAGGAAATCGGGTAATATGAAAAGTGGTAGCCACCCTGTTCAAATCCTAAATACTCATGTATGGCCTGCACCTGGTTTAAAAAAAAAAAAAAAAGAGGGGGAAAAACTGTATGCATTTTTTTACTACTTCTCCTTCCCTTAAAAATGATTATTTAATGTGTTGTACTTTAAGACAAATTTACCAAGACCTTTTAAAGTTTACTATTATATATATTTTTTAAAATGTCAAATGATCTTTAAGTATATATTTTTCTTTCAGGTTTCTTTAATCCACCTATCTTTCACCCAAATGTTTCCATTAGAGGGGAAATTTACTTCTCCCTCATCAACAACATAAATGGTGTCCAACATTGGCACCCAAATCTTTCAATAAAACAGGTTTGTAGATTATTTATCTGTACAGTTATTTAGATTTTCTTATTAGCTGCATGTTTTTGTTTTACTGTATCATGCCATATTTTTTATTTTAGCTACTCTTTGGAATCCAAAGGCTGTTAAAGGAACCAAATTTCGAGAGACCGGCAAATGTCGGTGTAACATATACTTATTGGTTTGTAGTGTTTTATATATATATATATATATATGTATGTATGTATTTATATATTTTTTTAACTTTGTGGCAGGAATTAACAATCTTGAAGTTTAAACTTTTATAAAAATGTTACACATATTTATGGTGTTTTTATTTAATTAATACTAGATGGAACCAGTCAAAACTTTATGGCAAACAACTTTATAGTACCATAAAATTCATAGCTGCTTTAAAATGTTTGAAATTTTTGCAGAATTCAAATAAATAAAAAACCCACCTCGAATCATAGCTATGTTGGAGACCAGCAATTGGCTGAGTTACACTGGCACATGCACACTCCCAGAATTTCTTTCACGTGACACTTTTCCATTTACTGACAACAGCGATAAATCATACACAATGGGGAAGTTACACTCACTTTAGATTATGCATTCTTTTATGTTTAATTGATGAAGACAATTTACATACCTCAAAACTTAACTCGGAATCGCAAAAATAATTTAAACTAACTAGTTATTGGAGTTTTAAACTCCGTTAAAAGCAAAACAAAATCATGTGATCTGAAAACGTGACGGGATTGGTATGACGTCACTACACATGAAATGGGGAATTCTGCTTACAGGGCTGCCACTGCCAAATGGCATACAAAATAGTTGCTTTAGTAGCCTACAATGAAAAAAATAGTTGCCAAAATAGTAGCATTTGCACAAAAATAGTAGCCAAAATAGTTGCATGCTTACTTAAGAAAAGAGGGGCAAGAATCCTTATTTCCCATAAAAATAACATCATGAAAATCCACATTTTCCCTACTACATAACTGCCAACTAAATTTCATTGAAAATCAGAAGATTTTGGACCAAAAATCAGAAGATTTTGACAAAAAAATCAGAAGAAATAAGATTTTAAAAATTTTATAAAACTTTTAACATGGATAAAATAAAACTAGCTGGGATCATAATAAATGAGCAAATTTAAAAGACAAGCAAGAGTAAAATAAAATAGTCGCTTCCTAACATTTAGTAACCAAGGATAACTGATGTTGATGCTGAGGGCCGTGATTTGAATATTGGTGTTAAACTAGTTAACTGGTGGTGTTATGCAACACCACTTAAACAATTCAACCAGTAAAATATTTTTTGTCGCCATATACAACCAAAACTGAGTAAAAATATTTATATTATTCAAAATTAACAACACATGAACCATTAAAATATTTGCAATAAATACTGTATATTATAAGATAGAAAAAAACACACACGTGAATAGAAAATTTACTAAAACTTTATTATATATTACTAAAAAAAAAAAATGAGTAGAAAAAAATTATTTTGACAACATGTTCATAGTAGATTGCTTAGCTTTTTTTAAAAAGTTATTAGAAAATTGTGCTTTATAACATTTATTGTCAGTAAATGATTTCGCTAACAAAATACTTTCTAGAGTTTTCGTCATCATTGATGAGCTGAACAGAGTAATATTTTTCTTAATCAAACTGAAAATACATTTGCATTCAGCACTGCTGTAAGGAATAGTCAATACAGCTTTTAAAATCCTTTTTGCAAAAAAATTTTTACAAATCCTACCATATTTCAAAATTTCATCAATGGAACACATTTTTCCTAACATGGCAATGCACGAATTTGCATGTTCCATAATAGGTATTTTTTTGACATTGAAGTCTTGTGAACTGATTCTGTAATAAGTTCCAGGCTACATCTTCATCATTTTATTTAAAAAATGGAATTTTTTCCACAAAAAAGAAAAAGTTACATTGTAAGATTTTTTTTTTTTAATTCACTACTCCTATTTTAAATGAAAGCATTATTTAACTCTGAATTCTTCTCCTTTTAGAAAACTAAAGGTAGTTTCATTTTTTAAGCAACTGATAAAAAAATTTCCTGTTAATAGATAATGTACCACTTGTTCTTCATTATTTAGATAAATTTGTTATCAAATAAATGATCCATTAATTTCGAAAATTTAAATTCAAAGTTCAGCAAATTTATTATTATTATTAAGAGAAAGCGTGCTAATGGTTATACTGGATCCTCTGCAAGCATCAGCTGAGAGACAGCTATCGAGTTTTCCTAACTTCAACATCATAATGATTGAAAATTCCACCCCCCCCCCCCCTCCTTCCTTCCTATTGGCACCGAATTCCAAATATATACTATAAGTTGCTTTGGTGGCTGCGCTGCTAAATTTAACAGGTGACAAGAAACAGCCACTAAAAAAATTTACTTCTGCAATTTCTTCAAATATTTCTGAACACCATTTTTTCATTTAAAAAAGAAAAAAAAATCAGAAGATTTCATCTTCTGATCAGAAAATCAGAAGGTAGAGTTGAAATTAAGAAGAATTCTGAAAAAATCAGAAGAGTTGGCAGGTATGCTACTACCATCCAAATTTTCTACTTTTTGTATTTTAATTATAAAATCACACACACAAACGGAAAGAAAGAAAGAAGAAATTTTTTTAATTATCATCTGAGATATACGATCAGAATGCAGTTTGGTTTTTCCAAACTAAATTGAATATATTCTTATCTTGTGCTTGAGCATTACTGTGAGGCAACAAAAAAACAATACAATTTTTATTGCATGTTATTAGCTGCAATTTTAATTCCATTTTGTAAACAAAAATTAACTGAACCAATTGAAAGTGGTTTTATCAAAAAAGGATGCATTTGATAAAGAAAATACGTGTACATACTAACCTATTCTTTAGAAGAAATTTTTGTAAAATAAAATAGCAAAATCGTTCGAAAAAAATAAAGTATGATTTTATAGACACCAATGGGCCAAATAAAGCTATCTAAATAAGTAAAAAAGGCAATATTCTAAATGTTTTTCTCAACATTTTAAATCTGTTATTAAATTGAAAAACTGCGATAGAAAACAAGATTTTCTTATTTCTAAGTAGCATTTATTTCAGCTCGTTTATTAATTTAAATTTTTGGAATGAAGCATTTATACGAGGTTAGAAACAAATACAATTCACGCAGCATAGTGAACAAATCTACAGTTAATCGTTTGTGGTTCATACGACAGTTAAAGGATTAAATGCCTTTAAAAACAATCAAAAATTGGACAAATATACTGTAAAGCATAAGGGTTATGGGTGGTAGCCAAACCAAAAATCGATAATTAGTTTTCCACTGAAATTTGGATGTTGGTATCTTTGCACTACATTTATATTGAAAGAGTATTTTTTTTTTTTTTTCAAATGGAAGTTTTTACATATTTTAAAAATTGCATAAAAAACTTAAAAAAATTATACGGAAATATTAGATTGGGGTATTGGGTTAAAAAATTTGCAGTGCTGAGTTTTTTTTTTTTTTTTTTTTTTTTTTTTACAAAAACAGTAGCTGGGACTGGAAAATAGTCTCCTTTTTTCTGGTTTTCTTCTAAAATAGTCGCTTTTGAAGGTTTTTGGGCTAAAATAGTAGCCATAGTTGCCTGATGCTGAAAATAGTCGCTTTTAGTAGCATTTTAGTTGCAAATGGCAGCCCTGTGCTTAGAGTCGAGTGCTTGCAGACTGTTTTATATTGCTTTCTATGTACTATAAACATCTTTTAAAGACTCGTTTACACAAAACAAAAACAAAAATTTAAATCAAAAGATTATTTTATCATATCTAAATATAATGCACTATTAATTTATACATTTGCATTAATTGGGACAAACATTGTTCCGGTTTGTGAAATCCAAACAAATATTGTTCCAGTTCGTGAAATTATGGTAAATATCATTCCGGTTCGAACAATTTTTAAAACACATTGTTACAGTTCATGAAAAACATTAATATTTCCGTTCTAGTCTACGTTCATCCAAATAAATACGTGCGGTGATGCACTTAATATCACTGTGATAAGCCACAACCCATACCCACGGCTGTAAAGCGATTGCTATAGTACCTTTTGGTGAAAATTTAACTTTCTATGTACTTGACTATGTACATTAAAAATATATACAGGGTGTCCGAAAAGTCTGGAAATGGTCAAATAATTAGAGAAATATACATCAGATTGAAAAATGGCAAAATGCATGTTCAATATTTTTGAAAAATCTATTTAGGGATATGAAAGTTGCCCTCCTTTCCCCCCCAGGGGGGGCAAAGTTTTCCAATCCAATGTATATTTCTCGAATTATTTGACAGTTTCCAGACTTTTCAGACACCCTGTATATATAACTGACCCACGTCCGTGATAATAGTCTTAAATATACTAAAATCAATGTTGAATAATTTTTATATATTTAACCGAAAATCTTTCTAAACGGACATAATAATTACTTTGCTATCAACAGCTGAAAAGCATTTTTTTTCTCACTTTTTTTTGTTCCACATCGAGTCATTTAATTTTAAAGAGAACAGTTCTTAATGTCCAAACGCTTTGAAGTTTTTGAGAGTTATAATATTACTCAAACCTGTGAATAATTTTTGTGCTAAAACTGATATTTCATTGCAAAATTTTTTCTTCCAAACTTTTTTTTTTTTTTTTGTACACATTGAAGTCCTATGGGATTTATTTTTTTAAACTGATTATTTTACCACTAAAATTAAAACCAAAATTTTACTGGAATAACACCTGAAAGGTTATTGGTATTAAATTACATTAATTTGATTTTTTGGAGTCTAACATAGATCTCGAAGCTGCAGGGGTTCGTCGATAGCTTCAAAGCCCCGAGCCCAACCCTTTCCTCATTTCGAGGTGTTTAATTTGTTCATTTTTCCTTTTAAATTTGTCCAGTTCAACCTTTACTGATCTTGCCATATTATGAACATTTTCTCGTTTTGTGTGTAAATTATGGAAACGTAACAAGCAAAAATCTCAAAATAAATCCATCTATCTATCTATCTATCTATCTATCTATGTCACTTTTTTATGGACACGATAACTGCAATAATTCTGCACAGATCTCTTGGAAACTGATACATAAAATCAAGGGGCATAAAATCTCGGTCAAGTTCGTTAATGGGCAAAATCGAACCAAGGGGGGGGGAGGGGGCTTTTTGTGAAAACAGAAAACCCCCCATAATTTCAAAAGTATGATACATATCGAATCTGTTGAAAGTTATTATTACTTCTAGGAGAAGGGCCGAAAATGTATGTATGACAGATTTTTTTTATGTTAAATTTACTTTTGATTCATTTTGATAATTAAAAATGACCCCAAGGTGGGGAAAGGGGGGTGTTTTAGAAGAAAAAAATTCATAACTACATCAATTCACAAGATATCAAATCCGCTTAAATTTATTATAAATCCTCTTAATATTATCTAAAACTTTTATATTGACAAGTTTTTTATAGGACCAACCCTTATAGTAAAAAAAAAATTAAAAACAAAAAAATCCCTGTCTGGTCATCCGGATAAATGAGCTCACCCAGATACAAGAAAAACCTAAGTCTTACTTAAAATCCTCAATTTTCCACTTTTCTTCTTTAACAGATTTAAACTCTTTCATTCCCATCCGGTATACGGGGAAAAGGTGGCACTCCCATTTCAAAAACTAAATAAAACTGGACTTACTGACTTAAATAAAATATTAACGTGCCCGAGGTAAGACTCCAATGTGGTGGTTACCCCCAACACAACTCCCCGAAAGAGTTCTCTGTCATTTACCGGTCAAGGGTCACCCCTCCCGAGACGGTTCTGAGGGCTGATCGAACTCCCCGAGAGGAAG
Organism: Maratus michaelseni; assembly: GCA_963931845.1. Taxonomy (NCBI): domain Eukaryota; kingdom Metazoa; phylum Arthropoda; class Arachnida; order Araneae; family Salticidae; genus Maratus; species Maratus michaelseni. Next base: position 52,015,944 of record OZ007586.1, on the reverse strand, counting down.
TATTAAAGGGCACCATTTCCACATCAAAGCGGGAATTTAAATGTATACCGAATGAGGATATAAAAAAAATTGCAGTTTGGAAAACATTTAAAAAAAATTACTCTTATACATATTTCTATAAAAACTTTGTTTAAAAATTTACTTTCACCTTACACACTAATATATTACCAAAGATTATATATGTATATATTGCACAAATATCCTTACACATTATTCTGACACAATACAATTTTTACAATAAAGAAAGAGGTACGTATTTGACTAGAAAAACTTAATCTATTTTAAATAACATTTCAACAAATTTTAGAAGATCATATTTGGTGAGGGGCTTGGTAAACACGTCTGCGAGGTTGGCTTTACTACGAACAAAAGTTATATCAAAAATAATTTAACATCAATATGCTTACTACGGTGATTTTCTATTGGGGACTTAACGAAATCTATGGCCGCCTGGTTATCCACGTATAATCTAGATTTGAAATCGCTCTCGCGAATGATTTACCTACCCCGGCATTCCCGCAGGATCCAGTCTTACCAGATAATACTCTTCGTGGCTTCTGTTAGGGCGACAAACTCAGACTCCATCGTGGATAGACTAACACATTTTTCTTTAAAAGTTCTCCAATCCACTGGCGAGTCTCCTAAAAGAACGATTTGTCCTCCAATAGAAGTCCGGTCATCCCGATTCGCTGCAAAGTCTGCATCGGAATAGGCGATCAAATGCTCCTGATTACATAATAATCGGAGGCGATAATGTCTAGTATATTTTACGTAACCCAACAGCCGTAGAAGTCCGCCCCAATGAAATAAGCCTGGATTACTCTGAATTTAACTAAAAATATTTACTGCATATGAAATATCGGGCCTGGTTCGATTTTCCAAGAATGATAAACAGCCTAATACACTTCTATATGGTATGGTTTTCATAGTTTCAATATCAGACTGTGATGTTGGACAATCGACTTTGGAGAAAATTGTACCTTTACTAATAGGAAGTGAAGAGATAGGAATTTTAAACTTCTTAAATTTATTACAAATTTCATCTATGTAATGAGATTGATGAATCTCTAAACCATTCCTCTCATCAAATTCCACTCCCAAAAGTTTCTTAGTTTTCCCCAATACTTTTAAGTCGAAATAATTTCCAAGTTTTACCAATACTTTATCTATGACAGTCTGATTTTTCCCGAACAGAATAATATCATCTACATATAACAATAGTACTATTTCAGAATTATATACATATACACAATTACAACTTTCTAATTTGGCAAATCCTATACTTAACAAAACTTCATGAATTTCATAAAACCATTCTCTTCCACTTTGATGTAGACCATACAAAGCTCGATCTAGCTTGCAGTACAAATGAGACTTCTCAGGTATGGTGAAACCAGGTGGTTGTAGCATATACACGTCTTCTCTCAATGGGGCGTAAAGGTAGGCCCTGGTTACATCACACTGAATGTGACGCCATCCGCTACACGATACCAAGAGAGAGAAAAAGAATCTGATTACACCAAAATTGACCACAGGGCTAAAGGTCTCATCGTAAGATTCGCCTTTAATTTGCTTATAGCCCTGGGCAACTAAACGAGCTTTATAGTGTGCAATCCTCCCTAACTCATCTCTCTTGATAGTGAAAACCCACCTACATCCCACTGGAGTTACGTTGGCAGGTAATGAGGCCAATTGCCAAACCTTCCGTTCACGCATAACACTGAGTTCGTTCTGCATTGCCTCAAGCCATTTCTCGCGTTGTACGGTCTCTATTGCTTGCTTAAATGTTCTAGGAATGTACGGACCATATAGATCTGAGTCAGGGTTTACATTATTTAATTCTGGAGCATCCGAATCTATATCCTCACTATCAGAATCATTTATGTCAGAGACAGGACCAGAGTAAAGATTGTTACCTTTAAAATCGAAAGTATCTGGATTGAACTTTATTTTATTTCTATCACAGTATCTTTCAACATCTAATAATGATCTTAATCTGTCAGTTTTCTCAGTTTCATAGTAATATACATCTAGCCGCTTACCGGTAGGTCTAGGGACAGCTTTATGGGTCCAGTTAACATCTCTGAATGAGGAAATATCAGGACCGGAACTGTCGATGGACTCTGAATCGGATTCCCCCTCCCCAGATGTCTGTGGATCATTAACTTCGTTGAAGGGACCAGGGATGACCTCTGGTTCTACCTCAACGTTGTCATTTTGATAACTCACCAGACTATCCGGAAAAAGGTCAACCTCTTTCGGGCCCATCACGGCTCCACTGTCGCCTGGGTTAAACCTAGATTTTTCATCAAAAGTAACATCTATAGATTCAATTATGCTATCTGACTCTGGTATCCAAATTCGGTAACCTTTAGTTTTAAATGCATAGCCTACTAGGAATCCTCGTTTTGCTTTTGGACCAAGTTTACTCTCACGCTTTTGTCTAGGTATTCCCACAAAAGCAACTGAACCAAATGGCTTTAAATGTTTAACTGAAGGTTTGTTCCCTCCATATAGCTCAAAAGGTGTTTTATTTGAAGTTTTAGGGCAAACACTGTTTCAAGTATACACAAAGAACATTACGGCCTCAGGCCAAAAACTATGATCAAGGTTACTTTCTGATAGAAGTGTTCGGGCTCCATTTGTAACTGTTTGCATAAATCGTTCTGAAGTGCCGTTTTGCTGGGGAGTATAGGGGTTTGTCAATTCATGCATAATAATCCCTTTGGACTTTAAAAACTCATCGAGGTCCTCATTAACAAATTTACCACAGTTGTCTGTACGGATGTTTTTAACCCTTCTACCCATCACAATCTTTTTACTTAAAATTACGGGATATATATATGTGTGTGTGTGTGTGTGTGTATGTGTTTAACCTTTTGTTATTTTTATAGACATTAATTCCCTTAACAAAAGTTATTTAAATGGTTATTAATTCTTAAATTGACACCTGTTAGTGTTTTTTGAGAAATACTTTATGTGCAAACAGTCATAGAAGATCTGAATTCTCGTTTTGCAAAAACAGTTTGTCATTGTGATTTTTCATTTTGTTCTACAATAAATATTTCAGTTCTCATTAAGTATGATATCAGGAAAGGGTGTAGAAATATTGGTATTAATTCAATGTTATTGTTTAGTATTATTTACTATAAAAAAACCTTTTGAGTCTATACATAACTTTTTTATGCTTGACTGGGTCAACTGTAATGTTTAAAGATAGTTTCAAAACAAAAACTATTACTTAGAAAGTTCTATGCATATTTAATAAAATAGTCTCTCCCTCTCTCCTTTATATATATGTTTAGGGTCTAAAGTTTCTTGTCCAAGTATACTTACCCATATTTTAAGTTACTAAAACAATTGATAAAATTCATTTTTGTATTGGTAAAAGAGATTAAAAAATCCCTGACGGCTCGGTCTACAGGCACAGGTAGATTTCGAAGATACAGACCGTGGGGCGCCTGTTTGTTGGGAATTGCAGAAGAAATGACCTTTTTACCAAAGAAATAGAAGCATCTGTTCTACTTTCTTTGTTTTTGCCATGATACGGCAGATGGGGACCGCCCACTTCGAAACCTAACTTGACTGCAGGCGGAGCCAGCAGGGATTTTTTTTTTTTAAATTTTTTTTTTTGCTATAAGGGTTGGTCCTATAAAAAACTTGTCAATATAAAAGTTTTAGATAATATTAAGAGGATTAATAATAAATTTAAGCGGATTTGATATCTTGTGAATTGACGAAGTTATGATTTTTTTCTTCTACCCCCCCCCCCCCCACCTCTGGCTATTTTTAATGATATCAAAAATCTGTCATAAATTTTTGGCACTTTTCCTAGAAGTAATAATAACTTTAAACTGATTTGATACATATCATAATTAAGAAATTATGGTTTTTTTTTTGTTTTCACAAAAAGCCCCCCCCCCCCCCCCCCCCGGTTCGATTTTGCTCATTAGCGAACTTGACCGAGATTTTATGCCCCTTGATTTTATGTATCAGTTTGGAAGAGATTTATGCAGAATTTTTCCAGTTATCGTGTCCATAAAAAAGTGACATAGATAGATAGATAAAGTTTTGAACTGGGGGTTGTTTTGGGTTCTGGGAGTCATGATCGGTGTAGATCTGCAAAAATTTTTCAAAAATTCCAACTTAGGTGAGAATGTAATAGGTAGTATTTCTTACAAAATCTACCAAAAAATAGAACTTTGGCATATCTATATTTATAATGTAAAGCTGATTCTTTCAACAGTCCATGGAGAATTAACTACTGCATCAACTTACTTAATTTTGGTTTTAGATTTTTAGTAGTTATTTATTCACAACACACACCTGTGTGTTACGACATACCAATTTCTCTCTATTCTTATTCTAAAGAAAGGTAACTAATGCTGATGCCTTAATTAAATTTATTGTAGCCTTTTCACTTTCCCAGTTTATCCTGCAAAAATTATTGCATATAAAAGCAGGAAAACTGGTAATTTTATTGAGAAATGTATGATAAATGCATTGAAGCATACAATTTTTAAATTGAATTATTGTAAGTGCCGTTTAATGTTGAAATCAGTCAAGATAGCTCAGTTAATTTTGACGGGTTCAATCTTGTTTACATTTAAGTTTGACTGTGTATTTAAATGTTAGATTAAACTGTGACCAACTTAATTGTCTATAATAAAATATTTGTATTTGTGGGTTTCTGTTTTTTTTTCTTCTGGGAAAAAATATATATATACATTAATTGTACTTATTGTATTACAATATTCTATGGAGATATCCCTCTTTATCTGCTATTTTCATCTTATGAATGTCTATGTATAACCCTTCCCTTTCAAGTTCATTGCTTTTATTTCTTCTAACTTAATATTGTTTTCTTTTATTTTAGGGCAAACGAGGAGATCTATTGGCTCATTGTGCGCTATCAGGCGAATCAAATGAGGCCACTTCGTTTCTGAACCTATATTGGAATGATATTAAAATAATGTAATGTTTATTATATTTTGTATATTATTGTATATTTATTATTATATATTGTACAATTTGTAGGTTAATTATATAATTAATTTTAAAATGCACAATACCATAAAGTAAATTATCGTCTTAATCTTTAGAATTAAGCAACAATGAGAAAACTATATGACCATCAATATAAGTCATAAGAGGTGAAAGAGAACTATGAATATTAATTTTAAAAAATTGGTTTAAATTTATTTTAATTTTTTTGTTCAGAAAGCAACGTTTTTCGTAGAATAACCTAAAGAATGTGTCTTTTTAAATTTTAAATATTTTTACTGCTTTATGATTAGCAGTTAATCAAAGAGACTAAGTTACTGTTTTATATGTATTTTAATTTAAACAACTTTTATACACATTAACATAAAATGTCAAACACTTCATTTCAAATTACAAATATTTTCAATCATAAAAAATCAAATGATTGAAAAAAAAATTGCCGTAAAGTTCTTATTAATTGTACTTAGAACTTTTTTTATGAAATCTTTTCTCTCTCATAAAAAGTTCTTTTTATTAATGTTCTTTAAAGTAGAGATGCAACGATTATTCGGTCGAAGCCGAATATTCGGCCCATTCGGCCTATATGCCGAATATATCAAGTCCATTATTCGGCCAAGGCCGAATAATTTTGTATTTTGTGCCGAATAAGTTAGGTAATGTATAATGGACACATTTACATTACATTTCATCCATTATTCGGCCAAGGCCGAATAATGGATGAAATGTAATGTAAATGTGTGGAAAAATGTAAATGTAAGAAATGTTTTTATATTTGCACAGTAAAACTTTTTAATTTGACACTTTATATTCATCATGTATAATAAAAAATTTATTTGAAATTAACTAACACTTTTCCCACCCTTAATGGGTTTTACCTACCCATTATTGTATAAGAGGGTAATTTAGGAATCATGTTAAAACTTTTATGCTATATCAATAAGTACAAATAGTATCTGTAATAAGCTAAGGTAATTTGTTAAATTTAAAATTAATCTATTCAAAATTGTCCTAACAGAGCTATACAAGCAAATTCTAAATTTTTAAAGCTTAATGGGAAATTTAATATCTATCCCTTGTTAAAAAAAAAAAAAAATGGTTTCAATATTTTAATTATACCCATAAAGAACATAAACATATACGATAGATTAGATATAGATGTATTGCATGTATAACATAGATATTTAAATCGTATATGCTGCAATGCTTAAGGGGTTTTTTTTTGAGGGGGGGGGGGAGTAAAATACACTTAAAAGTTAAATATAATTTAAGTGATTTTTTTAAAGTGTGTTACTAATATTAAATAATGAAAGAAATGTAAATATACTAAATTCTTTTAATTATTATATATGTATGTTTTATATAATATTCTCAAGAACATCATTGTAATGTTTAAATTTATATTTACCTTAAAAAACAAAGTTAAAATGTTTTTAATAAATGTAGATTACAATGCAGAAATAATAATAATTCAGTATTTTCAGGTTATAGTCTATTTCTTTTTTTTTTCATAAATGATACCTTATTCTGAAAATAATCGCTCACTATGCATTGTACTTCCTGGTGAAGAAAGGTATTTTTTGGCTAATTATGAAAGGTTTGGAAAGTTTTCTGAATTTTTCACCCACCACTCCAAAGAACACTGTTGTCTTTCTAGTAGTGAATGGGAAAGAAAATTACTAAATTTCTTTTACTTCTTCACATTGAGGGGAATTTTCTATAGAAGCTTCACTCTGTAACTGGCTTGCAATTTCATTAAAGCATGCCCACAAAGAATTTGAAATTTGAGTTTGAGAAACTGGAATGGTTATGTTGGAAATATTTTGTTCAGATTCTGTTACTGGTTTTATACTAGCCTTTCTTAGTCTTACTATAGCAATTAATTTGGACTTTACATCTACATCCTTTGCTTCATCTTTGTTGAAAAGTAACACTTTAAATCTGGGATCCAAAACAGTTGCAATGGAATAGTGTTCCTTGTCTTGAATCGATCCAAAATGCTTCTCCAAATTTTGTAAAACTGTGTCTTTCATGGTGCCTACAGCAAAAAAAATCTTCAGATTTAGATAAATATAGTTTTAATGTTATAACTATCGGGATAGGGCTGACTTCAGAAATTAATGATCTTGATGAGGCAATTTGTTTTGTTATTACTTCAAATGATTTCAATAGATTGAGCAATTTTTCTAAAATAGTCCATCGGTTTGTTGTCAGATTATTTCTACAAATTTAGTTGTATGTAGAGAAAGTGCATTTTTTTGTTCCAGTAATCTCCCTAGCATATAATAGGAACTATTCCAGTGTGTTGCCACACTTTGGACTAATTTCTTCCTAGGAATTTTCAACTCATTAATTTGTATATCAGTTAATCTTGAACATGCTAATGGCGAATGATTAAAATGCGTAACAATTGTTTTACCTCAATTTTTGTTCTTGCCCTTTATGTGCATTGAAATTTATGTTGTGTAGTACTTTTAAAATGTAACAGCAAAAACATACATATCTATTAAAATTTAACATTACAGTACCTAAGATACTACATATTCATTATTTTGATATTTATATCTATTTTGCTTTTCCTTACAGATATTTCCTTCCTTTAAATCTCAAAACTTTAATTATACACTTCTTAATAGTGCTGTCTACTGGCATAGCAAAAAATAAAATAAATAAATACATAACTTTTTTGATAATTGTGAGCATTATAAAGTCTACACTGATTTCTTTTCACCATTTTAGAGGATATTCTTTTCAATCAGTGATTTTTTTCCCTAAGATAGTAAGATTTCTTATTTTTTATTTTCTTTCATCAGAAAGTTGAAATTTATGTTTTCTAGTATCTTTAAAATTTTGTCATTGTTTTAAAATGTAACAACATATATACATAATACCCTATTAAAATGTAACTAGACAGTGAGGAACTTTGGCTAAGAATTTTTTTGGGGGGTCGAATTATATTACTGAGGCAATATTTAGGCCGAACATAGCCGAATATTTTTTCAAAATAAAATAATGCTGTAAAAAATTAAAAATTTGCATATAAATAATTTTTAAAAAGAAAATAATACATTTTAATTGTGAAATATATAAGAATTGTGCATATAGTGCATACTATATTTTGTTTTTAGACAAAAATGAGTACATTATTCGACGGCCGAATAAGCCGAATATTCGGCTATAACTTGGCCGAATAATCGGTATTCGGTTATTCGGCCAAACCATTATTCGTTGCATCACTACTTTAAAGGAATGTTTTATGTACAGACATTGCATGGTAACTTAAATATTGAAAACTGTTTACTAATTAACAAGATAATAAATTAAATTCAACAATCCTTGTTTGAATTTTGAACAATAAATGAGTCTGAGCATAGTTACAGTTTTTTAGAGGTTTCTCTGATATCACCCCCCCATCTATCTCTCTTCTTCTTGAGAACTCAAAGCTGTAAACATAGATGTGAAATAATTTCTATATGATTCTCATCCTTTAGATAGCAGATTGAGATTCCAAAGAATGGAATTGAGCTTTCCATTTTCTTATAAACTAGTATATAACGCCCGTTTAAAATGAATGAATGTTGATCTGCGTTTCATTTTCATAAGACTTCATACAAACACACAACATGAAGATTTTGTTATTGAAGGTTTGTATTGTAAAAAAGTACATTTTAAGAATGGCAAAGGATTTCTACAAATACAAAATGATAATTTTTTTTTTTTTTTACCCAATATTCAGTTTCTGAAATAGTTCAACGATTGGACAAAACATTAAAAAATATTTAAAAAATAATAGATGTGCAAAAGGTTTTTAAATATATATATATATATATATATATTAATGACTTTCTAAAAAACTTGACTTACAGCTCATTGTTTGGTTACATAAGATACCATTATCTGCACATATGTTACATTGCTTTTTATTTATTAATAATTTATAGAATATAGATATACTTGTTACATTGTGAAGTGATATATAATATTCATTAAATCTTTTGTAAATATTAACTATTTTTCACTTATCTTGAATAAAGAAAAACTACTGTTAGCTATTTTGTTTTGTTTTCTTTACTTTCATTATTGAAACATGTGTTTACTTAGTTGTTTAGTAAGTTAATCTGCCAAAATAACCCCAAGTTCCAAAGATTGCTATATTTTTGTCACATAGTTGAAAATAAATTGCATAAATTGTACGGTTTTGTAGAAAACCCAGAAGCAGAAAATTCTCCAAGTGTCTGCAACGGATATTTCAGTGGCAGAAAATAACCTGCAGGTAAACTGTTACAATTCAGGATTGGCAGGTCTTTGACATGTGTCCATTTTTGAGAGTTTAAACTGCTATGTCCAAAATCATCTTATCAAAAACCTCAAATACTACATTGATATGCAAAATTTTACATTAAATAGTACTTATTTATATGAAACAGTACAACATTTATAAGGGAGACTGGTACACAGTCGACCACTTTCAGTTAATTTTTTTTTTCTCTGTAACAGACAAACCAATCTGCATGAAAATATTTTTTAATATTCCTTAAACCTTTACACATTCATCATAATTTTTTCAGATCATAGTTTTCAAAACATTTTTCAAAAAAAAAATTTTTTTGTATGCACCCGTAAAGTGGATCAGTGTGCCCCAGAAGTGGGGAACACTGGACCACCCAGCAGGGCACAGTGGACCGCTATTAAGTATTATCTGAAATACAATATAAATCTATTTTTCATTAATCTAATTCTTTTTTATTTCCACTTTACCCGCAAAATAACATAGTAATATAACTTTACAAGTAACATTTTGAAAAAAAAAAAAAAATTATATTTTGAAAATGATAGCAGATTAATACAGGAACAATTACAATTTAGTTGAAGTTATTACTTAAGTACAAAAAAATCAGCGCACATTAAAATTTGCAAATGAAATTCCAAAATATTTATGATTAAGATTGAGCCTGGAATTTTCCTGAAATACTTTTGGGTCTGGGAGCAACATTATGAAATCATTGACATCAACAACAGATTCATCTACAGTTTCGGGAAAAATAAACTGATTTTCAATCAATTTGCATCTCATGAATCTTACTTTAATAGAATCATCAACAATTAGACTACAGTTATATTTATCAAAGGCAGTAAATACAAAACAAAATATTTCTTACTATGTTAAATAAATTATTTTTCTTTGTTTACTTTATTTTACAGTTAAATAACTATTTTAAAACAATATTTCTTTACAGAAAATATGCAATTATTAAATATTTTGAACATTCTGCATTACAGGAGCAGAGTAGATTGTTGACCACTGTGCCACAGGAGTGGGTGGTCCACTGTGCCCCATATGTTGAAGTTCAATAAATTATCGTATTAAAATTGTTTATAGCTTTCTTGTAAACATTAACTTTAAAGTTAAACAAAAACAAGTATCTTAGCATTGCAAAAAAACTGTTTTATCTTATTTATCTACTATCTTTAATTACTAAAAAAAAATAAAAATATGATGAAGAAAATTTTTACTTTTAGAAGCTCAGAACAACCAATCAGTATAAAAAGTTCAATCTGAGCTAAACATATTTTCTGAAGGCTGTAAATAATCAGTGCAGTGCTGTTGTCTATTAGGATAGAGGAGAAGCTTATAAAAAATTAAATAAAATATTATGGGGTGGTCCACTGTGCCCATAGGTCCAGTGTGTACTACCGATTTCCCCTACGTAATGTTTAAAGTCTTTTACTGTATATCAATAATTAATATCTAGTAAAGTATTACTGTTACCATGGGCGTACCCAAGGGGTGGGCTGATGGGGCTACAGCCCCCCCCCCCCTAAAATTTTCGAAAGTGATATGAAAAAAGTGCTGATTTTTTTCTTTCTTTTTTTTAGAAAATTTTTAACTTTTTTCTATCACACAGCGGACTAGCCATTCTCAGTAGTCCCATATTAGTCCTCATTGAAACCAAAGAAGAGAAAGGGGGCTGATGGGGTTACAGCCCACTCCTTCCGAAATAGTCGGAAATTAAATGAAAAAAGTGTTTTTTCCTTGCTTTTTTAGACAAGTCTAATTTTTTCTTCTGTTATACAGCGAAATAACCATTCTCGTTAACCCCATATTAGTCCACATTGACATCACAGTATACCCAAAGATGGGGAGAGGGCTGATAGAATTACAGCCCCTTCCTCACGAAATAATCGAAAATGAAATGAAAAAAGTGTTTTTTCCTTGCTTTTTCAGACAAATCTGTAATTTTTTCTTCTGTCATACAGCGAAATAGCGATTCTCATTAACCCCATATTAGTCCACATTGACATCACAGTATACCCAAAGATGGGGAGGGGGCTGATAGAATTACAGCCCCCTCCTCTCGAAATAATCGAAAATGAAATGAAAAAATAGTGCCGATTTTTTTTTCTTTGTTTGAGATAAATTTGTATCCCCCCCCCCCCTATTATTTAAGAGACTAGCCACTCCCGTCGCTTTGGTTCCATATTAGTGCACAGTGACACCAGTTTATACCCAAAGAGGTGAAAGGGACTAATAGGCTTACAGCTCCCTCCCAAAATAGTCGAAAATGAAATGAAAAAGATTGATTTTTTTTCTTTTTCTTTGTTTGAGATTGTAATTTTGTTTTCTGCAATTCTTACTTTTTTAGATAAATCTGTATTTTTTTTATTCTGTCATACAGCGAAATAGCCATTTTCGTTAGTCCACATTGACATCACAGTATATCGAAAGGAGGGGAGGGGGCTGATGGGACTACACCCCCTCCTCCCGAAATAAACGAAAATGAAATGAAAAAATAGTTCTTTTTTTCTTTCTGTTTGAGAAAAAATTGTATTTTTTCCCATATCATTCAACAGATTAGTCGCTCACTTCTCTTTACTTCCATGTTAGTATACCACATTATACCCAAAGAAGTGGAAGGGGGGTTATGGGGTTACAGCCCCCTCCCAAAATAGTAAAAAAATTAAATGAAAAAACGCTGATTTTTTTCTTTTTGTTAGAGATAAATTTGTAACTTTGTTTTCTGAAATATGACGAACTACCCATTCTGTTTAGTCTCATATCAGCACACAGTTACACCGCAGTATACTCAACGAGGGGAAGGGGGGCTGATGGGGTTACAGGGCCCCTTGCAAAATAGTCGAAAATGAAATGAAAAAGGTGCTGATTTTTTTCTTTCTGTTTGAGATAAATTTGTAATTTAGTTTTCTGTTTTACCGAAAATTAGCTATTCTCGTTAGTCTTATATTAGTCCACATAGACACCACAGCATACCCAAAGAAGGGGAAGGAGATTGATGGGGTTACAGACCTCCACTCCCTTCTGAAATAGTCGAAAATGACATGGGAAAAAAGCACTGATTTTTTTTTCTTTCCCTCCTGTCATTCAATGGACTAGCCACGCTCCTCTCTTTAGTCCAATATCAGTAAAGTTGCCAAAAGAGGTTGAAGGGGGCAATGGGGTTACAGCTCCCCCTCCCGAAATAATCAAAAATAAAATGAAAAAAAGCCTGATTTTTTTCTTTTCTTTAAGATAAATGTGTAATTTGCCATACAGCCATTCTAGTTAGTCCCATATATTAGTGCACAGTGATACCCCAGCATACAATACCCAAAGACGGCAATGGGTTCGGGGGTTATGATGTTGCAGCTCCATTCCCCTCTGAAGAGGTCGCAGTAAAATGAAAAAAGGGCTGATATTGTTTCTTTCTTTTTTAGATAAATTTGTTTTATTTTCTGGCATGCAACGAATCTGTCATTCTTCAATATTCTCCTCATTCCTGTGAACTAATTTACTTGAGACAAACAAAATCTATTTTCAAATCACTGAAAAATAGCTCCATCCCTGTTTTACTGGATAAATGAATACATATATGCTCAGTTCAAGAGACCTACAAGTAAGTTCGACAAATTTAGAAGCAGTTTAATTTAAGGAGTTTTTAATCTCTCCCACAGGCGGCGCAAAGATTGTCAATGCGGAAGTATGTTAACGCACAGTAACACCACGGCTAATCTCAAGTCGATTTCAGCTAAATCGGAAATCAGGTGCGGAGGAGTTGACTGTAAAAGTAGCTTATTAACTTTCATTTTTCAGACACATTTCCATGCCATACCGAAATGTGTAGGGTGTTTAAGGGACCCCTGCTGAAATGGTCCGAGTAAAATGGGAATAAGGGCTGATTTTGTTCCCTACTTCTTAGATCAATTTGTGTGTGTGTATATATATACAAATATATATGTATATATATATATATATGTATATATACAAAGAAAAAGAAAAAAAAATGTATTTATTTTATCAAATGTTTAGTGTTCTAGCAAGAAACTTTAACATTAACATTCAATTACTCCCTCAAATCTTCCCTAATCCACTGAGTATCTGATATATTTTGGTTCAAATTAATTTAATAATATTTTTTGAATTTAAAGGAAATAAAAGACGAGATACACAGCTCATAAAAAGTTGTATGAATTCTACAAATGTATGGGAGTTTTTATTGAAAGGAAATTGAGAAAAAAAAATTGGGGAACTTAAAAGTGAGGTCTAAGATCAGAAAATCTTCAAAAGCACTAAGTCATATGTTTGAGGTAAATGTTTTTTCAGTATTCTGAGAAAATTTTATATATAGCGTAATGCAGAACGTATAATACTGGTATGCATATAATAATTGGTGTGCTGTATCCATATGTCCCGAATGTCCACCGTACATGCAGGATAGGCCAACATTTTGTAGATAATGGCTAAATGATAGTTTCCTTGCAATTTAAAAAAATATATTCTCTTTTTCAAATGGGATCTAGCTTAAGAATCTAACACACATTCTTTAAATTTTAGCTCTATGTATATTGCTCTGTGTGTGCAACACTTATTATTAAATTGATCATTTTAAAACAATTTCACCAAATCAACAAATGCACGTACTGAAATTTTTTTGTGAATGGCAATGTCAAGTAAGATTTGCCATTCATTATTGATTTTCAATTTTGGAAGAACCTTTAAACAAGACTAGATGGAACCCGTCAAAACTTGACGGAAAAAAATTACAATAAAAATATTAGTAAAATTAGCTTCTTTATTATATAAGAAAGGGTGCGTATGAAACAGTTTTTAAAATATTTTATTTTAAAAGGTTTCCCCCCCCCCCCCCCAGTGAATTACAGTACTATTTCTGATGCAAACTCCAAACAAACAATCCGTAAACAACTGTGTAATGCAAATCAGTTTGACATTACCGCCATATTCCCCACGGCAAAAAAAAAAAAAATCCTGGACCTATGAAGTATCATTCAAATATTGTATCCCTACGTTCATCTCATATTCAGTCAATAAAAGAACATAGTAAATAAAGCAAGCACAATGAGCATATACTCCCCCCCCCCCCCCCCTCTGTGATAATGCAACCGAATGAGCTCCTACGTGCATGTGCATTGCATCTCTCCAAATGCCCCGTCAAAATTAGACGTAAAAAAAAATTAAAATGTTTAAATTAAAATGTTTAAATTAAAAGTTTTAAAATGTCATCTTTAATCATTGTTTCTTTCAAATCCATATCTTCTAAAACACATCCATTGTTTTAAGCTAATCAATTTTTATGTAAAGATGAAGAATTTTTTTTACAATAATAAATCAATCTGTAGATAAGGGAGATTTTTAATGTTTTCAAGTGTAATTTATTTGTATTGTTACTTCGGTTCCTTTACATTATCAGGATGATTATTCCTTTTCCATCACAGTCGGGGATCTTTTCCCTCTAATACAGTTAAATATCCAATGGATCTTTAAAAAAATAATAAAATACAGTTCCTAGCATATTTTGATGCAACATTTACATCAACGAATTTAACATATCAATTTTATGTTAATCATAAACTAAATTTTTTTTTTTTTGACAGATTTTAGTTTACCGCCAAAATGCTCTATATTATGGATAATTTGATGTTATGATTTATCAGGGGTGTTTATTTTTCTTTTTTCAGTTTTTACGATGGTTAGGAAAATCTATTTTCAATTGGGGCAACTTTCCCAGAGACTATGTTACATTATTAAAGCAAACTGATGATCATTGTTGAGATAGAATTGAAACATATTTCATGCTTGAAAATTATTTAAAAAATCAGTTTTCAAATAAATTTCAATCGAAAGATAATTTTTTTCTAATTGATGATGTAAGAACTGAAATTGTAAAATGTAGTAAAGTGTAGTAAAAAATTGAAATTTGTAGCATTTAGAAGTGAAATAAGCGCGATGAAAGCTAAATCGATAGCGCCGATTGTTGTCACAACCGTTATAAGTTTTTAAAAATTGCCACTGTGTTTAGGCTGACGTCCAAAGACTACCATTAACAAACCTACCAAAATAATTCCTATAACATACCTGCCAGCTTTTGAAAATGGCAAAGTGTAAAATGACGCATGAAGAGTATTTCACACCATTTTTTTTTACACAAAACCCGTGTAATCCATTTTTAAGCAACATATACACGGCCTTTTTCTAAAAATTTTAAGTACATAATAGATGAATAGTAATAAATAATACAGTGCTGACCATTATAAAGATAGTTTGTTGAGAAAAATATGAAAAACATTACAACATTCATTAAGAAACTGATTTTGCTTTACGTTTGTGCAAATTTATTTAAAACACGACTTCTTACATGCAATACAAATTTTAAAAATCTTCCTGATGATTTTTGACAATGAAATCTGAACTCATTCTTTGGCAATACTAAATATTCCCCTCACATTCATCATTTACCGTAACTATAAGCAACTAGAAAGCATAAATTAAAGGATGAAAAATGAAACATGGAAGAAACTTTGCCAAAAAGTGTAAAAATATGTGCCCTAGGTGTAAAAGTGTAAAAAATGCTCTAAAAGTGTAAATTTTACACCTAAAGTGTAAAAGTTGGCAAGTATGCTATAAAATATTAGCCTCACATTGTTTATTCTAGCTAAAAATACAATCATTATTGATCTTTTTTTTTTTTTTTACCATAAAACTATATTTAATAATGTTTAATTTTCCTGAAATCTTTTACTTTTGTGCATTTTTTTATTAAAAAATGAAATCTTCTAACCTATAATTTAAAAAAAAAAGTAATTGGTAACATGTAATCAAGGTATGCAGTCAAGATGAAACAACCAATAAAGGCTCCAAATTTGACCTTTGAAATTAAGAATTGAAAAATCAGTTAAAATTACGTCATGTTAACACAATCAATTTCCTTTTTAATTTTATCAATGTCAAAATGCATTTCAAGCTAAGCATAAAGTCATTTTCATCGGTGCAAACTTTTCACACGTACTTTGTATAAGTTACTTTTATGATTAAACACCATGTATTCAAATAAAAAAAATATTTTGTATTTAATTGTAATGAAAAAATGGCATCAACAAAATTATAATGCATAATGATAAAATAAACCCAATGGACAATATTCCCGTGACGTCATAATAAATATAAATTTTTATTCGCTTATAAAAATGAAGTGCGTGCGATAAATATTTTTACTGAAATTCAACTTGCAAATTAAAAAAATTGGCCTAAAAGCCACGTGCCTTTAATATTTATTATTTATCTTTTATCATCGAGTTCCTTGTTACTCTGTGCCTGTCAAAAAATGGGCGTTATCAGATTGCCGACTTTATGACGTCATAAGCAAATGTAAAATTTTAATTGAAAATTACGGCTAATTAATTAAATTTTCGAACAAACGAATGCATGATAACAAATCTGTGTCTAAATATATTTCATTTAAAAAAAGAATGATGTAATTTGATGCAGTAGTTTGTTCTCACGAATTGTCGAAAGAAAACGCTTAGCGTTTTAAATATATAGATTTTGTTAACCAGATTTTTAAAAAGTTAGTTCAGTATATTATTTCAATTTAAAAACTATACCTATAAACATAGATGTTTGTATGTGTGCTGTTTTTTAAAGAGACCGCTGTGTTTTTTCCAGGACACTTTGATGAAATTCAGGCTTCATCACGGCGAAATTCCCGTTTTCTTGCGATGCTTTGACGAAATTCACATTTTTTGCAATCCTTTGAAGAAATTAACGTTTTTACGCGACCATTTGACGGATAACGAATTTTTTTCCCGTGATCCTTTGTCGAAATTTGCGTTCTTTCCGCTGCTTTTTGACGAAATTCGCTTTTTTTTCGCTACCCTTTGTGGAAATTTGCTTTTTCTTGCGTCTTTGTTGAAATTCACGTTTTTACCATGGTCCTATGACGAAATTTACAATTATTCTGCGGCTCTTTGACGAAATTTGCGATCCTTTGCCGAAAGTCGCGGTTTTCTGCGTCCCCTTGAGGGAATACGTGTTCTTTTTTGTGATCCTTTGTCGAAAGTCGCGTTTTTTCTGTGGGCCTTTGATGAAATTAGTGTTTTTTTATGTATCTCTTCGACGTAATTCGCGTTTCCTCTGCGATCATTTGACAAAATTTGCATTTCCTCCGCGGTCATTTGACGAAATTTGACTTTTTTTCGCGATCCTTTGTCCAAATTTGCGTTTTTTCCGTGTCTTTTTGACGAAATTTGTGATTTTTTCCACGGTCTGTTGTCAAAATTTGCGTCTTTTTGACGAAATTCGTGTTTTTACCATGGCCCTTTAACGAAATTTGAGGTTTTCTGCGGCTGTTTGATGAAATTCACGTTTTTTGCGATCCTTTGACTTAATACGCATTTTTTGCACGGCCCTTTGATGAAATACGTGTTGCTTTTTCGTGATTCTTTCTCGAAATTCGCATTTTTCCGTAGCCCTTTAATGAAATTCGCGCTTTTTTTGCAGCCCTTCGACGAAATTAGCGTTTTTTCAGCAGTCATGAGACGAAATTCGCGTTTCCTCTGTGATCATTTGACGAAATTCGTGTGTCCTCCGCGATCATTTGACGAAATTTTGATTTTCTCCGCGATTATTTGACAAAATTTGCGTTTTCTCCACGATCATTTGACGAAATTTGACCTTTTTCCGCGATCCTTTCGACAAATTTAGTGTTTTTTCGTGGCCCTTTGACAAAATTAGAGTTTTATCCACGTCCCTTAGACGAAATTCGCATTTTTTTCTTCATGCGATCAATTAACAAATTTCGCAATATTTTCACGTGACTGTTTAACGAACTTTGTGAAATTTTTCTGTGCCCGATTGACAAATTTTCGGGTTTTTTCCCGCGACCTATTGGTGAGATTCACAGGTTGAAATATGTAGACGGAAATTTTTTTGCGAACCCAAAATGCTATGCAGCTATAAAAGAAAGACAGGGCCTGCTTTTCGCTGATTTCTTCAACCGCTTTTCATAGATTTTCTCTTTTGAACTTTCTGGCACGATGCACGCACAGTATATGAGCAAACGCTGTTGGTCTATTGAGCAGGGATGTTGGAGAAAAAAAATTATATTTAGCTTGCAATGAATGAGGAGATGTGCAGAAGATCATAGCACTCCTCCAGATGCGAAGCAAAAGTGTGACTGTGGCACTGTGCCCACTGACAAAGTAAACAAATCTGTGAGCTGAAGAAAATTCCATGGAAAAAAATCTGCAGAAGAGGGAAAAAAATCTGCGATGTACTTTGCCAGTCTCGAACTTTCTGCTACCGGGGTAGAAAAATTAGTAATGAATCATAATATATCTTATGCATCATGTAAAAGTTAAATCTTTAACTCTAATTTGCACTTTTACATCATTACAAAATACAAAATTTCAAATCTTCCAGGAAGTCCCCCAGAGCCAACCCCTGAAATTTTTGCCAATTGTATAATTTTAATGTTGTTAATTTACATAAGGGCAGATATGAAATTTTATTTAACATATTTTTAATATTAATTTTAATTAAACATTTACTGAACAAATGGCTGTTATGTTTATACATATATAATATCAGAATGTATCAATCAGCTGATTATGTTATCTTTGACGTTCTGATTTTATAATTGAAAAAAAAAAAATCTTATTTAGAGCATACATGCCAACTTGTAGTAACTTTAATATATCTTTTAAATGTTGATCTTAAAATAAATCAATACACCCTGAATTTTTTTTAGTTTAAAAATATGCTTATATGCATTTTATATTATTTTACACCTTTATTATTATGTTATATAAAATATTCTTTCCAACAGAAACTTCCTTCATTTATATTTATTGCCAATAGATGGCGCCAGAGCAGTACTTAGGAACGGAATGTAAAATACTGATGGATCATCGCAAAAAAGCCTCTCTATAAAAGCTATCACAGCTATTTCTGAAAAAAGTGCTTACAGGGAAAAAAATGATTACAGAAATAAATTAAAGAAATCCTTTAATATATTTAAAGACTTTAATATGCTTTTACAAATATTTTAAGAGCAGAATTGGATATTTTAATGAAATGTTCAAAGAGTCATTCATTTTTTTTTCTAGATATGGGATTTATGATTCTGAATGGCAACAGTATTTGTTTACATCAGGTAATCCAATATTTAATCTTATTTTTAATTTAAAACTTAAAACAACATAACTGGATATAATATACATGTTTTATACGAAAATATACTGAACAGACATGATTTTAAGTAGAAGAAATTATCATTTAGCTTCATATGTTAGCATATGTTTTTCATTAAGCCTAACACGGCATTTTAGCTATGGTCGATTCGCAAACCACAGTGGTCAGAACTGGCACCGTTACACTGTGTTTTATTATATGGAGGTGTATTTTTGACAGAAATCTATTGCTACCATATAAGTCTTTTCACAATTTTATTGTGCAAAAATCTGTTTAAATCATTGATTTTGATAGAATTTTTTTAAAGATTATTTTATTGGAAAAATAAGAGGGATGAAATGTTATCCATTCCATATTTGTTTTTTTCATTTTATGCAAATATAAAAGAAGCATTCAAAGACACTTGTGAACTTTTGGCTACAATAAATGTGTTTGCTTGTATAGCACTGCTACCTAGGAACATACTTGTTATACAACTAACAATTCTGCCAGCATTTCTTGGGTCAGGTCTGGCGCTAATCTGCTGAAAAAAAGTAAATCCGGGCTTGGGTCCAGCCCCAGTGTAATGAGAATTTAAAAAAAAAAAAAAAAGAATAAAATAAATAATAACAATAAAAAATACCGGTCCAGAACACAAGTATGTCTAAAGAGAAAACAAATTGCACCGCGATATGACCACAGACCACAAAATTTGAGTTATTTAATTTTTAAAAGGCGTTCAAAGGAAAACATTACTATCTCAATTTTTCCTAAATCAATTTGCAACTCCCCCCCCCCCCCCACTCCTAAAAAAATGAGGGTGGGGCTGCCATAAGGTAAAATGTCCTGTTGTCATAGCAACAGGTTTTGGTGATAAAAATTTTAACATAGGGACGAATGTAAGAAAAATTCCTCTCTGGTTTTTCATTCGCATAGTAGTAATTTTTTTCTTTTCATAGTCACTTAAAACATTGCATAAATTCAAATTAATAATATTTTTTGAATTTTTTTTTTGATTGTCAAGAGTTTTCTCCATACGGAGATAGAAATTATAACACTGGATGGATAAGGCATCAGTAAGAAATTGGCTGATAAACTAATTCCCCATTTTCAACAAAATGCAAAATTTTAAAAAAATCGTGAAAAATTAAAAACTTTTACAAATAAACTTTATTGAAAAAAAAACAAAATTTTATACATTGGGCTAAAAGGTTGAAATGGGATTGTGGCTCAAAATTGCAGGCAAACTTTGAAAATCGCGACATACAGGAAGCTTTACATTCAATAAAAAATAGCAAAAAATTTAATTTAAAAAATTCAAACTCTGAGGCTCAGATGCTTTCTTCGTTTATCGCGAATCAAATTTGCAGACTCTGTGTGCAATAGAGGACAGCCAATTACAGAAACCTAAAGAAAAATATAGTTTGTTTCTTTTTAACACGTTGACGAACACTTCTTACGTCTATAGCCGTCAAAGCGAAGTTCACTATGTGGCATGACGGCAATAGCCGTCCAAAACGAAACTGTCGTTTCTAGACACTACGGCTATAGCAGTACAAATGTGCATTTACCGGCGTACAAGTAGAAGCCCAGTGTCATGTTTTGGAAACAATTTTTTAGGTTGAAGTTCGTTTTCCGTCTGTTAATACGAGTTGCAGCTTCAGTATGAACGTGCAAGGTAGGTAGTGCAACCTAATTAAAGGTGCTGAATTAATCAAAATTAAGTTTATTTAAGCAGAAAAAGTAAAACTATACTTCTAATATTCTAAAAATTACAAAAACATAGTGTCAATTTTCGAACTTCACTTGTTCCTACTGTCTGTCAAAGTGCTAAAATAAATCTGCCGAAAACATCTCGCTGGAAAAAAGGTAAAATAACTTGGTAGCAATGAAGTAATCTCATTTTTAGTTAAAAAAAAATTAATTAAAATTCAAAAATAGGACTTTGAAAATGCTAAGACAATCTAAAAATATAATTATTATCTTTTACAAATCTTAATTAGACCTTTCAATCGCCATATAATTCCTTAAAAGTAATAAATTAGTTCGAGTTTTTGAGTGTTGAAAGATTGATTGATTCTTCCGGCTAAAAAAGGCTACATTTATTTAAATTAATTCTGATAAATAATCAACGAAATGAAATAACTTGCATTAAAGAAACTCTATAATAAAAAAGATATCTTTTAAATACATTTTTGAAAAAAAAATAATTATTTGATTTTGCATTTGCAACTTAAAAAAAAAAAAAAAAAAAAACCCTATAAATTAATTCATTAATTCAATCTGTATAGTACAAGAAGTTAATTCCTGGTTTCATTTCAAGCCGATAGATGGCAGCAGCAGCAGACTTGCATTCAATGTATTGAAAATAAGTCCTTTTTTGCAACTCTTCCACTAGACCAGCCATACTCAACCTGCAGCGACCTTTAATATGCAGTCCACGACATATAATCATTAATCTCTATTTATAAAATGAATTGAGATGTGCATAAAAATTTAAGACATTCACTGTTCTTTTATGATATTTTCATGGGAAGACAAAATCTGCCCTGTTATTTATAATCACTAATTTAAAATTATCTTAAAACGTGTTAAAAGCCATTTTGTTTGTCAAAAGTTCTTTTTACATGTAGTTTTATTTGTGCTATAGTCATGTATATATTTCTTAATCTTAAACACTGAACAAACATTACTTCAATTTAAATTTGCACAATATATTTCTGAAGATGATTTTGCATTGAGATAATGACTGTTTTATTAAAGAAACTCACCAGATTAAAAAATTTTTTTTGAAACTTGAAAATGCTGCATTGTTATATTATTACGTTTATACTTATATTTCTAATAATGTGTGTATAAGTCGAAGAATTTTAGACAAAATTTGGGAGCTGAAAATGGGGGGTTGACTTATACATAAGTAAAAAATAAAAAAAAATAAAAAAAATAAAATAGCAGAGTGAAATACCGGAGTCATATTTTTTTCACAGACAATTGGTGAATGTGCAAGTCTTTTAAATAATCACATATGGGTCTAGGTTGGAGAGACAGATAAAAGCGGACAATGGTGATTGATTAAAAAAAAATCTCAACAATAATGTCTCTGTAATTGTTCTGCACTAATTTTATCTTGGGATAGAATTCCCTTTAATACAGGGGCATCCCTTTCAACATTTTAATCCCCTTTTTTTAAAAAGAATTCAACTTAAGATTGCTTCTAGATTTCTCCCCTAAAAGTCCTACAATACAAAGAAGTACTATATTTTAGCAGTTTAAGAAGTTGTTTACCATTGTAAATAAGGCTTGAATAGATTTTTCTAAAAAAAGTAAGTAATCAGTAAATTGATGTGAATAGGTTTCAAAATAGTTTAAGCTTCTTCAGTTTTAAATAATTATACAATTTTAAAATGTTGAATTTAAAAAAAAAAAGTGATTAGAAACGTAAAAAGTTTACTAATTTAATGAAAATTTATTTTTTCATCCTCGATTACAAATCACTTTTCAACATACTACCAGAAATGTGGTTCGACTTACATACACGAAAATTAAATTTTTTCCAAAATTTTGCGTAAGAATTGAGGGAGTCGACTTATACACGAGTATATACGGTATATTAACTTTATTATATAGCTTTGTTATACTTTTTTGTAATCTTACTATTTTAATTACACGTTTCTTACATTATTATACAAGTGTGTTGCAGCCCGCCTAACGTCGCAAACATGTTTGCTCTCCGCGAAATAAAAAAATTGAGTATTGCTGCCCTAGACCCTTGTGTTACACGGTTTTGACTGCTTGAGCTCTTCTCCATGTAACATCACCTGTGACTCAATGAGT
This sequence comes from Maratus michaelseni, assembly GCA_963931845.1. Taxonomy (NCBI): domain Eukaryota; kingdom Metazoa; phylum Arthropoda; class Arachnida; order Araneae; family Salticidae; genus Maratus; species Maratus michaelseni. The sequence goes on along the minus strand of OZ007586.1, from coordinate 51,992,648 downwards.
GAACTGGACACTATAATCAAATGCCCAAAGAAACATCGAATCGGGTGATTCTCAGTAAAAAAAAATTTCTGAAATTCACAGGAAATATTCTGAAAAGTTACAACAGAGGGAGGGGGGGGGGGGTGTTTACTCCCGCCAATTTTTTTGCACCTCTTTGACGAAATTTGCCTTTTTTCGCGATATTTTGATAAATTTCGCCATTTTTTTCACGATTTTTTGACGAAATTTGCCATTTTTTCGCGATCTTTTGACAAAATTTGACGTTTTCCGCAATGTTTTTGACAAAATTTGCCTTTTTCGCAATGTTTTTGACGAAATTTGGCGTTTTATGCGATATTTTTGACGAATTTTGCCGTTTTTTCGCGATCTTTTGGACGAATTTTGCCGTTTTTTTCGCGATTTTTTGACGAAATTTGCTGTTTTTTCGCGATCTTTTGACGAATTTTGCCGTTTTTTGCGATCTTTTGGCGAATTTTGCCGTTTTTTTCGCGATTTTTTGACGAAATTTGCCATTTTTTCGCGATTTTTTGACGTTTTTACGCAATGTTTGACGAAATTTGCCTTTTTTCGCAATGTTTTTGACGAAATTTGCCTTTTTTTCACGATCTTTTTGACGAATTTTGCCGTTTTTTCGCGATCTTTTGACGAAATTTGACGTTTTTACGCAATGTTTGACGAAATTTGCCTTTTTTCGCAATGTTTTTGACGAAATTTGGCGTTTTTTCACGATCTTTTTGACGAATTTTGCCGTTTTTTCGCGATCTTTTGGACGAAATTTGCCGTTTTTTCGCGATCTTTTGGACGAAATTTGCCGTTTTTTCGCGATCTTTTGACGAATTTTGCCATTTTTTTGCGATTTTTTGACGAAATTTGACGTTTTTTCGCAATTGTTTGACAAAATTTGAGTTTTTCCGCAATGTTTTTGACGAAATTTGCCTTTTTTGGAATGTTTTTGACGAAATTTGCCGTCTTTCGGAATGTTTTTGACATAATTTGCCATTTTTTTGCGATCTTTTGACGAAATTTGCCGTATTTTCGCGATTTTCTGACGAAAGACAAGTTTTTCCCGCGATGCTTTGACAAAATTGGCGACTTTTCTTCGAACTAATGACGCATTGATTTTTTTCGGCGATCATTTGCCGAAATACAGATACATTTTATGTCCGAATTTTCTGATTTATGACCGATATTTTTTTTTTTTTTTCGGAAATCATTGGCTTAATTTTTCGGAAAATTCGGACCAGAATCACCCCTGTCATCGAATCCTTCGGAGATAGAACTATAGGGTCGAGCGTTATGACATTTAAAAGGACATCACATTCACAGTAAAAAGGTTTTCTCGGATTTTTCTTGGAATTTACGAAACCTTTTTTAGATGAAATGTATCTCGGGGCACTTGGATCACATCTTCCCGAAGTCGCATAAAGGCTAAAAATTTTTTATGGCCAACTGCTTAATCTTCAATATATTCATAGAGACAATTTTAAGCTTTGATGCCTCGCCAGATTTCAGAATTATGTAAAAAAGTCTAACTCGTTATTTCTTGTTCCTTTGTATCTAAGATCAGTTGTAATTCAGTAAAGAATGTTTTGAAACTCATTAAACATATATTCAGTTGCTATGGGACGCTGGCTGAAAAAAAACATTAAAGCTAGCTTAGATGTGTCGGTTAGAGGTTTATGCTTGCCGAAATTTCCAGACCAGGTCCCCGCCTAAGCCGTTCAAAAATATTGGCCCAGCCCAGCACAAAAGCTAAAAGTTCACCCAGAGTTAGGGCTGGCCCATTCCGGCTCAGTAAAAAAAAATAAAAGTTTGAGCCGAATCCAGCCCGGCCCGCACAAAAACTTAATTGACACTTCTCGGCCCGACTGAATTTCTATAAAACACGCCGATATGTCTGAAGCAAGAATATCCTACAGTTAAAATTATTCATAAACTGCACTTACGCACATATTTTATTTTCAAATTAAGTTCGAAATTCATGGAATACAGAATAACAACAATATTAATGAGTTAGACCAATTGCGTACATAAACACCAATTAAACATGAGAAATGAGGTGCGTTCGTTTCGTGCTATAACTAGTTTTTTACAATGTAAAAAATCATTTTTATTATTTAAGTGAAATTAATTACCGTATATACTCGTGTATAAGTCGACCCCCCCCCCCCCCGAATTCTTACGCAAAATTTTGGAAAAAATTGAATTTTCGTGTATAAGTCGAACCACATATCTGGTAGTATGTTGAAAAATTATTTGTAATCGAGCATAAAAATAATAATAAATTTTCATTAAATTTAACTATTTTTTTACGTTTCTAATCAGACTTCTTTTTTTTAATTCAATATTTTAAAATTGTATAATTATGTAAAACTGAAGAAGCAATTATTTTGAAAGCTATTCAGATCAATTTAATGATTACTTACTTTTTTTTTTTTTTTTTTTTTTTGAAAAATCTATTCATGCCTTATTTACAAGGGTAAGCAACTTCTCAAACTGCTAAAATATAGTACTTCTTTGTATTGTAGGACTTTTAGGAGAGAAATCTAGAAGCATTCCCAAGTTGAACTCTTTTTAAAAAGAGAATTAAAATGCTGAAAGGGATGCCCCTGTATTGAAGGGAATTCTATCCCAAGAGAAAATGAGTGCAGAACAATTACAGAAACATTATTGTTGAGGTTTTTTTTATCAATCACCATTGTCCGGTTTTATTTGTCTCTCCAACCTAGACCCATATGTGATTAATTAAAAGACTTGCACATTCACCAATTATCTGCGAAAAAATAGGACTCCGGTATCACTCCGCAATTTTATTTATTTATTTATTTATTTTTTTTTTACTTGTGTATAAGTCGACCCCCCATTTTCAGTTCCTAAATTTTGTCTAAAATTCTTCGACTTATACACGAGTATATACGGTATATTGTCTGCCATGAATGAAATAAGGATGCCTTTTTAGGTAGATTTCGTAAGAAATACTACCTATTACATTCTCCCCTAAGTTGGAAATTTTGAAAAATTTTTGCAGATCTACGCCGATCATGACTCCCAGAACCCAAAACCACCCCCAGTTCAAAAGTTATATATATATATATATATATATATATATATATATATATATATATATATATATATATATGTCACTTTTTTCTGACCACAATAACTGGAAAAATTCTGCATAAATCTCTTCCAAACTGATACATAAAATCAAGGGTCATAAAATCTCGGTCAAGTTCGTTAATGGGCAAAATCGAACCAAGGGGGGGGGGGGGGCTTTTTGTGAAAACAGAAAAACCCTCATAATTTCTTTATTTTTATACGTATCGAATCCGTTTAAAGTTATTATTACTTCTAGGAAAAGGGCCGAAAATTTATGTATGACAGATTTTTGGTACAATTAAAAATGGCTCCAAGGGCGGGGGGGGGAAGGGGGGGTTTAGAAGAAAAAAAATCATAGCTTCGTCAATTCACAAGATATCAAATCCGCGTAAATTTATTATTAATCCCCTTAGTATTATCTAAAACTTTTATATTGACAAGTTTTTTATAGGACCAACCGCTATAGCAAAAAATAATTAAAAACAAAAAAAATCCCTGCCGGCTCCACCTGCAAACAAGTTATTTTTCGAAGTAGGCGGTTCCAACTCCCGCATCTTTTCGATACTGATACATAAAATCAAGGGGCATAAAATCTCGGTCAAGTTTGTTAATGGGCAAAATCGAACCAAGGGGGTCTTTTTGTGAAAACAGAAAAAAAACCCGTAATTTCTTAATTATGATACGTATCGAATCCGTTTAAAGTTATTATTACTTCTAGGAACAGGGCCAAAAACTTATGTATGACAGATTTTTGATATAATTAAAAATTGCCTTAAGGGGGGGAGGGAAGGGGGGTTTTAGAAGAAAAAAATTCAGAACTTAGTCAATTCCCAAGATTTCAAATCCGCTTAAATTTATTATAAATCCTCTTAATATTATCTAAAACTTTTATAGTGACATGTTTTTTATAGGTCCAACTCTTATAGCAAAAAAAAAAATCCTTGCTGGCTCCGCCTGCAAACAAGTTTGGTTTCGAAGTAGGCGGTTCCAACTGCAGCATCATCGCAAAAAGGTCATTTCTTCCGCAATTCCCGACAAACAGGCGCCCCACGGTCTGCGTCTTCGAAATCTACCTGTGCCTGTAGGCCGAGCCGTCAGGGATTTTTTTTATTATTATGTATGCCATGTTTACAGATGCGAATTTTTTTTCTTCGACACCAGACACAGCCGTAAATTTACCATGGAGATCTTGCTTTGCGAATGATTACCTCCATGGTTAATATTTCTGACTCACGATGAATGAATATTTTATTTATTTACTTCAATGGATTGAGATATTCGGCTGTTAACCTAATTTTCACTGAAGTTATCTCAGAATCTATACATCTTTTAATGTAACTCATCTCTCAAGCAAACAATTTTTTTGAACGATCTTTCTAAAAATGTAACTTTTATGCAATTTTATTCGAAAAATTAATTTTGAATAAAAATGGCCGCTTGGCATATCTATGGAAAAAGATGTGGTTAGCCCGTATTTGTTTTCCTCAGCCACATGACTTGCGCTTTTATCATATAAACTGCGTGTGATAAGATTTAATAGAATAAAGAAAACTTTTATTAATATCTTTTTAACACTTTCCAACCTAGTTGAAAAGTGTTTATGACTTCGGTTTGTCTGCCGTATGGCCGTCTGTCCGTGCTCTAACTCCCGTAAATATGCTCGGATTGCCTTGCAATTTTTATATGTTATTGTAGGTAGCTATAGCATGTTCCCTATTTCAACTGAAGTGTGTAGCACTTATAGTTTTTTTACAGGGACACTCAAAAGAATTCCGTTACATTGCGGTCTATGGGGAAAAATCATTTGCGGTTCATTTAAATAATGTTTCACTATTTTAAACGCATTGAAATTTATATATATCACTAATGTGCATTACAAGAAGCTTAATGTGGAATAGGGTGTGCATAGCACTTATATTTACTGTATAGGGACAGTCAAAAGAATTTCGTTACGTTACGTCTATGAAGAAAAATCGTCTGCGATTTATTTAAATAATGTTTCACTATTTTAAACGCATTGAAATTTATACATATCACTAAGGTACATTACAAGAGGCTTACTACAGACTATTGTGTGTATAGCAGTCATCGTTCATTTACAGGGACACACAAAAGAATGCTCTACTGTATGTTAACAATAGTTCCTGGAAATGAGTTTTAAGTTGCTGAACGCGATATTAAATTTAACTCACTTTTTGTCTATTACTTGTATAAATTCGGTATTTCATATACAGAGCAGCACAAAAGTTCGCGAACACATTTCCGGTTATTGAAAGAAACTCCAGAAGGAGAATTTTAAACTGTGCTACGCGTTTACTAACTAAACTAAAATTTAGCATCCTATGTAGTATCTATACAAATCTATAGATCATATACAGGGCTTAATAAAAATATTCGGATATTTTTCCGAATATTGTATATGTATGTAAACGTAATTCCTGAAATTACGTTTTTAAATGTTATGAGTATTCCAAATTGTTTACTTCGATGTTATCTATCAGCTTATTAAACGGTAATGATTTGTAAAATTATTTTGGAAGCTCTGGAAAGTGTTACGTAATCTGTGCTTGACGCATGATTTTTTCGTTAAGTTTCGATTCGATTTTCCTAAAAATTGAAATGACTCGACACAATTTTGCAATGACTATATATATATTAAATTTCAAACCATTCGTTTGGGTAGTTTTTGCGCTGTTATATGCGGTCAGACAGACGGACTAGACGACGACTATAGGTGCTTACGTATTTATATAATTACAAACGCACCTAAAAATAGACTGATACAATTACATTCAAATAAATATTCAGTCAGAAAATCAACGTAGTTTAAAATTAAAGAAATAAATGATAATAGAAAATCAATTTTAAAGCTCCACAAAGAAAAATGTTGATTTTTAAAAATATTTTTCTGGAGTTTATGAAAGCAAATTAAATTTCTAAAGATAACGTTAAACAAATGTACCATATATTTTTTCATGAAAATAAATAAATACTAGTATGTTGGGAACATCATACTTTCTTCTACATAAATAAAATCAACTGACCATAGGCGTAGTCTGGGGGTGGGGGGCAACCTTCTGAACACTAATTTCTAAAATATGATAGTCAATTAAGGCTTGTCTTGTATTGACCCAAAATCGAAATGAAATAACTACTTTTATTTTAATTTTATATTTCTTCATTTTTTTTACTTACTCAGGTGTCATATCAATAGACAGCTCAGCTCTCTTTCTTTGAAGTAATGAATGTTGTACCAAAAATTGCTGGTTCAAATCTGAGCTGAGCGAAATGGGAAGAGGGAAAGTTTTTTAGAATTGACTTGTAAGTTAATGTAAAAATCAAAGACATTTTTCTTCAAAAATCCTTCTATTGAGTAGAAGTCTGCACAAGCCTGGACCTGGCTCGAAGCCTGTACACTGCGTGGGTGGGGCGGGCCGGCATAATAAAGAAAACTGTTTTACTGGGCCGGGCCAAGAAAACAAAACGAACCGAACCGGGACAGTCAGAGAAATAAAATTAAGCGGTCAACTGGCACAAATTCTCGGCCGAGCCACGACTTAAATTGCTCCCAGCACGTGTCGGGCAGGCAATGTCTTTTTTTAAATAATAGAGATAATTAACATTTATTAACGGAAACTCTGGAAATATGCTTTAATAAATTACAGATTTTTTTAAATCTACATTTTTTAGGTAGATTTCGTAAGAAATACCACGTATTACATTCTCACCTAAGTTGGAATTTTTCAAAACTTTTTGCAGATCTACGCCGATCATGACTCCCAGTTCAAAACTTTATATATCTATCTATCACTTTTTCATGGACACGATAACTGCAATAATTCTGCACAAATCTCTGTTGTTGTTGTTGTTTCTAATCCCAGATTAGCTATGCTAAACCATCTCCACAAAACCAAAGACTTCCAGAAAATCATGAAAGAGCGCTGAATTTGCACAAATCTCTTCCAAACTGATACATAAAATCTCAGTCAAGTTCATTAATGGATAAAATCGAACCAAGGGCGGGAGAAATGGGGGGGGGGGCTTTTTGTGAAAACAGAAAAAAAAACCCGTAAGTTCTAGAAAAAGAGCCGAAAATTTATGTATGATAGATTTTTTATATCATTAAAAATGCCCCCAAGGGGGGGGGGGGGGGCTTTTAGAAGAATAAATTTCATAACTTCCTCAATTCAAAAGATATCAAATCTGCTTAATTTTTATTATAAATCCTCTTAATACTGTCTAAAACTTTTATATTTACAAGTTTTTTGTAGGACCAACCCTTATAACAAAAAGAAATTTAAAAAAAATCCCTGCCGGCTCAGCTTGCAAACAAGTTAGGTTTCGAAGTGGGCGGTTGCAACTACCGCATCATGGCAAAAAGGTCATTTCTTTTGCAATTCCCAACAAACAGGCGCCCCATGGTCTGCGTCTTCGAAATCTACCTATGCCTGTAGGCCGAGCCGTCAGGGATTTTTTTTTATATATACAGATTCAAAAGTTATGTTTTAATCATTTTTTTCTTTTATTCTAAACTACACTAATTTTTTTTTTTTTTTTAATGAGTATATATTTGAAAGTAATAGTATAAAAATCTAAGTGATCATTAATGTTGCTATCCTGTATTATATACCTTGTGAAGATATAATTTGAAATATACTGTAAAATTTTCCCATAAATATGTATGCAGTATTCTCTTAATTTTATTTTAAGAAAAAACAGAATTTTTTGTAAAAATTGACTTGGTTCGGGCCTAATTTCATTGATTTTTGCACGGGTCGGGGCCGAACTTTTAGTTTTTATATCGGCCCGGACCTGGAAATTCAGGCCCGTGCAAACCTCTACTATAAAGGCATTGCATTTTTGGCAGTATAGGTAAAATATGTCTTGTGCATAATTAAATATGTTCCTCTCTCTTATTTATTATTATTTATTTTATTGACGGCACTTAATCTTAAACTATATCTTCACATTTTTCAGATGCAATCGTTATGATTTTTTTTTTCTTTTTCCAAAGTGTGAGCCTTCTGGAATGAGATGTTTTAAAGTTTACAGCCGTACCTTGGTAAACGATAGTAATCCGTAAGCAAAACAGTTGCGATCCAAGGTGCAATTTTCTAGGCGCATGTACCTTAAATGATTAGTACTTCTTAAAAGTACTGATTAAACTTATTTAAAATGTCTTAAAAGTTTGATAAATATCTTTTATTTATTATATTTGTTACAAAAATAAAATTTCAATAAAATGAACTAGCGGGGCTTTCCTCATTCCCCTGGTCTGTTATTTTTTCAAGTGAATCTCGAATTAAATGAACCAGGTAGTGGGGCCCAACTGCCGTTAACAGCGTACACACGTTCAGGCTACGTCTGCTCTGGTCTCTAATCAAACTAACCTTGAATTTGTGATTTTTTATTTCGATCCAGATTAGTTTAATATTTTGAGCATCGTAGTTCGTGTCATGACGATTTTGTATTCTTCCAACTTTAATTTAATCTCAGCAGAGCAAAATTTAACAGAGGGGGAAAAAGTCAAGAATTTGCCCCAAAAAGCGAAAAAATTCGCTAAATATACTATATTGGTCCAAAAGCTTGAAAACGGATTCATTTTACAAGTGTTAAAAAATTGCCGCTAACCACGAAAAGCAGCAGAAAATAGCTTGAAATTTTTTTTGAATCGCGAAAAATTAAAAAATTTCAGACGACAAAATTTACTGTATTTGGGCTGAAATATTGAAACTGGATTCCTTTTATGAATGTTTAAAAAACGCCGCCTCGGAATGCGAAAAAAAGCTAAAAATCTTTTTTTTTTTATCGCTGAGGACAAAATTTACTAAATTGGGAAGAAAGGTTGAAACCCAATACCTGTAACAAATGTTTAAAAATTGCTGCAAAACGCGAAAAAAACGTTAAAATCGCATGAAAAATTAAAATCATTGTACGAATTCAGAATAAACTTTATTGAAAACAGAAAAAAATTTACTGTATTGTGTTCAAAGATTGAAATCAGATTTCCTTTACGAATGTTAGAAAAATTGCCGCAAAACGCGTAAAAACGTAAAGTTTTCAAAAAATAATCGCGAAAAACTTAAAAATCGCAGAGAACAAAATTTATTACAGTAGAATTCTTTTACGAGTATTAAAAAATCGCCGCAAAACGCAAAAAAAAGTTAAAATCGCATGAAAAATTTAAGCCATTGTTAAAATCTGTCTTTTAATTCGAAAGAAACTTTTTGAAACGAGAAAAAATTACTTTATTGGACTAAAAGTTTGAAACCAGATTCTTTTTTAAGAATGTGAAAATATCTCTACATAACGTGAAAAAAAATTAAAAAATCGCAGAGAACAAAATTTATTGGGTTAAAAGATTGTAGCTGGATTCCTTTTATGGATGTCAAAAGATTGCTGTGAAGCACAAAAAAAAAAAACCCGCTAAAAACTGCTTAACAAATTAGCGAAAAATTCAAAAGTCGCTATACAAATTCCGAATAAACTTTATTGAAAATTCTTTATTGAAATAATTCTGATAAATAACTAAATGAAATAACTTGCATTAAAGAAACTCTATAATAAAAAGGTATAATATATCTTTTAAATACATTTTTGAAAAATAGTAATTATTAAATTTTGCATTTGCAACTTTAAAAAAAAAAAACCCTGTAAATAAATTAATTCCTGGTTTCATTTCAAGCCGATAGATGGCAGCAGCAGACTTGCATTCAATTTATTGAAAATAAGTCCTTTTTTGCAACTCTTCCCCTAGACCAGCCATACTCAACCTGCAGCCCGTGGGCCGCATGTGGCCCAGCAACCTTTAATATGCAGCCCATGACACAATCATTAATCTCTATTTCTAAAATCAATTGAGATGTGTATAAAAATTTAAGACATTCACTGTTCTTTTATATATTTTCCAACATTTACTATATTGGGCTAAAAGGGTGTAACCGGATTCCTGTTACAAATGTTAAAAACTTCCTCAAAACGCGAAGAAAAACCGCTAAAATTCGCGAAAAGTTAAAAAATCGCAGAGTACAAAATTTAGTATAATGGGCTGAAAAATTAAAATTGGATTCCTTTTACGAGTGTTTAAAAATCGCAGCGGAATGCGAAACAACGGAAAAATATAAAAAATTTATGAACATTTTAAAAATCGCAGAAGACAAAATTTACTATAATAGGCTAAAAGGTTGAAACCAGATTAGTATCACAAATGTTAAACAATTGCCACAAAACGCGAAAAAACACTGATAAGAAATTTGCGAAAATTTTCCAAATCACTGAGGACAAAATTTAATATATTAAGCTGAAGGATTGAAACCAGGTGTATTTTACGAATATTTAAGAAAATCGTCGCAAACGCTAAAGAACGCTTAAAATTGCACACAAAAATTCGTGAAAAATCTAAAAATCGCAGATCACAAAATTATATACGTATATCACAATATTAAATTTGGATTCCATTTACGAATATTAAAAAAATCGCCGCGAAACGCAAAAAATCGCATAATAAATTTGCAAAAAAATAAAAATAGCAGAAATGAAAAAAAAATTAAACCAAATTTCTACGAATGTTTAAAAAATCGCCACGAATGCTAAAAATTTCATAAAAAAATTCGTGAAAAATTTAAAATATAGAGGAAAAAATTTACTGAATTGTGTTAAAAGATTAAAACTCAATTTGTAACACAAATGTTAAGAAATTGTCGCAAAGCGCGAAAAAACTAAAAATCACAAACATTTCGCGAAAAAGTCAAAAATTGCTGCACGATTTCCAAATAAACTTTTATAAAACGAAGGTAAATTTCATTATATTGGCCTAGAAGATCGAAACTGAATTCTTTTTACCCAATGTGGTAAAATTGCCGCAACGTCGTTAACTGGGGCCATTTTTAACCAAGAAACCATTGTATATATATAAAACGCACACATATAGCTATGTGTGCAAGCGTGCGTGTATGATAAACATTTGTGCCCTCCACCCCCAAAAAAATAAAAAAATTAGGTCATGCTACGCTATGCAAATGACAATTCGTTTTTGAGGAATCACTAACGCGGAAGTCGGGAAAACAGATCATAGTAGCGACATCTGTCGGCAGTACACACAAACCTAATAAGGATCTATTTATGTCAGGTCTAACATAATATGCAGTTTGGTGAAATTACTTGCATAGTCCTTGACATATAGCTATCGCGGAAATTGTGAAAAATGCAGCATAGAAGCGCCACCTGTTGGGCGATTTGCACCAAAACTTTATCAGCTTCTATTTGTCTCAAGGTCTAACAGAATACAAAGTTTGATAAAATTCCGTGCATTAGTTTAGATAGAGCACCCACAAAATTTATGTCATACCGACAGACTCACGGACAGACATTTTCTAAAAACAATCAAATCGTGCTCAAGACCTGGTAATGTACGTTCTGTAGGAGATTTTTGTATTGAAATTGGAAAAATGAATTATTTGATTCTGAATGTACTAGAGATTCTTGCCAAAATCGTAAAAGGCAACAATTTGCGTAAAAGGTTGCGTAAAGGTGTAAAATTGCGTAAAAGGTAACAATTTGCAGATATTGTGACCACAACCTTTCAAGGAAAGGTTGTGGTCACAATATCTGCAAATTGTATAAAGTACTTAAATCAAGAACCAGCAGATGGAAATTTAGATAGGAGTGCTCTTTGTTGTTGTAATATTGAACAAGCAGCTGTAAAAACCACATAACCAACTGCAGACATTATACTGTAATGTATCTATCCAATAAAGTTTTAGGGAGGATAAATTAGATAAGTTACCAGCCAAAGCATTGGGATAGAATTTAATTTGAACAAATGAATCAATATAGAAAATTATTTATAAATTTATAAAGATATTAATATTTAAATAAATTAGCCTAACAATATATGGGCAACATCATAGACCTAAAACCTATAAACACATCGAAAACCGAAAGCTGAATTTTTTTACAAATCTAATATACTTTCTTTTTGTAAAGATAGAAGAAAGGAAAAAATGCTATCCCAACATGAGCTCGAAGGGAGGCTGTGGAGGGGGGGGGATTTAGAGGTATGCATGAGCCGGGCCAATAATTGTTTTCACACGGCCAAGGTCGCACCCGGACCGAACTCTTAGCTCTAATATTATATATAATACATAGAACTCTTAGCTTTAATATATATACCCGCGGGACGGGATCCAGCTTTGGAAAAGGTCTTCTGAGAGACCTCTGATGTTGGTTTGCGAGACTCTTTTTTAGCCCAAAGAGGGGAGAGCTCCCCCCTCAGACGCGCAATGGGGAAGTTGCACTCACTTTAGATTATGCATTCTTTTATGTTTAATTGATGAAGACAACCTTACTTACCTCAAAACTTAACTCGGAATCGCAAAAATAATTAAAACTATGTAGTTATTGGAGTTTTAAACTCCGCTAAAAGCAAAACAAAACCACGTGCTCGGAAAACGCGACGGGATTGGTTTGACGTCACTACACATGAAACGGGGAATTCTGCTTAGAGCCGTGTGCTCGCAGACTGTTTTATATTGCTTTCCATGTACTATAAACATCTTTTAAAGACTCGTTTACACAAAAACAAAAACAAAAATTAAAGACAAAAGATTATTTTATCATATCTAAATATAATGCACTATTAATTTATACATTTGCATTAATTTTCATTTAGAAAAATGTTGAAGTTGGTCGGATTCGAAAAATACAAAATTATGTCTTTCGGAAATAGTTTTTTTATTTTTTAAATTCGAATTTGTTTTAGGACAGAAAAACTGCATTTCATGTGGGTAAAAATACAGGAAGCTAAAGCTAAAAGGCCCGTATATTGTTCACTTACTCTGATTTATTTAAATGAAATAAGAACTTCTTTAATTGAAATAAGATACTTTTGTTACACTGATTTATTGAATAAAAATTTTAATTAAATACTGACAATAATAATTGTGTTTTCACTCTTCAGAAAAAAAAAAATTACTGTAACATACGTGAATAAATTTATCACTATTGTCTTTTATTTTCTCTTTTTATGTACTTACTTAAAAATAAGTATTAAATTAAATATATTTTTTAAATATACATCTTTTATAAGCATCCAATGTTTATTTTCATAATCACGCCTCCTTTTATGATTGGAATTCGTGATTTTTCAAAAAATGTCTAATATAATACTATAATTTGGCGTGGACACCGAAGCTTAATGTGATTTTTTTTTTTTTTTTTTTTTTTTTTTTTTTTAACGCTTGGTAGAAAATGAGAGCTAATAAACTTATTAAAATAAATGTATAATCTTTGCTTTTTTTCTGTTTTAAGGTATGGAAAGGGAAAAAAAAAAAAAAAAAACATTATTTAAACTATCTTTTTACGATTGCTAAATTGATTTCTCAACGTATAATCATAATTCAATTAATATAGAAAAGTGTAAAAATAATTTAATTATCGTTTTATTATTATTTGCTTACGTTTAATTTTTGAATGGATGCAGTACTTTTTGTTTGTTTGAAATATAATTTCTCAGAATGTCCTATTTTTAGATTTATCATGTTCTAAAAATTTTATATCTTTATTTTCCTCAATGTTCTAACTTTCGTAAAAAATAAAAATAATGACAATATTTTAAAATCTTGTTAAAGAAAGCAGTATCTTAATTTTGAAAATAAGCATTATACTGCACAAAGCTTTTTTAAAACAGAGTGAGATGTGCTGAGAATTTGAATATGTTGTTGAAGTAGAGCCCACTCTTTTCACTTTTGAAAACAGCCATCTCATTACACGTAAACTTTTTATAGTGACATATAAAGAAATCAAGATATATTATCATACAAGGTTTATTCTTTGTTTGAACAATGCATTAGTATCATAAGGGCAGGGCATTTTGTTGAGAGATATTATGCTATAACATCACGGTTTTTAAATTCAATTCACAGGTAAGGCATGAATTTGCATGATTAATTTTTTTAATTATTTGGAAGGTGTGGATTATATATTAATTTAGCAACAAAAATTTAACATAGAACAAAAGAATAAAGAAAAACATTTATACATCATGAACGAAAATTCAAACATACTACCATTCATTTAATGTTTAAAATGTTAATAACAGCAATAAAATTTAAATATACATAACATTTCTTCAAATATATTTAGAATTATTATATTTCTGCATAATATTTATCTTTTGGCGTTTTTAATTTCCGTAGAAATATTGTTAATTTATAACAAAAATAAAACAGATAATTTTTAAACTAAACATCATCTCTAATCTGCAAATTTCTATAAAGCATAAAACCTTCAATCCCACATTCTGAAAATGTCACAAAACTGACAGTATTTAAAATAATTACTTGATTGTTTTGCCTGTGTGTAGTGTAGGCCAGATATCTGTTTAGAAAAAAATTGAGTCCTTTAAAGGACCCTTCACAAAATTTTTCATATTAAAACAGGAACCTTCACAATACATTCCACCTTAAAACAAGACCCTTCACAAAATTTTTTGCCTTAAGAATAGACCTTTCACAATTTTTTTCCATCTCCAAACTAAACCTTTTACAAATTTAATTATTTAAAAGAAAAATCTGACCTGACACAAAACAACTGAATCCGTTAAAGAATCTATTTATGTAGCTTTTACATATATAAAGGATCTTGTCAAAAATTCATAAACAAGAAACTGAATATAACAATTATTTCAAATTCACAAAATTATAATTAGTTTTTTCACAAATATGAAATACTTTTCACAATTTCACACAAAAAGAACCCTGTGAGAAAAATCTGGATAGGTCCCTGGAAACATTTTTTGAAAAATTATTAAACTTTTCTCGTGTATATTTATATAAAAATTCTGTAAGCCTGTCTTAAAGCTATCTTAGCACATTTCGTTCTTTCTAATAACTTTAGCTGTTTTTCAAATATTCAAAACAGTTTATTTAACAATTAAAGAGATAAAACATATAGTGAAACTAAGCAAAATTCATAATTTAAGTATAAAATATAAATACAAAAACCCTTTTATAAGTTGACTCCACCTTCCCTAATGAAATAAGTCCTAGTAATTTGTTATACTAATCATTTTTAAGAAAAAAAAAGAAATAGTCCAGCGTAAAGCAAGCCGTCCCCATAGGAAATAACAGGGAGAAATACAGCGAGGGTTTGTTTACATGTGTAGTGACGTCACAACAGCTTTCGTCACGTGACGTGGCTTTTTCCCGCCACGGCAAAAACTGCGTTTTAAAAGTTAATTTAATGAATTATACAAGTTTCAAATATATGTAAAAATGGTATCAAAATGTTCGTATTTTTACACTCTATCAGATGCAAGTTAAATTGAAAAACGTGCAATTTCCCCATTGTTCTGCATCCTGCTTGGAGGTGCAATGATGGGCGGAGTTACCAGACTTCAAAATAACAATTTTTACTCTGAGGGAGTTACTGAAGTATCAAAAAGGTGGGTCCAAAGAAGATTTACAAAGTAGAGATTTACAAAGAGAGTAGGGGTGTGGGTTGTGAAGTCATTGGTCCGATGTGCTCTATGACTATGAGTGTCGTTCTTTAATTTTTGAGTTTAATTATATAAATAATGCAATTTATTTCTTTTATTTAAGATAATTCTATCGTGCTGTGGTTAGGACAAACATCAGAAATTCGCTATCTCATATCAACAAGCTAATATTAATACTATTATATTAGTAATACAATATGGCCATACTAATGGGAAAGTAGGGATAGTTACTATTTTCGAAAGACAAATGATGTATACTAGCAAAAATTTAAACACAAACAGAGAAGAAAGCAATGAATCAAAGTATTTAAATCTGTTTACTCATACAACATAATTTCTATTTTATTTAAACCGAAATATAGATAAATGAACCAGTGGACCAATACCTATTTGCATTTACACACCAAAAATAGTACTTACGTTATTCTTCTCATTTTATTGTATTAATCGTTTTTTTAAAGCCTCGTTTTCATTACCATTCAATTTTCATGATTTAAGAAAACACAAGTTACATGATTTAAGAAAAAACTCAATAAATAAAACAAAATTCAAATCTACATAAAAAATCATAAGATATTCCTTTGAGAGAATTTTAATTGTAGGTGTTTAGTAGTTTTGTGGCTGTAGTGTTGGTTAAAAATAAACGTTTTTCTTTATTTGGTTCAAATTGAGTTTAGCCGGACTGAGCCTGATTTCATTTACTTTGTGCACGGGATGGGACCTTGCCGAACATTTCCTTTTTATACGAGACTGGTCCAAGATTGCTTTGCACGAGTCCAACCCGGAAGAAAGCTGAGTCCTGCATTGGGTTGGGTAACCCGATTTTACCCAAATCCGGTAGGGTTGGCGCCAGGGTTGTAAAAAACCCGGTTTTTTTTTAACCCAGCCCGGGCAGCTACCCGCAACCCTTTTGGTTGTAAAAAATCCGGGTTTTTTTTTTTTCACCCAGCCCGGGCGGGTCCCACTACAACCGTGGTTGGCGCCGATTCTTTACACAGCGGGTCGGGTCGACTCTCTAATTTTGTTTCGGTTTTGACCCTGAACATAGAACTAAAGAACGACTTCTAACGAAATAGTGTTCATATCGTGTAGCGATATGAACACTATTGTGAAGCAATTTCCAACACAGCCAGAAAACTGTCACGAAACTTCACCGTTAAATAAGGTGAACGAAGATATGTAAGTAAACAGTTTAGAAAACATACAACACATTGGAAAATACAGTTTTCGAAATTCAATGTCAAAACAGTAGTCGAATTATTTTGTGCAGCCCTGAATATGATCAATAGATGTGGATATATAGCATGATAAAATTCTATTAGAATATTCACATTTAGCAATTTTCGCCAATCGATAAAAATGCATTTGAAAATTTTTGTACAGCGCTGTATATTATCTGAAGATTTTTGTACACACCACATATTAAGTAAAAGGCAACTTAAAAATCAATCGCAGCAATTACCAACCGTAAACGAAAATGTATCTTTTTCTTTGAGTAGGTAGTATATGAATTTATTTATATTCCATAAACTTCTATTAGTCTACTAAGTAGTTCAGCAGGAAAATGTTAACACAATTAAAAACTACCCTTAAGCAATTCACTCCCATAGTCTGTAACAATACTTACGGATTCATTTGTGTAAGTCCTGAATATGATCAACCGAGTTTATAAACACTCACGTACTATGAAAAAATTTAGTTAAACTTAACAACGCAAACTAAAGTTGAAAACGCACTTATCACAAATAGACTGTAAAATATCGCACATGCATTGTAACCGATATCTTTTGTGTGTCCTTGTAAATAAACGCAATGCACACAAGAGAGTAATTTATAGTGCACCTCAGTAATGCATATAATTTTCATTATGTTTGAAATAGTGAAATATCACTAAATTACACTGCAAACGATTTTTTCCCATAGAACAACGTGTAACAGAATCCTTTTGTTTGACCCTGTAAATGAATAATAAATGCTTTGCACCCCATACGCTGCAAAAATCATGTTTTAATGCGCTTCATAATTATATATCAAACATTTTTATATCAAATATTTTTCTCGCTGGCCGCAAACATACGTTTGCGACGTTAGGCGAGCTGCAACACACTTATATAATAATGTAAAAAAAAGGGGGGGTTATTAAAATAGACAACAAAAGTAGTATAAGAAAAGCTATATAATAAAGTTAATATAATCAGTAAGATTGAACGTTTGCCCGGAAGAAATATTACAAAAAAATGCAACACCACTACTTCCAAACAGTATACTTCATAGTAGATTTATTTCTATTTCAAATGTTGTACAAATAAGCCGCAAAGATTGTTGTTTGGAAATAGTGGTATAAAACGTTTTGCTGCCAATTTTTCCGCGTCACCTAATGCTAATAAGCATTATTAGCTATCTGATAAGTATAAAACGTAATTATATCACAAGCAGCATTTCCAAGTTTTAAAGAAAAAAATTTATAGGATTTTCTTTAATAAATCAGTCATTTTCTCAATGCGAAATTATATTGTGCAAATGTACTGTTATGGAATAATGTTTGTTTAATGTTGAAAAGATTAAGAAATGTACACACCACTGTAGCACCAATACATAGGTGCCAACCTCTCATTAATATTCGGGTTAATTTGACCCACTTGAACAACGCTTCAAACCAGAAAAATTATTGGATGAATCTCTATTTATTCTATTTCAGGTTTCTACGTGCAATTTATTTCATTTCATTTCTTAAAAAAAATTCTGCTGCGAAACGTGTTAAACCTGGGTCAAATTAACCCGCATATTACGGAATATTAATGAGAGGTTGGCACACCTATGCCAATAGAACTACGTTTAAAAACAATTTTTGACAAAGGAAACCGCATTTAAGATGATTTAAATTAGTAATTATAAATGACAGTACAGAATTTGTCTTCCTTCCCATGACATTATATTTTTACACACGAGTCAATTTTATAAATAGGGATTAATGATTATGTGTCTCGGGCCACATGCGGCCCGCAGGCTGAGTATGGCTGCTCTAAGGTAACGTATTTATTGAAAAACGTTTCTTTTAAGGAGGTCCGGGACACATTAAAAAAAAAAAATATTTATTGAGTTAAAATTTTGAATTTTTTTGTGATGGTTAACCATATTATTTGTAAACAAAATCACATGATAAAACTTCTCATAACTTTAAAAAAAAAAAAAAAAATTAAAAAGGTGGGGTAATTTAAAATCGTTATAACTCGAAATATTAATTGTAGAATTTCAATTTTTTTTTTCATTTAAATAAACAGAAATATATAAATTTTGATTCAGCATTTTAAAAAATATTAATAAAAAAACTTTAAAAATATTTAAAGCAAAAACTTTTAAAAAAATGATGTAACTTAAAAAAAAAAAAAAAAAATCATATTTTCAAAAGTAAATATTTTTGTTTAATTTGCTGAATCAAAATTTAAATAAAATAACTGAAAAAGACATGTTCCAAGTTTGAACCATCTATCTTTGACTGTTTTTGACTTATAACGATTTAAAGACGAGAATGCGTGAAAGAACCCATCATGCAGAAAAACGCAAAAACGTTTCCATGACGACCACTACTTGAAAGCTAGATTTTTAAAACAAAAAATTAATATATCCTGGTTCTATTTAAGATAGAAACATGATTTAAACGGATAAAAACAGAATTTTTTAATGCAATAAAATATTTTTCAAAAATTTGATGATTTTTGTGTCCCGGGCCACCTTAAGGTTTTTTGAAAAAAAAAAAATTCCCCGCTCAGAAACGGGTTAATTTTTTTACATATACACAAACTCATTTTTACTTATAAATGTATGAAGTTTTCATGCATTTGCATGTAAAATAATGGAGTATTTGCACGAAATACTTCAATAATCGAGTAACATTTACCATTTTTCATAAATGCAATAAATTGTGAATCATAATCGATTACTTCCTAATGACGATCTTTTCAGGCTGCTGCGACACCAAAAACCTGCTTAAGGGTCCTCTTCACGCACTTGAAAACACCCGCTCACTAATGTTAATCCTATGGGGCATTATTTTTCTAATATCAATATCTCGTTTGCATTTCAATATATTTAAACGATTTGTTTTGCATTGGATAGCAGAGATCAATCTCTATTTCCGCCGTTGATTACTTTTTCGATTTTCTTTACGGATTTTTATTACAAAGATACTTTTACTTTCGAAAGTGTTTCCGTTTGGTGTTCAATCAGAATAGAAGACGGAAACCCCATTTCTTTATACTAGAAGAATTACGGCCCTATTAAAATTTGAAATCATGCATTTATGAATTTTGAAATCATGCATTTATGAATTTGAAAATCATGCATTTATAAGTACTTTTCAACGACGAATCCAAATATCTAATTTCCATAACGATGGGATAATTAGAAGTAGAAATCTCTCTTTTTTTTTTACGAATTCTTTCATAGTCGAAACGCATGACTTTCACTCCACACATTGAGACTAACTCACCGAAAGATTGAAAAATTTTATATTGCCAAACATCGGGGCCCTGTAACATTTTTTAAAATATCGGATTTTTGGATCGGAAAAGTAGTATGAATCCTTGCTTAAAGTGGGCTGGGATTTCAGAGTTTCAAAAAATTTTCTAATTCGGCCCATATTTTTTTTTTTTAGCAAAATCCCGATTTTTATATAGAAAAAGATATAAAACGCTAAGGATTTTGCTATTTCATTTCCAATTATCTCGGGTTGTATGGGTGCGATCACGATGTGGTTTGGCTTATTAGACTCGATATCGATAGACCTTACCGATTTTAGTTCCAAGTTTAACTAGTAAAAATTAAATCAACAATCGCAGTTGTAGCAGGCGAAGCAACGCTAGTTTTATATAAAACAGAACCAGAAACAAAATTTTGAAGTAAATTGTGTTATTTAATGTAGAAACAGGTATTTTTTCACATTTCCCCCTCCCATGACAAGACCCCCCCCCCCCCCCCCCGTGGCCTCTCCCACTTTATAGTATCATTCCACGGCTTCTTTTAATATCCTTTGCTCTCTTTGCTACTGTTCATCGATCTCAGTCAATAGTACAGCTTCATTAGTTTTTTTTTTTTTTTTTTTTTTTTTTTTCACATCTATCGGCGTCAATTTATCGCATCTATCATTGTTTCACAATATATCAAAGACAGGTTTGATAGTCTTTATTTCGGCTATCGAACTATCGATATCAATCAATAACTATCCGAAAATGTATGCGATGAATCTATATAGATAGATTTTAACAAAATAAAGATGTGCTGTCGATTGAGATCGACAAACAGAAGCAAAAGAACAAAGAACGTTAAAAAAAAGACTAGCAATGATAAAAGAAAGTGGGGGGGGGGGGGAGATGTGAAAAAAAGTACCTGTGTCTCTACATTAAATAAAATTCAACCTTATTAATAGTGGACACCTGTAAAATTACGTGTGTCTTCCCATTACATAATGCAAGAGGGATGTTGCTTTTAGCCCCATGGGGACGAAAAGCTAAAAATATATTTCAGTTTCCACTGGAAAAGGTTGAAAATTCCGAAAAGCTGGAATTAAAAAACACCTAACACAGAGACTCCTAAAGACCCAGAATAAGAGTAGTTCAGAGTTCGATAATAGTATGGATATCCAGTGTGAGCAAAAATAAGTACCGAGATACTGTCCAAAGCAGAAAATAACTCAAGAAAGAGGCCACCTAAATGGAAATGGGTAGGGAGGAAAGAGAGCTAAATAGGGCCAGGGGTGGGAAAGAGAGAGGGCAAGAAAGGGATTAACAGCCATAGCCTGTTGCTATTTCCAACTTACACTTCCATCTAACTGAATGCAATTAATAATGGTAGACACTGTGGTACACCTGTGTACAGAACCAGTACAATTCTTCTCCATGGAAATTCTTGCTATTGTCTGAAAGGGTCTGAGGAACCAGGGTCAACTTTAGAGACTTCAAGAACCACATAGCAGGGAAACTAAAGTGCCTAGGGCCCAAAGGACCCCAGGATAAGGTTTAACGGAAGAATTCAGAGTTAGACAATACCGTGGATTTTAAGTTCGTCTACAGAAGTATTATAGATACTGAGATACTGTCTAAAGCGAAATGAGGAAGGAGAGTTAACTGGAGAAACCAAAAAAGATAAACTAATATAGAACAGAAACAATTTTCTGAAAAGTCAAACAATTTAATTTTTACACTTAAAGTGGCTCTCAAATTCCCTGCTCAACAACACCAAACTTTTTGACACATTTTTAAACGTAAGGTATAAAATTGGCAAGCCTGACTCTACTATAGCGATTTGGAATAGAATAGCATTTTCCATTTTTTGATAAATTAATACTTAGAGTTATAAGTGATTCTTGTCACTGACAAGTTTCTCCCCTTTCAGCCACTGGCGCGTCGGGATTTCAGTTCAAAACGCAGACTTTGACAGTCTTTTCTGAAAGATATACTGCCTTTACTAAAAAATTGGAAAACGCCATAGTTTTTAAGAACACTTACTAATTCCATGCATTTCCGAACAAAAATGAATTCAGAAATTTGTCAGAAAGTAGCTCCTTTGGATTTAAATACATAGCCTATAAAATATATATATATATAGTATTCAGTATCACGTATCAATAAAATGTTATATTTTAGGTGGGGGGGGGGGGAAATTAAATGCAAAGGTATGTATTTTTTATTGAAATTATTTTTACATAAATGTAAGCTGGTCTGCTTTTTCATTCCCTTATCGGTTGAGAACCGTTTAAACTGAACTGAACTAAACTAAAACCCGAAATTATTATTTCTAATGAATTTAATAATTAATGTAAATAACTGGTTATCTAAATTAGATAGTTTATATTTCAATGGCTGTTCTAAATTAATATTGCCCCAACATAGTTACTGGTTCTATATTTAAAAATTCAGCTTCAAACATGTAATTATTTTTTTTTTCCATTTTTGGCTAAAGAAGTCACTGCCAGAAGGAAAAGTTCTTTGTATACAGAACGACACAGTCAACAGTAAAATTATTTTATACTTGTTGTTTTGACTGAAAATATCAAACTTATCAATCCCTAAATTTCACTGTTATTTTCTGGAAGGTCCTTGGCTTTTTTTTTTTTTTTAGCAAAACGAAAAAGGGTTTTCGATTACTTTGTATCTGAATAAGAAAGTCTGAAATCTGAACGCATTTACGAATGAAAGTTACCTCGCAAATGTATCAGAGTTTAGCAATTTTGATTTTCAGATCAACAATTTGATTTTCATAACAATTCATTAAAATATGAAAAAAGATTTTAGTATTTTCTTATTCTTAAGATTTAACCGTTTATTTTATATTTCAATTAAATACTCTATTCTTGATTTCCACGTAGCATGCATTTAAAAAAATTTGAGACGCTGAATTTTCGCGGTTTCAATATAATCTATACAGATATTTATGGCTTATAACAAAAGTTCTGTTTATTTGAAATTTTATTATTCAAAATATTTTTTATAAGTTTGTATTTTTCGAAAGTTCTGCACTAAAAGAAAAAAAAAATCTCCATTTTCTACACAATTTCTTTTTATTTTGTTGCTGAACCCGCCAATTTTATCGTTTAAATAGAGTGTAATTTCAATCTTTTAAAAACTATAGAAATTCCGGACTAAATGTCATTTTTATAAGAGTTTTATTTAACTGGCATAGTTTCTCTAAAGTAAATAGGTTTTTTTTTTTTTTTTTTTTTTTTCATGTAACAAAATCACAGTCTTTGTTAAAATACATTAAGATATTCAATTTTATTAACATTTCTCAAAAATTTTAAAGTTTAATAATTAATGTTGATTGTCAATTTTTATATTTATGTACCGATTGTGGCAGGGTCAGTTTATAGCAATTTCTTTTAAAAATTCCTTTATTTTCGGATGAGATACGAATCACACTTCATTTCGTAAAAAATAAGCTGCTTGTCCTCAAATGATCTCCCGAACAACGCAAAACTTTTTTACACAATTTCTGACTGATTTTTAAACGCAGAGGAATACAATTGGAAGACCTGACTATTGAAGCGATTTGGAATTGGAATGAATTTTCAATTTTTTGATCAATAAGTTACTTATCGAGTTATAAGCGATGTGTCATGTTTTTCTCCTTTCTGGCGCTGAAGGTTCGGGAATTTGATTGAAAACGTCGACTTTGACAGTGTTTTCTGAATGATCTTCTGATTTTACCAAAAAAGAAAACTTGTTAGATTACAGAGTTTCTGAGTAACAACACACTTGCCCAATTCATACGTTTCTGAATAAAAAATGTGCCTGAAAGTAGCCCCTTTGGATTTGAGAACAAACAACCCTTAAAAAATATGAAAATTTTCAGCATCACGACAGCTATTCCAACATCATAATTGGTATTTTTTTCTTGTTTTTTTTTTTTTTTAAATTATTCTTTAATGCATAAAAATATTTTTACAACATCGTAGTATTTTCAAACTTTTTTTTCTTTTTCAATGCGTGAAATATATTTACATTTAAAATTAAATTTGTAAAATTGCTAAGACAAATTCAAAAAAGCTTGTTTACTTGCATGCAAAACTTTAAAATGTACATGTTCACAAAATATATTATATTTGTTTCTCTTTATGGATATTTTTTTTTATCAGAAAATTCTACATACTTTTTAAAGAAAAGTCGCCAAACAGTATGATAAAGTCCCAAAATAGTATGATAAGGGAAAGAATTTCGTGGGACTCTTCACCTTTGTTACCAGTAAGTTTGGGGGGAAATTCTCATCTATCTTTACTTGACAATGCTTAATAGGGAACCAGTTTGTTTGTCATGTTTACCAGACATGTTTGTTATGAAGAGGCAGTTTTACTCTACGTAATGGGCCTATTTAATCACTATTTAATAAATCTTTATTCTAGGTATATGTAACACTTATTTTTCCTAAATGAAATGATAAAAATGATTCTTGGCTGAATCATGAAAACTTTTGCTCATAAAAAATATTCCAGAAATTAAAATACTTGTTTCAGCAAAATTGCATTGAATTGTACTTTATCATAAGATATTCACCTTCATTTAATTTTTTTATTTTATCTATAAAAAAAACTTTTATTTGCTTTAAAATTACATTAATTTCAGATTATTAAGTAAAAAAGCATAAATAAATTAAACAAGCACCCGGCCTTTTGAAAGATCAGCGGCCTTGGCGAAACCCGTTCGCTCATGGTTCGTCAAAGAAATAAGGCAGCCAGACGGTCAACATTCACACCCCATCCCCTTGACCTTTGAGAAGGAAAAATCAATCAAAGCGAGCCTCGTGAAACTCCGCGCACCTATTCAGGGGCTTTAACATCATGCCATCCTTGCTATTTTCAACTTACAATTCCATCTTACTGAATATAATAGTACCTTTTTACACCATGGAAATTCTTGCTTGCTAGAGTCCCAGGAGGATCTGCAGGTTCCTGGTCACCGTTAGAGCCTTCAAGAAGGACTCTGATCGTAATGACAGGAATAGATCGATATTTCTACTATCGCAATTATTGAGGTTTCTATGTTTAGAGGGGATAATAAAGGAAATTCTAGTGAGATACGAATAAGATACCCTACAAGTGGAGTCCATTTAAAGTTTATTTCCGCTATAAAAACATAAAGAATGCGTGAGGGGGCCATTTAGAAATGAATTCGTTTCCCGGAAGCAGTCAAGTTGCCGAAAGGGGAAAGAATGTAGAGCTATAGGTTAAGAATAAGAATGAATTCCGATTAGAAAATGATATTCAAAATGAGAATGGTTCGCTTCTAGAGATAAGAAATATATAGAAGAGAGGGGTGGAGTGAGAGAGGGCTAACTGTATTTTAGCTATACTTTACTGTCCGAATTAAACAAAAATATGGAGGTTTAGGGGGAGGGGGGGGGGGGAGAAGGTGCTTAGGAGCAAAGTAGGGTCATTCCATGTCAAATCAACACACCTATTTTACCTCACCATCTCAGATTTTAATGAACTGTGGCACATAGTTAGTATTTATATAGACTAAGAAAAATACGAAATATTTTTGAAAAATATCTGTTTGTTTTGAAAATATGGCTATTTAAACTTCTCAAAAATTGTCAAAAAGTGGTAGTCCGCTAGATATTCAAATTGTCATAAAATCTTTCCTAATTAAGATAGAAAGGTGAAATAAGTGTCATAATGCAGCATTTTTAATAGACTTTAATATGATATGCAACATGATAGAGGTTGTAAAAAAAAATTATTTCAAAATTTAAATTTAAATTTTAAAATTTAAATTGTGAAAAAAACGTTTTTTTAAAAAACTTCAAAAAATTATAGAAGATAGGTTGCATTATTATAAAATAGTATCCAAAGTTTGAAAATGGGACAACAATGGGTTCATAGGGAAAATAATTTTTAAAAAAAGGCATTTTTCATCAATTTCAAGTATGATACAATAATCCATAAAAATTTGACTATAATACAATATTCATCAGGATAAATTTTGTTAAAAAATAAAAATTTAAATAAAATTTAAATTTAAAAAAAAATTTGTTTTTATTTTTTTCAAAAAATTATAGAAGTAAAATAAGAGAATGGTAGAACAGGAAGAATGTAAAATGGGACAACAATGAGTTCATAGGAAAAAAAAAATTAAGAAAGGAATTTTTCATCAATTTCAAATATGATACAAAAAATACAATAATCCATAAAAAGTTGACTTTAATATGATATGCAACAGAATATAGTTTGTTGAGAAAAAAAATTAACTTTCAAATTTTAATTGTGAATTTGTTTTTTCTCCTCAACAATTATATAAAATACATTCAATTAATGTAAAATAGTATACACAGTTTGAAAATGGGACAACGATGGGTTCATTGGGAAAATAATTTTAAAAAGGCATTTTTTATGAATTTCAAATATGGCACAATACAATATGATATAATATGATGCACTACAATAGTTCATAAACTTTGTACAAAATTGCCAAATTCTTTATGAAGTAACATAAGACCTTACCAATTCATATCCTTTAACACCTCTTGCTATTGAATTTAATTGGATAATGACTTGTTAGTTTTCAAAATGTCATTTTGTGATAAAACATATATTCTTCCAGTTGGTGTCAGAGGATCAACTGAACACAAAACATCCATTATAGTTATCCATAGCACATCTGGCTTGCTAGGATAAGAAAATGATGGCGACGGCCCATGTGGGTGCAAAAATGTCACCTTAAGTTCATCATGTTCTTTATCTTTATCCATGATGTAAGCAAGCCACCAATGCTTGTCATATACAGCAGTAATATACCCATTGCAGTCTTCTAACCCAAGTTTATCTTCAGACTTTGAAACAATCACTTTTGATGATATTGCAGATTCAGAAAATGTTTTAACAAATATATTTGATGTACTGAATTTATCAGGGATAAAGGCATGATATTGTTGAGTTCCTTTAATAGTAACTGCCTGATTGAACCTATCTTTTAAAAATATTTCTGAATCAATGTGATCTTCCTGTGTTGAAAATGCAAAGCTTATTTTTGAAGAAAACTTGGATGCTGCCCATTCATATAACTGAAGAGGTGTTAAAATCTGGTTTTCATAAGGCCGCTGTAAGCTGGCTCTTGCTGCCTCTCTCTTAATTGTGCCCCCAAGTCCATCACAAGGCCCTTTCCCATGAGCTGTGGCTGAAAAGTGCCATTCAGCTTCAATTTTGAAATCTTCTTTGTGAAAACACAGATTGGAGAAATTTTTTTTATTTTTATATTGGGCAGCACATCCATCTGAAAAATAAAAAATCTTTCTAGGGGATTCTTGAAATTTATTTTCCAGAAATTTAATTAGTTTTTTTTGGAAGGTGTAGACAGCAACAGTGTTATGCTCCAAACAGTCTGAAATTACAACATAGTTTAAGTGCTCAACCTTATTTTCTCTTTTGTAATACACTATAAAAGGATGAATTGTGGCATGTTCATTAGCCCAATGGTAACTTTGAGCTTCATCTTGAATAACCATGCTGTAATTTTCAGAAAAATCGAGCATTACTGTGATTTCAGATTTTTTCAAATTTACTTTTACCTGATTCATAAAAGATGATTGCAGTCTTGCAATGAAATCATGTCTGACTAAGATTGGCAGCTTGTTACAAAATAAGTCAATAAATTCTTCTGATGGTTTCTGCAGAGTTTCTAAATTGCAGCGATCTACAGAAATCCACTGTCTGAATGTGACTTTTTCAATTAAGTTCTCCTCAAATGATTTTTGTAAAATATTACGTATTTCACAATCACCAGGACAGGATGGGCATTCAGACATATTGCAGTCTATTGATGGTGGATTGCACAATATTTTTGATATGCAATGCCTGTAAGTTGTCAATTCACCATTAGTAATTACACCCAATTTTGCATTTTCAAGCATTAACTTGACATTTTGATGTGTCGTGCAAACACAAACTGTGTGTGTACCTTTTGACCCAGCCAAAATGCAATGCTTGGGACAGAGCTCTGCAAACTTAGAAAAACTAATTTTTAAGTCTGGAAACTTTTCTTTGAACAGTACATGAGCCTCTTTTAGATTGCATAAAATCAGCCTTTTAGAAACTTTTACTTTGTTTCCACTTTGGTCAGTGATACTTATACAATCTTTAATTCCAGGCATTGCTCTGCTCAGCTCATCACTTTCATAAAATAAAATGACTGTGTCAACTATTTCAGCAGAGAGATTTTTACCTGGCTTAGGATTTGGGCCTTCTAATATTCCTTTTTCTTTCAACAGCTTTTTTGATTGACGTACTATATAGTTAGATGCGTTAAACTCACGCATGATTTTTCTTATACTCCAACTTTCTGGTAGGCAAGTCAATATCATTAGTTTTTTGGTCCTACTTGTTGTATTTGAAAAATTTTCTATCAGATTTTGCAAAACTGTTCTGTCCAAGTCTTCACCATTATCACTTCCTGAAGAATCTTTTGTCGATACAAACAAATTTCTTTTTAGTGCTGAGTCTATTGTTTTAACTTTTTTAGTTGCATACTGTTTTGATTTAATTTTTTTTCTATCGATAGGGGACTCTCCTAATTCAAGTAGTGAAGAATTTAATGTTTCAATCACATGTGATTCAGCAGAAAAGCTAGGATCTTCCGAATCTGAAATTTCCTCTTGAGGAGTAGAAGTACTCTGATCTTTTAATTTTGCTAATTCTTTTCGGCAGTAATCACAAACTTTTGCATATTTGGGCAATTCAGAATACAAATCACATATCCAGTTAGTAACATTTCTTAACCTTTTCTTATCCCTTATGGTGTGGTTACTTTTTTTAAATGGATTGAAACAAGTAACATTTGAAAACTGACATTCTGCCATTTCTCATGTCAATTGGGACTTTAATGAAATAAAAAATTGCAGTTCAAAATTCACTTTTTCAAGGAATGCACATAACAAAACATAATTTAAAAATTAAAACTAAGAACACAATTTTTAAGGAGTTCCTATTTAAAATATTTTGAAGAACTTTAGTCAGTCTTGTTAAAACTCATTTACATTAAAAAAAAAAAAACCACTATCTTGAATGAAAAGGAATATTCATATATTCTAAAACCAAAACTGATCAGTGAACAATCTCTTCATTCTACATCCAAACAGTACTGATTCCAAGCACATACTGATTGCTCAGTGCTGTTGACTGTTGATACCAATGGCTGATCTTTGACCTGTCTTATCTCAAGCAGTCAAAAAGTTTTAGATAACAACCCCTTGACAGATTGAGACAGGCCAGACCTCAGAGACAGAGAGTGGTTACCAAAAAATCCCTCCTAATTAAGATAGGAAGGTGAAAAAAGTATTTTACAGCATTTTGTATGAATCACATGAAAACTAAAATTATACAATAGGATTGATTATCTAACAGCTGAAAATTTTTACTTGACATTTATTTCTGCTTTCCTATAATCTTGATTTATAGCAGGTTAAATATTAATTTTAACTTTTTTATTGTTTATTGATTTTTTTTTTTTTTTTTTTTTTTTTTTGCTTGTATTATATAACCCCAATTTAATAGAAACTACTCTTTTAAAGTATTATTTTTAGCATGAACCTATTGCTGTCCCATTTTCAAACTGTGTTATACTATTTTACATTAATAGAATGTGTTTTCTATAATTGTTTGGGGAAAGAAATGAAAAAAAAAATCACAATTAAAATTTGAAAGTTAATTTTTTTTCTTAACAAGCTATATTCTGTTGCATATTAAACTGAACTTTTTATGGATTATTGTATTTGTATCATATTTGAAATTGATGAAAAATTCCTTTCTTTTTTTTTTTTATGAGCCCACTGTTGTCACATTTTACATTCTTCCTGTTCTACTATTCTCTTATTTTACTTTGACAATTTTTTGAAAAAATTGAAAAGCAAATATTTTTTTGCAATTTAAATTAAAAAAAATTAAATTAAAATTTTGAATTTTTATTCTTTTTAATAAAATTTATCCTGTTGCATATTGTATTAAAATCAAATTTTTATGGATTATTGTATCATACTTGAAATTGATGAAAAATGCCTTTTTTAAAAAATTATTTTCCCTATGAACCCATTGTTGTCCCATTTTCAAACTTTGGATACTATTTTACAATAATACACCCTATCTTCTATAATTTTTTGAAGTTTTTAAAAAAAACGTTTTTTTCACAATTTAAATTTTAAAATTAAAATTTAAATTTTGAAATAATTTTTTTTAACAACCTCTATCATGTTGCATATCATATTAAAGTCTATTAAAAATGCTGCATTATGACACTTATTTCACCTTTCTATCTTAATTAGGAAAGATTTTATGACAATTTGAAAATCTAGCGGACTAGCACTTTTTGACAATTTTTGAGAAGTTTAAATAGCCATATTTTCAAAACAAACAGATATTTTTCAAAAATATTTCGTATTTTTCTTAGTCTATATAAATACTAACTATGTGCCACAGTTCATTAAAATCTGAGATGGTGAGGTAAAATTTCTTCAAAAACTGTGTTGATTTGACATGGAATGACTCAGTATGTAAGATGAAAAATCATGTATGAGAGTTAAAAATTAACGAGGGAAAGGAAAAGTGAGCGGCAAAAGCCCTCCTAAATCTCAAAAACTATGTCCTGGTTCAAAGCAAAGGTCATGATTATCTCTTAAACCTCTGGTAATGGATGGTTTTGAAAATTGCTATTTTTGCACAGTTCAACTTTTATAGGTATAAGTTATATTTTAAAAAAAATTCCGCGCGCTAACAAGTAAAACAGTAAAGATTCCATTCATTTACAACAAAACTTATTGAGTTATGATACTTTCAATTTTGTGAAATTTTGGAGCTTTCCGACACTAAAAGATAGTCTGTGTCTTTAGTATTTTACAAAACTACACATATGAAAATACGTGCTAAATTTTGCAAACTCTTTTGCACACCTAATATATGCATGTATAGATGAAAATTAAGCTCACTTGGAAAAAAAAAAGAACACCTTTAATGATCAAGAGAATATCGGATACATCTTGCACGCACACACACACACGAAAATTGCTGCATACATATTAAAGTATTAAATCTACATGTTTGCACAGTACAGTTCAACATTTCTAGATGTAAGTTATATTTTTAAAAAATTCCCGCGCGCTAACATGTAAAACAGTAAAAATTCCATTCATTTACAACCAAACTTATTGAGTTGTGATACTATTTTGGAGCTTTCCAACACTAAAAGATAGTCTGTGTGTCTTTAGTATTTTGCAAAATTACACACATTAAAATACCTGCTAAATTTTTTTAACTCTTTCGTACACCTAATATATGCATGTATAGATGAAAATTAAGCTCACTTGGAAAAAAAAAAACACCTTTAATGATCAAGCTAATATCGGATACATCTCTCTCACACACACACATACACTTTTTAGGTAAGATTTGATGCAAGAACTTGTTTAATGTATTTTGAAATTCAAAAAGGTATTACAATTATATATATATATATATATATATATATATATATATATATATATATATATATATACACAGTGAACTCCCGACTACCCGGCATAATATGGCGGAAGGGTAGGCCGGATAACAAAAAAGCCGGATAGGCCAGAGTTCAATAAAATTACTTCAATTCTATATATACAGTACATACAGTTTCAAAATAAGCAAAACATTTAAGTAAAACGTAAGCCTAATTCGTAGAAAAAATGAGTAAATCCTATTTTACATATTATTAATAAATTATTGCACGAATATGAAAAGTTATGCATAAGATAAAAGATTCAAAACTTACAGTTTTTAGTTTTTGAAAAAATCCTTGATAGATGACTGCTTCTCCCTATTTGCCCTCTTTCGCGACGCAAAACAAATGATATCAGCTGGCGTCGTCGCTTCCTCCCGCTGACTAATGTACTGGCAGTGCACTAGCAGCAGCATGATTCCTATAATAGAGTAAAATCTTCAAAACTTCCCTGTGCTTGAAACTGAAATTATCCCTAAAGAGGGATATTTTTTTTTTACCTTTTTTCAATACACTTATATAATTGTTTAAATTTGTTTTGCGCTGCCATCTATTAGCAGAAGCAGAAGATTAAGTAATTACGCTTATAGTAACTTAAAATTTAAAACTATCATCTGGAATATTGTGGCAGATAAAGATTAAATTAATTATCAAAGGCATTTAAATTATTTATAGACTTAATATTGTTCTTGATTTAAATAATTCTTGAATTTATGTAGTAATTATATTCTGCCATTTTAGTAAATCATAGCCACACTTTTACGCCAAGATAAGCTAAACGTGCTAATTTATTATTTTATATTTATCATATAAAAATAATAAACTTAATATAAATATTTTATATTTATCATAATTTATATTGCAGTAATTTGCATAAGTAGTTTAACTAAAAAAAAATCTTTCGTTACAACATATTCTAAGATTGTAAACATGCAAATTTTCCCAGAAGCTGTTTTATTATTCATCGATGAAAATTCTTACAAGTTCCAATTTGTGTAAATAAATATTAAATAACTTATTTCATTTTAGTGAATAAACATCATTCCCATAAAAAATACGTCAAATTTATTTTATAATCTAAAAGGGGGTTTAATAGGTTATTTGAGAAATAGTTTTTCCCACATTCTAGACAGATAAAGTTCACAATCATTTTATATTTTTTCAAACGATAAACCATCCAGCAGTAATATACGAATCAATTAACTAACAAATACAGCAAAGGATCTACACTACAACAAATTAAAAAATATTTTATCTGTATAACAATTTTAAAACTAAACACAATACACTAACTAAAAGCCGTTTATCGCAAAGATAAATAATATCGTTTCAATTAGCCGCTATTATCAGATCACAAACGATGACTTCCCTAAGCAGTTTAGGAAAGAGGGAAAAATATCCCTCAATTAGTGATATATCCCAGGTTTCAATTTTAAGATTTTACTCTTACCATTAAGAATCGTGCTGTCGCTAGTCTCTAGTCTGCAGTGCTGCCTCAGTCTTGAACCCTTCCTAATGCGGAATGAGATTTTTTCAGCCATCCTCCTTTTTTTCTTCTGTTACTTCTTTGTGTGTCACTATTTCTACAATATCGTTTTCAGTTAATTCATTAACTAATTCATTGTTTGCCATCCATTCTGTAATATACTCTGCATTGACATCGTCAGAGCCCTGTATATATTTAACATCCGAAGCACACCTGGCGAAACAGGTTATTTAGTCTTAACATCCCCCCTCCCTTCCTGTCTGTCTGTCTGTCATTCCTCTGCTATTGTAATCTGCAATCCCTTTTTGTTATTTCCTGTCGTGAATCAGCATTTTCCGGTAAACAGGAACCTGCTTGTATCGTCCGCTTTCAACATTTAAATCTTGTTCAGGACATCCCAAAAGCCTGTAAATCCATCAAAAAATGAAAGTTGCAAATTTTCCAGATTCCTTTCTTATAGTCTCACGTATATAATATCAAATTAAGCAAGAAAAAATGCTGGAAAATTATGTCATGTCTATTTAATCCTGTTGAAATACATTTTCCGAACATATTCGAAAATTCCTATTGTAATATTCATCATTACACAAAATAATCGTATTCGTTAGTTTATAGTAAATAACATTTGTTAAATTTTAATAACCCTAATTTTTGTCGTTTCGATAATTACATTTAATTTTTTCTAAAACCTATTTTATTCCTGCAAAAAAAGAAAAAAAAAATCCCTGACGGCTCGGCCTACAGGCACAGGTAGATTTCGAAGACGCAGATCGTGGGGTGCCTGTCTGTTGGGAATTGCGGGAGAAATGACTTTCTTGCCATGATGCGGCATTTGGAAACGCCCACTCCGAAACCTTACTTGTTTTCAGGTGGAGCCGGCAGGGATTTTTTTTTTTTTTTTTTTTTTTTTTTTGCTATAAGGGTTGGTCCTATAAAAAACTTGTCAATATAAAAGTTTTAGATAATATTAAGAGGATTTATAATAAATTTAAGTGGATTTGATATCTTCTGAATTTACAAAGTTATGAATTTTTTACCCTAGGGACTATTTTTAATGATATCAAAAATCTGTCATAAATAAATCCTCGGCCCTTTTCCTACAAGTAATAATAACTTTAAACGGATTCGATACATGTCATAATTAAGAAATTATGGGGTTTTTTCGGTTGTCACAAAAAGCCCCCCCCCCCCTCTCCCCTCTTGGTTCGATTTTGCCCATTAACGAACTTGACCGAGATTATGCCCCTTGATTTTATGTATCAGTTTGGAAGAGATTTGTGCAGAATTTTGGGAATTATCGTGTCCATAAAAAAAGTGACATAGATAGATAGACTGATTATAAAGTTTTGAACTGGGGGTGGTTTTGGGTTGTGGGAGTCATGATCGGCGTAGATCTGCAAAATTTTTTCAAAAATTCCAACTTAGGGGAGAATGTAATAGGTAGTATTTCTTACGAAATCTACCTAAAATCTAAATGGTTAGATACAATAGAATATATTACACTTCCACCTAAATGAATTTTCTGCAAGAAAACAGATATACTTCTCACAACAAAGAAATATAACAGGATTTCCGTTTTGTTTTTATTTGTCTTATAAAAATAAAAGTAAGAGCAACAATCACGTATCAGGCAGATGGTTCTTTTTTTATTTTTTTTTTTGCTATATTCTAAAATCTAAACAAACTTAAAAAAAAAAAAAAAATCCCCAACTCTGTGTTTGCGCAGGTGAATAATGAATTGCACAAGAAGCAAGAAAAAAAAAATTCCGGACTCAAAGGCTGCATTCAGTCGGGGCCATCGCGAAAACAACTTTTCTCTTGTAACGGGCCTGCTTCAAGACGTGGATGACTTCACACAAGAGATCTGAGTAGCAGACAATAACAGTGCTATAAAATCCAGTTTTGTAATATTTTCTTTGGCAATTTCGGGTTTATTTCAGATATGTTTGAATTATACATACAATAAATGAACAAAAAAGGTTCATCAAGACCTAATTTTATGATTGTTAATAAAAGGATTATTATTACATAAACAAGATTGTTATCATAAATAAAAATTAACTTTTTTTAAACAATTGAAACAAAAATTCAATTTAAATTTTATAATGTATGAATAATTTAAAATACACATTCTGTTATTAGGTATTACAACTAAGAAAACACTATCTTTCAAACACTCTTATCTGACAAAACATAGTTTAATTACTAATTGTAATGTGCATTTTATATTTTTATGTGTGTTTTTTTTCAAAAGGATAAGAGAAAATTTCACCATTTCCAAATTCTACAAATATTTTCACTTCGATTATAAATTTAATATTTACTTTAAAGGGAAACTTTATTTAAACAGAAAAATCCACATCCATACACAGATTCCCAAGTTGTTATTTGAATAAATTAATATTAAATATTTATAAAAAGAAAAGTAATTCTATTCAAGAACATCAAGCAGAATATGTACTTTCAAGTAATTTACAACAATTATGACAGTTAATATTCTCTCAGAGAAAATAATGTCACTTAAATATACAATATTAAGTAAAGTGGAAATATCAAACTTATTAATGAAGCTTACATACTGGTTAATGTAGATCATTTTCTTTTGTTACAAGTGATTTTTCTATTGCCATTTTTTACTTTTGTATAATTATTTAGCATTATATTAGCAATTCCGGACAAACACACAGTCTAAATAGATATGAAAGTTCATTTCCACATTTGCATTTAATTGCGAAATCCAGACCTAAAATTTAGTAGTGAGACCTCTTTTCAGTAGTGTGTTGTATAATAAGCTTTTTGGGCTCTGGAAATTTTAGGAAAGTACTTTCATAATTATGATTAATTAGGTTTTGGAAAATCTGAAAGGCATTTACAATTAAAAATTATAAAATTTAATGAGGCCATTTTAATTTATCTCTGTCTGCTAACATCAAGTATTTGTAAACTTCATTTGGGTAATCTAATTCTAAAGTTTTATCTTTGACTAATATGGCAATGCACTCACAACATTTTAATTTATGTGTAGTTATATGCAATATAACCAGCAATAAAAGTCAATACAGACATGGTTTCATTTTTTATCTCAATATCATGCCTGCTGTTAAACACATCGTAAAAAAAATCTGGTAAGTTTAATTCTACAATTTCATCAACAGTTGTATTATAATTTAAATCTTTTAATTGAAATTCTCCCTTTTGCTTTGAGTGTAAGCTAATTAAACTCAGAATTGCATATTAGCAGCAATTTACACTCATCTTATTAACCCTTTCCGGCGCGGAGTAAGTCTGTTTGCAAAATGATGGAATAGTAGTCTCACACCGGAATTTACAAACGAATTTATTTGAAAATAAAAACTTCCTTATTTTCCGGTACTGAATAAAAGAAAAAAATTAATTAAATATTCTTGGTGCCGTTTGTCAGTTTTGGAATTAAAATTAGGTGTCCTTTTTTGTGACCACCGCCCGTTAAAGGGTTAAATAGGAGGAATGAGACAAGTTCTATTCTTCCCCACTACCTTCTTTCATGTTAAACTACTTGTATAAAAAACTATACTGCTTTTAGGCTTGGTTTAAAACCTGAATAATATACAGTATAAAGTATAATGTTACATAAATTAGAGAAACTATTACATCTACACATAAACAAAAATATAATAAGCTACATAAAAATAACTTTTACTTTTCACTGGAAAAAAAAAAAAAAATCCTGCATCGACCTCTGTTAATATATAAATATTTATTTAAATTAAAATTATATTTTAATAATTGAAAGCACTAGTAGTTTTACAAACCCTTTACAAAAAGTGTTTGATTTTTTTTTTTTTTTTTTTTTAAAGATATGCATAAGAACTCAATATTATTAATTAATGTTTTAAATGTTTTCGATTTACGTAAATTATATTTAGAAGAGTAATTCTAAGTAAAAACAGGACGAAAAAAAAAAGGGGGGGGGGCTTTCGTATTACTGTTTTATTTGTTTGATGATTCTAAATTATATTTACTACTCTAGGTCAAAATAAAAGCATAATGAAGTCAGAAAAAGAATAATGTTTAATTATCGTCTGTTGACATTCTGTGATATTTTTATGTGCGTATTCTCCATTGCGATTGTTTAAATAAAGTGATATCAAATGTTTAAAATGGTTAATAGTAGTAATAGTATTAATAGTAGAATATGCACGGTCATCCCGGCGAAACCCGATTTATTTAAACACAATAGAAAGGGTAAGCGATTACCTTTATTAAAGTATTAAGTAAAATATAATTTTTACAACATTCGAATTCTGGAATTGACAAACGGTATGGATATATATTTTGCGTTTTAAATAATGAGATAAAAAAAGGGTACTTACTCTTACTTAAATTATTTATCCAAATAGTCCGAATAAAATACTTTTCAAAAATTGACATTTGAAAATCATTTTTATATAAAATTTATCTGAAATTATAGAAGAAAAAAAAAATCGCGAAAATTCACTACCAAAAGAAACTGGACACCAGAGTTGATCTCATTTATGACGTCAGGTCACGTGCCAGTTATAAGAGAAAAGTTGTTTTCGCGATGGCTCCTATTCAGTCCCCTTCCTGATAATTTCAGTCTAAGATAACCATATTTCATTCAACTTCCTATTACGCAGACGATCTTGAGCTTAATACGATCAGATAAGAATAGCAATTTAACAGCTTATTGAATTGCGAAATCAATAAAAATATTGATACCATCAATTAAAAAAATAATTGACAGTACAGAGAAATTTTTTTCATACTATCGATAAAATCGATTTGACCATACTATCGATAAAATCATAGTTATCGCCCATCACTAGCCGAAACAGAAAGGACAATGATAGGATTAAGAGTGCCTACATGGGGCGTAATGCCCATGTTTCAAAAATCTATCTAAGTAAGATCCATGCAGAAAGGACAAAACCTTTAATTAAAATATCCAGGTGAATGTATTCGTACCAGAAAAAGAAATCTAAATCTAGTCTATTCTTCACACATTTTTCTATATGTCGTCCCATGTTACAGAAATGGGACTGTGTTTTATTGTTTTCAGGGAATCGTCCAATGAACTTTCTCTGGGCATCCTGGTACCTCACAAGCCTTGCATTCCCCGCCTTATATCGGCCATTTGGTCTGTCAACGAAGTGAGGATTAACTAATTATGATTAGATAACCATTGCGCCACTTGGGTTATATTTAACCGAACCCCAGAGCACCCCAACTAAAACGCCAACTTCACACTAAAGTCTAAACAAAACCACCAACTTTGACAGTATTTTCTGAAAGATCTTTCGCCTTCACCAGAAAATGGAAAACCAATTTCGATGACATAGTTTCTGAATAAGATCACCTGCCAATTTTATGCGTTTCCAAACAAAAATGAATTCAAAATTGTGTCGGAAAGTAGCTTCTTTGAATTTGATGGCCTTAAATGCTGTGGTTGTAAAAATCCCTTTCAACAACACAAATCTTTCATGATACAGAAACATAGGCATATGAATTGAGGGAGGTCAATAATATATTTAAGAGCCTACGCTAGTCACGCGAAGAAACGCTCAAGCTAATGTTAAGTCTATGGGAAGGTTCTTGGAAGATTTCTCACTCGCATTTTAATATTTTTAAATGATTTTTTTTTTTTTTTTTTTTTTTTTTTGCATAGGATAGCTGAGGTCAATCTCCAACGTTGTTAGTTTTTACTTTTTCGATTTTTGTTGCAGTTTTTTTATAAGCGGGCATTTTCAATTTTGGAACCGGCTCTGAAAGGGAAAGTAGCCTAATATAAAATAACTGGAACCAAAATCGCAAAAGGAAAAACTAACAACCTTGGAGATTGACCTCAGCTATCTTATACAAAAAATAGCATTTAAAAATATTAAAATGCGAGCGAGAAATCTGCCAAGAACCTTCCCATAGACTTAACATTAGCTTGAGCGTTTTTTCGCATGATTGATGTAGGCTCTTAAGGCTGTTCTCTAAACTGGCTACTTTATGACATATTTAATTCATTTTTGATGGGAAACGCATGAAATTAGCAGATTTTCTTATTCAGAAACTTTGTAATAGAAAGACGTTTTCAATTTTTTCGTAAAGGCAGATCTTTCAGGCAATACAAAGTCGGCGTTTTGGACCGAATTCCCATTTCCGCAGCGCGAGAAAGGGGAAAAACGTGTCATCACGTGACAAGAATCGCTTATAACTCGATAAGAAATTTATCAAAAAATGGTAAAATTCACATCGATTCCAAATCGCTTCAATAGTCAGGCTTGCCAATTTCATGCTTTTATATTTAATAACAAGTAAGAAAGTTTCGCGCTATTTAGCAGAGAATTTAAGAACCACCGTGAAATGAATGGAAATGAGTTTATTAAATGCTGCGTTGTAATAAAAATAAACAAAGAAAAATCTCTCAACAACACGAATATTTCATTATACAGCAATATAGGCATATACAGGCGGGGGTTGCAGGAGAAGCACCCCTCTAATTTTTTTTTTTTAAAGTTAATTTAAAAAAAATGTAAGTTTTTTTTTGTCGGTAATTGTGTGGCTTTAGCAATGTGGAACTATATATATATAACCATAAAATGGCAACAAAGAAATATATATATCTATATATAGAGAGAGAGAAAGGGGGGGAGGGGAGTTTTGCACAGCATGGTGTAGGTAAAGAGGGGTGTGGCGGCTGTCAAAGGAAGGAAAAGGGAGCTTTCCCCTCTGGATTCTTCATTCGCATTACCTGTAGATGGTCCATGGAATCATCCATTTTGTAAACAGGTGGAAGTATAGAATAAGATGCAGCAAAAAATAGAAATTGAATGTAAAAATATCCACGAAATATAATGAAAAACGAAATATCTTTTCAGACGAAAACACCCGCTCGCTAATGTTAATCCTATGGATGAAATATTTTAAGATACCTCGTTGGAATTTCAATATTTTTAATTTTTTTTTTTTTTTTTTTTTTTTTTTTTGCAGCATTGGATAGCTGAGGTCAATCTCTATTCACGCTCCTTTGTACTTTTTCGATTTTGGTTGCAGTTTTTTATATTGAGAATACTTTCACTTTCGAAACCGGTTCCGAAAGTGAAAGTATCTTAATAAAAAAAACTTTTAATCAAAATCGAAAAAGTACAAAGGAGCGTGCATAGAGATGGACCTCAGCTATCCAATGCCAAAAAAAAAATTATTTAAAAATATTGAAATGCGAACGAGATATCTTAAAATATTTCCTCCATAGGATTAACATTAGCGAGCGGGTGTTTTCGACTGAGTGAAATAGCCTCTTAATCGTAGCGCCCGATACATTCACGGGCAGTGTAGGCTATTTTGTTTTAGTCAGATTGTTTGCTTCCCACCAGTTTTTTAAAATAGTGTAATTGGCTTTATTATCGCATTGTTTTATCTGCCATCAAATAATGCGAATACTTCTACTTGAAAAAAGTGGTGGCAATCAAGCAATCTGCATTTTAAAAAAGTAGCCTACACTTATCAGGCGCGACGATTAAGGGGTTAAATACCAATTTTGAATAGGTCAAAAAGGGTTAAATTTTGATTCATCTGAAACTATTCCTTGAGATCAATAATTTATAGAGCAATATTAAAAATTTCCAGTTTCTTTTTTAAATAATTTGCGCCAGTAGTATTTTTTTAATTATCGGGTACGTTTTTAATTATCGGGAGCGATTGCTTAAATAACGCATTTATTCTTCTTTCAATGTTACGTGAACGAAGTCATGGGTAACAACTAAGTATTAAATAAGAGTCAATCATCTGTTATTATTCAATAAATAGAGTAAATCATCTCTCCGGGACTAAAATTGTTTATATTTTTTTCCCCCATTATCTCATAAGAGAACTTCGTGTAAAAAAAAATAGTAGTAACAGAATCCTGGTGTTAAAAATAACCCATCATAAATAAAACGTTAACCTTAATATTTGCAACAATATTTAGGTGTGCGACTTTTATGACGACACTGTCTGGTAAAATATCTGTTAGTTAAGTTAATCCGACATTAAATCTTTAACTTATTACAGAGTTTAAATTGTGAGATTTTTTGTTGTTGTTTTTTTCCTTTCTACTTAAATCAGTTTAAATGTACCAGGCGAATAATCACAAATTCACCTTGGGATGCCATTAACCTTGAAACTACGCAATAAAAAATGTGTCAATTTATCGTATTGGATAGTCAGATCGTTGGAGGTTGGTCTTCGGAGAAGGGTGGTGTCTTTTTTTAAGCGGGGCGGAGTCAGAGTTCTTCATTAGCAATTTTTACATCTTACAAGGAAAGTCTCCATAAGGCATACTCAGAAAAATTTGAAAAAATTACAGAATATTCTTCTTATGAGGATATATACGTTTATAAAAAAAAATTGCTGCGGAACTTCGATATAACGTCCGTAAAAAAATATGAAATTTTCGTGTTTTGGCGATTTATCGCTGGGTTGGCGACACAATGGAATTTTTAAAATGTGCATTTAATATAAATACGCTTTAAGGAAAAACGTTGTCTAATCTTTATACTGAACTAGTTTAAGTAAGTTTAACTTAAATAAATACACTTTTATAACTACTGTTTATGCAATGAACCTTGCAATGTACATTTAAAGAAAATTAACGATCGTATTCTATGGTTTAGAACAAAATTGAAATAGAATAAAAATGCTTCAAACTAAAAATTAATGTCCAATTCTGAGCACTGACTATTTGACTTCGATATTGTTATTAGTGTCGGAGACAACAAGAGAAAAATCTTGTTGCAACGGAAACAACGACTTACTCAAAATCGAAATGTGTAATGAGAGGGTTCTTAATCCGACATTTACTATTAAAATACACTTAAAACTTTTCCATCCAGCGAAACCGTGTAAAATTAAATAACTTCAGCAATACTTAATTTGTATTTATATTATATAAGCTTATAGAAAAAATAATAAACTATTTAATCGTTGAAATTTAAATTCATAAAGTACTATGCATTTAAACACTCTGATCTAACCAGGCATTTTCAAATCCATTAAAGTCGCTTGCATTTGGCGAAGAAAACGTTTGGCTTGCCAAATCGCGTCATTTTGCGCCAAATACTCCAAAGTATTTTTTTTTTTTTTTTACAGATTTTTTACTGGGATTCCGCAGCTAAATTTGGCTGTTTCTTTATTACGTACATGAGTAGTCCCATTAGCATTTTTTTCAAAATATTCTGAGTATGCGCTTTAAGGAGACCTTCCTTGTTAGATCCAAATTGACACTTTTCTGACACATACTCGAATTTATTTTCTTTCGTAAATGCATGAAATTCGGATGTATATTCGTAAACGTATAAAATTTGCATGTTTTATTCAAATACAAAGAAATCGGAGTTTCACAATTTCTTATAAAAGCAAAATCTTATAGAATGTTTTCTCAAAAGCTCGCATTTTAAGTCCATTTCCGGGCCTCGGCAATCATGGAAATATCGGCTTGAAGGAGCAATCAAATAGTGAAATTCCAATCATATTTATAGGAAAAA
Organism: Maratus michaelseni; assembly: GCA_963931845.1. Classification (NCBI taxonomy): domain Eukaryota; kingdom Metazoa; phylum Arthropoda; class Arachnida; order Araneae; family Salticidae; genus Maratus; species Maratus michaelseni. Next base: position 51,950,048 of record OZ007586.1, on the reverse strand, counting down.
TAAAAACTATGTTTGATTGTTTGGGGCTTATACAATAATTCCTGCAATTTCCATGCATTTCTATATAAAAATAACATGGTGAATGTATCGGATTAGAATTGTTAAGCAAGAAAAACGGAAAAGAAAACTAATACATATTTAAATTTAAAAAATGTATTGCTCTATAGAATGGTTTTATGTTTAGAGGGGGATCATGACACACGCCCTGGATTGTCGCGCTCGTCGACCTAACCTGTCGGAGTTTTCTTCGAACCTTGCCGTAAATACGGGTTAGGATTCCTTAGAAAGGCTCCCACGGAAGGCACTCCCCCTAGTGTCTATATCCCTCGTCTAGATAATCAGCCGTCATAAAATCACCCCCCCCCCCCCTCCTGGATCCGCGCTTTATCACATCCTTGTCAATTACGGTTGAATACCATTTGATTTTTAAAATATCAATCACGGCGAATGGCCAACCAGGTGGCAACGGATCGGTTAATTAAATAAAAACTAGTTTTTTTTTGTTTTTTTTTCCCGAGTGAGATAGCCTTTTAAATTCTTTTACTACTGATAATGATAAAATTGAAATTGTGCTCGAATAACATATATAGAACTAGACAATTATTTTAACTAATAAAACACTAATTATTACTCGAGTGAATATAAACGATTATTAAAATTAAATTAACTTTGCAAATACGAAAAAAAAATTACAGTCAAAAATTGTTTGTCGTCTATTGAAATATTAAATGGATTTAACAGCATTGTATATGGATATACTGTGCAGTACAGAATGTACTGTGAACATTATACCTGCTTCGATAACAAGTACTGTGCTGCCTACTTTAATAAAATATCTGTCTGTATCAGCCTTTTTTTTTTTTTTTTTTTTTTTTTAAATAAAGAAATGATTGACCGTTTAAATGAAACTGATATGTTAAAATGTGCCACTGTTATGATACATATATATATATATACAGTCAAACCTCGTTAACATGAACACGCTTAACGTGAATTACTTTTAACATGAATTGTTTTCATAGTCCCCTATAAAAACGATTACAAAGATTTGATACTAATAACATGAATTACTGTTAACATGAACAAAATTTTGATTCCCCTTGAGGTTCATGTTAACGAGGTTCGACTGTATATATATACATTAATATTTTATAAAGAATGTATCTATTCGCTTGGAGGAATTTTGGAAACAGACAAGGAAAGATATAAAGGAGGAAACCGCAAACCTATCTCTCCTGGCACTTCCGTCAAGTTACAGATAATTACATTACGATTGTGTTTTTAAATGCACAATGTGTTTTTATTTTTAAGCTATTAAAAATAGAGCAAAAATGCTTGTGAATATGAACTTTAAGGGAAAGGTTCAGAGTCCATAAGCCGTGTTTTTGGCCCATAAAATAAGCCTAAACTCGATTTTGTTATACTTACTTAATTATTTCACTTTTTTAATATTAGACTGTTTATCCGGTACGATTTGAACATTTGCATTTTTTGTTCAGATTTATATAACTTACACAAGCTCAAATTTCGTATTATTCGTAGTTTTTGATGAAAAATACGTTATTTCTCCTAATTTTACCTCAATTATTTATATGAGCGCAATCGTGCAACACTTTCTTCTTTACATATATTATAAAATACATCAAAATGTACAATATATGTAAAAATAAAAGTGTTGCAAAGCTGCGCTCATAGTAAAATATTAAAAATTGAGGTAAAATTGCGCATTTTTCATCAAAAACTACGAATAATACGAAGTTTGAGTTTGTGTAAGTTATATAAATCCGAACAAAATGCAAAAAGTATTGTTGAAGTCGTATAGGATTAACCTTCTAATATTAAAAAGTGGAATAATTAAGTCAGTATAACAAAATCGAATTTTAGTCTTATTTCGTGGGCCAAAAACACGGCTTATGGGACCCTGATCCTTTAATCTGAAATATATGCGGAGCATGCCAGTAATATATTTAAAATAACAAAACAAAATAAAACTTTTTAAAATTAAATGAATGGAAATGTGTTTATTCAGGTGGTGTGGTTTCTCAAATGAACTGCTCAACAACGCCAGACTTTCTGATACATTTTCTTAATCATTTTTTAAAGCAAATGTATAACATTGTCAGGCCTGATTATAAAAAGCTATTTGGAATCGAAATGGATTTTGAATTTTTTGATAAATAAAATTACCGTACATACTCGTGTATAAGCAGTGCTGTAGTGGGAAAAAATATTTGTCGGAACTTCTCTTTTCATAGAGTAGATTTTGATGCTACCGGATTTTTGCTAAGCCAAAAGCCGACTTTTTTTAATTAACAGTTATAATTATTATATTCTAATTTTTATCGTATTGTATTTATATAGCATTCATCTAAAAGCAATATTTAATCAATCTCTTAATAACATTTTCCATTATGAATCAAAATTTAATTGAAATAACAGAAATATATCCATATATAACATATTGGCACATCTATCCAAAGTTTCCAAAAAGAACGGTACTGAGAGGGGTTTTCTGTGCTCCCTCAGAAAACCCCTGAGGGGGGTTTCTGAGGGGAAGATTGCGACAAGCTGTCGCGCCTGCTAATCTTCTTCCTGATCGCAACCAAGATTTCACATGTGGTTCAGGACAAGAGAGGTCCTAAACGGACTCTTTCAAGGAGTGAATTTTTCACATCGGTCATCATTCATACAGCTGAATGCTCTTTCGCATTCAGACATTGAAATGGGCATAGTTTTCAGTCTGGAGAAAGAAAAAAAAAAGGCTTGTGCTCGTACGCGATATTCTTTTTTTACAGTAACAAACCAAATATTTCAGAGAACGGCGTTCGCACCCAACTACAGCACTGTGTATACAGACATGTGATTGCTAAAATTTGAAATTAGCTGAATTTTTTTTCCCTTTTATAGTTGGTTGGTTGGTTGAACATTAATAATCTCACTTTTAATTTGAAACCTAAACAGTTATATATATCCATACATACATACTTGGTCATATTTACAAGATAAATTTTAAGGATAGGCGAAATGATTTATATAATGCAAAATTCTATATAACACACAACTCCTTGCTTTTAGGTTTGCATTATAATGATTTTCTACTGAATATATATATATATATATATATATATATATATATATATATATATATTAATTATTCTTAAATTAATGTAATACCATCCATAACCAAAAATCAGGATTCTTTCTCAATACATTAGTTTAAAAAAATATATTTATTACAGTTGGTAAGCATCAACTAATGGATTTCTGAGTGCAAAATCTAATGTATGCTCTCGCTCGCAATCGCAAATACTGAAACTAGCGAATGACAAAACGTGTCGCCTTTGCCTTCGTTTCTTATCCTGTGGCGTGGCGAAGTTGAAAGATGTGGTGGCTTGTGATTGACTGGCTCAAAATACTGGCTACATATTGACGATTATTTATGATTGTTTGGATCAAAATTGATGGGCAAAGATGCCCATCACGTCTGGTGATCGCGTGTTTGTAACTGATTTTATACATTTTCGCGGACTTCAGATATAATGTCAATACCAGATTAATAGAATTACAATTCGCGGAATTCCGCGAATTAGGAAAAAAGAAAATTCGCTGAATTCCGCAAATTAGGAAACAAAAATTAGCTGAATTCAGCTAATTAGGGAAAAAAAATTAGCTGAATTCAGCTAATTCGCTGAAAAATCACATGCCTGGTATAAGTCGAAGAATTTTAGACAAAATTTGGGAGTTGAAAATGGGGGATCGACTTATATACGAGTTAGTTAAAAATAAATAAATAAACGTTAAAGTGTTTATTCTGCTATAGACCTTTTGCATGTGACGTCGCACTTCGAAAGTGTGAAATACCAGAGTCATGTTTTTTTCGCAGGTAATCTGCGAATGGGCAAATCTTTTAAGTTATCACATATGGGTATAGGTTGGAGAGAGAGATTAAGACGGACAATGGTCATTTCCAGGACTATAGATAAAGGATTCTATATTTTTATTCTATAGTCCTGGGTCATTTCCCGGTGATTGACAAAAAAAGCACAACATTTAATGTCCCTGTAATTGTTCTGCACCCGTTTTCTCTTGGAATAGAATTTCCTTTTCAATACAGGGACATTTCTTTCAACATTTTAATCCCCTTTTTAAAAAGAGTTCAACTTGAGAATGCTTCTAGATTTCTCTCCTAAAAGCCCTACAATACAAAGAAGTACTATCGCCTAGCAGCTAAGAAGTTGTTTACCCTTGTAAATAAGGCTTTAATAGATTTTTCAAAGAATATTTTTCTTTTTAAGTATCATTAAATTGATGCGAATATGTTTCGAAATAGTTTAAGCTTCTTCAGTTTTACATAATTATACAGTTTTAAAACGCTGAATTTAAAAAAAAAAAAAAAAAAAAAAAAAAAGTGTTAGGAACGTAAAAATTTACTAATTTAATGAAAATGAATTATTTTTTTTATCCTCAATTACAAATCATTTTTAACGTACTACCAGAAATGTGGTTCGACTTATACACGAAAATTCATTTCTTTTTTTCAAAATTTTGCGTAAGAATTGGAAGGGTCGACTTATACACGAGTATATACGGTACTTATCGAGTTCGAGTCACATGACGACACGATTTTGATGACATAGTTTCTTAATAAGATCACCTGCCAATTTTATGAGTTTCCGAACAAAAATGAATTCAAAATTGTGTCAGAAAGCAGCTCCTTTGGACTTGAGATACTTTCACTTTCGGAACCGGTTTCGAAAATAAAAGTATCTTCGTAAAAAAAAAAAAAAAATCCGCAAAGAAAATTGAAAAAGCAATCAACGGCGGCAATAGATTGATCTCAGCTATCCAATGCAAAAACGTTTAAAAATAATGAAATGCAAACGAGGTACTATTAGAAAAATAATGCCCCATAGGATTCACATTGGCAAGCGTGTGTTTCCGCGCGAAGGGAGAGGACCCTCAGTGTAAAGATTAGAAGATTATTAGAAGGTCTATGAGATGACCCCACAAGTTATAAAGATGCACTAATTGCTGTAGAATACTGTTCTTTTCACCCCTTGACTTTTGACCTGTGTGAAGATGTCAAAGGTCAACTGTGGCCTTTTTCCTGCCTTGATTTATATCTTAGCGGGGGGATGACATTTTCAGCAATTTTCAGCTTATTTATCTAATATTTAGTGTTTAAATAAACTTAAACGATTTTTTTTTATTTATATGAATAGATGAGAATATGCACTTTATTTCAGTTTTGGAGTTATTTAGTGTTATTCACATCTCACTGACTTCTTAAGACTTTAGCACTAATTTTAAAAAAAAGTATCTATCATATATACTCGTGTATAAGTCGACCCCCCGAATTCTTAAGCAAAATTTTGAAATAAAATTAATTTTCGTGTATAAGTCGAACCATATTTCAAGTAATATGTTGAAAAATAATTTCTAATCGGGGATAAAAAAAAAAAAAAAAAAACAAGGGGGGAAAATTCTGCTATAAGGCCGAATATAGATTGCCACACACGGCTTTTATTTAAAAAATAAATAAACTAGCTGTAACTCCGAATAAAAACGCAATGACAACAAACAATTTTAAAATATCTAAATAACAAATAAAAATTCCCCTGTTAAAGTGTTGAGTTGTTCAATAACCATTCGATTTAGAAAAATATTTTTCTACCACTGAGCAATTTTTTTAATGAAATTTAATTCATGTTGCTATGGCAGCAGACGATAAAACGATATCTTTGGAATAAGGGAATAAATAGAAGAAAAAATTTTGTTGATGTTTGTGATAAAATGTTTTTCTTTATTTTTTAAAAATGTATATACATAATTCACTTTTATATTTTAACAGAATAATAAGTTTAGTATAATTCGTTACTCATGCTATGGCCAGTATACACGATACACGTCGAGCCACAATGTCTTTATCATTATCTTTTGACGCGTAAAAGTTTCGCTACGGTACTCCATTGTGAAGTTTTGTAATTTTTGAAATCTAATATTTGAAAAACGACATAATCATTAGATTTGAAATTTATATCAAGAAAAATACAATTTTTTACCATTCTAACGCAGTTTGTAAAACAATTTTGTGACAAATACTTTTCGAGTTATTAATTTTTTAAGTAACTTCAAATGTTTCATTTTCCGAGATTAATCTGTGGCAACGATGGATTGCTGTGACTTTTCATAAACATGAAAAATGATAGAGATTGAAAGAATAAGCCACCCTGTGTGTGGCTAAAAAATTAATAATAAATTTTCATTAAATTTGTAAACTTTTTTTTCATTTCTAATCAGACTTAAAAAAAAAAAAAAAAAAAAAAAAAATCAACGTTTTAAAACTGTATAATTATGTACAACTGAAGGAGCTTAAACTATTTTGAAACCTATTCGTATCAATTTAATGATACTTAAAAATAAAAAAATTCTTTCAAAAACCTATCCAAGCCTTATTTACAAGGGTAAACAACTTCTTAGACTGCTAAAATATAGTACGTCTTTGTATTGTAGGACTTTTAGAAGAGAGATCCAGAAGCATTCTCAAGTTGAACTCTTTTTAAAAAGGGGATTAAAATGTTGAAAGGGATGTCCCTGTATTGGAGGGGATTCTATTCCAAGAGAAAATGGGTGCAGAACAATTACAGGGACATTATTGAAGAGCTGTTTTGGCATTCACAGGGAAATGACCATTGTCCGCTTTTATCTCTCTCTTCAACTTAGACCCATATGTTATTATTTAAAAGACTTGCCCATTCACCGATTATCTGCGATTTTTTTTTTTTACTATGTCGTATATAAGTCGACCCCCTATTTCCAATTCACAAATATCGTCTAAAATTCTTCGACTTATACACGAGTATATACGGTAATTTAGAAATATTTTGTCAATCCAGAAAATAAGAGACATCCTTTAAGAGGCTACTTCACTCAGACGAAAACACCCGCTCGATCATGTTAATCCTATGCAGGAAATTTTTTAAGATATCTCGTTCGCATTTCAATATTTTTAAATGATTTTTTTTTTTTTTTGCATTGGATAGCTGAGGTCAATCTCTATGCACGCTCCTTTCTACTCTTTCAATTTTTGTTGCAGTTTTTTTTATTGAGGATACTTTCACTTTCAAAACCAGTTTTGAAAGTGAAAGTATCTTAACAAAAAAAAAACTTGTAATCAAAATCGAAAAAGTAGAAAGGAGCGTGCATAGAGATTGACCTCAGCTATCGAATGCAAAAAAAAAAAAAAATCATTTCAAAATATTGAAATGAGAACGAGATATCTTCAAAAATTTCCTCCATAGGATTAACATGAGCGAGCGGGAGTTTTCGTCTGAGTAAAGTAGCCTCTTAAGAAGAGAACACAAAACAAAAAAGTCCAAAATATTAATTTCCTGATGAGATATTAGACAAAACGAATGGAATCCGCGATCACTGGTTTAACTTGGCAGGGGGAGATTTCAAATCTTACTACTCTTCTTAATATATGTTTATGCTTCTAGTTTTCATTATACATTATAGAAACGTTGAAAGAAAGCAGTAAAAAACTGAAGACTATTTTAATGAATCGGGATCAGATTTAAATGACAAGGGAGTAAAATTTCTAAAATGTAACTGTTAAATGTGCGTCAGATGCCCAGGTTTGCATGAAAACGAAATCCAATTTGAACATCCACATGTAGATACAATCAAAGGAAGAGACAGTATAAAAATCAATTAGTGTTTTAATCATAAAATTATCCGTTTATGCAAAATATGCATTTTAACATATGAGCGAAAACCTCATATGGGTCATTCCATGGTAACTTACGTTACATTTAGAATAATTTTCTTTAGTAATTTTCATAATATAACACCAAAAAATATTGAAAATGTAATGTTGATATGATTTGTTAATTAAACCTATCCAAAGCGAAATTGGGATAAAAATTACCTACCTTTAGTGCTATTTTTTGAACACTGGTCATTATATATTTATTATGGTAACTTACGTTCTTTTCGTCAGAAACGTAAGTTACCCTAGTAAATATAATTTTTAGCGTTCAAGAAATAGTACTAAATTTAAGTAATTTTTTATCCAAATTTAGCTTTGTTAGGTTTAATTAACAAATCACATAAACATTACATTTTTAATATTTTTTAGCCATATTTATACTAAAATTACTCAAGTCAATTATTCTAAATGTAACGTAAGTTACCATGGAATGACCCATATTGTGTGATTTTCGGCTACTCATTTTCTACTGATATTTAACTTTTAAGTGTCTCATAACTCAATTTGAATTTGTAATAACCACTGATATATTTCAAGAATAATAATTAGTACATAGGCACAAACTTTATTGATAAATACATATGATGTGGCAGTTTTTATCACACAAAACACAAATTTTAAGGAGACGGAAGTGACTGGGACATCAGTGACATTTTTTGCAATTTTGTCTATTTAGTATATACTCGTGTATAAGTCGAAGAATTTTAGACAAAATTTGGGAGCTGAAAAGGGGGGGTCGACTTATACACGAGTAAGTAAAAAAAAAATATAGCGGAGTGAAATACCGGAGTCATATTTTTTTTCACAAATAATTGGTGAATGTGCAAGTCTTTTAATTAATCACATATGGGTCTAGGTTGGAGAGACGGATAAAAGTGGACAATGGTGATTGATAAAAAAAAATCTCAACAATAATGTCTCTGTAATTGTTCTAACATTCATTTTCTCTTGGGATAGAATTCCCTTTAATACAGGGGCATCCCTTTCAACATTTTAATCTCCTTTTTTAAAAAGAGTTAACTTGAGATTGCTTCTAGATTTCTCTCCTAAAAGTCCTACAATACAAAGAAGTACTCTATTTTAGCAGTTTAAGAAGTTGTTTACCCTTGTAAATAAGGCTTGAATAGATTTAAAAAAAAAAAAAAAAAAAAAAAAAAAGTAAGTAATTATTAAATTGATGTGAATAGCTTTCAAAATAGTTTAAGCTTCTCCAGTTTTACATAATTATACAATTTTAAAATGTTGAATTGGAAAAAAAAGGAAGTCTGATTAGAAACGTAAAAAGTTTACTAATTTAATGAAAATTTATTTTTTCATCCTCGATTACAAATCACTTTTCAACATACTACTAGAAACGTGGTTCCACTTATACACGAAAATTCAATTTTTTCCAAAATTTTGCGTAAGAATTGGGGGGGGGGGGGGTCGACTTACACACGAGTCGACTTATACACGAGTATATACGGTACTTAAAAAAGAACAGTTTTGGAATGTTGTATGCACTATTTTCAGAGACATATCAAACATACGATTAAATGGCTAAAAATTGGAAGGTAGTCTAGATATATCAATATTTAAATTAACAATGCGGACAGTAGTGACGGTTAAAAAAAAGGCCCGCTTACCTTTTACCCGTTCTTTTCGATCCAGAAAATCTTTACGAACAAACAGTAGTAAGCAACGGCGACTTTTAAGAACACGTGTATGATGGAGATTCATATATTTATCGGTAAAATTTTATAAATTAATTTTGTTTCCTCTTTTAGCTATTTTTAATTCTATCGCGCTTCTGTGAAAAGAAAATCTCTTTCCTTTCTATTTAAAATTCAATAATTCTTAAAACTCTTTTATCGCAGCTTGATGTGATCCTTTTTCAATTAATGCACATGTCTAAATTCTTTCTTTCAAATGTGCTTGAGGTTTTCATATGAGAAATGAAATCATTTTCAGTTTAGCAGCTGCGTGCCTTCTCATGCATACATTTTGGATCACAAAATAAATAAAGAAAGATAAAATGCAACGTCTATGTCTCGATACATCTACATGCTAAAATTCCTGCAGATGTTAAGTTCGGACAATTAGTTTTCTGTTTTTATAAAGATGCTGATATGGTAATCTGGTTTGGTGGTTTGCGTTCAAAAATTAGAATGTATTTCTCCCTAACGAATTTTCTTCTGTGTGCTATGGGTCGACGAGGATAAATTTGTGGAGTCATAAAAAGGCTCATTCGATTTTGTGTTTTCATGATGTGAAGTTATAGACGTTCTGAATGCCGGGAGACCGCCTCATCATTTTTTCAATTATCTTTCTTCAAATAAAATACTTTTTTCCATGGAATCCTCAAGTCTCCGATATGTTTCTTCACGGGATGAGAGCCTTCGGGTTCTTGCTTATAAGCGTATATGTACTACCTGCCCTATACGACAATCTTGGGATTTTATTTAATTATCACAGGAAAGTATAACTTCGGCTGATAACTACATGATAATGTGCTCCCCTACTGAAAACAAAACTGAAAATGACTGAATACTGTCATCTGGTGGAAGTATGAGGAAATTCATACACCGGGACAGGACAGTAAGTGATAAAAAAAAAAAAGGTGAGGGACACAACTTTAAACCCAGCAAAAACAATAAGGTTTTTGAAATTCTTTTAAAATAATTGTTTATTGGTGGTTTTAATGATCAAGTTATGGGCTGAGGACGTGGGACATGAAATATTTAAATTCCATTTTAAATATTAAAAAAAAAAAAAAAACATTTTCACAGTAGAAGTAACACAATATTGTGGAACAATCACAGAGAAACATTTTAACATTAAATGAGAATTTATATTGCAAAGAAATGCAGAGAGATATACTGAGGGGGTTGGTGTTACGGCCGATTATCTATACGAGGGATATAGCCGAAAGGGGGGGGGAATGCCGGCCGTGGGGGGGGGGTCTTTCTAAGGGATCCGAACCCGTATTTACACAAGCTAAGCAAGGATCGAAAAAAAACCCACGGAAAACTCCGAACGATTAGGCCGACGGGCGCGACATGGGCTCGGACCCAGCACCTCCCATCTACCAGCTGTGAGAGCAGAACCTCTCAGCCACCGGTGGGGCCAGATATACTGGAGACTGGGATATCTCCACTTATGAGATTTTCGGTGATATGTAAATAAGGTACGCACAGATTAATTTTCTTAGAATGTCAATAAAAAGATTGTTTCTTTAAATATAATTTAAATAGAATAAAAAAGACTGGTTTATCGCTGAATATGAGCTACGCAAGATTTTCGTGAACGGGGGGGGGGGGGGGGGAGCAGTGATACCTGGTTTGTATTCTTTAGCAGAAGCAAGGGAAGGATGTCACATTTCATTGCAACATCCGTAAAAAATGCTCTTCATTTCGAAATGAATTTATGCTGATGAAATTGATTTCGAAATATTCAGATTAAAGTAATATATCTTTAAATATTGAAGGGGGGGGGGGGGAAAGAAATGTGTAATTTCTTTATTTTTTTGCAATTTTTCAGCCTATCTACACCAGAATAATTTGTTGGTCCGAATCCCCATGAAAACAATCCAATTTCACTAGACTGTGCAACTTGCTGATATGGAAGATTTCCCTGGTCCCTTGCAGTTCCGTATTACGAGATTTACTGCATTTTTAAAATGGAATACATTTTTTATGATATGGTCTAAAAATATTTTGATCGATTATTGGGATAATAAAAACTTAATACGAGAAAATATGCTAATCCGTGATCGCTAGGTGACCACGGAAATTTTCCATTTTATACAGGTTTCCGTCTTGGCAGGTATGTTTTGTGTTTTAATTTTACTGTATTTTATTTCGTCGTAATCTCGAAAAATTTCCGTTGCAAGATAAGATTTCGTTTTGGCGATTCGTGTCTCGCTCTGATGTCTCGGGAATTCGGTTCAAAACGCCGACTTTTATGAAACGCCGACAGTATTTTATGAAAGATTTTCTGCCTTTAACAAAAAATGGAAAACTCATTTTGATCACATAGTTTCTGAATAACTTCCAATTTTATGAGTTTCCAAACAAAAATGAACTCAAAATTGTGTCAAAAAGTAGCCAGTTTGGATTTGAGAACAGCCTTTTGAATTTCAGATTCAGGAAAATCAGTATAATTTTAAGCTTTATTTTCTCCTTTTTTGGCCTGAAAACAGTTTAATCATTAACGCTATGTACCGCATATTTATAAACCCACACAGATGAAACGGTGATTTTTTTTTGGAGTGGGGGGGGGGGGGGGAAGCTGAAAGTCTAATCTAATTGTAATCATAATAGACTAGTTCGGTAATCGTAATCCAACAAAAATTTATTAATCAAAATCTAAACGTAATCTAGAATTTGGAAAATAGATACTAAAAAAATGCAATTGTAATCCAACATTCACAAATACGAACTATCTGCCTTTAGAAATTGAAAATAACCCTAATATATTAGTTATCCGTAATAAGACTCGAAGTCTGGTTGGGTTACCTGGTTTAGGGAATCCGGGTATGTTATAAACCGGCGCATTTTGGCGATTTCGTCTTGTCTTCAGTGAAAATTTTGGCATTTTGAATATGAGGACCCTTGTAAATTGCACAATTTCATAGTTTTACTTCTTTATGTAGTATTTTTTTTTATTAGTAAATATACCTGACGTGAAAATGAAAAACCAACTTATTAAAAACCGAAAGCCGGTGAAATAAATTTAGCTTACATCTGCTTCAAGGTTTTATTCTTTAATCTTCAGATAAAAATAACAGAGGGAGAAAAAGTAGTAGCAGCAACATATTACTTTGCCGCTAATTTTTCCCTACTTTTTCTTTCATTCATTTTACACTGTAGAAATTTGATTATGAAGACCTTGAAATATTATATGATATAAAATTAGGATTGCGCAGGTGTTTTTCTGCCAATACCTTCTGTAGCATACCCAGGTTCAAATAGCAGGACACTGTACATATACAATCGAGTCCGTATACGTCGAAGCTCGTTAACGCAAACACTCGCGGGGATTTTTTTATTTGGTTCGAGTTAAAAGTAGTGCTCGCGAATATACGTTTAAAACGTGTTGTAACCGGTAGCGATTTTGAATAAGTATAATATGGAGAAATGGCTTAACTAGGTATACGTTTAAACGTATAATCGCGAGCACTAGTTAAAAGTAGTTATCCATACTTTAAAAATATCATATATTCCATGTAACAAGAATTTGCGAGGATGAAATCAAACTGGTTAAAGGAAGCAAGTACCGCCGAAAGAGACAGCTTTAAAGCGCCAAAAAGGGCGATGTGACTTTGACTTGGCTACTATTAGACTTTATTAGAGTAAAGGATCAAACATATCATGTTCTAGTCTGCGGCAATATCTTATGTGGTGAAGCGCTCCCTTTGGGGCCGTCCATAAATGATGTCACGCTTGGAGGGGGGGGGGGGGGTCATGAAATTGTGACAGTTTGTGACGAGGAGGTTGGAGGGGGTAAGAAGAAGTGTGACATCACACATTTTGGTTAAAATAAAATCATTAAAATCAGCAGATTAAATTTTGCAGTTATTTTGAAATTACCAGAATTAGAGTGTATTTTTTAATCGGACTAAAACAATTTAACAATTTTCACGTGATTTGTTTTCACTTATATTCTTTTCTTTTCAAAAAAATAAATAAATATTTTATTACTAATTGTGTTACTTTATTGTATATTAATTATGTTTTTGTTGTAAAACTTAATCTTATTTTATACAAAATAAATACACGAATAATTTTTATTGTTATGCTCACAAATGTCATTAAAACTTAAAGTTGAAAAATAAAATTTGAAACATGATCTATAACGTAGTGCTTTGTTTCTGAACTCCAAGTATATGTCTATGTAATGTAGCGTGTGACATGTGACAAGGGGGAGGGAGGGGTATGGTAAAGTGTGACACTTTGTGACTAAGGGGGGGGGGAGTGGGATCAAAAATATTGAAAAAAAGTGTGAAATCATTTATGGACAGCCCCTTTCATCTTTTATTACTTTCTTGGCATCTCTAAATGTCAGATGTCAAGAGCAGGAGTCGTTGAAAGCTCGGAAAACACCCCCTTTCTTTTGTCGATGACCACGAAATGATTTCAGAAGAATGTGGAGATATTTGATGTATGCCCATCTTAGTATTCTCAGGATGTCACAAAAAGGCAGATAAGTGACCAGACCAAACTCTGGAATTGCTTCAAGGATCAAGGAAGAGATTTGAGCGTGCCTACGGGGTTCGCTCACGTTTACCACTGCTCGAAGTTGAAAATATCTAAACAGAGGTCATCGTAAAGTTGGTGAAATCGGTGATTTATCTCGCAGCAAGCTGCGGAGTAGCTCAGAATAGCAACTAAATTATGCCTTGATGCACATCGAACGGGGATGCCTCATCACAAAAAGACTCAAATCACAGACCATAACAATTACAAAATAATCAAGAATTTTCCTAACACTAAAATGCAAAATTAAATACATAATAAGCAAAAATTTTCCTATCACAAAAAAAAAAAAAAATACAAATAAACAAAAATTCCAAAAATAAATACAGTTAATAGACTATTTACAATTTTCACCAATTTTGGCTACTCCATCCATGAAAACTAAATGTTTTTTTGCGATGTCCGATTGCTATATTATGTCGTTATACAATTTTTCAAAATAATTTGTAAGTTCAAAGAACGAATTGATTTTCAGTTCTGACTTAATTTTTTCTAAAGTTTCGGAAAACCGAATGAAGTTACCATTGAACCCTCAGGATGTCACAAAACGCAGATAAGTGACCAGACCAGACTCGCCCAGTATTTCACACCACAATGCATTCCTTACAAGAGAATTTTATCTTTTGAATGGGTAAGAAAGAGGGGGTTCGCCTGACAATTTTGCAATCACTGGTCTACGGCTATCAAAACAAAAGACACCCCCTTCCCAGACTAACATTCCTTCAAAAATTTCCAGTTAAACATAATAGAATTTAGTACAATTGCACAGGAATTTGGGAAAACTTGCTTTTTTCGTACTATCAGTAGAAAATATTTCAACGGCCGATCCTCTTCAATTCGTGATAAACAGTATATCGCGTTATGCGTGTTAAAAGGACTGAAATCACAGTAAATGTCCATACAAGAAAGAGTTCGCGTTAAAAGTAATAAACGTTAACGCCTGCTCGCTAATGTTAACTCTATGGGGCATTATTATTCTAATATCTCGTTTGCATTTCAATATTTTTATTTATTTTTTATTCTTTTTGCATTGGATGGCTGAGATCAATCTCTATTTCTGCCGTTGATTACTTTTTCGATTTTCCTTTATTACGAAGATACTTTCGCTTTCGAAGATCAATCTATTTCCGACGTTGATTACTTTTTCATTTTTTTTTTTTTTTTTTTTTTTTTTTTTTTTTTTTTACGAAGATACTTTCATTTTCGGAGATCAATCTATTTCCGCCGTTGATTACTTTTTCGATTTTCTTTGCGGATTTTTTTTTTAAACGAAGATACTTTTCACTTCCAAAACCGGTTCCGAAAGTAAAAGTATCTTCGTAAAAAAAAATCCGCAAAGAAAATCGGAAAAGTAATCAACGGCGGAAAATAGAGATTTATCTTAGCTATCCAATGCACAAAAAAAAGAAAAAAAAAATGATTTTATGACGGCCGATTACCTATACGTGGGATATAGGCCATAGGGGGGGGGGGGGGTGCCCTCGTGGGTTTTTTTCTAAGGGATCCTAACTCGTATTTACGGCAAGGTTCGAAGAAAACCACGGGAAAACTCCGAACGGTTAGGTCGACGAGGGCGACAGGGGTTTGAACCCAGCACCTACCGTCTACCAGCTTTTGAGAGCAGAACCTCTCAGCCACTGGTGGGGCTTTATAATATTGAAAGAAATGCAAACGAGATATTAGAAAAAAATATTGCCCGATAGGATTAACGTTAGCGAGGGGACGTTTTCGTGAGAGAGGAGCGATATGCGTTAAGGATGCGATAAGTTTAACAGACCCTTATGCGATAAGTCTGTTCGTGTTAACGAGGTTCGACTGTATAACGAAATCCATTGTTCCATACAAAAATTTATTATACCTACAGAAAATTCGTTGTATAGAGACTAAAGAAAAAATTTCTAAATTTTGAAAAAAAAAAAATGTTTTTGAGGTGTTTAAGATTTTGAAATGTTTAAATCTAAATATTAACTTAATATTGTATATATATTTTTAATTATTTAAACAGTTTCAAAACGGAAAATAAACATTTATATGAAACCTTAGTTTTAAAAAACGCATCAGGAAAACTTGCATCTGTTTTAGACGAAGAAAGCTGTAATTTTTTATTTCAAAACTGTTACATCCTTGTAAAAATTTACGCACTTTAACAAAAGGAATGTAGAATTATATAAGAAAATCACTTATCACTGAAATCAAAATGTGGTACATGCTTTTAAAGTGATAACAGTACATGTAAAGGCTTATAAATACATTTTAATAAACAGATCAACTTTCGTACACTCAATCGGTGACATTTTTAAGATCAATAATGAGAAATAAACCAATTTCGTAAAATTTTTGTGAAAAGGAACTTGATAAGATAAACAGAATACACAATAAGGCAGAGGTACTGAGCTTTGAAAGATAAACCAGGAATCAGTGAAGGAAAATTAATTCCATGTTGTTTTGAAGCTTTGTGTTCTGAACAAACGATGAAACATTTTTGAAAAAAAAAATCGTTATAATGCGATAGATCTTTCGCTATGTCATGGATCATTCTAGAACATAAAAAAGGGCAGGGTGCACATTACGTAATAAGGGCAATTTTGTTGAAAAGTGCACATCATTTCATAAAGGGCATTTTTGTAATAAGTGCATACTATACCAATATTACTGGTGGGGAAGGGAGTCTGGCAACAGCTTAAAGTACTCCTTAATTTAAAAAATCCAATAACTTTTCTAATTTCCATAACTTCACCATTTGAAAAGTATTAAAAATAGCAAAATGAAAGTTATTTTCTTGATTTTTATTGTAAAATTGTTTACTATATTCACTGTCATTTCCCCCTTTTCCTATGATATTCAAAAACTTCTCTAAAACTTTTATTCACCAGATAACTTTTTTCCCGGTTTTAGCAGAACTGGTTTAAAAAAAGCTACATAATAAAAGTTCTAAAGCTACTTCTCAAATATTTTATAGAACTTATGCAAGTTATCATGTGGTCAAAGGCCAGAATGCCTGATCTAATACTATATTTCACTAAAAGGTGAGAGAAGGTGAAATTAATCAATGACCCTTAGTTACCCTTTATGTCTTGTTCAATGGAAAAAATGATAAATGGGAAGATAATCGCTTAAAGTCAAAGAATAGACATACCAGGGCATTTCACAGAGAAATAAAGAGGGAAAGACGAGTACTTCCTCGATGTACCAGATAAGCATTTTAAAAATAAAAGATAGGTAAAGAATATTTGAAAAGTACAATGCAAACAAGGCAGGATTGTACCCAGGAATAAAAGAAGGGTAGAATTCTACCTGGAAAAGGGGCAAGGAGAGTGGGATTTTATCTAAAACGGGCATGAGGACAGGCCGCCTGAAACTCTCTACAGTGATCCCTGGCTATGTGGAGATTATTTTTAAAGGGATAATCATAGGAAAAATGGTGACCGTACTTGCTAAAAATTAATATAGAGAAATTAGTTATATGGAAGTTCGCTATAGCGGCTCGACTGTATATATCAATGATAATAAAATAAATAATCATAAGAAGAATAAATTGATAAGATATCAGTGATAAGATATGATTGACTCTTATTTAATTAGCTCACGTAATGAATTGGGAGGGTGAAAAAAGGCTAAATCTTAGAGACAGGATTTGTTCTATTTATTCTTCAGTGATAAGAGATATTTGACCGATTATTTGCTATTTAAATAACTAAATGAATGAAGTTGGATGGTTATATATATATCGTAGATTTTAGGCATAACGCTGACAATATTTGATGAAATAACATATTTACTATGAATAGTCTTATGAAGCTCCTCTGAACATTCCATAAGATATTCCTAGTTTTCCATTTTTGAAAGCTTAATTCCTGCTGTATCCTTTCGATTGCTTTTTATATCTCATCCTTTGTTTTTTACATGAGTTTTCATTTTTAAATAGATATATATGGATGTGAGGGGGTTACATATATAACCATAATATAAAATATAAATGTATTAAATATAAATAGGGTTAAATATAACCATATATATCGATCCAAATCCATTGCTTTAAATATTTAAACAGCAAATAAAAAGTCTTATCTCTTATCACTGAAGAATAAATAGAGCAAATCCTGTCTTCAAGATACAGCTGGCCCCACCAGCGGCTGAGAGGTTTTGCTCTTAAAGCTGGTAGACGAGAGGTGCTGGGTTCAATCCCCTATCGCGCTCGTCGACCTAACCGTTCGGAGTTTTCCGTGATTTTCTTCTAACCTTGCCGTAAATACGGGTTAGGATCCCCTAGAAAGACCCCCACGGAAGGTCTATATCCCAAGAGTAGATAATCGGCCGTCATAAATGAACCAACCAACCAAGATATAGCTTTAACAATCCAAATTCATTCTACAGAGTAAATCATCTCTTATATTGAAAACAGTAAATCATGTCTCCAGGACTAAAATTTCTTATATATTTTTCAATCATCTCATGACGAAACTTTGTGTTTAAAAAAAAAAAAAAAAAGGTAACCCAGTTTAAAGATCCCCCATCATAAATTAAACTTTATAAAAACCTTAATTTTGCAATAACATTTAGGTATACTACTTTTATGACGATACTCTGTCTGGTAAAATACCTGTTAGTAAATTAATTCTGAAATTAAATCTTTAACTTATTACAGAGTTTAGATTGCGAGATTTTTTGTTGTTGTTTCTTTTCTTTCAAAAATGAGATTAAATATCCCAGACGGAGAATCATAAATTCACCGTAGGAAGTCCTTCACCTTGGGCTACACAATCAGAAAAATACGTCATTTATCTTATTGGATAATCGCATCATTGGAGGTGGATAAAACCCTTCATTCAGAGAAGGGTCATTTCTTTTTTGAAACGGGGGCGGAGTCCCATTTCTTCATTAGCATTTTTTTATATGTTAGATACAAATAGACAATTTTCGGAAACATACTCGAATCTATTTTCTTTCGTAAATGCATGAAATTCGTATATATATTAATATCGTATAGGGTAGATGTGCTAATAATGGACACCCTTAAGGAATTTCTTTAAAAATTATTTTTGGCTTAGATGCTTTACACTCAGGCTAAAAAAAAAAAAAAAAAAAAAAAAAATTAATCGGTTAAAAAAAAGAAAAAAGTCGCCAAATTTAGGGGATTTTTTCCTTTAATGACAACCTAGCCATTGTATTAAGTTATTCGTTTGGCGCAGTCTTGGAAATCGCGCCAACCAAACAGTCGCCAATCTTTTGTTTACATTTTAGCGTGAGTGTGTGATATTAATTAAAAAATAACATCTGTTCCTTATTTTTTAATTAATAGTTATAATTGTTATATTCTACATTTCTTAATATTATATTAATCTACCAACAATATTTAACCATGCTCATAGTCACATTTCCCTATGTGAATCGAAATTTAATTGCAAATAACAAAAATAAATCAAAACACCGTAAATTCCAGTAATGGACACCCCACAAAAAGTAATCGATAATTGATATTATGATTATATTTAAAACTAGAATTTAAAGAAAGCCTATTAATGAAATAAAAAAGCTTAATTTTTATTTGTTATTTTTTTTATAAACCAAAAATATTGAAGGTGGCCCATTGCTGGAAGGCGGTCCATTACTGATATTCGTACATACATTCGTAAACGTATAAAATTTGCATGTTTTATTCAAATGTAAAGAAATCAGAGTTTCACAATTTCTTATAAAAGCAAAGTATCTTACAGAATGTTTTCTCAAAAACTCTCATTTTAAGCCGATTTCCGGGCATCGGCAATCGTGGAAATATCGGCTTGAGGGAGCAATCAAACAGTTTAAATTCCAATCACATGTATGAGAAAATTAAAAACTATGTTCGATTGTTTGGTGCTTATACAATAATTCTTGCAATTTCCATGCATTTCTATATAAAAATAACATGGTGAATGTATCGGATTAGAATTGTTAAGAAAGAAACGCCTTTAATGCATATTTAAATTTAAACAATTAAAAAAAAATTAAGTCAATTTCTACTTAGGTCAACAAAGAAAAAATTTATTTTAGTTACTTTTTATTAAAAAAACTGTATTAGCATCAAGTGTCATCCACTACAAGTTAAAAAAATGTATTTGAATTTGAGTGGGTGAATATAAAGTATCTTATTAACGATTGAAAATTTGAACAAGATATATAAATATATATAGGGAGAGTGTGAACTAATAGTAGGAATTGACAAATGTATTGCTCTATAGAATGGTTTTTGTTTAGAGGGGGATCTTGACACTCGTCCTGGATTGTCGCGCTCGTCGACCTAACCGTTCGGAGTTTTCCGTGGTTTTCTTGGAACCTTGAGGTAAATACGGGTTAGGATCCCTTAGAAAGGCCCCCACGGAGAGCACTCTCCCCTATGGTCTATATCCCTCTTGTAGATAATCGGCCGTCATAAAATAAGCCAACCCCCCTCCCCACTCCCCCCTGGATCCGAGCTCAATTAAATAAGAACTTGACTTTTTTACTGAGTGAGATGGCAATCTTAAGCAATTTGTTTACTGCTAATGATGATGATAATAAAATTGACATTGTCTTCGAATAACATAGATATATAAAACCAGAAAATTATTTTAACTAAAACACCAATTATTACTCGAATGAACATAAACGATTGTTAAATTAAATTAGCTTTGTCAATAGGAAAATAATAAAAACACAGTACAACAATTTTGTTTGTCTATTAAAATATTAAATTGATTTCTAACAGCATTGTATATGAGGAGAAAAATAAAACGTTGAATTTAAAAATTTGGGCCTCTTAAATTTTTGAAGGCCCTAAGCCAGCTCTACTGCTGCTTCAAAATATGGACCTTTCCACAAATATTTAGTTAAATCAGCACTCACAATCATAGTTGCAAATTAAACCAATATTCCCACTTTAGAAATGATACACAAGTATTTCATAACCAGACAAAAATAAATAAAATATAACATGATCTTACCTTGCAGTAGTAAACATGAAATTGCGATATCCATAGTTATTTCGAGATACAAGTTATCACAGAAATGGTTCCACCAGTAGTTCATTTTGTAGGTTTTTTAGAGCATCGAAGGCAGAATGCTCTGGTAGTAGCGAGAAAATATAGAAACAGCATTGGGAAAATATAAATTATTTAATCAAGCAAAATCACAAACATAGATCTCAATTTATCATAAGAATCTGATATGTAGAAATACTTTCAAAATATCAATCTAACGCACACATGCAACAACACTGTGAAAATTTCCATGTCACGCCGAAACGATTATTTTACTGTTACAACTACGTTCAAAGCAATGTAAAAATGGCTGAGATTATTTATTATTCGGAATTCCCAGACCGTGGAGCACTCAACTTATCTCTCCGGTTCGTTTCGTTGTAGCTGTAACCTGTAACTGGGAAGCCGTGGGCGATAGGATAGAGAAACGAGCAGCAATCGAGATCGCAGCGAAGCCAACTTTACAGGGAAACATGCGCGCGCACTTAAGTCGAAAACAGAAAAATCGAACTCCCTTTTGAACCTCCCGAACTATAAACGACATTCCCGCTTTCAGCTTCAGCTGTTTTCCTCTTCTGAAGTATAAAGACACGATTCAAGGACAATCCTATATATTTAAACGAAAAGGTAATTCTTAAGATACATTTTTTTCAGTGGAAAAAAAAAAAAAAAAATTGCACATACATAACATTAAATAAGTCAGGATGGCTGAGTGGTCTAAGGCGGCGGTTTAAAGTCGTAATTCTTTCTTAACAGCATGGGTTCGATACTCCCCTCCGGGCAGACTGATTTTTTGTTACTTCATTGGCAATAAGAAAATTCATTTCCATACGGTCTTCAAGAGAAGTTATATAATTTGTAATTTTTTTTATTCGAATGCTTTATAATTAAGCAAATTTTAACACCCAACAATATATTTTTTAATTACCAATTTTATATTTAAATTAAAACATTGTGCATGTAATTTTCGATTAAATAAAGCGCGTAATAGTCCCTCAGGACGTGGGTGCGACGGTTGACGCGCCTGACAGGTGCCTAAGCACAGTTTTACACTTCCGCCGAAAGCAGAGCTTAAATTACGCCGGAGTCTGGCTCCGGTACTTTTTTGCTTTTTGTAAATATTTAAATATTGGTCGGAATTCACCGGAGCCCAGTGCAAGCGCTTCCGAAAAACCGAAGCCTAAATGACCCTTTCCTTTTCCTCCCATATCAAAGCTTTTGCATTCTTTTCTATCAAAACACTATATGGGACATAATTATTTATCAATCCATAATTACTTATCAATACTTATCAATCTCCAAAACAACCGTAAACTGTCGCGACAGCGGTGGGTAAGGCCATGGTAACCGAAAAATACCCCCATTTAAATGAAAAAGCATTATAACCTGATTACAGAAGATAGTCGCCATTCGTGATATCATCATCATCTTTTTAAAACAGGATACATTACCAGGTTTTAAGAGACTGCGAAATCAGAACGGGGGTTGTTGAGCGTAGCAAGCAGGGGGCAGTATATATAAAATAAAGAACTCTTTTTCTTTTTTAATGCTATTTTGATCCGAATGAAGGGAAAACAGAAATCGTGTTTTTTTTTTATTACTATTCTAGTGATATTTGCAGATTTATGTCTGGCATTGATATATATATGGTGCCATTCAAGAGAGTGAAAAATGAGCTTGATTTCAGTTCGATTTTCTTTTGTGACACTAGGATGTTTTTTAATTGGATCATTTTTTAAAAATTAAGATATCTAACCGAAAAGAATATTTTCAGTTTTTAGTCAACGAGCATCAGCTTGAGGTTTTTTTTTAAAGTTTTTAATCTTCTATTGCAGACAAGTATAAAATAACGTTAATAAATTTTCTATTTACTTTTCATCAGAACATTATCCATCCTAAGGCTCTGCTCTGCGCACATTTACGAAGTCACTTTCATTTGTAAGTAGATATAATTGCCATGTAATGTTATTCTCACAGTAAGCAATTGAGCAGTTCTCGATTTTCTATAAAAGCATCGAATCTTTTCGATTACGGTGTCAAAGGTTTAATTTTATCTGATTTTCAAGGACTCATCACGAAAGAATGTTATACGGAAGGAATCGATTATAGTTTAAGATATGCACATTTTATAGGAAATTGAGAAACTTTGTTCGATTCTTCAGCATAAAAATATTAATTTTTGAAAATTTCATTCATTTTTTTCATAAAAATTCATAGCTGGGAACCGATCTTTATTGTATGTTAACACTATTTCCGAATCATATTAAAAAATGTTGAAATACAAACGAAATCCCATAAAATAACTGTCCCATAGGATTAACATTAGCGAGAGGGTGTTTTCGCGTGACTGAAGTAGCCTCTTAAACTGATAATGTTATGAGCAAATAACTGAGCTAGATTTGGATTCATTAAGGTGGTTCTCAAATGATCTGAGTAGATAAGAAACACAGGTTCTGCATCTGCCGCACGCGCTGCACCAACCTCAAGGTCGAAGGAAGATCAGTGCAGCCCGGAAGTACGTCGCTGCGGAAGTACGTCACGGAGATAAGAGATAAGATTGTACTCTAAGAGGAGCGGTAGATAAGCAAGTGTGGAGATAAGCGAGTGGAGAGATAAGGGAATAGGGAGATAACCAAGTCTAAGAGGGGGATTATTTAATTAATGGTAGAGGGGAATTAGTTTAATTAATGGAAGAGGGGACTAACGAATCGAGGAATACCCCTTAGAAAAATTTTTGAGCGAAGATTATGTTTTTTTAGCTATTTTAGAGAAGAGGGGTAATTTTTTAATGCTTTAAAGAACTATAAAAGGATAATTTTTGGATGTGTTAGATAAAAGATTTTTCAATGATTAAACGGATTTCACATAAAAAACTCTTACTAAATTAATTTTAGGAGCACCCCCCCCCCCCCCACGTTTTTTAAAGAACCCTTCGACAGAAGTTAGGCAAAATATACAGTGTGTATGAAAAATACAGACTGCTCTTCAAAAAATACAGAATACCCCATAACATGATTCATCTTACTAAATTAAGACACCCTCCCCCTTTTTTTTTTTTTTTTGCAAAGTGCCCTTTAACATGTGTTAAGCTGAAAATATAAGGGCCCTTCAAAATATATAAAGTGCCACACAAAAATTCTATAGGGGAAACACTGATGAAATAGCCCCCCTTCCTTTTTTCCCTAAAGGACCCTTCACTAGAAGCTATGCGAAAAACATAGAGTGTCCATCAAAAAATACAGGGTACCCTATGTCGGATTCCACTTCTCCGTCCACACAACTTCGAAATAAATCCGGTCTTTTGATATGCTGCCACCACCGATATGAATATGTGATATCGGGCACGATATTTGATGTATATTCAAGAAAAACCTAACTCTTTCAATTAAAGTTAAAGTAACAATTTATTAACAATATTTACACTTACACTCGGATGTAAATTATCCGGTTTAACACTAAATCAAAACAATTACAGAAAACGCTCTACGTGTACCGTTAGACTACGTCAATTCATTCCGCACTGAGATTTCTATTCATCTCACACCCGCTCTCTCTTTCTTTCGAGAGATCCCGTTAAACACACGTGGCTCAGATCGTCAACTCTCAACGACCTTACATCTTCACTACCACGTTCGAACTCATTTCATCTCTCGTCATTCCCCAGCGCACCCGCTCTCCCTCTACGGGGCTGCTGTTTTATTTCCAAGGGTCGCTTGACAACCGTCCCTCCCTCTTGACTGATCTGTCTTCCTAAATAAAAGAGTGCACTAACTTTCTTATCTATCAAAGACCACATTGCAATGGAAATACCTCTTTCATTATGTCCAACTCGCCACCCTCCGGATTAAGATTTTTCTTAAACCAGACTCTAACGTTACACAATAGATACAGATACAATACGCTAATCCCTTAAGAATAGCTTTCAACTCTTGCAGCTGTGAGAGAAACCTGACACCCTATAAACATGATTCACCATACTAAATTTAAGTGCCCCCCCCCTTTTTTTCTTTTAGCAGAGTGCCCTTTGATAAAAGTTAGGCAAAACATTATAGGGAACCCTTCAAAAAATACAGAGTGCCACACAAAAATTCTATAGGGGAATAAATACATTGATAAAATAGCTCCCCCCTTCTTTTCCCCAGAGGGCTCTTTGATAGAGCTTAGGCTAACAATACAGGACACCCTTCAAAAAATACAGAGTGCCCACAACAGGAATACTAATGAATGAAACATTAATTCAAAATAGGATCTATAGTAAATAACAAAATGATAATAATAATAATAAATAAATAAATAAATAAGATAAATAAATTAAAATAAAATGAATAAACAAGAAGGAGAAATTATACATTGCGGTAAAGTTTATGAAACACTTTCCAACATTATCAAAATGTCATATGGAATAAATGAATAAAATATAAATTTTTAGTTCTGTTTTACCATATAATGCAAAAGTGACAGGCATTACTTTTAAAGGATTAAATTTGTGAACGGTTCAGTTCGGAGAGGTAAAATGTTTATGAAAGTTCTATTTTTGAGATGAAACATTCTGGGAAGGTTTGAATAAAGCGAATATATTTGAAATATATTTGAATATATTCTGTGTGTAAATAAAATATATAAACTGTTCAAATATATATTCCGTTTTCGTATGACATAAAAGAAGTATTTTCGCAAGCTTTTTCAATCTCCCATACATGGAAAGAATGATCAAAAAATAATAA
This sequence comes from Maratus michaelseni, assembly GCA_963931845.1. Taxonomy (NCBI): domain Eukaryota; kingdom Metazoa; phylum Arthropoda; class Arachnida; order Araneae; family Salticidae; genus Maratus; species Maratus michaelseni. The sequence continues at coordinate 51,924,322 of OZ007586.1, read as the reverse complement.
TATTCAAATAATAATAATTTTAATAGATTTCTAAAGGCTCGAAGAAAACTATTTTGCGTGTAAGGTGTCATTTATTCATTTAACATATGTTTTCAGGTAAGAAACAAAATAAAGATTTATACTATTTCACACTTCTCTTTAAAACCGTATGAAAATAAAATTTCAAAACTCGATAGAGTCAAAATTTTGGGGCCTATTTAGCAATCCTTCACAAAAATCCATTTAATGAAACAGTTCTCTTCACAAAATTCCTTTTAATGAAACAGACCCTTCCCAAAATTCCTCTTAATAAAATAGTATCCCTTAACAAAAATTCCGTTCTGTAAAGACATACTCTTCATTAATTATTATTTTATGTTTTAAAATGTATGATATGAAAGAAAATCCACTTAGGTATTATATACAAATCTGGAAAGATACATGAGGAATTATCCTGAAACTTCAGGAGTGTAAACAACATGATAAACGTCATATACTAGCTTATGAAAGTTGACATAATAAGAATGAAGTGTCTCGCATTCTATATTTGATACAACCCCTCATCTTTTTGCTTCCTTTTGGGAACAGCGAATTTCAAGTTTATGCTATCGACGATTACTATCAGAATTTTCAAGCTATGTTTTTGAAACTTTCATAAAAGTTGGTCTATACATTTAGCTAATATATTATGCACAGTATATTTTGATTGAACTCGCGCATGCGCAGTGAAACAATATTTAGTAAACCTGCTCATTTTGCATACAATTTTTATTATTTTTTAATTCTGATTGCAGGGTATTGTGTACAATTTTGTTTGTCATATTTTCTGAAAATAACTTGTTTTTATATTAAAAACTCTGCAAATTATAAGCAAAAAACATGATAAAATTTGGGACAGTTTTTATAAAAAACCTGAATTTCTCTTCGAGTATACATGCTATCTTCATAAAAATGAACCCAAATTATTACAATAATCTACTTAATCATAATCTAGAGTTTGCTTTTGCAATATTAGTTTTTACAGGGTTATCCAAAATATATTCGTTTTTCTTTAATTTGTTGACGGCCTTTTATGGGGTTTCGGGACAAAATCTTCGCGGAAATATATGACGTCTATCATGTTGATTACACTCCTGAAGTTTCAGGATAAATCCTCATGTAGCTTTTCAGATATTTAACAAACCGTCTAAAATCGCAAGTGACTAGTCATCATTGGAAATATAGTGTATATATATACAGATACTATTCTTACCTAATACGCCAGCTTGCTGAACACACAACCGTCTCACACGAAGACTCCGAGAGAAGTGAATGCCCGTTCAAGGCCTTATCAGCTAATCTAATCACCTATAAGATTAATCACGTGATATATGACGTTACTGATTATGGGATATCATGAACCTCGGGGTTTACCGTCTAATCATGTGACTATGTGATATCATTCAATACGTCACCAGTGATGTCACAGATCACGTGACTATGTCATAAAAGAACTAATTACTAATTGCAACTAACATATTATCTCTAATTGATTTGTATAATATATAGATAAATTAATACATGATTTATCTACGTATTATTTTGTAATACATAGCATGCTATGTATTCACTTCTTTCAGAGTCTGCATGTGAGACGGTTGTGTGTTCAGCAAGCTAGCGTATTAGGTAAGAATAGTATCTGTATATATATATATTTTTTTTTAATATGATTTTAAATTAATTTGATACAAGTTATGTTAAACGATATGAATATGTATTAAATATTAGAAATAAAAAATAATAATTTGAAATAATTGACTAACTAAACAGTTTTCTTGGTAAAGCAGTTGGTCAGTTGGTTTATTGATGGGGTAAACAAGTAGTTACTACAATAAACAATTGTATGGTTGATAATATTCTTTCGATGGTTAAAACATCCAACATTGGAATTTTACAAGCATAGAAATTTACGTGCACACACGCACACACACACACACACACACACACACACATATATATATATATATATATATATATATATATATATATATGGTTTATTATATAATTTTTTTTTCTCTCTCTCTTTTTAAATATTCTTCATATTTTCAGTATTTTTGGCCAATTACCATTGAAGCAAATGCTATGGTAAAATTATGATTGCACTTGTTAATTTATTAACTATGTGGTATTCTGTCTACACTTTATTACTAATTATCTCTTAGGAGATTTATTTAGAATGTTACAAGAACGTGATATGTTTTTTGAAATTCAAAGATATTATAATTATATATATATATATACACCATTTCGCCTAAGCTTTTTACTGCTGTCTTAGAAAGTATTTTCAAGAAGCTGGATTGGGAAAACAAAGGGATTAGAATAAATGGGGAATATTTAAGCCATCTCCGGTTTGCTGATGACATTTTAATTTTCAGTAATAGCCCTGAAGAATTGCAAAATATGCTAAAAGATTTGGCAGAAGCTAGCATTAATGTGGGATTAAAAATAAATTTGGAAAAGACTAAGGTGATGTTCAATTCATTTGCATCAAAAAAGAAAATCGTCTACAAAAACACTGAGATTAAAGATGTTGAAAGTTATGTGTACCTTGGACAAGAAATATCATCAGACAACAGTATCATGAATGAAATCAATAGAAGAATAAGAAATGGATGGAGTGCTTTTGGGAAGAACAATATTATTCTGAAAAGTAACATGCCTCTTTGTTTGAAAAGAAAGGTGTTTAACCAATGTGTTTTGCCTGCACTAACTTATGGAGCAGAAACATGGACACTAACAAAACGGATGGTACAAAGATTACAAACAACACAGCGAAGTATGGAAAGATGTATGCTAGGCATAACCAGAAGAGATCGAAAGAGAATAACGTGGATAAGAAGTCAGACGAAAGTTTTTGACATCATCGAGAGAATTAAACGGCTAAAATGGAAATGGGCTGGGCACATTGCAAGAAGACAAGACAATAGATGGAGCACAAACACCCTACAGTGGTATCCCAGAGATGTAAAACGACCAAGAAGACGACCTCAAGTAAGATGGAGTGACGAAATCAGAAAAGTGGCCGGCGTTAATTGGATGACTAAAGCACTAGACAGGCAACAATGGAAAAATCTGGGGGAGACCTACATCCAGCAGTGGATTGAAAACGGTTGATGATGATGATATATAAACATTCTGTCTGACTTGTGGGTATATATATAGACAGAGATAAATAAAGTCGCTTTGCCTTATAATATGGCACATACGCACATACACATGTATTTACATATACATACACGCATGTATGCACATACATATACATATAGCGAGAGAGCTACATAAAATTGCTTTGCCCTATAATATTAGACATACGCTCATACACATATATGTACTATGGATACGTATACACATGTTTGAACATACATACACACACACAAACATATATATGTGTGTGTGTGTATATATATATATATATATTCGCTTATAAATTAATTTAAAATATTTTTGTGAATTTTTTTTTCTTAAGATATATTTTTCTTTACTTTTAAAAGTAGATAATAATTGGGGGTTCTACGCCAGCGCAGTTCGCGCAGTCGACCTCTGAAGGTGAAGTTCAAGGTTACCGGAAGTGGCAGGTGTGGACACCGGAAGTCGCAGGTAGGGATAACAGGCATGTTGAGACAGGAAGTGAACAGGAAGTATGATCGGAAACGCGAAAGAAAGTTTAACCGGAAACACGACAGGAAGTGAATGCGATAAGGAGAGAGGGGGAGGGCTTATTTTTGTGGGGGGCTTATGCTAACCTGAAATAAAAATGGAATTATTTCTTACTTTGTAAAAATTTAACATAAAATGTATCTTTTTTTTTTTTTTTTTTTTTTTTTTTTTCCACCTGAAATAAAAATTTTATTTGCTAACTAACACCTAATATAAAAATGGAAATCTTTCTGACTTTGTTTTACTTTCTAAAAGTTTTACATGAAATTTATTTTAAGACTGGAAACGCGACAGGAAGTAAGACCTGAAACCGGATTAGACATGCTTTTTCCAAAAAGGGTTTTCAGGAAGCAGTAAACATGTTTTGGGAACATGTTTGGGAGCTTGTTGCAACAGGAAAGGCAGTTTAAAAGACCGGAAGTGATTAAGCGATAAGAAAAATACAGGAATATACACGTAGATTTTGTTCTTTGTAGAGGGTGAAATTTTATTTTATTTTTTATTTAAAGAGTTTTCTTTTTCTTTTCTTTTTTTTTTTTTTATTTAAAGCGTTTCAAATTATTTTTTATATTATTTTTTTTTTTTTTTTTGTAGTGGGTTACGTATTATTTTAATTTTTAGTGACGTTAGAACCTGCAATGTTCTGTACCACACATGTCTTATCTTAGATTATCAAGGATGTGTATGTGTTGTTATCTCTTTAAATGCGAGAGATGGGGCTTCAGACCTGCGTTGAGATATCTTTATCATAGTTTTAATGAACTGCAGGAAATTGTCTTTAGCTATTGAGTAATTCGCGAGTTTTGGTTTAATATGAATGCTAGTACATCTGTTTGTTTAATTTACAAGCACATTTCTCTTACAACATTCTGTCAACAGATCATTTCTATATTCGAAATAATAATTTAGAAGGAAAATTTTTATATGAAAATACTATGAAATGTCATTTATAGAGATTGACAAAAATAGCATGCTTGATTCTTTCTTGTATTAACCTTATATTCGAAATAGAGTTTTGTTACGAAAAATAACGTGTTTACATATTTTAAAAACGAAAGCAAAGTGATTTTTACAAATGTAACTATAAGCTATACACCCACGCATTTGTGTTATTGAATTAAATTACAATGCTTAATATTGTATTCACCGTACTATTTTCCTGCAAAAGCCGTTTCACAAACTTGTGTACTGAAATTAATGTGGCATTTTTAGGGAAAAATTAATTCAAGTCTTTAAGACTAATCTTTCAAAGGAAAAAAAGATTTGTCATACTTTCTCTTACATTATATCTTCCGTTTTTTAAGTTTACAAATTTGTGGAGTAACTTAAATAATCGTTTTTATACTAATTAAACAATATATTTTTTAATTATATGTTTTTTTAATTAACTTGTAATAGATTCTTTTTTTTCTTTTTCTTTTTCTTAAAAGGGTACTGTAGAATAACTTATGTCACAAATACTACATCCTTCTTTAGTTAAATATGTTTCACTTAAGACATGACAAAGTGTCTTAGAAACATTTCATTTTGGAGTTAAGTGATTAAACAAGAAAAATATTATTTATAAAAACACAACACATAAGACTAGCGGCTGAGAGGTTCTACTCTCAAAGCTGATAGATGGAAGGTGTTAGGTTTAAACCTCTCTCACGGTCGTCGACCTAACCGTTCGAAGTTTTCTTCGAAACTTGTCAATATGGGTAAGAACACCTTAGAAAGACCTACATGGAGACACTTATCCCTAACGCAGATAATCAACCCTATATTTAACCAACCAGTCACAACACGCAATTCATAATCATTACATTCAGTTAATAAGTGATTCGACATGCAAGATTTGATTTATAGAAACATACAATATGATATATCACACTAAACATACAATTTGAACGATTTTTTCCCTTTCATATGAAAAAATTTTAACAATTTTTAGTGACTATTTAACTTATTAAAGAGAGCGGGTATTTTGTTTAGAGTTATACGATTAAAATAAATTTTCAATAGATTTGACTTTATACAACAAACATTTAAAAAAAAAAAAAAGGGAATGGAATCTAGTGTTTATAAAGTAACGTTTTTCAATTTTACAAATACTTCACACCTCGTCTTTTTCCCCCCTCTTTTAGTAGACTTTACATACATAAGACATAAAAAGCGTTTTAGAATACATCATTTAGAAATTAAGTGGTTTGATAAATAAAATATTATTTATAAAAGCAATAGATACAAAAGTAATAAAGATTTTTACTTACAAATGTACGAACTTCTGATAGGTAAGACTTTCTAAATCATTGTGCAAGAATTAAGTGGTTATTGAACTTATAACATTATAGGATGAAATAATTGTGTGACGTATTTTTAAACCAATAAAATGTCAATATTTTTAAACCAATAAAATGTCAATATTTTTAAACCAATAAAAAGTTAGTATTTTTTACACGAGCGCCCTCTATTACTATATAAATTTCAATGAAACGAGTTCATAACATTCTACTGTAACCTGGTATCGTTGTAATAGGTTGTATTTTTCGTTAAGTTAGTTTTCATTTAAGTTATTATGGAACGAGTTATGAATTCTTATGTTGGTGACGTAACCAACTTGGAGTGTCAACACTCATCACCAAAGTTAAATAATCAAGAGATGGATTCTACACTTTTATCCAAAGAAGGACTCGTTTCGAATTATGAAGTGAAACCCACCTCATCAGGACTAAAGAAACAGAAGTTACCCCATGTGTGTAAGACGTGTAACAAAGCATTTCCTCGAAAAGTTAACTTAATGTTTCACATGAAATGTCATTTAAAAGAAAAGTCTTTTCGTTGTGAGGTGTGTGCTGAAGTTTTTTCACAAAAGAGTGATTTACGTAATCATCAAAAGATTCACAAATCGCCCAAACAATACAAGTGTAGTGATTGCAACGAGATATTTTCAAGAATGGCTGACTTATTGAAACATAAGAAGACTCATAAGATTCGTAAACAACAGTCATGTACAAAGTGTAGCGAAATGTTTGATTGTGAATCAGATTTAGTACAACATTGTGATACTTTTCATAAAGTTTTACCTAATGTGAAGAAGTCACCTGATTTGTTATTTGAAAAAGTGAAACATTTTAAAAGACAACATGATGTGCGAAATATTTGTACTAAAACTATCATTGTGTCCAATGAGATGAATCAAAAAGACTTTCGTTCATTTTTTAACAGTGTTCGATCAGATGTTTTAAACGAATTAAATTATCAATTGCAAATGAAAAAGTCAATAAAATGGTATGCAGCCGTTAAAGTGGATGTATATCGTGAATCACAGGATGGTGACTTAGAGAGAGCAACCCCCTTTTTCCTTTCCAAAAGTGAACTGGAATTAACAGAACAAAACATACATGTGCATGTTGAGAATGCCTTTCTAAAGTTGTACAACGGCTTTGAAGATTTTACTGAACGAGTGTTTAATTGGACATTACAAAAAATTTTGAAATTAGAATTGATTACAGCTCAATATGACAGGCTTATTTGATTTGTATTACTTTAAATGATTAATAAATAGTTTTAATATGAAAAAGCATAGTGGTTTTTTCTTATAGTTGATGTAAATTACTTTGAACAGTTTGACAATGCAACATAAACTACTGTTTAACATTTTGAATGTCTTAGACAAAATGGGAATGAATTTGTTGAAATTATGTAAAACATGATGAAATAAATGTGATGTATTTATTATATGTTACTTAAACTACAAGAGAAATGATTGGAAATGTGTTATTTTAAATCTATGATACTTTTAATCACTAACAAAGTAAGACGTGACGTTATGAATCATCGATGGGTTTTCCTTTGAATAGGTATTAATCTTACTTATTGATAAGAAAGTTGAATTTTTCTCTTCGTTTAAACAATGACACTGCATGTTTTGATAATTTTCTCTCAACAGTCAACATCAATGTTTTTAACCTAGTTAAGAAAATTTTTAACTTAAACCGTCACTGAGTTTATCCTAGATAAGTAAATTTTTATATTTAACCTACATATAAATTAAATGATTAACTATAACCATGACTGTTTTTAAAATCTAGATAAGTAGACGTTTTTATGAAACACATCCAGTGTTCTGCTGACTTTTATCGAGATTACATCAGTTAGTGAAGCAGATTAAATTGCATAAAAATATTTTATGAAATGAATATGCGATCCCACGAAGAAGTGTTTCCACCTTCAAAGCGTCCACGCTTAGAAAAAGCTATGGAAAAATCAAATACTTGTGAGAAGGAATTAAAAGACCCAAGATTAAAACTTTCTAAAATGGACAATGACTGTGTAACTATATCACGTGATATCTCCTCTACTAAGAACTTACCAGATGTGAAACCTGAGATCGCTATGAATTTTTCAAACTTTACCGGTGGTTACGATGCAACATCCTTCGAGAATCCACATCAAGAGTCAGTTTTTGCCCAGGACTATTTAAATACATTTTTCAAAGACATAAATTTTGAAAATTTAGATTGTTCTACCCCCTTAACCTCGTTAAAGGATGAACCCTTTCAAGAACCTACGAATAATATCTTACAGACTACTGTTAAACATGAGATGAACGAGCTACAAGCAAACAGACTTTCGCAAGCAAGTGGTGAAATACAAAGCATCACTACACCTACATTTGCCACTAAAAGTGACAAATTATACAATTCCAATGTGTTTCACAAAGAACTAAGTGACTGTTTCTACTTAACTTTGAAGTTAAAAAATAAACAATATTCTATACATATACGAGAATTTAAACGCAATGTATCTACTAATGAAGAAATCCCAACCAAAAACGGAGTTAATATGGATATTCTTAGCTGGTATGAGTTTCAATATAAAATCCTTGCATTTAATTTAAGATACAAAAGTGCATCCTTTGTTTCTAATAACACGATTTTAGTGTTAAATCAAGATTCTATGATGCGAATTAAAAATTTGAAGAATTTTTCTCATGTTGACTTAAACGAACAACAAATGGAAAAATTAAAAGAAAGTACCTCACACTTAAATACTGTACTTTTACAACATATGTACACAAAACTATTACCCTTTCTCATTAAACAGAAATGTGTGGTGAGTAACAGATCCACAGAAAAAGAACCTGTGTTATGGTCTAAACTTAATACGTGTATCGAGAATAATATGGTAACAATACTTAACCAGTTGTATGAATGTACAGGATGTATTTTTCGACATGCAAGTCAAAGCCTTCACTCATGCTTCGCATTTAATAATAAGGAAAAATTTAATCAACTAGGTGAAGCTTTGTTAATGCTCATCGATTTCGATTATGTAATTTCAACGTTTTTGAATGGAGTTTATAGTGTTAGTGAACACTTTGTACATAAGCTTCATGAACAAACTGTTTATAATGAATTGTTTAAGACAAAATAAATGATTTGTTTTGTTAAAGATCTGTGTGTGTTTATTTCTACAAAGTGTCTCTGTGTGAATTTATTAGTTTTTTATCTAATCGAACTTTTAAGTGAAGAGATGTAATTTAACTTTTTTGTATATTCCAATTCAAAAATTTCAACAATTGCAAAAAAGATTAAACTATTGAAAAAAAAAATATCCACGTTAGAAAAAAATTTTGAAAAAATGATTAGTTAACAAAAATAAAATAAAATAAAATAAAATAAAATAAAATAAAGTTAACAAAACAGCTTAAAAACATTAAAGTTAACAAAAAGTTTATAAATGTTAAAAGTTAACAAAAAAAAAACTTATGTTGAAAAGTTAAAAAAACAATGAAAAGTAAACAAAAATATAGTTTTTAAATTAAAATTTTTTAAAGTCTTCAAGTTAATCAAAATTAACTTTTTACTTTTAACTATTGAGAGACTATGATCTAACTGTTTATCCTCGCAACCAACTGGTGCATATCAACTATATACTCTATATCTGCATATGCGCAGAAAAACATAGACATTTACACTAACGACTTTAAATTCGTTAAATTTGTTCGACTTTAAATTCTTTGCCAACTTTTAAGTTTAATTACTATACACAACTCGATTACCTTTCCCACAAAACACCTTTCAGAAACAAAACAGAAATTAACACTTACCGAAAAACACGTCCACTTTGGGTGTTAGTCTTCACTCAACTAACGTTTCTCCCTTATCTTTGCTAGGGAGCGCTGCAATCGCCGCTAGAGGCGTCAGTAGTCTTCAGGTGTGTGATAAGAATAAACTTTAAATCCAACTTACACTCGCTCAGTCATTCTTGCTTCTCTCTACCTTGCTAACAACCGTTTGCTGCTGGCTCATTGTTTGGTTGTTTAAACTTGTTGAATGACGTCATCATGTGTTTGTCTAAACTTGTTCAGTTTTGTTTTTATGCAGTACGTCTATTTAGATGAGTCATCACTCGCTTATCTTAGTTGACTTGTCCAAACTTGTTTTTGTGTGGCACGTCTATTTGGGTGAGTCATCGTTCGCTTATCTTGCTTTACTTGTTTGAACTTGTCTAGTATCCACTACCTCATGTCTTTTGTCATAGCTTGAATATACTTTACACCAATCACTTAAATATAAAAGTCTTGTCACAACTTACTTAAACTTTGATAAAAATATTAATTATTTATAAATTTCATCAAATTCTTATTTTTCTGATACATTTACTATGTAATTTTCGTTCAAAAATATGGTAAAGCCCGATTTTAAATCGAAGTCTAAGATAAATTCCCCAAATTTGTAACATTTTAACACTAATAATAAATATTGTAAGCACCCAGTACATACAAGTTTTGTAAAAATAATATTACTTATAGCTAACTCGTTATGTCCCATGATACAAAACTTCAATATAACTAAAATCAGTGTTAAACGAAAATCTAATCACGTGTCTTTATATATTATTTTGAAATGCAAAGCATTATATCTAAACGAATGATATAAGGAGTAGTTAGATTAGTTCTTATATTTTTGTTAGTAAAAAATTTATACACATTATCTTACAAGGTTGCAATATTCAACACACGGTTCACCATATTTAAAAACGATTCACCATGATTTAAAAACTTAGTAACATATTTTAAATTTATAAATTTAAATTAAAAATACTTAAGTATTTATAATTGTTTATTTATAAAAATATGTTTTAATTTAAATTTATAAATTTAAAATATGTTACTAAGTTTTTAAATCATGGTGAATCGTTTTTAAATATGGTGAACCGTGTGTTGAATATTGCAACCTTGTAAGATAATGTGTATAAATTTTTTACTAACAAAAATATAAGAACTATTCTAACTACTCCTTATATCATTCGTTTAGATATAATGCTTTGCATTTCAAAATAATATATAAAGACACGTGATTAGATTTTCGTTTAACACTGATTTTAGTTATATTGAAGTTTTGTATCATGGGACATAACGAGTTAGCTATAAGTAATATTATTTTTACAAAACTTGTATGTACTGGGTGCTTACAATATTTATTATTAGTGTTAAAATGTTACAAATTTGGGGAATTTATCTTAGACTTCGATTTAAAATCGGGCTTTACCATATTTTTGAACGAAAATTACATAGTAAATGTATCAGAAAAATAAGAATTTGATGAAATTTATAAATAATTAATATTTTTATCAAAGTTTAAGTAAGTTGTGACAAGACTTTTATATTTAAGTGATTGGTGTAAAGTATATTCAAGCTATGACAAAAGACATGAGGTAGTGGATACTAGACAAGTTCAAACAAGTAAAGCAAGATAAGCGAACGATGACTCACCCAAATAGACGTGCCACACAAAAACAAGTTTGGACAAGTCAACTAAGATAAGCGAGTGATGACTCATCTAAATAGACGTACTGCATAAAAACAAAACTGAACAAGTTTAGACAAACACATGATGACGTCATTCAACAAGTTTAAACAACCAAACAATGAGCCAGCAGCAAACGGTTGTTAGCAAGGTAGAGAGAAGCAAGAATGACTGAGCGAGTGTAAGTTGGATTTAAAGTTTATTCTTATCACACACCTGAAGACTACTGACGCCTCTAGCGGCGATTGCAGCGCTCCCTAGCAAAGATAAGGGAGAAACGTTAGTTGAGTGAAGACTAACACCCAAAGTGGACGTGTTTTTCGGTAAGTGTTAATTTCTGTTTTGTTTCTGAAAGGTGTTTTGTGGGAAAGGTAATCGAGTTGTGTATAGTAATTAAACTTAAAAGTTGGCAAAGAATTTAAAGTCGAACAAATTTAACGAATTTAAAGTCGTTAGTGTAAATGTCTATGTTTTTCTGCGCATATGCAGATATAGAGTATATAGTTGATATGCACCAGTTGGTTGCGAGGATAAACAGTTAGATCATAGTCTCTCAATAGTTAAAAGTAAAAAGTTAATTTTGATTAACTTGAAGACTTTAAAAAATTTTAATTTAAAAACTATATTTTTGTTTACTTTTCATTGTTTTTTTAACTTTTCAACATAAGTTTTTTTTTTGTTAACTTTTAACATTTATAAACTTTTTGTTAACTTTAATGTTTTTAAGCTGTTTTGTTAACTTTATTTTATTTTATTTTATTTTATTTTATTTTATTTTTGTTAACTAATCATTTTTTCAAAATTTTTTTCTAACGTGGATATTTTTTTTTTCAATAGTTTAATCTTTTTTGCAATTGTTGAAATTTTTGAATTGGAATATACAAAAAAGTTAAATTACATCTCTTCACTTAAAAGTTCGATTAGATAAAAAACTAATAAATTCACACAGAGACACTTTGTAGAAATAAACACACACAGATCTTTAACAAAACAAATCATTTATTTTGTCTTAAACAATTCATTATAAACAGTTTGTTCATGAAGCTTATGTACAAAGTGTTCACTAACACTATAAACTCCATTCAAAAACGTTGAAATTACATAATCGAAATCGATGAGCATTAACAAAGCTTCACCTAGTTGATTAAATTTTTCCTTATTATTAAATGCGAAGCATGAGTGAAGGCTTTGACTTGCATGTCGAAAAATACATCCTGTACATTCATACAACTGGTTAAGTATTGTTACCATATTATTCTCGATACACGTATTAAGTTTAGACCATAACACAGGTTCTTTTTCTGTGGATCTGTTACTCACCACACATTTCTGTTTAATGAGAAAGGGTAATAGTTTTGTGTACATATGTTGTAAAAGTACAGTATTTAAGTGTGAGGTACTTTCTTTTAATTTTTCCATTTGTTGTTCGTTTAAGTCAACATGAGAAAAATTCTTCAAATTTTTAATTCGCATCATAGAATCTTGATTTAACACTAAAATCGTGTTATTAGAAACAAAGGATGCACTTTTGTATCTTAAATTAAATGCAAGGATTTTATATTGAAACTCATACCAGCTAAGAATATCCATATTAACTCAGTTTTTGGTTGGGATTTCTTCATTAGTAGATACATTGCGTTTAAATTCTCGTATATGTATAGAATATTGTTTATTTTTTAACTTCAAAGTTAAGTAGAAACAGTCACTTAGTTCTTTGTGAAACACATTGGAATTGTATAATTTGTCACTTTTAGTGGCAAATGTAGGTGTAGTGATGCTTTGTATTTCACCACTTGCTTGCGAAAGTCTGTTTGCTTGTAGCTCGTTCATCTCATGTTTAACAGTAGTCTGTAAGATATTATTCGTAGGTTCTTGAAAGGGTTCATCCTTTAACGAGGTTAAGGGGGTAGAACAATCTAAATTTTCAAAATTTATGTCTTTGAAAAATGTATTTAAATAGTCCTGGGCAAAAACTGACTCTTGATGTGGATTCTCGAAGGATGTTGCATCGTAACCACCGGTAAAGTTTGAAAAATTCATAGCGATCTCAGGTTTCACATCTGGTAAGTTCTTAGTAGAGGAGATATCACGTGATATAGTTACACAGTCATTGTCCATTTTAGAAAGTTTTAATCTTGGGTCTTTTAATTCCTTCTCACAAGTATTTGATTTTTCCATAGCTTTTTCTAAGCGTGGACGCTTTGAAGGTGGAAACACTTCTTCGTGGGATCGCATATTCATTTCATAAAATATTTTTATGCAATTTAATCTGCTTCACTAACTGATGTAATCTCGATAAAAGTCAGCAGAACACTGGATGTGTTTCATAAAAACGTCTACTTATCTAGATTTTAAAAACAGTCATGGTTATAGTTAATCATTTAATTTATATGTAGGTTAAATATAAAAATTTACTTATCTAGGATAAACTCAGTGACGGTTTAAGTTAAAAATTTTCTTAACTAGGTTAAAAACATTGATGTTGACTGTTGAGAGAAAATTATCAAAACATGCAGTGTCATTGTTTAAACGAAGAGAAAAATTCAACTTTCTTATCAATAAGTAAGATTAATACCTATTCAAAGGAAAACCCATCGATGATTCATAACGTCACGTCTTACTTTGTTAGTGATTAAAAGTATCATAGATTTAAAATAACACATTTCCAATCATTTCTCTTGTAGTTTAAGTAACATATAATAAATACATCACATTTATTTCATCATGTTTTACATAATTTCAACAAATTCATTCCCATTTTGTCTAAGACATTCAAAATGTTAAACAGTAGTTTATGTTGCATTGTCAAACTGTTCAAAGTAATTTACATCAACTATAAGAAAAAACCACTATGCTTTTTCATATTAAAACTATTTATTAATCATTTAAAGTAATACAAATCAAATAAGCCTGTCATATTGAGCTGTAATCAATTCTAATTTCAAAATTTTTTGTAATGTCCAATTAAACACTCGTTCAGTAAAATCTTCAAAGCCGTTGTACAACTTTAGAAAGGCATTCTCAACATGCACATGTATGTTTTGTTCTGTTAATTCCAGTTCACTTTTGGAAAGGAAAAAGGGGGTTGCTCTCTCTAAGTCACCATCCTGTGATTCACGATATACATCCACTTTAACGGCTGCATACCATTTTATTGACTTTTTCATTTGCAATTGATAATTTAATTCGTTTAAAACATCTGATCGAACACTGTTAAAAAATGAACGAAAGTCTTTTTGATTCATCTCATTGGACACAATGATAGTTTTAGTACAAATATTTCGCACATCATGTTGTCTTTTAAAATGTTTCACTTTTTCAAATAACAAATCAGGTGACTTCTTCACATTAGGTAAAACTTTATGAAAAGTATCACAATGTTGTACTAAATCTGATTCACAATCAAACATTTCGCTACACTTTGTACATGACTGTTGTTTACGAATCTTATGAGTCTTCTTATGTTTCAATAAGTCAGCCATTCTTGAAAATATCTCGTTGCAATCACTACACTTGTATTGTTTGGGCGATTTGTGAATCTTTTGATGATTACGTAAATCACTCTTTTGTGAAAAAACTTCAGCACACACCTCACAACGAAAAGACTTTTCTTTTAAATGACATTTCATGTGAAACATTAAGTTAACTTTTCGAGGAAATGCTTTGTTACACGTCTTACACACATGGGGTAACTTCTGTTTCTTTAGTCCTGATGAGGTGGGTTTCACTTCATAATTCGAAACGAGTCCTTCTTTGGATAAAAGTGTAGAATCCATCTCTTGATTATTTAACTTTGGTGATGAGTGTTGACACTCCAAGTTGGTTACGTCACCAACATAAGAATTCATAACTCGTTCCATAATAACTTAAATGAAAACTAACTTAACGAAAAATACAACCTATTACAACGATACCAGGTTACAGTAGAATGTTATGAACTCGTTTCATTGAAATTTATATAGTAATAGAGGGCGCTCGTGTAAAAAATACTAACTTTTTATTGGTTTAAAAATATTGACATTTTATTGGTTTAAAAATATTGACATTTTATTGGTTTAAAAATACGTCACACAATTATTTCATCCTATAATGTTATAAGTTCAATAACCACTTAATTCTTGCACAATGATTTAGAAAGTCTTACCTATCAGAAGTTCGTACATTTGTAAGTAAAAATCTTTATTACTTTTGTATCTATTGCTTTTATAAATAATATTTTATTTATCAAACCACTTAATTTCTAAATGATGTATTCTAAAACGCTTTTTATGTCTTATGTATGTAAAGTCTACTAAAAGAGGGGGGAAAAAGACGAGGTGTGAAGTATTTGTAAAATTGAAAAACGTTACTTTATAAACACTAGATTCCATTCCCTTTTTTTTTTTTTTTAAATGTTTGTTGTATAAAGTCAAATCTATTGAAAATTTATTTTAATCGTATAACTCTAAACAAAATACCCGCTCTCTTTAATAAGTTAAATAGTCACTAAAAATTGTTAAAATTTTTTCATATGAAAGGGAAAAAATCGTTCAAATTGTATGTTTAGTGTGATATATCATATTGTATGTTTCTATAAATCAAATCTTGCATGTCGAATCACTTATTAACTGAATGTAATGATTATGAATTGCGTGTTGTGACTGGTTGGTTAAATATAGGGTTGATTATCTGCGTTAGGGATAAGTGTCTCCATGTAGGTCTTTCTAAGGTGTTCTTATCCATATTGACAAGTTTCGAAGAAAACTTCGAACGGTTAGGTCGACGACCGTGAGAGAGGTTTAAACCTAACACCTTCCATCTATCAGCTTTGAGAGTAGAACCTCTCAGCCGCTAGTCTTATGTGTTGTGTTTTTATAAATAATATTTTTCTTGTTTAATCACTTAACTCCAAAATGAAATGTTTCTAAGACACTTTGTCATGTCTTAAGTGAAACATATTTAACTAAAGAAGGATGTAGTATTTGTGACATAAGTTATTCTACAGTACCCTTTTAAGAAAAAGAAAAAGAAAAAAAAGAATCTATTACAAGTTAATTAAAAAAACATATAATTAAAAAATATATTGTTTAATTAGTATAAAAACGATTATTTAAGTTACTCCACAAATTTGTAAACTTAAAAAACGGAAGATATAATGTAAGAGAAAGTATGACAAATCTTTTTTTCCTTTGAAAGATTAGTCTTAAAGACTTGAATTAATTTTTCCCTAAAAATGCCACATTAATTTCAGTACACAAGTTTGTGAAACGGTTTTTGCAGGAAAATAGTACGGTGAATACAATATTAAGCATTGTAATTTAATTCAATAACACAAATGCGTGGGTGTATAGCTTATAGTTACATTTGTAAAAATCACTTTGCTTTCGTTTTTAAAATATGTAAACACGTTATTTTTCGTAACAAAACTCTATTTCGAATATAAGGTTAATACAAGAAAGAATCAAGCATGCTACTTTTGTCAATCTCTATAAATGACATTTCATAGTATTTTCATATAAAAATTTTCCTTCTAAATTATTATTTCGAATATAGAAATGATCTGTTGACAGAATGTTGTAAGAGAAATGTGCTTGTAAATTAAACAAACAGATGTACTAGCATTCATATTAAACCAAAACTCGCGAATTACTCAATAGCTAAAGACAATTTCCTGCAGTTCATTAAAACTATGATAAAGATATCTCAACGCAGGTCTGAAGCCCCATCTCTCGCATTTAAAGAGATAACAACACATACACATCCTTGATAACCTAAGATAAGACATGTGTGGTACAGAACATTGCAGGTTCTAACGTCACTAAAAATTAAAATAA